>JAPCWY010000010.1:11207500-12407500 GCA_028455895.1 Rhodomyrtus tomentosa | reverse complement strand
TACTAGAAGATTAAGTGACAAGCAGAAGCAACGAACACATCAAAGTGATGAAGAATAGCGGCATATATAAGGATGTCATGTAGATTTGGTTTTCGTTGTGTGTTGGATTTTCATTTTAAGGGACATAATGTCGTGCATGAAAGAGCCTCTTAAACATGACAAACCTCTGCGTCCGTTTCCTCCAAATCCCCATTTTTGAATAACTTTCTGGAGGGAACCGGCAAGATCCTGCATGGAAGTGACCATCAGATAAAATTGAAGGAATAGTATGTCGTTCAGCACTTTCATCGGCCATCCTGACATTACCTTTGGAAGACAGAATTGCCCTGTCTAGAGCCGACCTTTGTTTTAATAGAAGTACGATGCTTGGCAGTTTTCTTGACAGAAACTGGAGTCTTCAATGCTCCAACTCTGTTTGCGCTCTTTGTCCTGCCTCTTGATTCGAGCCAAGCACGCAGTTTTGCCTCCATGCCAACCTTCAACTTGGGAGTCTCTTGCTTTTGAGCTGAAGGAATGAAGTTAGTGATGTGGCGTGACCGAGCTGCCAAGCTCACAGTATGAACAGATTCTTGGTACTCTCCAGGATTCTATTACCGGAACACCGAACAGAAATTATTTTTCAAAGATCCAACAGATATTCACAATTTGTTAAGGAAGTTCAAAACTTGAGTCTTACCAAACAAGCAACCATGACAGCACGGCTTGTTCCACCAAGAGAGTCCTGCAGTATTCTAGTCAGCTTGCTCTCTCGGTAGGGCACTCGAGGTTTGTTGTTGTTCAGAGCATAAATTACGTTGGACAATGCAAACAGCGATTGGTTTATCTTGCCACTCTCCTGCATACGGATTCCCTCATTGCAGGTCCTCCTGTTATCTTCATTCCCTGATAAGCAACAACTATATGAAAATATGGGGGGGAAAATGAGCCTCAGTGAACAACTTAACGGCGAGAAAATTAGAAAGTACCGGCTAGATCTATGAGGTTCAACTTTCCGGTGGCTACAGCATGAGAACCAGCGCCACAAGGTGTGGTGACAGCGATAACGAGCGCACCATGGCTCCTGCTAGAGATGTCATTTAGACCAGTGTGTGCCACTTTGCGCTTCAGGATTCCACTAGTAAACACCTCGTTAAACTCGGACATTGATTGCACAAGGACCTGCGAGAGTCCTTTCAGGTGGATTTGCCCATCCTTGTCATCCAGAATCACGATTTCCTTCGGTTTCTCTTGCAAAAGGTCATAGCATCTCTCCATGTAGACCTCGTAGTATGAGATCTCCACAGTGCTTCCCGTGGTCTCGCACATGGACAGGATTGTGGACATGGCCAATGGTATCAGGCCCGGCAGTTCATCAGTACCCTAAATCATTCATCATTCGGTCATATTTCTTTCGGCAGAAGCGGAATTAGCACTATTCAAGCCCACAGGAAGCAAAATTTTTTTTTTTTTTTTGGGTAAGGTGGAAGCAAATTTAGTCACCATTGAAGTCCAAATCCAACAAGAAGAAGAGTTTGAAAACCAATAATCCACCCCCCAAAACATACTTATTCACGGCGACGTTCTATTAGTATTTCGAGCAATGGGGCACTCATCGTGAGGAACATAAAATTCTCTAGCTCTGTGAATTCTGTTCGCTGCAGAAAACTTTCCTCCTTCCTCCTACGAATTCTCCTGAAACCCGAGCTGAGACTAATTACATACAAAGCCAAACAAAATTGAACAACCGAATGATGATCATCTTCTCAAGACCTCAAAGATGCATATGAATATGACCCCAGTATTCAATTCAGCTTCGCCTAATCAACTTCGGAAGCACCCAGACTAACTAGGGAACTAATACTTCCTTCTGTTTTGCCGCAATAATAATATAATCAAGCAGTCTAAGTCGCAATGAAAACTCAAAAGCTGAAATTTTTCTCAAGAATTACAGGACCAACCTGCATCGCGTAGGTTTTGCCGCTGCCAGTGGCCCCGTAGGCGAACACCGTAGCGTTGCATCCATGAAAAAGGCCAGCAATCAGGGGCTTCACTTCTCTGTCGAATATCTCCCTCACATTGTCGTCCTCCTGGTCGAAGAACGAATCCAATTTGTAGCACTCGTTCCGACTGCGCACACAGAAAACAAAGAAACAAAATCACCCCCCCAAAAAAAAAAAGCCAAAAGCCAAATCAAAACCTACACGGGACAAATCAATCTCCGAGAAACAGAAATCGAACAATGGAGAAGCAACTTTTCCACTGACCTAGTGGCCGGGTCCTTGAGATGGACGGTGACTTCGTCCTCGGGCTCGCTCGCTCGATCGAGGATGGAAACGCACGGGACGGGTTCGCCCTTCTTCGCGGCCGCCTCGTGAGGGACGAAAGGGCGGACCCGCACGATCACCCGAACTCTGGAGGGTAAATCCGCAGACCACGCGTCCATTGGAAGGCGAATATTCTGGAAAATTTTGAAGATATCGCGGGCCAAGAAGAAATAAAGGATTTGGGGCACAGGGGATGGACGGGAGCAAGAGCAGTTGGTGGTATTCGACCGTTGGAGCTCCAACGCTGTTCGAATTCAAGACTGCGGCTGCTCCGGGGCTTGGCCACCTTTTGTCTGGGTTCAATAATACTTTTCCATTTTGAACTGCGGCCCTATAGTAAATTAAATGTCACGTGGACCCAAATTATATTTTATTTTTAATTAAATTTTCTCAGCTTATATTTATTGTAAATTAAAAGATTTTTTTTTAAATAAGGGTTAGAAATATTTTTATTTTATCAAATAAAAACCTAAAATACATACTATTGAAAATAAGGGTATGAAGTGTCTTTTTTTTTTCTTTCTAAAAATGACTTGATGAGCGTTTTTGTCCTTTCACTTTTTTTTTTATTTCAAGCCTTTACGGGGGAGTGCAACGAGCGATTGGAGCCGTCTTCGGCCCCGAGCACGTTGGCGAGGATGCGCCCGACACTACTCCCGGCGAGGACCTCGAGGAACTCGCGATAGCACGGGGTTGCTGGACCTGATGCGGATCTGATCCTCAAGGCGGACGAGGACGGCCCCTGCGACAATGTAAGCAGTCCCGCCACCATCGATGCAGAGGAGTCCGGTACAATTTACACGCCCCTACGACTCTGCCGGCGGGATTGAACCCAGTAGGAACGATGTTGGCGATACTGAGGAGTCCCTGGACTGTGTTCTAAATTAAATATCAATTTTAGTTTTATTTCTATTCTACGGTGGATAAATATCTTTGACAAATAGTTTCAAAGATGTAGTCGACTATAATTGTGCCCCCGCGATTTAAAAAAAAAAAACGTTTAGGTGATTTTAATGTCTGAGATTTTCACGGGACGTCTAATAATCCAGATAAATGGCACTTTCGAATTAAATTTCTAAATAACAATATTCCATGCACATCGTTGACAAGTCGTTAATTTATTTAATTACTTTCCAGAGGCAATTCAAATCCTTCTCTTATTGTCACTTCGAAATTAGCGCACTTTATTCAATGCACTTCAAAGTAGGGTGTGAATGGTTAAATTCAGTTTAGTTTTTCAAGAAAATCCAATCAAACTGAAACATTAGGTGTAAACTTAAACTGAACCGAATATGAACTAAATCAAATAACCAGTACAATTTGATTTTTTATATTTATTTATTTTTATTTTTCTCTTGTGAAAGCTGGCGAGGGGGTCGTGGCGCTCACAAACCCTCGCCAATGCACGATTATGCCAGATATGGCGTCGGTGAGGGCTGGTGATGCCTGCCAGCTGTGGGCAAAGGGCTGCAAGTGGCCGACGGCCACAACAAACCTTTGCCTTGAAAAATAAAATAAAGATAAAAAAGAACGATTAATTATTTTTAGGGCATTTTGATTAACCGAATTGAAAAAAAAAAGAATAGTTATTATTCAATTATCTAAATTGAAAATCAAATCGAACCAAAATGCACGAAATTTTCAGTTCGGTTCAATTTTCAATTCGGTCTTGACACTCCTACTTCAAATTACCAATCAAATTAGTAATTTCATAAATTTATCAAAAGAAAATTCCCCCCCCCCCCCCCCCGAGAGAGATAGAGAGAAGGAAATTAGTAAGTGAAAATGTTAAACAAAGAGGGAGAGGGGAATCTTGGAGATGTATCTCTTTGCTCATTGGGCCTTTAAAGAAAAGAATAACGGTGTTAATAACTCTTTTCATAATTGTCAAGTGCCACGCTTGCATTCCATGATTTACCTACGTGGCTATTAGCCATTGACACATTTAAAGGAAATAAAATCAAGTTAATATTTCCATAAACTTACTCGAAAAGAAGAAGACGTGAAATTAGTAAGTAAAACACAAATGGAGAAGGGAAGGGGGTTGGGGAAGTTGTAAGGTCGATGCCGCCCAAGCATGACGGCGGTTCGACATACCGCTCTTTGGCCGAGCACACGAGACTGGACAGAGTCGAGAGAGATAAGAAAAAAAAAATCTTAGCTTTTTCTTACCAAGAGTTTGCCTAAATTTGTGATGTGGCGAGGGTGGCGGCCCTTATCTTGTGATGTGCATCAACTTGCCAAACCTGATAAGCATATCGCAAAATTCTCCTCTGGCCTCTTCATGTCAACTTTCTCCTTCATCTTAATGCAAAGAATCACTCCACTTTGTTATTCTAGACCCATTATCACAAATGAAGTGCGTTTGTGCACACGATCTATCGTGTTGCTCTTATATCATGTTAGAAAGTCCAATCCAAAAATTTAAGTTGGTAAATAAAGGGAGACTACATTAATATAAAAAGCATAATTCATTCATAATCGATGTAGTACAACAACTTCAAACCCTAAGAGGCTTAATCCAAGAGTAAGAAAAGATTGAGGGACTATTTTTCGTCTGGCGAGCTACTACGCACTTTCTCATTTAACTTCACAGCAAAAAGAGAAAATGAATAATTAAAAAAAATATTTTCTTAAATATGATTGATTGCATCACTTACAAAAGCAACGGAGTTGAGTGTCTATATTTTTTTTTTATCAATTAAGTGTCAAATCGAAAAAAAATTTATTAATTAAGTGTCAAGTCACCGAAATTAACACTAACATGATTATTTTTTTTTCAAAAAAATTAGTTATTAAGTGATTCAGAAAACGATCACTAAATCTGGCAAAAAATAAAAAATCAATTCAGTATCAATATTTTTTCCGATCAATTGGACACCAATTCCGACAACTTAACCAACCCCCAACCAACCCCACCACTCTCTCTCTCTCTCTCTCTCTCTCTCTCTCTCTCTCACATTTCAGGGTTTGAGGGAAAGGCTCTCATGGCGTCGTTACCGCGCCCTTAAACCCTAGTCGTAATCGCATTCGGGACTCCCCAGTTGAAGCTTAAAGCAGAAGCATGGACAAGACCATTCTCGGAGAACTGGACTCCCTCCCCGAAGAAGATAAGCTCCGGATGAGTGCTTTCGTCGATCGGCTACAAGCGCGCGACAGGTCAGCCCGCATTTCCCCGAGCTTAGGAATCGAAAATCAATCTCGACTCTGTGCAGATGTATTCATTTGGACCCCCACCCCTTCTTCATCGCCCTGTTACTCGCGTTGTCGAATGTGTGGGGCGGGCGGTGATTTGGAATTGTCGCACTGGGTTTTGCGTTCCATGCGTTTGCGTTATTGCCTGAGAAGAAAGAACGTACGGGCGAGTCTTGTTGTTTCATTTTCTTTCGTAGTTTCTGATGATCTGTGATGTCTGATGCCTGTGGATGGATGGGTTTCTAGTCTGTTTGATGTCGAGAATTTCAAATAAAGGAAGACTTGCTGTAAATGTAACAAGTCTTGTTGTGCATAGTCTTTAGTTCTTCGTTGCCAGAATTTTCTCCTAAATTTCCATTTTCCAATTTGCTGTATTGATTCAGTTGCAGTAATGGCGTCTTCTTTTAATCCCGATTGTTAATCCCGTTCCACTCCGATTTTGCATTTACGTTTGTTTGCGTTAACATTGGATCAGTCATTTTCTTCTTCTACATTATTTTTTCTTTTGAAGTTTTTATAAACTGTGATTTCTGGTGTGTTTCAATGGGTAGTTTCTAGTCTTTTGTCGAGAATTTCAGGTAAAGGAACACTGGCTCAGAATGTAAATGTAACAAGTCCTGCAGAATATTTCCGTTGTTCATGGCCACAAATTTGCTCCCAAACTTCCCACGTCCTATTCCTTTTCTGCCACATGAAAGTTAACATGATGCGGCTTCTTCCACAGATCTTAAAATTAAGGAGGAGTGACTCTGGCCTTTTCGTGCTGGTTTATCTGCATATGTTACTTCAAAAGACGTTACCCAAACAAGAGATTTTCTAACCATTTTTTCTGGGGAAGGTCTCTTTCTCTTATTGTCTAGCAAAACCGTGGAGTTGATCGTGCCCAAACTGAAAGATTCTTGCTATTTCTCCTGTTTTATGCCTTGTTATATTCTGTTCTTGTTTGAGAGTAGCAATCTGAATTAGTCTGTTGAGTTTTTCTCTCTTGCCATGCATGCTGTCAGTTTGGAATATGATAAAGGTATGTGTGAGACGTCTTAACCGACTTCCTCCTTCACATGGCATTTGCATCTTCTTGCAACTTCTGATTTAACCATCACATTCCACCTTTTGATGTCTGGAGATGACTCACTGAGCTTCAATTGCTCTAGTTTCAGTAAAAAGTTTGTGCAGGGAGGGGCAAATTCTTTTTACCTTTGTTAAGACTAAGAAGTTTATTCAATAAAGAATAAATACAAGCCTGTGTGGATAAAATAAATATTACAAATAAAAGAAATCAAGACTCAAGAGGTTTTTGTGACTAAGATATACTGATGCAGCATTCAACTAATCTCTTTATCATGCTTATCAGCATAGATGGTTCCATGGGCCAGGTTGCCAGGTTGTTCTCCCTCAAATTTCTTCCGTGCCTTTCATCCAAATTTTGTGTGTAATGTGTGATTGAGTAGCTCATTACAAATTCCGGTCAAATCTGACCCTCTGTTTTCATCTCCAGTGAGAAGAAACATTATGTGGCATTACCAGGAGCATTCCATCTTTCAGTCAAAAAAAGTTCCTGATGTCATAGATTGAACATGGATAATAATGTGATCCACAGATGGCTCTCTTCTTGCAACGGAAGCATGGCTCAACATGGTAATAATACAAAGTTTAGTTTGTTTTTTGCTAGAACTTGCTGTGCATTTAAGAAAAGTGGCTCGATGGGCTTTGACCGTCAAAATTTACTTTCTTGAGAAACAATTAGGTTTATCTCCACTTGAATCATCATGAGAACTAAAAAGATATCACACCAAACTTGTGTCCTGTTGATATTCCATCGTTGCATACGTTCAGTTTGACAATTAACTTACTGGTAATTACTTGTCTGGGAACATCACCCAACCGCCCCTTATTGAAGTCTCTTGTGAACTTGGCAACACTAACTAATCAGGAGATTAGCTTATTCTAGGTATTCCTTAATGGTCCAAGGTTTATCAATTTGATATTTGATATGTCCCCTCTTTTCTGCATTCAATGCCTTTGCAACCGGCATAACGGAAGATGAGATTCTTCTTCTAATGGAACAGCCTGATTCTTTTTGCCCATTCTTTTTCGTTTTCTGCCTACCCTTATTTATCTCAATCTACGGAAGTTTGCCTGTTCTCTCTCTACTATGGCATCACTCCGTCCTTTCGCAGACCCCCGTAAGCCTCCAGTTAACTCTTCAGTCCACCGTGATTCTGTGAATCTTACTAATTCCTTTGACTTAAAATTGCATATGTGCACCTTGTGTATAAATTTCATTTGTGTGGGGGAGGGTCATGCCATATGTGAGAATCTGATTTTCTTTCTCGTGCTTCTGATAATTTATTGCAGTCTAAGGTTGTATAATTCTTTGGTGGAAAGATGCTTTATCAATTGTGTTGATTCTTTCTGGCGCAAGTCTCTTGGCAAACAAGAGGAGAGATGTGTGCTTCACTGTGCTGAAAAATTCCTCAAGGTATCAGCACTCGTTGGAATGAGACTGGCGGAGCTCAACCAAGCAGAACAGCAAATAAATCCAAGATGACCCTCGCTGATAGGAATTGTGTAATTGTTTTTTTTTTCCTTCGGGAGGAGAAGATCCCGAAGGAATGAGACAGGAAGTTTTCGTCTTGGGAGTTTGATGTAGCGACAGATATTCTTGCATAAGAGAATGAAAGAACATAGGAACACAACAATCTGTACCATCCGATATCTTGTTACTACCGTGATTTCAGATGGAAATTCTTACTGTAAAATGAGGGATAAGATATCAAAGGGTCATATTTTGATGACTCACCTTAACTGGTTGATCTTTTAAGTAATAACATTCCATCTGTGCTTCTTTCCGGACGCATTTTAATGATGTTTCTGTTAGTTTCTTGATACTTCGATGCTCGTTTGCGAAGGTTGTTTCTCTGGGAATGAGCATCAAGTTCAGTGGTTTTCAAACATGCACAAACGAAATGCATTTTTCATTAGTTACTTCCATAATTTGAAATCCTTTCTTCCTGAAACGCGACATTCCTGGATTCACTTGTCATCTTCATGGTTCAGAATAAGACAATAGTTACGCAGTTTGATCAAATTGTACAGTGAGAAGAAAGAAATTGAGGAGAAACGAAGACTTAAATTGTATTAACGGCCGCCACTTTTCCACCTCTCTCGTCTACAAGTTTAAGGATTCAATTAAACTCCACAAGATGCCAACCAATCTACGTGAAGTTTAATGTTTCCTTGCCAGTGCAAAATTCATTTCACCCGAAAACTTCCAAGTAGTTCCTGCAATTAAAAGCACTTGATGAGAAGATGTTAAGACTCTCCTGGAGTTCTTGCGATACTTCTGGGGGCATATCGAGACCGTTCAATCATGAGACCCAAAACTAAAAAGAGGTCTACGGCAAAGATAAGTTCAGCTAAACCTTCCACTGTAGTCGGCACACGCCAAATTTTACTGGAAATAAAACTGACCTCCGTCAATTTGAAGAAAGTGTATTTAACTTTCATTTACCGGGAAAAATTACCAAAAAATTTCTAAACTTATTACATTGATACCAATTCAATACTAAAACTTCTAATTAGACCAATTTAACCATAAACTTTTTTGCATTGATATCAATTTAGTTCATCTAGCTAATTTAGGCCCTTTTTTGAATGCCAATCATCCTATGTGGCGCCGCCGATGTTAAAGTAAAGTTCTTTTACAATTTTTATGTATTTTCTTTGCATTTTTTTCCTTACTTTTTTCTCTTCACCTTTTCCTTTTGCCGATGGACAACTAGCCATAGGCCATGGTCGGTGAGCCAACCCTCACGCAGGCAGCCCTCGCACTCGCCAGGCCTCTCCAAATTTGGCCCCAAGAGGGTGGCGTGGGGCAGGCAACCTGCGCCACCCTGCCCACCGATAAAAAGAAGACAAAAAAGTACAAAAAAAAAAGTAATAACAAATTCAAAGAAATTATTTCATGATAATAATAATTTCACGTCAATATCAACTATGCCATGTAATACAACCAACGTTCACGTCCCCATTTTCAGACTAAATTGGCCTAATGGACTTAACTAGTACCAATACAAAAAAAATAATTAAAAACTAAATTGATAAAATATTTAGAACTAAATTATTATTAATGTAAAAAGTTTTAAGACTTTTTTTGGGTAATTTTCCTGTCATTTACCAGTAAATCACTTTGCAAGTTCACAGATCTAGACGAATTAACTGGATGCTCCCCCCATTGTTCATTGCAAGGAAAATGTCATCCATGTTTTGGAAACTAGTCCAAACATCTCAGCCAAAAGAAAGTCGACAAATAATTTGCATCAAAAGGTCGATGTCTTCACAAGCAACCAATCATGCACATCGAACCAGGGATAATCGGAGAACCAGGCGTCGCCAAAGTCCTTCATAAGAAAGAGTTAACAGCTGAACCAATCACCTTCGTCGGCGGGGCAACTCTCTCACAGCTATGGCTAGATTTTATATGCAACCAAAGTGGTCGCAACCAAAATAACCCAGTCGATTGTATACCGTCAGAAACATGAACTGAACAATGCAGATTTCTCTAGAATTTCTTCTTGAAAGAGTGAACATAGTAATAAAAAGCACAAAAACATTTGGCAAGAGAGATCAAGAGCTTAATACTATTGCAAGAGCATGAGCAAGCAAACCTGTAGTCAGGTAAAGATCATTCACATTAAGATCCTGGACTTTACACCCTACTCAGAAGACTGATAAAATGCATGTACAGAGAAGAGATATGTACAGTAGAAGTATCAGCCCGCAACATAAAATAAATTAGGTGCAAACTCCCATGGATGGCGGAAGAGAAAAAATACCTGCCACACAAGTTCGACAAGATGACAGTCAAGCACAAATAGCAGCTACAAGTAACAAGGCGATCAAAAATAGTCTAAATAGATAGATTACTTCCGAAGCCGAAAAAAACAAAGATAGATCACTGCTTCATAAAAAGCCGCATTTTCATGAAAAGGCAGCTGACATTAATGGGATGTTCATTCTGACAAAGGACAGCAGAAAAGAAGAAACACAGGAAGAGATATGTCAGGATATTGCTTGAGCAAGTAGCAGGAGATGCAATACTATAATTCGTAACCAAACAAGGAACATTGGAGACAAAAAAAATTGCTAAGGCCACATGTTGAATGTTTGGGGAGGCTATGACTGTTGGCTTTTGACTGTATGGTCCTAGCTATCGTTTACTTGGTCAAGAAAATTGGAACAACATAACAGGACTTGAAATAAACAATAACTAATTGAATGGTATATCATAACGACTTCGAATTGGAATGAGATTTTTTTCAGGATGAAGTGCGGAAGAAATTGATAATAGCATGCCAAATCACATAACTTTACTCGAAACCTCTCCAGGAACTAGTAAAAGAGAAGAGAGAGGGCATGATTTTAATGTAGTTGTAACTGAATTAATCATGAATCTGTGAAATTACCATTCTGTTTTTAAAGCCATGCCCACCTTTTCTCGTGAATTTCCATATCCCCTTTGCAGAAAAACATAGTAACAGCCTCTTTCATTCCCAGTTTCTATTCACGTTCCGAATCCCCAAAGACCATTTAAAAAAAAAAAGGATGAAGAGCACATTCTCGTCACCAGTTTTCAACCCAAGCATGAAAAACATGTCCCAACATATAAAACGATGTTTTGATAGCTCCACCGACGTACGTAACTTGACAACTTTTCCTAGCATTTCTTATAGCTTCATCATTCCCAATTGGCATGCTCCCGTCTCCCATCCTATTATTCGTAGCCCTCATGTTTGGTACTTGAGCAAATTGAATTAGATAATGCAAATTGCATCTGAACAAAGATCAAACCTATGATACGTTTGTTTCATGGAAAACGAAAGATTCAAAAATATTTTTCTAAAGATGATTGCTTGGATAGGTTACAATAACAAACACACAAGAAATGTTTTCAGCGCTTGCAAAAATGAATGCACAAAAAATATTTTCATGTTAGTATACAAAAAAAGAAATTTCATCATTCATGAAGATGTTTAGACATAAATTGTTGCAGATGATAAAAAGAAAATAATTGACTAATTATTTCGAATAATACAAGCGATCATCTTTAGGAAAAAAATTTCAAATCACTCGTTTTTCGCGAAATAAACGGAACGCAAGGGAAATAGGCACAACCAAATACAAATCAATATGATCTATTGACATAATAAACAAAAAGTAAAAATGGATATTGGAAAAAAGAATCAGCTAGCAAGAAAGGAAAACCGACTCAGAAAAATAAAAAATCAATAACAATGGCGGACAAAAAAAATATGGAAAGAGAAACAGCACAAGGAAAGTGAAAAGAACCGGAGCAAATCAAAGAAGAGAACCACTTCCATCAGGCTTACAAAGCAACAAACGAGAAAAGATGAATGGAGATAAAGATGAATGGAGATAAAGATATACAAGAAGTTTGACTTCAGATATTGTTGTTTAGAAGACTGAAGATGGAGGTCGACTCTCCATTACCTCCGTCTATTATATGGATCTTTCAAAGACGACGTTCACAAGCAATTTTCCGTCCAATTCTGATGCCATAATATTGGATTGCAGCCTAAGATATAATGAGACTTGACGCCACGGCGCGGGGGGAGGGGGGGGGGGGTTGTTTTGGGTGGGTGAGATAAATTAGCCCCAATTTCTCGAGCAAAATAGGACCATATTCATGGGCGGACTGCTGTCCTGTGAAATAACATTGATTCTCAGAATATGCTATTTTCAATTTGATCTGGATCATTGAGCAATATCTATCCCGCAGGATAGTACAACCATAATATGGTATTTGATTTCCTTTACCTGGGGAAAGCCTAATGTTATGTTTAAAGGACTGTGAGAGAACAAGCGATCAAATGGAATGATCAGTAAGAAGAGATGGACGTTGACCGAAGTGGTATATTCATCATGCATGAATATGGTATTTGATTTCCTTTTTCTGGGGAAAGCCTAATGTTATGTTTAAAGGACTGTGAGAGAACAAGCGATCAAATGGAATGATCAGTAAGAAGAGATGGACGTTGACCAAAGTGGTATATTCATCATGCATGAATGGCTTAAAATTGCAATAGATGAGGAGAATCATAAAAACGATCACTTGTGCAAGCAAGAGCGCAACGTCAGTGTCCTTTAAAATAATAAAAATAATAATGGAGTCATGTAGCTTATCAATGTCCAAATAAGGTTTGTCATAAAGACAAGGAAATAAACATGGTCAAGAGATGTAAAGGAAAACAAGAGCGAGATGATCAAGCAATATGATGTGTGAAATGGATTTCATGATACAGTGATACCAAATAATTCAAAAGACCTGCTATAGAACCTCGATTGACAAGTTTCACAAGGAAAGAAAGCATCAATAATCCTCGAGATCATGGAGACTTGAAAAAGAGTGCCTGTGCGGTTATATTCCAAAACTTCAAAACTCAAGTTCGAGTTTTCTTAAATCAAGGAAGACTGATGCTAAAACATGAGAGTACAGAAGCTTAGGGTGCTTAGATAGTCAAAACTAACATAGACATACAATTTGATCCTCTGAACATGTTATTTTCAATTTGATCTGGATCATGGGGCAATATTTACATCATAGGATAATAAGAACATAATTAGTTTGATTTTTCCGGGGAAAGCCAAAATTTTTGTTTCAAGGAATGAGAGAGAACAAGCAATCAAATGGGATGGATCACAAAGAAGAGATGAACGTTGACCAAAGTGGTACATTCATCATGCATAAATGCCTTAAAATTGCAATGGATGATGATGAGAAACACAAAAACAATCACTTAAAGCAAGCAACGGATTAGTGTCCTTTTTTGCAAAATTAAAATAAAAATAAAAAATAAAAATAAATTAATGCAGTCATGTAGCTTCTCAATGTCCAATTAAGATTTGAGAGAAACACAAGGAAACATAGCGAACAAGATGAAAAGGAAAACAAGGGCGAGATGATCAAGCAATATGATGTGCGAATGGATTTTGTGATACCGTGATACCAAATAATTCAATAGACCTGCCACATAACCTTGATGTATGTTAAAGAGTCAAAGGGTAGAATGGTCTTTATGGGTCTGTGAGTCTTGGGAGTTTACCCTAGTGTGTATAAGTATGTCGTTCTTTTCCTTCAAATAATACAATGAGTATTCTTCTCATGGTATCAGAGCCAAATTAGCTTCTAAACCGTAGAACTAATCTCCATCAACGTCAACCACCAAGACTCGACGTCAGATCCAGCGTCGGCGAAGCACCTCCAGTCCAGGCGACCCAAGACCCGACGTCGCCCAAGCCAGGCAACTCTCCCCTGGTGGTCGCCTGACATCCCAATGTCAAATCCGAGTCACCCATGCCAGGCAACCCAAGACCCGACGTTGCCCAGGCTAGGCGACTCTTTTCCAGTGGTCGCCTGACTCCACCAAGGTCCGGCGACCTCTTTCCGACGATCGCCTGAAGAGCTCAGGCTCAGTGATTCCTTTCTGGTGGTTTCCTGATGCCATCAAGGCGCAGCAACCTCCTTCCGGCAATCTGATCTGCTGCTTGAGGTATAAACGAAGGCATGACAACTGAGGTAAGTGCTTTGTAAACGTTGTGTAAGTCTCTAAATGCTTTTGTACAGAAGATGGTGACGTGGATGGGTATTCCGGAGGTTGATGTGGTTACTAATATGCGTGAGAAGGGGCAGAGCATTGTTATTGAATGTTGATCGGCTGATTGCGTGTGATGATATGTGGGTTGATTGAGAGAGGCAGAGTATTGTTGTGTGTGGCGACTGGTGCGCTGATTTCATCGAATTTGCGTAGGTCATTTTGGGGCATATGATTTGATTCAACTGGTGCTGGTTTAGTTGGTGATCAGTGGTGCAGTGATAGTTCGTGGAATTTTGTCCATAGTTTAGTGGAAGTATCTGATTATGGCAGATAAGAACAAAGGAGTATTGACTGAAGTAATATCTGCATCCTCTGGTCGTTTGACAGAGGAGAAATTAGCTGGGGTCACCAACTTCCAGCAATGGAAGAGATTCGTGACGGTAATATTGACGGGAAGAGAGCAAAATCACCATCTGACAGGTGAACGAATTGATGCTGATACTAAATGGAATACCGTAGATTCTAGAATTCTTGGACAACTGTGGAATTCTATGGAATCTCATGTGGCTGCCTTGGTTACACACGTCACTACGGTTAAGGATTTGTGGGATTATTTAAATGTTCTTTACTCTGGAGAAAATAATCTATCAAGGATCTATGAGGTTTCTCAGGATTTCTTTAGAGCTGACAGAAAGGGTCGGCCTCTTACTCAATTCTTTGCTAATTTTAAACAGATGTATGAAGAGCTTAATCATCTTTTGCCAATTACATCTAATGTTAAGAAGATGCAAGAGCAACAAGAACAGTTGGCAGTTATGGGATTTTTGGGAGCACTCAGACCAGAGTTTGAAGCAGTTCGTTCACAAATTCTTGGAGAAGATACTATGGCTTCACTAACGGAGACCTTTTCTCGAGTCTCAAGGGTTTCACGTGAATCATCTAAAAATATGTCCTCCACAAGTGATAGCTCTGCCTTGGCAGTCTAAGGGAACCGAGGTGGTGGTCGAGGTCGTGGCTTTAGTAGTAGTGGTCGTAGTGGTCGTGCCTTTAGTAGTGGCGCTAGTGTTTGGTAGAGGCCAACCACATTCATACAGTGGTACCCCTCATTCGATTGCAACAAATGTAGCTAATACAGCTGAGTCTGTTATTCCCTCTCAGTCCTCTGAAGGGGGAACATTAATCAGAATGTTCAACGAAGAACTTGCTAAGTACAATCAGTTTCAGATTTCTTTGCCAATTTCCTCCTCCACGGCTACTTTTGCTCGGACAGGTAATGCAATAGCGTCTCTCATCTATCTCTCGCTCCTGGGTCATTGATTCAGGTGCTATTGATCATATGACTGGATCTTCAGGTATCTTTTCTACCTTTCATGAGTCTGTGTCCAAAGTTACATTAGCCGATGGCTTTCTATCCACAGTAAAAGGGATAGGCACAGTTCCCTTGTCATCCTCCTTATCTTTGCCTTCTGTCATGTACCTCCCAAATTTTCCGTTTAACCTTATATCTGTTGGTCATCTTACCAAAGAATATAACTGTTCTGTAACCTTCTATCCTAATTCCTGTGTTTTTCAGGATTTGAAAACGAAGAAGACGATTGATAGAGGGCATATGTCGGGGAGGCTATATGTATTTGACGATACTACTAGTGTTGCTTGTTCAGCAGTTTCTCCACATCAAATTCATTGTCGCTTGGGACATCCCTCTTTGGGAAATTTGAAGAAATTAAATTCTCATTTTCATTCTTCATCTCATATTGAGTGTGAGTCGTGTCAGTTTGGGAAATTGCACCGTATTAGTTATAGTCCAAGAGTCAATAAACAGGCTTCTCAGCCATTTGCTTTAGTTCATTTTGATGTTTGGGGTCCATGTCCGACTACTTCAAAATCGGGTTTTAAGTACTTCGTTACTTTTGTAGATGACTATTCAAGAGCCACTTAGCTATATCTAATGAAAAGTCATTCTTAGTTATTCTCTATTTTTTGTGCATTTGTTAACGAAGTATATACTCAATTTTTTGCCTCTGTCTATATTCTTCGTAGTGATAATGCCAAAGAATACTTTTCTAAGTCTTTCTCTAAATTCATGTCTCAACGGGGTATTCTTCATCAATCCTCTTGTTCAGATACGCCACAACAAAATGAGGTTGCAGAAAGAAAGAACCACCATTTGTTAGAAGTTACTCGTTCTTTGATGTTTGAAATGAAGCTAGATAAATCCTTTTGGGCTGACGCTATTATGACTGCATGTTATCTTATCAATCGCTTGCCGTCCTTTGTTCTTTGTTCTTAAGGGTGCAATTCCTCACAATCTTCTTTTTCCTTCGGACCCATTCTTTCATTTGCCACCTCATATATTTGGTTGTGTCTGCTATGTACGTGATCATCGGCCCGGACTTTCTAAACTTGATCCCCGCTCTCTTAAATGCATTTTTGTGGGTTATTCTCATACTCACAAAGGTTATCGGTGCTACTGTCCCTCTTTGCATAAGTATTTTACTATTGCAGATGTCTCCTTTTTTGAGTCTACTATTTATTCTGATAACTCAGTGGAGCCTCCTCTAGTGGATGATGATTCCTTGACATATGTTATTATGGAATCAACACCCACTTTGGAACCTCCAGCTCCTCCACCTATCCAGTATGTTTACAGTCGATGTTCTCGTCAGCATGTGGAGCCCCCTGCAGATGCATCTTAGCCTATCTCATCTTCTGAGTCTGAGATAAGCCAATCACATACCGATCTTGATCTTTCTATTGCACATTGCAAAGGAGTTCGTAGTTGTACAAAGCACCCTATTGCACAATTTGTCTCATATTCTGGTTTATCTGCCTCGTGTCGAGCTAGTCTAATGACCATTGATACACATCCCATTCCTAAAACTGATGCTGAAGCATTATCCAGTCCAGGCTAGAGGATAGCTATGGAAGAGGAACAATCTACACTGGAACAAAACTAGACTTGGGATCTTGTTCCTTTACCTGCAGGAAAGACAGCCATTGGATGTAAATGGGTCTTTACTGTCAAGGTTAACCTTGATGGTTCTCTTGCTCGTCTCAAGACACGATTGGTTGCTGAAGGGTATACGCAAGTTTATGGAGTCGACTATGGTGATACCTTTTCTCCTGTGGCTAAGATGACCTCTGTTCGTCTTTTATTTTCTTTGGCTACTTCTGCTAATTGGCCTCTTTTTCAGCTTGATATTAAGAATGCGTTTCTTCTTGGCGATTTACAAGAGGAGGTGTATATATAACAATCACCTGGGTCTGTTGCTCAGGGGGAGTCTGGTCATGTTTGTCGGTTAAAAAAATCTTTATATGGTTTGAAGCAGTCTCCCAAAGCCTAGTTTAGGAAGTTTACTGAGGTAGTACTCCAGTTTGGACTGTGTAGATGTACTGGAGATCATTCAATGTTTTACCGAGTTTCCGAAGCTGGTCGGATATTTCTTATAGTTTATGTGGATGATATAGTCATAACTGAAGATGATTTTACAGGGATTGAAGAGTTGAAACTGTATTTGCAGCAGCAATTTCATACAAAGGATTTGGGATCACTGATATATTTCTTGGACATAGAAGTGGCACGTGCGAAGGTATTCATATCTCACAACGGAAGTATGTTCTGGATTTGCTTACTGAAACAGGTATGCTAGGAGCTAAATAACTGGATATACCAATGGAAGTAGGCTTGAAATTGATGGCAGAGGATGGTGAATTGTTAGATGATCCGGAAAGGTATCGAAGGCTTGTTGGAAAACTAAATTATCTAACTATTGCTCAACCTGATATTTCCTTTCCGGTGAGTGTTGTGAGTCAATTTATGTCTTCCCCCCGTACCTCACATTGGAACGCCGTAATCAGAATTCTAAGATACTTGAAGAAAGATCTAGGTCGCGGTCTCATTTATAGGGATCATGGTCACAGAAGGGTGGAAGCCTTTTCAGATGCTGATTGGGCAGGATCTCCTATAGATAGGAGATCTACATCAGGTTACTGCACCTTTGTGGGAGGAAACCTAATATCTTGGAAGAGCAAGAAGCAAAGTGTTGTGGCTAGATCAAGTGCAGAATCAGAATACAGAGCTACGGCTCAAGCTACTTGTGAGTTAATCTGGATACGTCAACTATTAGTTGAACTCGACTTCAAAGATCCTGCACCAATGGAGTTGTGGTGCGATAATCAAGCGGCTGTCCATATTGCTTCTAATCATGTTTTCCATGAGCGTACCAAGCATATTGAAGTTGATTGCCATCTTGTTCATGAGAAGCTTCAAGCTAGAGTTATCTCTATTGGTTACATTAGGACTGGTGAACAACTAGCTGATATTTTCACCAAATCTCTAAGGGGTAGTAGGATTGACTACATCTGTAACAAGCTGAGCATGCTTACTATCCATGCTCCAGCTTGAGGGGGAGTGTTAAAGAGTAAAAGGGTAGAATGGTATTTATGGGTCTGTGAGTCTTGGGAGTTTACCCTAGTGTGTATAAGTATGTCGTTCTTTTCCTTCAAATAATACAATGAGTATTCTTCACAATGTACAAGTTTCACAAGGAAAGAAAACATCAATAATCCTTGATATCATGGAGAGTTAAATATAGCTGTGCAGTGTGATCCAAAACTTCTAAACTCAAGTTTGAGTTTTCTCAAATTACGGAAGACTGATGCTAACCACAAGATTACACAACCTTAGGGTGCTTAGACAGTCAAAACTAACATAGACATACAAAGAAGTCAAATTTGAAGATGAAGAAAGTAATAGACAATAGTATACATTAGAGCAAAATCAGCAATTCACAGAGTACACTGAAGCTGATGAAATTCCCAACTAAGCTGACTACTTACTAAATGATATAGATTACTTTCCAAGTATGGAATTGCAATATCATTCGTAAATCTAATAATATAATTGGCATATTCTAATTATAATCAATTACTTTCCATCAAACAAAATAGGTGACCCTTCTTTACTTATTGGTTAAGTGAATTTTTAAATCAATTAAATCTTTTAAGTTGAAACTAATTATGTTCATCAAACCAGCTTAATTTCATTAACAACAGAATTTCTTATTTTCAATCACTTAATTAAGGTTATCAATTAGGTCCTAACAGTAGTCCCAAAAAAAAAAAAAAGCAAATGATTGAGCAACCTACCATTGTCCTGTACAAAATTCATGACCAGTGGACCAGAGAAGCTTAACCGCCATAACTAGTTCATGTCCACATATCGACAACCTAGGGATGTGCACAGCCATCTTGCCACCACTCAATATCACCTTCATAATGATAGTTCTCTGATATGATCAGATCAGGTGTCAACAGGCCGCCCCCCAAAAGACGGAACACCACCCGAGTGAACCAAACATGGGCTGACCTGTGCCAAAGTCCTAGCGTCTAATCTAAAAGAAAAAGGCACCAATACTTGTTTGACGAAGAACCCTGGTGCTTCGGTCTAGCCCATGTGAAGCCACCTGACAAAAGATGACATTTGATCAAGAAACATGGAGCAGAAGTAGGATTCATGCCGACCGAAAAATTATTATGCATAAGATGTACATGCTATCTAAAGAACACGACCACAATCAATGCTTTTCCTCATTTTACATCTGAATGTCACTTCCTGAAAGAGAATTAATATCTATGATTAATGTTATATAGATCTTATTGGAAGAAGCATAACAAGGAAGAAACATCACCATATAGGTAAGCGCAGCATAGCGTTCTTCATTTAAGAACAGAGGCTTTCCCCTATGCAAATCAATGTCCTGCAGAGAAATAGCACAAATGATTAACATGTTAATAACCCATACCTGACATTGACAAGACTGCAGGAACTGAAGCTGTCCATTGATAAGTCAAGATCTAGACGATGCAAAAATCAAATGACTGCTGAAAGATAAAACATTTGCATAGTGGGGCATCGACACAGACTGCATCATACAATTAGCGAATGGAACTCGAAGTAGTTGCTCTCACATTTAGATAAAACAGTGTCATCTTTTTTGTAGAATAGCAAGGTAAATTACTAAAAAAGATCCAAGGAAATGCCAAACCATTTACAGACTGGGGGAGTCTAGTTGGTCTAGAATGGCATACATTTTTACTTGATTCAATAGATTAATAAGAAAAACTAAAGTTTCACCAAGGAGGTGCAAACGCATACAAAAAGAACCCAAAAATGCTCTCAAAACCAGAATGGAGTTCAAATACAAGATAAACATCGACTATATCAACCAAGGCATTGACATCAATATGCAATTTCCACTACACCAAAAGTGTATAACTCAAGGCCAATTTTCAATATAAATAGCAATACGAGAATCCTCTCCATCAAAAAACAGAGAAAGAATTAAGGTAATCCTTCTCCTGTCGTGCTGTGAAATGCACCGGCAAGCCCAAATTTCTTGCTGCATAGGAAACTGTCCAAAGCATTCTTATCCAACAACAGTGAACGAGAAGATACTGCATTGACTCAGCCTTTGCAGAGGAAAGGAAACACCTACAGTAAGGATTCATCCCCAAGTTGCTATCCAAGCAGAAAACGAAACTCTAGCTAGAAAACTCACTTTCCAAATTGCTTTCCAAGGAAAACCCGTTCTACCACCAACCTGCCTATCTACCAGTTTGCATTAAGACTTCGCGGCAACAATATCATCTCTTCCATTGGTTACACACCAAAGCATCCTCGGAAACAGTTGAAATCTTTGAATTATAGAAGACAGCAAGAAAGCTTTGGTAATGGATTGTACTGATTACAATCCATTACCAAAGCTTCATACAGATATTCGGGAACTGATCCTTTAAAACCGTTCCACCACCAAACGTCAGCAAAAAATAGCTTTCCATTACATAATTTGAGTGAAGCAAATAGAATAAACTCACTCCAATCCTCTTTAACCCTCTTCTATATCCCAGTATCATGAGAAACTCTCCTATCCTTAGTGATCAACCTGCCTTTTGAAGGTCGAACATGCAGTCAAAGGCGCAACAGGCAAGCGCCTAGGTAGTCACATGAGGCGGGTAATCAGGTTTTCTTTCCTCTGAATGGAAAACTTAAGCCATCGGGCAAAAAGTTCTAAAGCCCTTGCCAAACCAAAAACAGGCCGAAGGGAGTTCATTATATTCGAAAAGACTTTTCAGAGTGCTGGGAAAAAGCTTTAGGCATAGTGAGGGTCAAGAAAGTAAGTTTAAGACCAAACACTTTTCGGACTTTAACAGAAAGCCACAAACCTGTCTCTACTGCTGCTGTTAATAGGCTGCTGAAGCCTATAGCATAGGTCAATAGAAAAAATTGACCAAAGTCACATTACTCCATCTCTTACTTTTCTTGTGTTTTACTCTCTCTGTCTCTCACACACACGCAGCCCCACACACACACTTTTTTAAGGCCAAAAAATAGCAACCACCGCTCTTCTAATCCCCAGATGTTCAGTATCAACACTGAACCGCCATTTGCCAAGAAAAGCCTTGTTGAATAACAAAAGGGACCTAATGGCTAATCCACCATTGCAAAAAGGTTGTTTGTGTGCTTTCCAATTGACCAAATGGAACTTGTGAGCCTCCTCGGCATCATCCCACCAAAAATTATTCAGAATAGCTTCCAACTCCAACAACTTAGCCACCGAACAAGGAAGACAAAGATAGACATAAAATAAATAGGAAGATTAGACAGAGCACTCTTAATAAGAGCAAGCCTTCAATCTTTTCCAACCAGACTATCTATTCTCCAACTGTTCAAAAACAGGATCTCAGATACTCTTGTTCTTGAACTAGCCCCGCAAAGGAATACCTAAGTAGGTGATGGGGAGAGATCCTAACCAACACCCCAAAACCGAACATACCAATGTACCGTTCACTCCACCTAGCGGAATAAGCTCACTTTCACTCAGTCTAATATTAAGCCCAAAAATTGCCTCAAAACACAAGTACACTCTCAAATAAAGTTACTGCTGAACATTATCTTTCATACAAATGGTAGTATTGTCTACAAAGAGGAGGTGAGAAACAATCAATTCAGTGCCATGACAGAAAGCCAACCCAACACCGATGCTTTGCACAACTGTTGAGCTGTATATATCCAGATTTTATGGCTGTAAATGTGTTGGGAAATTAGCTGATTGTTAGGAGTAGATTCTAGTAAAATCCCATAAATCATGGGATTGTAATTACCACAAATCGTGGGATTGTAATTACCATAAATCGTGAGAGTGTTTCCTTTTCTTCTTTTTTTTGTTTGCTAGGACATGTATAACGGTGCTACTACATGTGTGAAGGCTTGTAATGGCACATCAAGTTATTTTCCAATCACAATAGGCTTACATCAAGGTTCTGCTTTGAGCCCTTACCTTTTTGCCCTGGTTACGGATGAGCTAACAAAAGATATTCAAGATGAAGTGCCGTGGTGTATGCTATTTGCAAACGATATCGTGCTTATTGATGAGACCAGGGCTGGGGTTAACACTAAGTTAGAAGTATGGATAAGCACGTTGGAGTCTAAAGGATTTACGCTAAGTCGAAGTAAGACGGAATACTTGAAGTGTGAGTTTAACACAGCAGGAATAGGGGATCAAGAAGCCGTAAATATGCTCGGACAGGAGGTACCCAAAAAAGATACATTTAGATATCTGGGATCAATATTGCAAAAGGAGGAAGAGATTGATGAGGATGTAAGCCATAGAATCAGAGCAGATTGGATGAAATGGCGCAGTGCATTGAGATTTTTGTATGAACGCAAAATTCCTCTTAGGTTAAAAGGAAAATTGTATAGAATAGCAGTCAGACCTGCCATGTTATATGGAGCTGAATGTTGGCCAGCACAAAGGAAACATGAGCATAAAATAGGAGTAGCCGAAATGAGGATGTTAAGGTAGATATGTGGCCATACAAGGATGGATAAGATAAGGAATGAAGAGATGCGACGAAAAATTGGAGTAGAACCGGTGGCAGAAAAGATGAGAGCATAAATTGAGATGGTTTGCGCATATTCTCCGAAGACCCTTAGATGCACTGGTACGAACAGAAGTTTGCTATCGAAAGCATAACACGAAAAAAGCAAGAGGTCGGCCGAAACTTACTTGGGGGAAAGCAGTAAAACAAGATTTAATGGAGTGGGAAATAGATTGGCGTACAGTTTGTCTTAGGACGGAGTGGAGGGAGGCTATTAGTATTGTGGAATGGTAGTGTATAGATATATATATATTCTTATTTATTTTTACACATTTATCTCTTTTCTTTCCCTTGATTCTGCTTTTATTTTTATGATTCTTTGGGGTTTATCGACCGCCGACCCCAATTCGTTTGGGATGGAGTTGTTGTTGATGTTGATGTTGATGATGTACGTTTTGTTTGCTAGGATTTCACTGCACATTAGCCTATAAATGTAACATTGTAAAGCAGTAGAAACATGAATGAGAATACAAATTTCTCTCCATCAACTTTCTCATGGTATCAGAGCACTAGGCTAGATTTCTGGATTTCAGATTGCAGCCTTCATTGCTGCATTCTCAAGCCTTCATTGCTATCTATTATACTCCGGGAAAATTTTCCTTTGTACGCAGCCTTCATAGCTGTAGTACTGCTCGTATCTTGCTAACATTCTCTTGGTATATAATCTTCTTCATCCCTTTCCACCTTCTCTCTCCAAAAATGACCACATCCGAAACCACACCCAAAGTCACAGATTCTCGTTCTCCTACCACAAACCAATCGGAGGAGGTCACCTCGTCAAACATGATCGGCGACCTTCAGAATATTAGCCCAGCCTATAGACCGAATGAGAAAAATTATCTCAAGTGGTCACAATTCGTCAAGATGTACCTGAAGGGCAAAGGAAAACTCACAGGACCCAAGCAAGGAGATCCCAATTTCGATGCATGGGCTGAGGCTGATTCCATGATCATGTCATGTCCATGGAATTCCATGGAACCAGCCATAAGCGATACTTGCATGTTTCTACCAACCGCAAAGGGGATATGGGATTCCATCCAACGGATGTACTCAAAGGCCCGTGATGCAGTCCAGGTGTACAAAATTAAGGTGAAAATTAGTGGGACAAAACAAGGAGGTAAGAATGTTACTGAGTATGCTAACTCTTTGCAGAACTTATGGCAAGAACTCGATCATTATCAGGTATTCCACATGCGGTGTCTAGAAGATGCAGCCATTTTGAAGAATTTTATTGAAAAGGATCGAGCCTACGATTTCTTAGCTGAGCTTAATTATGAATTTGACCAAGTTAGAATTCAAATACTTGGCAAGGAGGATGTACCATCATTGGAGGAGACGATTTCCTTGATCTGGGCAGAAGCAAGTCGTCGATCCGTCATGCTTGAAACACAAGCAATAGACGAGTCAGCCTTGACAATCGGAAAGGTTGATGAAAAGGGTGATCTACCAAGAAGAGACAACTAGGATCTACCAAGAAGAGACAACTGGGACAACTTGTGGTGTGCTTACTGTAGGAAGCCGAGACATACAAAGGAGCAATGCTGGAAATTGAATGGGAAACCAACTACTTCAAGCCGAGAGTGGGTGAACCGAGCAACGCAACCAAGGCCCCGGGTCCACTTGATTGAGCAAGCTGGTAATGAAGCGGAAAAAGGGAAAGCAACATTCAATAGTGAAGAAATTGAGAAAATAAGAAGTTTATTAGGGTCTCTTAATAAACCCTCTGGTGCATGCTCACTGGCACTCTCAAGTAATTCCTGGGTTATTGATTCAGGGGCGACCGATCATATGACTCGTATCTCATCGCATTTCAGGACCTATATACCTTGCCCTAGCAATAGGAAGATTATTGTGGCAAATGGGTCTCTTGCTACTGTTGCAGGGGTTGGAGATGTTCCTGTCACACCTAATCTTGTCCTCAAAGATGTCCTACATGTCCTTGAATTGTCTTCCAATCTCATTTCTAGACAAAAACTCACAAAAGATCTTGATTGTCAAGCTGTTTTTTATCCATCTTACTGTGTTTTTCAGGATCGGAACTCGGAGAGGAGGATTTGACTAGCTAAGGAACAAAGTGGACTATACTACCTTGAGACACCTCTCACCGCAAGAAGAATCACGAATAACTTATCTTCATCGTTTCTCAGTATTTCAAATAAAGAAGCTATTTGGCTTCACCATTTTCGTTTTGGTCATCCATCCTTTCAAATCTTGAGTATGATATTTCCAGCCTTGTTTAATGGTTTGGATATTAAAGATTTCCATTGTGATGTTTGTGAGTTAGCCAAGCATAACCGTGTATCATTTTCAATTAGCAATCATCATAGCTCTAATCCTTTTGACTTGGTAGACAGTGACATTTATGGTCCTTCCACAGTTCCAAACACCTCTAGAGCTCGTTGGTTTGTCACTCTAATTAATGATTGCTCTAGGGCCACTTGGACTTTTTTACTCAAACATAAATCTGATGTGAATAGCATTATTCCTTCCTTTCATTCCATGATTCAAACACAATTTGAGGTCAAAATCAAGGTCTTTAGATCAGATAATGCTAGAAATTACTTCAATCAAATATTGTCCTCTTATTTTCAAAAGGAAGGCATTATCCACGATTTATCTTGTGTGAATACACCCCAACAAAATGGGATTGCTGAAAAGAAAAATGGTCATCTCCTTAACACAACTCGTGCCTTGTTTCACGGAAATGCTCCTAAAACGTATTGGGGGGAAGCTGTTCTTACAGCTACATATATGATCAACAGGCTACCATCATGTACATTAGATCACAAGACCCCTATGGAAATTCTTTCTCAGTTCTATCCTCACTTCCGTACATCTAATGGCCTTACGCCTCGAGTCTTCGGTTGTATTTCCTTTGTCCACATTCATCATCATCAACGAGGAAAACTAGATCCTCTTGCAATCAAATACATCCTTCTTGGTTACTCACAAACACAAAAGGGCTACAAATGTTACCACCCACCTTCCAAAAAATTCTATCTCTCTGCAGATGTCACTTTTATTGAAAATAAACCCTATTTTTCAAAACCTTATCTTCAGGGGGAGATTTCACTCATGGAAGATAAGGATCTTGGTGTTATTGATAACCTGGATCTACCGTCCAATGTTCTCGTCAATCCAAACCTGCCCACCATAACTCATGAACCTACCTTGAATCCTATCTCTAGTCCACCTTCTGTTGTTGTTGTTCCCACCAGTCCAACTCTTCCTACTCCCACTAGTCCAACTAGTTTTCATGATTCTATGAGATTTTCTCAGGTGTACTGAAGGAGGACAGCCGTTCCAACAAAAGAGCAGGTCCAAAATGCCACTCCGAGTACTGCCAATGAAAGCACAGTAAGTCCTGAACCTTCTGTGAATGAGCAGCTTAGTGATATATCAGAGACTGATCTTGATTGGCCTATTGCTATTAGAAAAGGGACAAGAGAGTGTACCAAAAAACCAGCTTATCCACTTTCAAATTATGTGTCCCTTGATAGATTATCATCACCATTCCGAAACTTCATTGTGAGTTTAAACACTATTGTCATCCCTAACACCTTGTCTGAAGCAATGTCAAAAGAGGAATGGAGAAATGCCATGAAAGAAGAGATGAAGGCACTGGAAAAAAATAGATCATGGGAAATTATTGACAGGTCAAAAGGGAAAAATCTAGTAGGTTGCAAGTGGGTAATCACTGTGAAGTACAAGGCAGATGGCTCTTTGGAGAGGAACAAAGCAAGATTGATTGCGAAGGGTTACACTCAACATATGGAGTGGATTACCAAGAGACTTTTGCACCAGTGGCTAAAATGAACACTGTAAGAATTTTACTATCTTTAGTTGCTCATTTTGATTGGGAACTTCAACAGTATGACGTGAAGAATGCATTTTTACATGGATATTTGGAATTGGAAATCTACACGAACATGCCACCTGGTTTTGAAGGAAAAGAAACAACCGAAAAGGTTTATAGACTAAAAAAGGCATTATACGGACTCAAGCAGTCACCTAGAGCTTGGTTTGGACGATTTGCTAGAGTCATGAAGGCATCTGGGTATAAACAAAATCCGGGAGATCATACACTATTCATAAAACACTCAGATGCAGGGGGAGTTACAGCATTGTTGGTTAATGTTGATGACATAATAGTCACGGGCAATGATGAAAGGGAGAAACAGCAGCTAAAACAGTACTTGATCAGAGAATTTGAAATAAAAGAGTTAGGAAAGCTACGGTATTTTCTAGGAATTGAGGTTTCATACTCAAAGAAAGGGATCTTCATTTCACAACGGAAGTGTATAACGAATCTTTTGGAAGAAACTAGGAAGGTTGGTTGCAAACCAGTAGTCACTCTGATTGAGCCGAACCAAAGACTAGCAGAAGCAAAAGAAGAGGCGGCAGTGGATCAAGAAATGTATCAACGATTGGTGGGAAAGCTAATTTACCTTGCTCATACTCGACCCGATATCTCCTATGCAGTAAGCTTGATTAGTCAATTCATGCATAATCCAAAGGAATCACATCTACAAGCTGTTTTTCGAGTCCTACCCTACTTGAAAGGGAATCCAGGAAAGGGAATATTATTCAAGAAGAGTCCAGATCTCAAGCTTAAAGCTTATACAGATGCAGATTATGCTGGACCAGTGGTTGACAGGAGGTCTACAATTGGTTATTGTACCTTCGTTGGAGGTAACTTGGTAACTTGAAGAAGTAAAAAACAGAATGTGGTGGCAAGATCTAGTGCAGAATCTGAGTTTCGGGCATCAACCCAAGGAATATGTGAGCTATTGTGGCTCAAGATCATTCTTGATGACTTAAAGGTTGAGTGGCAGTCCCCCATGAAGCTATATTGCAATAATAAATCTGCAATTAATATTGCTCATAATCCTGTGCGGCATGACAGCACAAAGCATATTGAGATTGATAGACACTTCATCAAGAAGAAACTTAAAGAAGGACTGATTTACATATTGTATGTTCCCTCAGGACAACAAGTGGCAGATGTCTTAACCAAAGGGTTCAATGGTGGAAGTTTTCACGAGCTAATTACCAAGCTGGGAATGGAAGATATCTATTCACCAGCTTGAGGGGGAGTGTTGAGCTGTACATATCCACATTTTATGGCTGTAAATGTGTTGGGAAATTAGCTGATTGTTAGGACTAGATTCTAGTCAAATCCAATAAATCGTGGGGTTATAATTACCATAAATCATGGGAGTGTTTCCTTCTTTTTGTTTTTTGTTTGCTAGTATTTCACTGCACATTAGCCTATAAATGTAACATTGTAAAGCAGCATAAAACATGAATGAGAACACAAATTTCTCTCCATCAAATTTTCTCATTTGCTAAGGACCCCCATTACTATGATAAACAACAAGGGGGATAAAGGGACACCTTGCCTAAGGCCCCGTGATTATTGAAAACAACTGGTTGAGCTACCATTATCAAGAACAGAGAAGCTTGGGGTTGAAATACACCGTTTTATCCAGTTGCACCGCCGCTCCAAAACCCATTCTCTTCAGAACAAACAAAACACAATCTCAGGAGACATGGCCATATGCATCTCCATATCAAGTTTGTCGGTAGCACATTTCTTCTTTGCCTTCAGTGGGGAATCCACTAGCTCATTTACAATCATAGCTGCATCTAGAACACATATTCCTCCAACAAAAGCACTCTGAAAAGGACCTGCCGCATTGCACGTTCTAATATCTTTGCAAGCACCTTGGAGAGAATTTTGTATACACTGCTCCCTAGATTAATAGGGCGGAAATCCTTGATGGTAAGCGCACCGCTTCTTTCACGAACAAGAGTGATAAAGTAACATTGAATCCACTAACAAAATCACCTCTCGCATGAAAATTCTCAAAAACCAGGATCAAGCCGCCTTTCACTACTATCCAGTACTGCCTGAAAAAGCCAAAGCAAAGCCCTCTAATCCCATTTCTTTGTCCCTATCTAGAATGGCATTTTGTATTAACACTCAACTTCTGTGCATACCCGAGAAATATGAAGCCAAGCCCTAATTCTTACAAAATGACCGTATAATCCAGAAATCTCCTGTTTGTTTCTTCCCTCCAAATCAGCTAAAAAATCACCTGGGGGATCGACTGCATCTTTTCTCTGTTCATGCATATACCCCGCAAAGCTCTCAGCTCTTCTTACAGTCTTTGCACTGACCTACTTAATGCCCGGAACTAACCAATCCATATTCCACAACATATCGACAACATCAAAATCAACAATACCTTTATCCCAAACTAATTGGGGTCAGCAGTCGATGAACCCAAAGATTCATAAAATAAAAACAAGATCAATAGAAGGGAAAATGATAAATATTAAAAATAAATAAACAAAGATACAAATATAGATAAATATATGTATATAGGACCAAAAAGTCAGTCGTGAACATGGAAATACTACCCCTCCACAATGCTAATAGCCTTCCTCCACTTCGTCCTAAGACAAACCATACGCCAATCTTTTTCCCACTCCATTAAATCTTGTTTTACTGCTTTTCTCCAAGTGAGTTTCGACCGCCCTCTTCCTTTCTTCATGTTATGCTCTCAGTAGCAACATATCGACAAATGATAAAAAATTTCAGGCAAAACCTATTTACCAAAGATTTGACCTCAATTTTGCAAGTTGTCTTATGAGTCGTCAATGAGCATGCACTTCTCAAGTTGAAGAATTTGCGGCTCATGCACAATGCCATCTCTAGAAAACCGACTAATGACTTGTTCACTGTCCAGCAGCACTCCCTCAAAAATGAATATAGATTCAATCATTTGCAGGAAAAGAGCAATTGAAACTACATTTATACTATACACTTTACAAACCGTATTGAAGCCAACAGAAACAAGAGACACCATGAGTAATTGCAATTATCAAGTCGCTCCAAATTGTACGGTACATTATTTTCTTGGCTGTTAGCTGTTTGACACAATTTAAAGGACTTGGAAACAACAAAAAGAGAACGATACTCTCAAGCCAAGGAAGCAAGGTAACATGCTCTTTTGATGAACTGACGATTAAACTTATAAAATTAATGCTATTCTGCTGAAACAGAGAGAGAGTACCAAGCGAAGGCAACAAATTTACATGCTTTTTTGATGAACTGAAGGATGTAATGTGATTAAAAAGCTCAAAGTTCTCGCTTTGCTGCTGAAAACATTGCTTCCCCGCCAAATCAGAAAATGCTAAAATTTAAAAAAGGAACAGGAAACATTCCAAAAAGATCCTATATGTTAATATTCATGTGTTTCAAATGGTAGAAAAGATTGAACCGAAAGAAGAAAGGACAAAGCCTCTACAAACACAGGAAATGATTCTCCACCTAAGAAAAAACCAACAACAATATCCTTCTTCCAAGTTCTTGCAAAGCCACATTGTAACAAATGACGCATGATGAGAACTTGCATATGATAAACCAGTCCCAAAGAAAATTAGCTTAAGTTAAAGCATAAGAAATAAGCTTCGAAACGAGAATAAAAAATCCAAACCATATCCAGGTAAGAAGTATAACCTCTTCCCCAAATGCATCTAAGTAAGGAGATGGCCAAAGCGCTTGACGTGCAGACCTTTGGAACAAAATCATTGTCCTCTGCCACAAGAAAAAGAAAGTCCACAAAGTGAATAAAGCAGAGAGAGAGAAAAGGGAAGGGGGGGTGTCTTTAATGGGACTTCACACAAATCCACAAACAGCAAGCAGTCATACCCTGATCAGCAAGAATACTCCAATACCAGCGCCGCAAGCAAATGCATGACTTGGGCATCCACTTTTCCTTCAGGAAAAGAGTAGGCAAGTAAGGCCAATTAATTTCAAGATTAAAACTCATGATTCCATTCCAACAGCATATCTCTATCCAAACACTGTACTGCTAATTGGAGTGATTTGGGAAAACCTGCAGCATGGTTTCCAGCTTGGCGAGCATAGTCTACCACATAGCAGGCACAAAGCAGGTTCCTCTACAACAGTATTGCACTCTGGGCATTGCTGCTTAATATACCTGTTCATATATTTGCAACAAAAATGATGCATATTAGCTGGCAAAAACGGATGGGATATGAAGTGTCAGAAAATCCTGAAAGTATTTCACCATCCAAACAAACCTCTGCAGAAGGTCCTGGTATAGGTAGGGTAATGGCATCAGCTTAAAAGGAACTGCAGGGACACAGCGTACAATGCAGGTGACCCTACTAAGCTGAGTCTCATTGCAGAGATGATGAATCCACCTTGAGACAAAAAGGCGGAGCTTTTGATCTTTATATATCTTATCAATTGAGGGGATCTTGAACATTATCTCGAGCTTTTGAATCTCATTGAGCTCTGCAGAACTGTCTGAGAAATGGCCAGCATAAAAAGGCCCATCTGACTCACTACCCCTATCAAAGAATGGGCTATGGGTAGACAAGTTCAGAAGCTTCCACAGTAATGCACATCTCCGCAAATAAGGTAAGCTCAAGTTACGAACTACATTGTCAATGCCCCATGATGGCTCGACATGGTCAGAAACAGCATACTTGAAATCACATCCAGACTCGTTCATAAATTTGTATATGTCGCTGACCAGACCACTATGAGAACCTAATTCATCCATCTCGCCACAATGTTTCCCACAAAATGAAATTATAGCCTGCACATCCATAAAATTAAACCATAAGAAATCCAACCACGTGACAACAATGACACGCCGCTGCACCCAAGAAGAAAAAATAGAGAACAAACAAATAGAGCTCCAAATGCCAATGTAAAAGAAAATGGATGCGGTAACAAACCTGAGTGATGGAGACTACGTAGAAAAGGTGCACAAGTGATAGAAGGGACTCCTCACATTGCAGGAAGGGACAAGGGAGACAAAATAGGACCCACATCAGTGATGAAAAAGGGTCATGCGCAAGGACAGGATCGGCAGCTCGTTTCCAGAAATGAAGATCGGAATGTGGTGATTCCTCCTTGATATCTTCCAAGATACACAACATACCGCCTATGAAGTTAAAACCCATGAATTTCAACAGGAAATCAAGTGATGAAGTGAAAACTAATGACGTGGCCCGAGTACTTGTTTTAGCTGCTTGCCCAATGCTATATGACCAAGATGACTATACAACCAATTCTTACCTCATTTCAAACAAATATAAAAATTATGTCATACAGAATCGACTAACAAAGGAACAAACTAACAAGCTTTCCCAAGTCATGGCATCTACCATAATTCAGGGAATTATGCACAGAGAGGTGCTCCTTGGAGAGCTTATTTTTTTTCTTTTTAACACATTGTCAATGTAGAACCATGCCCAGCTTTTTAACTACATTGTCTGAAGAACAAAAGAGGAGAATAATATGAATGAATAATAAAACAACTTATAACAACCTCCCTCAAGCTGAGGCATAGATATCAACCATGCCTAGCTTGTTACATATAAAGCGAACCCGTTGCCCAGCTAAAGGTTTAGTAAACGCATCTACTAGCTGATTTCCAGTGTAGATGTATGAGAGAGTGAGACTACCATGTGTAAGCTCATGTCGAACAAAATGACAATCAATCTCGATATGCTTTGTTCTCTTATGAAAGACGGGATTTGAAGCAATGTGAATTGCTGAACTACTATCACACCATAACGATGTGAGACCACTCGATCCATATCCAATCTTATTCAAAAAATGTCTACTTCACATAATCTCTACAGTAGCTGTAGCAATGGCTCGATACTCTGCTTCAGCGCTACTCCTCGCCACAATATCTTGTTTCTTACTCTTCCAAGAAACTAAATTACCACCAACATACAAAACATATCCAGAGGTAGACCGCCTATCAATAGGGCAAGCAGCCCAATCAGCATCAGTATAACACTCCATGCAAGCATGACCATGAGCCGCAAAAACAATTCCCTTGCTAGGACTACCTCGAAGATATCTTAAAATCCTCAAAACAGCATCCCAATGTGGTTGCCTAGGTGCTGCCATAAAATGACTAACCACATTAACTGAATATGCAAGATCAGGCCTAGTCATCGTATTGAGATAGTTTAGTTTACCAACGACACGCCGGTATCTTTCAGGATGTTCAAACAAGTTACCCTGATCAGGAAGAAGCTTTAATTCTGGTTTCATAGGGGACTCTGCGGAGCGAGATTGCTGCATTTTAAATTCAGTTAAGATATCCATAACATACTTACGCTGTGACAGAGATAATTTCTTTCTTCCCGGCCACCTCGATCCCAAGAAAGTATCTCAAATCACCAAGGTACTTCGTCTCAGTGAGTACACAAAAATCTTTTCAGTTAAGCAATACCATGCTCGTCAACCCCTGTCAAGACAATATCATCCACATATAAAACTAGAAAGATACACCCAATAGTAGCACGTCGATAGAATACTGCATGATCCTTTTAAGACTGAAGCAAACCAAAACTACGAACAGCTTAGCTGAATTTATCAAACCATGCTCGAGGAGACTGCTCCAAACCATACAAAGAGCGACGAAGCTTACAAATTTTCCCTCCCTAAGTAGCAAACCCCGGGGGCTGCTCCATGTAAACATCCTCGGCAAGATCACCATGAAGGAAAGCATTCTTGATATCCAACTGATGGAGAGACCAAGAATGCACAGTTGCAAAGGATAAAAAGAGGTGAATAAAGGTCATTTTTGTAACCGGAGAAAATGTCTCAAAGTAATCAAGACCATGAGTTTGAGCATAACCCTTAGCAACCAACCGAGCTTTCAGACAAGCAACAGTTCCATCAGGATTGACCTTCACGGCAAACACCCAACGACAACCGATAACCTGAGCACCAGAAGGAAGATTAACCAAGGACCAAGTCTAATTGCGTTGGAGGGCGCTCATTTCTTCCTCCACGGCTAAACACCAATCGGCATGCTGAAGAGCCTCGGAAACAGAAGCAGGTAGAGAAACAGCATCGATATTGGCCACAAAAGCCGACAAACTTACTGATAAACATTTGTGGGAAAGTGCATAAAAAAGGCGATCTCTACGGGCACGGTAGTTCTTACGAAGAGCAATAAGTTGCTCAGTAGTATCAGTCTCAAGTGATCAGCAACACGAGAGACTATCTCAGCAGGAAGATCCTCCACGGGAAAGACTGGCACAGAAAGAGAATTGTCAATGGGGGCATTGTCTAGTGAAGATGCTGGAAAAATAACTAGATGAGAGACCGTTGGTGGAGAATAAACAAGTACAGGGTCAAAAGATGTGGATTCGGACAATTGTGGGATTGGATAAGATGAACTAGAGTCACATGCAGAAAAGAAAGGTTGAGACTCTATAAAGGTACATGACGAGAGTTGAGCATTCTTCCTAAGGTAGGAGAATAACAACGATAACCCTTTGACAGTCGTGAGTAACCAAGAAAAACACATTTCAGTGCACGAGGATCTAGTTTTGATACACTTGGACGATCATTATGGACAAAACAAGTACACCCAAACACTTTAGGAAAGAGAGGAAAGGGACTGCGTTCAGGAAAGAGGAGCTCATGTGGCGTATTGCCTCCAAGAGAAGAAAGAGGCATGCGATTAATGAGATAGCATGCTGTAAGAACAGCATTCCCCCAAAAATTCTATGGAACATGCATATGTATAAGAAGAGCACGAGCAGTATCCATAAGATGTCGATTCTTCCGCTCAGCAACACCATTCTGTTGAGATGTGCGAGCACATGAAAGACGATGCTGAATACCATGAGAACGAAGAAATTGATGGAGATGATCCGACATATATTCCCCTCCACGATCAGATTGTAAGGCTTGGATATTATGATGGAATTTAGTGTAAACAGAAGAATAAAACTCATGAAATACAGAAAATAACTCAAAACGTTCTTTTATTAAGTAAACAAATGACATTCTTGTGAAATCATCAACAAAGAGGACATAGTAACGATAACCAAAGGCTGAAACAATAGGACTAGGTCCCCACACATTAGAATGGACCAAGGCAAATGGAGCAGTTGCTCGTTGAGATACACTTAGTGGTAAAGAAACACGATTATGCTTTGCAAGCTGACATGACTCAATTATTGTAGACACCGAACGAAAACGAGGAAACAATGACCGCAACATAGACAAAGGGATGTCTTAAACGATAGTGAATATCTAAAACATCAGTCTCTTTCACTAGTGCAGCTGAGATGGATGTACCATCCAGCTGATAGATCCCACCATTGACGCTTCCCTTACTGATAGTCTTCCGCGTCAAGAGATCCCGCAAAACACAACAATCAGGATAGAAAGTAAGAGAGAGTTTCAAATCCCGTGTGATACGACCAACAGATAACAAATTAAATGACATGCCAGGAGTATATAAAACAGAAGTTAAGGAGATCTCGTTGGAAGGTCCCGCGGCTCCGTGTCCCTGAGCTGCCACGAATGACCCGTTCGCAATAATAATATGGCGTAACGGAGACGAGGACTTATATGCCGTAAGAATACCTCTATTACCCGTCATGTGAGCACCCGCACCAGAATTAATAATCCAATCAGAGGAAGGAAGAGCTGCACATGCTGAGGTAAAGGAATAATCAGACGACTGCTGTAGTTTCGCAACAGAGGCAGATGTAGTTTCGCAACCTGAAGTCTGAAGCTTCAAGTATCGAGCATACTCCTCTGGACTCATTGTGATAACTTTTTGGTCCATAGGCACAATTTCAGATGCAACATGAGCAGGTGTGGTCCGTGAATCAGAAGCTGCCTGTATAGCTTGTAACTTTCAGCAATAGCTGCAAAGATGTCCAACAATACCACAGTAATTGCAAGTACAAGTCTCCCGACCACGACCAACAATGCTACCACGATCTCCACTCCGTCACGGCCTCCACTACCACGGCCACCTCCTCTGTTCATAGATAGAGCAGGAACCTGTTCACCAACTTCTGAAGTGGCAGATCTAACTGCCTCACGATTTTCGATACGAAGAACACGGTGATGAACTTTTCCAAGAGAAGGTACTCGAGCATCTGAAAGAATTTGTGATCGAGCAGTATCAAAACTGAGCTCCCGCTCCATTAAGATAGCAGGTGACTAGAAATTGATTTCATTGTTCTTGAAAAGTAGCCCCATTAGATGTGAACGGGACTAACCAATCACTCATCAGCAAAGGATTTAAATTCCTCATAATATCCATTCAGAGGCCGACCAGCAGGAGCTGGCTTCAATAACCCACAAACGACATCATAGAGTCCCGAAAAATCATTCAAAGAGGAGTATAAATCTGCCAAAGCATCCCATAACTCCTTAACAGTATCAGTATTACTAACAACAGTCTGAACAGAAATATCCATAGCATTCAACAATTGACTATAAATACGACAATCAACAGTGTACCATTCATCATAAGTTGTGTCATCCTCGCTCGGAAAAAGCTAGGTAAAATGATGAGATAACCGTTATCAGTGCAAATTCTTAAAGACATTCTTCTTCCAAAGTGTGTACGTAGAATGTCCCGTCAAAACACATTGAACGAGTTTAGATGAAGTAGATATAAAGGTCGGAGCTTGTGATCGCATAATATCAGATTCAGTCACACCAGATCTATTCATGACTAATCCAATCTCACTGGATTTAGCAGCAGCTATATAAGTGTCTGTATTACTCATGACGAATACTTAATCTAGACACTAGATTAATCAAAAAGTCACAAGCTCCACCGTTTCATGGATCTGATTAGATCTAATCAGATCTCGACATGTAAATCAAATCCGAACAGCCTGGGACATGTCCGGCCAAGTTAGCCGAGAGCCCTGGGTCGTGGCCGGCCAAGATGGCCGAGAGCCTTGGGAAGTGGCCGGCCAATATGGTCGAGAAACCTGGGACGTTACCGGCTAATCTGACCGAAATCTCAGGGACGTGGCCGGCCAAGTTGGCCGATATCCCCAACTGAGAGCCTAGGACGTGGCCAACAAAGCTAACCAACAAAGCTGGCCGAAAGAGTGGATTAGAAAGAGAAGCAAGTGCTAGATGGTTGTTACGCTGATAGTGGGTGTTGGATAGGGTTTAGGTTGGAGCGACTAGGGTTGGCTTTAATACCATGTCTGAAGAAGAAGAAAAGAGGAGGATGATACGAATGAATAATAAAATAACTTATAACATTTCCCATCTTCTCTTCTCTCTTCTGAAGACATTATCCAAATCCTTTCCGTTCCCTTCTGATCACTCCATCCCAACAAAGTACTCTCCACCAAAAGCACAAGAGAAGTAGCGGATCTCTCATATGTTTTGTATCAATTATCTTTATAGCTAGAATTGTCACGGGGAACTCTTCAAAGTTGGGACCCTCAAATAAGCAAAGCAAATAATTTTCTAGAATCAGGCATCAGATAAGGGAGAAGACGAACTAAAGGTAGACAAGGTTTCCATCCTATAATAACATTTCGAACTTTTGTTCCTGTTATGAGAGAATCGGGTCCAATAGAACTGTTGGTTCTTCATCTCCAATCCATTTATGCAGTGATGTATCGACTATCAAAGATGTACAGATTGCAGTGTTAAAAGGTCGCTAAGGAAATTAAGAAAAGATTATTTTCATCAACACTATACACGATATAAGAGCCTGCCTAAACTTGAGATCTATTCTTACTTCAGCTTAAGTTACTAATCTATTTTACTAGGCCATGTCAGATTAAGTGCTTTTAAGATTTAACAAGCAAATAAATTGATGATTTTGGGTTGATTTTAGTTACATTTTTCCAAACAAAACAATAAGACAGACAACCCCAAAATGTCCGTATTTGAATACAAAAGCAGCAATTCACTTATAACCTTATGAGTTTGACTTTAAATAACATTTACATGATGATATAGATAGACATTTCCTCGGACATAAAATATCGCCTATTCCTTGCATAATTAATAGAACATACATTTTTTTTCCATATAAGTTGAGAATGTCATCAATGATTACACTGGAAAAAAGCAAGTTGTCCAATTTAATCTGATGCAGTTAGCTTTATTTAGATACAAAGAATTTAAAACGTAACCCCAATTGTATAGAAAGATACAAATGAGTAAAAAAAAAAAAAAGACTTAGAAGTCCTCATCATTCAACATACGGAATATAGCAAGTGAAAATAGATTTGGCAAAACTATTGTCATATGGAGAAGAGAAAACAAGGGTCGATCCTGTATGACCAAGTATCTCCGTAACCAGTCAAGGTCCAGGATATAAATGGTTCAACCTAAGTAGAGGATAAAAGGATCTAATTTGATTCTCTAAAACTTATTAAGAAATGGACTAAATTAACCAAATGTATTTTCCAGACTTTGCACTATTTCCAAGATACGTTCAGAATGTTCTTAGAGACGAGCAAGGGAGATAACACTGACATCTTAAAATAAACTCCCAGCATGGTCTCTTTGGCTAGTGACTTAATGCAAACAATAAAGAAATAGGTGTGAAGCATCCCTTAAGAGACTATGATACAGTAAAGTGGGGCAGGAAAACACAACAAATAAAACACTTTGATCGTGTATAAGAAGGTCTCGATCCACACAAAAATAAATAAATAAATTCTTACATAACATGATATTACCTTCTTTGCCACCAGAAGAAAATGTGCGATCCCTCGAAATGCCAAAGCAGATTGAATCTGCAAAGAGCCTAATACCTCTAAATCTTTGAAGAACATCTAGGGTATCCTTAGTCCTCATGCTCTGAATGACCGTCAAAAACAAAGAGAAAACAAACTTCCCAGCAGATGAAATTTCATTGAACAAGGCATTAAGGCTAAGATTTGGAGTGAGGGACGTCCTTCTGCTACGAGCAGAAATTTCGGTTGATATAAGTGAGTAACGAAGAGTATCCCACATCATAACTGAGCAAGCTGCCTTAGCAGTCCTAGATGATCTCTTCTGTTGGCCTGGAAAATACATCTTAGATAGCAGATCACAGAACAATTGAAGTTTTGATCTTAAGCTTGAATTACTTTGAAGAGGAAAAGCTTTAAAAAGTTCCCCCGTCTTTACTAAATCAGCTGTAGATTGCAAAAGGCACAAGGCTTCCGGTAAATGAAGGGAAGTTGCATCACTGCTCGCACCAGGCCAAGGGCATTGCGAAGAATTGAGAAATGTACTCAATGACTGCTTCCACATTTTCTGACCAACACCTGGTAGGGCAGGCAAGATGGAATTTGCCAGGCGACGGCAAACAGGGCATAGAAATTCACCCTAACATGGCAACATACATATATCAGTATGGAAGAGAAGCATAAACCAAGACAAACAGACATGTTCAAGGCATCCACAGTTAATGATATTGATTGTCATCATGAAAGACGGTCAATTGACAAAATAAGTCGAAGTAAGAACAAAATACAGAGTATCAACCAAATTTTTGGGGAAATTGCCATACAAACTAACCTATCCGCCCCCCCCCCCCCCCCCCCCCAAAACAAAAAGAATATGTAAATAAAAAGCAACTCTTGTGCTCTTTAGACCTTGTAAAACATAACCATGAAAAATTTATATCATCGTCGGTGTTTTAGAAACATACTAAGCTTGGTTCTAATCTCGTTTTGTTCCAATTAATATTTTGCCCCATACAACCCCACCTAGAACACACCAAATAGAAAAAGGAAAACATAACATCCAGACAAAGCCTCTTTGCTTAATTTTCTACTTAAAGTAATGAGGTCACTCGTTTTTGAACAGAACTCGCTTGATTTTAAAGTTCTTGACTTTATTTAAATGGCCAAGTATGGAACCCAAATTGGTGTCAAAAGATATGTCTAATTCATCCAAGTTTAAATATAGAAGAGAGTGAACCACTATAACTTGTAACCAAAAGGTAGGACAAATGCAATTTCAAACAGTGGGAAGTTTAGGGAGATAAGGATGCTACAAGTGCCATAACTTTATACAGCGCTTACTTTAGTGTCATAAACTTTTTTCTTAAACTACTTTAGTGGAGTAACTTCTAAAAGAGCATTTTAATTTAAGTGCCACAACTTTCAGTCGATCACTTGAGTGCCATAACTTTTTAAATATTCACTTAAGAAACGGAAATCTGACATGGCATGGCATTGGTGGTGAACATTTTTAAAAATTTATGCCACTCAAGTGATCAATTAAAAAGTTATACAGCACTCAAGCTATCAAAAAAATAAGTTATAGCACTTAAGTGAGTTCCATAAATAAAGGCACTCAAGTGATCAAAAAAAGAAAATAGCACTCAAGTGAGGGCCATGGAAAAATTATAGCACTTGTGGTGTCCTTTTCCCAAAGTTCAAGGAATATATTCACATAAACAAATTTACAAGGAATGAGAAGATCAAATTTCAAAGAGCACATGAAATGTGACCAATAATTAATATTTACAATCAGTTTCTACCATTGATTTTCCCGTTAAAACTATTCCATCATTATTAGCATTTCTACCAGTTGTCCCAGACCGCCCTGGAAATTCCTTCCTTGACTGTTTCATCAGAAAATAAAAACCAGCAAACTAATTTTTCCTGCATCATGTACAAAGCATCTACAATCTCTACCAGAGTAGAATCTACATTCACATCTGCTGAAGTTTGTATGGCTTCCCTTCGGGTAAAACTAATTAAATCATTGGTCTTTTCTCTCTAAACACCAACACCACCCTCCCCCCCCCAAAAAAAAAAAAAAAACAACACCACCACCACCACCACCACCACCACCAAACCCTCCCCAAACCCAAATCTAAACCCCAAAAAGAAACAAATAAATAAAAAGAAAAGAACTCCTAGCAATTTAGATGAAGCTCGTCTGTAATGGCATCAGTATCTTTCTCTTGCACAATAAATTACTCGCAATATCAGCAGGAATACAAACCCGCCCATGTTGGCAGTGCCCGGTTTTTTTTTAAGGTGCATTAAATTGGAAATGGTTTCAAAGTCACAGAGAGTCGTCCTCGTGCCTACTGGTTGAAGGCGATAAGATTGACGGAAAGCTTAAAGAAGTATAAATGGACCCCATCTCTCGGTCTAAGAAAAACTCCGACTCTGGCTACAAGGTGGGAAAATGCTGCCAAATAATGAAGACAAAATAAGAGAGGGACTCTCGGGCTATGATTATATGATTTACAACATCAACAACACCTTCATCCCAAACTAATTGGGGTTGGCAGTCGATAAACCCCAAAAATTAAAAAATTAAAAATAAGAGCAAGACCAATCGAGGGTCAGCGGTCTATGATTATATGATTTAACGAAGACAAAATCTACTATAAGCAATGCAAGTATCTAAAACCAATATGACCATTCACCAGCAGCACTAAGTTGGTAGTCAAGAGAAATGAGACCTTATGCAGCCTAAGCATTAATAATAAGGGAGTTAAAGGGCATGCACCTTATCGAGATTTACTATGTGCCCTCCTTCAAAGATAATTCTTCTTGTATGTCTGCAACAAATGTTACTGGAACGTCATATTTGTCAGGAAAGAACAGTACGCATGAAAAAGGAGATTGATAATTGATTGTATAAGCACAACAAAGAAGTTGATAACAATTTGATTTGCTTAAGCAAAGGTCCACTGAGTATACAGTTATCAAGCTGACAATATCCAGAAAGTTCACCAAGCACAGCAAGACGAGGACAACAATTTGAACAATGTCTGAAGCTTCACAAGAGAAGAAACTTCATATGTCACCTTTCAAGGCTGAAACTCTATCAAAAAGTCGCCCATCATTTTTTGGCAGGTTAATTGCTCAAGCTGATCCTTTTCCAACCAGATGCAAACAACTATCTAGGTAATGATTCAGCATTTTGCTTTGGGCAACCTATTGGTACATTCTATTGATCTTGCTAATGTAACCTATTGACACATTCTACTGATCTTGCAATACATAAGCGAAGAAATTAGCAGTATTTTTCAATTTGCACAAAACTAATCGCTCTTATATACAATGATCATAGGTAAATCCCAGAAATTGAAGCATGACAATTTCTCAGCCTGAAATTGAAGACACTTAAACTAGACCTAACTAAGACTTTGGGCATCAAACTTCTCAAAGCAGAAATGTGGTACATTTAATCTTCAAAGCAGAGTCAAGATACATTCAATGTCTGTTACCCACAATCCCATATAGCGTTCTGATACAGACAATTTCACACAGCTTAAGCTGTGTTAACATACCCCAGATGCAAGAAGAACTCACATCACATCTAACAAAAAAAAACAGTGCCCTATTAAAATTAAGAAAGTTCACAGTAGTAGATACTCGTCAACGCAAGTATAGCAGCCGCCTAAAAGCACATAGCTATCATCGTAGGCATTTATTTTCAAAATGCTAGCAACCCTTGGCTTTGTTTTTTCAGGTTTTTTGGACAGAACTACAATGACAATTTTTTTTAGTTTAAAGTAGTGTGAGAAATTACATGTGAATCTACCAGCCAAAATCTATAAATTTTGACTTATTTTTTAGTTTAAAGTACGATGAAAAATTACATGTGAATCTACCAGCCAAAATCTATAAATTCTGACCTATTAGGTGTTTCATGTAAAATATTCAAATGTACGAGCCGCAAGATTTAGAAAAAAACAAATAAGTAAAAAGTAAAAGCCCCTCCAAACAAACCTTAACCGGACTAGAAAATTTTTAGGCAAGTTATACGGTCTGTCTGGAATTACTTTCATCTTTTTACAATTTCCCAATTAAAATATTGCAGCTGACGCATTTCGACATTTTAAACCCGAAACTTTCGCAATATGATGATATTGACACGCAATTCACGTATATTATCTTTTGATTTGAGTAATAAATTAATATTGGCGGCAGAGCAATAAAGTAATTTTTCTTTATTTATCCAAAACAAAACAAACAAGCTTATAATATTGGCATAAGTTACTGAAGTGTCACAGCATAGCCACTCGTCCCTATAGGTGCAGTATTTCTTGTTCTTAATTTCTATTTATTTTTTCAATGTTGTGATCACAATGATGACACTCGTCAGGTGACGGGTGTTATCACTGCATATGGTGCCAACAGCGTGTTCACTATTGACCCAAAACATTTTTCTCACCACCATAGCAACAAGAGTATTATCGGCAACCACCGCTTCCGCTACATAGGGGGTCACTACTGCCCATAGATATCGGATGCCCGAGGTGTCCTGTCGCCTTGCTGGTTCTCCTCAAGGCGGGCGCCTTGGTTGTCTAGGCGTCGCCTTGTGGACGCCTTAGGCGCCTTGGACGTGTCGGGCTAAGCAGACAACTCAGGTCAGCCAGCTACGAGGCAGGACAGCAGCCAGATCTAGGTCGGATGGTGTCCGACGGTCGCGTGGCTGCTGGTTGAGGCTCCGGGGTGGCGTCGAGGCTGTGGGTCGACGGCGGAGGAAGTGCAAAGCTGGCGTCGGGTCTCCGAGCTCGCAGATCCAAGGCCACAACCGTTGGATAGAGGCTCGGGTGGTGGCTTCGTTTGTCTTCGGGCCTGAGCACGGCAGCGCGGGCAAGCTAGGACCTTGGTAGGGGCTGTCGCGGCGGCTCAGCATCGCGGAACTAAACTGGGTAGTGATGGAGGAGGCCTCGGTGGCTGAGACATGTTGTAGATGGAAGGGGTTCTGGGGTCTGGGTCTCGGCCCGCGTCGGATTTGAGGTGCACGGAGATGGAGGGACTCAGATTGGCAAGAAGAGGCCAATGAAGAAGGCGAAGACTGGAGAGGAAAAAGAAAGTGAACAGGAGAGAGAGAGAGTGGGGAGCACGTGTTGGGGGTTTTCAAAGCTCACGTCAACAAAGAGTGACATCATGTGGAGGGAACAATGAAGATGAAGTTATGCTCGACGACGCTATTTGAGTTATCACTTTTATATGTTTGAGACATTTCTTTATATTTGAAATGTTACTATTTTGAAATTATTGAACTTATAGTTAATCTCAATTATCTACTCCATTTTATGTTGATTATGTCTTAAATATATTTGATAGTTGTTTATTTTTAATAATCTTTCGTGCATATATTTGCTCTGTTGAATCATGAATGTAAGTTTTAAAGTACAAATGTAAAATATACAATTACACACACACACATAAATGTATACTTAAAAATTTAGCTACATTGTCGCCTTATTGCCTTGTGGACGCCTAGGTGAGCGCCTAGTCGTCTAGGCGTTTTAGAGGCCTCTGCTCGCCTTGTCGCCTAAACAACTATGCTACTACCCAGTATATAAACTTCCTATCAAGGCATCCCATAGCTAACATCTGATGTAGCAGAATTTTAAACTCATACATAATAGGTCATTTATAAAACCTCCAACATAAATAACATGATGGACCAATAAATCCTTTTCTATCCTCCAGTGTCATCAATGACCATGAAACCTAGCCACAATCACATCACCAAACAAAAGAACAGAAATTTCCAGAAAAACTAACCTTTCCTTCAATGAAGATAGATACCGTTCCAGGCATAACTGATGTACGGTGTGACCACAGGAAGAAAGAAATATTCCATCACAATCAACTGGACCAAAACCATCATATGCTGACCCTTGTTTAGCACTTTCTTCTGAGGTCTCATCAATATGCAAGTGTTCAGAAGTTGACGCATCTTTTGCTCTATCTCCTGAAAGGCTTGCTATATACTTTGCAAGCAGAACAGTTTCAGCATCTTTAAAATCCCCTGCATCCTCTTGAGATGAAATATTTATATCTCCCTCGACTGACTCTAGAAGATGTGTCTTGTTATGGACTGCCCTTCGAACCATTTGGTACATTTCTTCCTCCAGTGTCTCAAACATATATACAGTGTTTCCATTTTTATCATTAGACATCTGCGGCACTTCAAGGTTTCTCAACAAAGGGAAGCAAGCCCTGATAAACTCCATGAAAGCATTGACTTCAGAAGGCTGGGCATTATGCATGAATTTATCTATAGTATTGCGAACCAACCGAACTAACTTAGAAGGTGGATCTACTTCTGAACGACTGGCCACCCTTTCAATTCCACATTGTTCAGATTCCTTGTTCTTCTCGATCTGCACTCTTTCCTTCTCTGGCTGTTGAACCCGATCCCATGATGGGGGTCCTCTGTCAACAAGACTTAGCAGCCTAGATTTCTTATATCAAGAACAAAAACAAACACTAATTTTGAGAAGAGATGAACTGGTGGAAAGAAGAACAAAAAAGAAACGTATAACTTGTTACCTGGAGAAAAATTAAGAAAGAGAGAGGATTCTCTGGATTAGAATCATGACAAAGAGAGCAAACATCTTGAACACATTCTCTGGTCTCACTCACGGCAGCCAAATGAGTTGCCTCTTCCGCAGAGGGTAAGCCCTCATCAGTTGAAATGCTTGCCAGAAACTTGGACTGCTCAGCTCTCATTCTTGCCTGCAAAACGAACGTCAATGAGCGAAATGGTCTGAAGCAAATTTGTGCCAGTGATACAGCAACCCATGTAGTATACTTAAATTCAGTCTTGACGCAAACATGCTCCACTAAATTTGGAGTACTTATTTTCCAATCAGCAATCTTTTTTCCTTCTTGTAACCTCATTTTCAGTCTATTATGATTCCGTTTATAAGATCAAGCCGTAGGCTCTCTCTATTAACATATCAATGCATCCAAAATACTTTTCAAGATGATGATTGAACATGACAAAATCAATCAATTAGGATAAAGATGACAACAGCCAACTTGAACTAACTAAGAGTAAGTCTCTATTAAAATGCATGGCTCTATATTTTACTTATTACACCAAGCAAGCAGAAAAAGATTATCTGTAGGACAAAGCCTCACATCCTTACCATTATAGCAGCCTGCCTTTCACGAGCTTTGGCTCTGTGTTTCCCTTCATTAGAAGGAGATCCTGAACTTCCGTTATCACTGTCTAGGATGGACTGTGGTACTTGATTAAATACTTCTGGGGCTAGCTGTTGCAACTCATTCATACAGTGAGGATCGATTTCAGCAATTCTTTTCAATAAGCTTTCAATCAAATGTGAAAGATCGGACCCATATGCATCCATCTGATTCCCAACTCTTTCTCTCTTATGTAACTTCATCAGCAAAACAAGAAGCGATAATAAGCTGATTTTGCCAACACCATAAGATAACCCTTCATTAATTTCTTCAGCAAAAAAAGATAGTACGGAATTTTGATCTCCATTGAACCATGTTCTCTCTCTGGAGTCTCTCTGCTGAAAACAAATATCAACCGCTAGAGAGAGCAAATGCAATGCAACAATCAGGACACCGTCAGGCGCACGTGAGTCATGTGCCTTATCACTGAAAACAGCATAAAATAGCACTGAGCGGATTAATTGAAGGGTCACTCTACAAGTAACTATTCCAGCTACTCCTTGTAAAGGTGCATATATGTAGGTCCACCTAGGCAACTGAGCAGTTAATGCCGAAACACTGCAAAAGCGTGCATATCTTTCTTCTGCAAGTTGCAATTCTCTTGAGTTCCAACGCGGGTGATACAAATCCAATTCTTTCCAGCATAGCCATCGCAACGAATATGTACCCTACAAAAAAGCGACATATTAGGATTATATCTGTTAAAGGCCGGTAGAGAGAGTGTGCGCGAGCGTAAAAGGTACCTGATTAAGGCCAGTAGGATTGGAATATGAAGCAATAGTATCCAAAACTTCCTGCAGACCCTCAAACTTAGCCAAATCACGGGGAAGTGACTTCACAAGCTGACTCCGAGTGGCATCTCCAGTGGCTAACTTGTAAACTAACTCTCTTCTCAAACTTTCAGCTGTAGTCTGTCCACAAAACCGCCTTTCTTTAACTATTTGGATTATAAGAGTAAGCATTTCCTCTACTAGAACCGGTTCATACCTGAAAATCCATAGCATTCAGGCTTAACACACGAAGACACATTCCTACGTAGGATGGAAAATCAGAATAGATAACATGCATATAGTATGTACAAGCCTAAGACAACCCGTGCATAGATGAACCTTTAAAACTCCCCTGCTTCCCCTCCCCCCCCCCCCCCCCCCCCCCCCCCAAAAAAAAAAAAAAGAAAAAAAAAAGAACTTGCTTCTCCCACATCTGAAATCTCACTCAAATTGCGTGCACATACACTTGAACATAGAGGATGCTTTAAAAAGTGTGAAATTTGTAATTTTGCAGTATCAAAAGCAAGGCAACTAGATAAATTACAATGGTTGACACGTGTCTACACGTGTTATACTTGACACCTAACACCTCTTGTTAGTAGGATCTGTCAAGGATTATAGGACCACTAAGTATCCACTTCCAATTATCTGAAAGCTCAAACTGTCAAAAGGACATTATAGCTGTAAAACTGACAACTTCTAATAGGAGATCACAACGCTTCTTAAGTCTGGACTCGGGGCTTCGACAACAGCTTAAAGTTTAGTACACACTTGATTGTTCTACAAAGCTTAAATGTTTAAATAGATGAAAAATGGTCCCATAATTGTAAACACGGCATGAGAAAGCGGCCAGACCATAGAAAAAGGGGAAGTGGATGGTTCGATTTTAGATACAATTTGAAAAACTAGATGCAAGCAGCTTAGAATGAGGTCCCACTCTACACCCCACCCCAGCCCTAACTAGAGATGGCAATGGGTTTGGCCTAATAGGGTACCCCACCCAGGCTCAATTTTCAATAGGGCTTAAACAGGTTGCAGGACAGGTGGGGATTTTATTTACAAAACCAATTAGGGTTTGTGACAGGTTTGATATTTGTCAAGCAACTAACACGACAACAAGCAGCTTAGAATGAGCTCCCCATGTAATTATATACAAAGATAAGAAATTACTATTGCCCATTTACATTCTTTTGAACATTCAGAGTTTATACATCATGCACTATGATCCCTAGAATTCATACAAGAATTTGAAATTGAATTGGCTACATAATCTGGAATTTCATCATGGTGGTGGTGTATTTGCGATGGTTTCTAATTCATTGTGTACTTATATAATTTATATAAGAGAAAATAACAACTGTCATGATATCAGACCCCGTTGAGAACCCACCATGTAATTTAAATGGATACAGGGTGGGTTTCCATCACAAAACTTATAGGGTTTTGAGAAAAGCTTGAGAATTACTCAAAAATTAGTTCGACGGGGTTTGAGACGAGTTCAATCTTCCCAAATCCCGCCCCATTACCATCCCTACTCTTCATCTCATCCCCAATCCCATCCCTACCCTTAAACGATTCAAATTTTGCACCAAGGTCAAATCGCCATGTCAGAGGAAGTGCTAGAACTTCTTGATATGAAATATCATCTTCATTTGCGTCCTTAAGCATTGGGAACAAACGGTTGTGCACACTGATTTCAAGGAACAATCAAAGATAAGCAGAGAACTATTTACTTTCGCTAGCAGCAATTCATCCAATCGTCAGGAGCATTCATAATTTTCTCACAACAGTCTCCACTGGAACACCCAAACCGACTACACAAGAATGGAATAAATACTAAACATATATTCAAGCAACAAACATCGTCTCAAGCAATTTTTGGACCAGCCAAGGACGGATAAAAAAGAAAGAATAGAATTAGCAATTCAGTATTCTCACAGGGTGGACTAATAAAAACCTGACTGCTTCCAATTTCCAATAGATTTCTATGGCCTAGAACTCAAACAAGAGAAGCACTATCAAAAGCCATTCCCTTCCTTTATTGAGTATGGCGATTCATTGACAAGTAGGTGAGGAGACTAAGTCCCAACTTACAATTACTGGCTATGGACAGGGAAAAGCTGACAATATGCAAGTATACCCATCAAAGGTTTAGTAAGAAGCCCCCAATTTCACTAACTTAAGCACCCTGATACTTATAACCGCCCTTAAAGCAGCATATCCTCTTCAGCCCATCAGTTCCAACAAGATCACTAATAATACAATTCACACTAGAAAGTATGACCAATCACTGGCATCAAAGTATTCATCATTTAGTTTTTCCTCATCCTCCATTTGCAGTCTCCCTTCTATTCATCTTTTGGATGATAAATCATTTGGCTGCAAACCCCAAAACCCTCAGTGCCTTTTTTGATGTAGCTCCAGCATGTGGCTTTCGACTTTGCTTGCAAGTACGTGGAAGCATTTTATGTCTTTTACTCACAAAAAAATTTGTTTTTTAGACATTTCATGGTTTAAGAAGTAAAACTTGTTTTTATCTATATTTCTGCTCAAAAGCTGAATTAACAAGCCAGAAGGTGAACTTAAGCTTCTAGCCCTTACAGATTAGCTCTTAATTGGCTTCTTAAACCCAGATGACTTGTCATTCTAGAAGCTAGCAGCCAGGAGTTGGTTGAAGCATGTTCAGAGTGAGGAATCATTTCGACAAGTTGAATTACTCAAACAAATTGAAGAGGACAACAATGACAAATGACTACTTTATGCACTGCCCAAAAGGAATATTATTAAAATGGACAGAACAAAGTCCCAAAGAACAGATAGCATAATGCTCGATAAGCATAACTGAACATGCAAGGGAAGTTCTTCTGAAACATCCATCCACTGGCCAAATATTCTAATATGCATCAGCTTTGTCAGTGATTTTCAGAAACGAAATACGACACAATGAAGCTTGAATTACTAAGACAGCCAATTCCTACTCACTTCTATGGTAATATGTAATAAGCCCAAGAATCCCTCCACTGCTTTTTCTGAGAGAATACACCAGGGGTGGATGGGCAGCTTAACAATAGGCCCAAAAAGAGGGACCATAAAGCAACATCAGTCCATTCATTCCACCAGAAGATAAATCTGGACTCACGGCAAAATTCAATATTCAAATAAAGCTATCCTACTTGTTTCTATAAATGCATATCTTACAATTCTCCTGATCTAAAACAGGTTGAGATGTTGCTTCACTAAAGGCGTGTATATGCAATACAAGAAAGTAAGTACATACTCGCTATCCCGTGCAAGATTAAGAGAGAGGTAACTCAAGAGCCCAAAACGTTCTATTATTCTGCTGATGAAAAGATCAGCAGGGGCTACAGCCGCACAGAACTGCATCAGGAAAAGGTCAAGCTCCAAGCCTTGCTCGGACCTGCAGAAGAGCATAATTAGGAATCGCCATGACCTATAGGAATCTGTAAGAATAGCAGTAGAAAAAGAATCATACAGGTAAATCTACATTCAGTGAGAAGGAATGTCACTCTGGTGTGTAAATTACACAAGATGAAAATCACATACCACCGAGCTGACCGATACCATTCACAAGATAATAGGGCTGCATCTCCATTCTTCTTCCACATTCCAGCATGAACCTCAGCACAGAAAGCCCTAATACGTAAAGGATGCTCCATGACAAAAGCAGAAAATCCCAGTGGACTACAAGGACCCAAAAGGCACTTAAAAAAGTTGGAGTAGGGCACTGATGGCTGATAAGCAAAAGCACCAGCTTTTTCATTGGATGCAGTGGTATCCCCATCCCAAATTTTCATGGCTTTAAGCAGAAGTAGAGAGAGTAAGCGATGTAGCGGAATGTGAACAGATATATCTTGCGAACTAACATCATAGACGACATTCGGCCAATCCTGCAAACTAAGGACACAGAAAGCACCCACTTCTGAAGCATAATCACCTTCCACTGCACAATTATCAGAGGCCGCAAAAACATTTGGAACATCACTTTCACCAACAGGTATGGACTTACTTTCAGGATCAGCGTCCTCCTCATTATCTACACTGGCATTGGGCAAATCACCACGATTAAGTCGACCTTGCTGGTCACTAGGACTACCAAGTCTACCAAATATATATTTACCTTTTCTGATCCTCAATATTGTCTTCTTCAATGCAGAGAAATGGTTAGTGGCAATACCACTGTTGCTCTGAGATAAATCAATTACAGGGGCCCCTGAAGTCTTATCAACTAATAGCCACTTCTCAATAGCCTTCAAACATTCATTAATTAACCATGAGATAGACAGTGGAATTGATGGATGACTGCTTTTCATAGTATAGACTTCCGCGGCCTTAGATCCAGATGCTGATGCCTTGCTCCTCCCTGAAGTGCTACATGCAGAGCTTTCCTGAGATAACCGTACGATTTTTGCATGTCTCGGACTTTCTCCATCGTCCACGTCCATTTCATCAATCCCATTGGCATCAACTGTCTCTTCAGCAGGTTCATCAGAAGACGCTCCATCAACCAGTAGGGAGTGTGTATTTGCTATTGAATAGCATAGACCAAAAGGAAAATGTGTAGTATCAATTTCTTCTTCTATAAGTATACCTGTTTCTCTCCTTAGAGGGTTCATTCCTTGCACAAAGTTCAAAAGCCGCATCCAAGTCCTTAAGATATCCCGCTTTTCGTTAGTTAAATACTTCTGTACGACCACATGGCTCACAACAAATCGTATATCTTCAGCCACACGAATGGTTGTATCATACAAATTTTGCCACTTGGTGACCTATCAACAGAATTTCTCAGCTATTAAGTACACGGCACGGCAGAACAAGGAAAAGATGTTAAAGAAAAAATCAAACTATAATCGATTTGCTCCAACAGGTAAAATGGAAGAACCATTAGAACCTACTTTTTAGGGAAGCTCATCTTCCATTGACACCTGGAAGCTAATTTGAGGTAAAACTTCATGAGACGCACAGAACATCATCAGCTAACTTGTATATTGCCCTAGCTGAGCCATCTATTAGTGGAATGCGGGCACCGATTAGATGGCCAATCCTCAATACATAGAATACAAAAGGACTTTATGATATTTTTTTTTTTTGTCAAAGCTTTATGATATAAAATTCAATAATTTAACAGCTCCTGATACTACAAAGAGAAATGGAGGACATGCATTGTGAACTAAATGTTCTGTTATTTCCCAATATCATTCACCACTTCCAGTTGGTTAATGCATTTCATTCATCAATTTTCTATAAGACTATCAAACAGTACCATTGACATGGAAAGCCAATAATAAATTCGAAAGTTTATTGCAGTATATAAGACTTTATATATGTCCTAATTGGAAGTATCTTTAAGTGGTCATTCTACATCTATGCATTCTTTTTCAAAGTATCATCTCTCAAATGCCTAGATTACAATTGATCTAGAAAACAACATCCACACCCCGACAGTAAGAAAGAAATAGTATCCTTCGAAGGGAATTTCCAAAGAATACTTTCAAGTATTCTGAAAGCAGAGAACAACTATCTACTTCATTCACGTTCCAAAAACAGTATCCTGCAATGAAACCATTCGCTAACGATATCTATAGCTGTCTATCATACGAAACTTATGATTTATGATACCCATGAGTAAAATAGGTTCTTCAAGAGAGAGAAAATAACCAAAGGCATACATAAGATGGCTGACCCCAAGATATTGGCCAAGTGCTTCAGCAATTGGATTGGACCTAGCAGATCCTGTGTCCACAGCATCACTACTTATATTAATCTTAGTTGTCGCCCACACCCTATGGGAGGAGCTTTATCCAATGTATGTGAATGGGGCGGTTTGCGTGGGATTCGCCAAGCCACAAGGTTCGAATACCCCACAATGGCTCTATTCATAGAACATCTATGGTTACTTCATTTGAGACTCGCCCAGTAACTAATTCCCAACACCACTAAGTATACATCAGCACTCGCCCTCAAGCTAAAGTACGCAAATTGCATCTAACAAGCGCAACTTTCACTTAAAGTGTGTAACCAAAGCACTATGTAAACCGGACCTTACAATAGATAATGGACGTGGCTACATCCAACCAATTTCGAGGCTATTTTGCATAAGCCGGACCTTACATAAACTATATACATTCGTCATCAACACTAGAGTTGACAGAAGCACTGAAGAAAGAAATGATCAGGAAGTTGACACCTCTTACCCACGTAATGTTGGTTAAAATCATGTAAGAACCCAACTTGTATCGTGGCAAACAAACTGCATAACCCCATGGTGCTTGATTCTAGCTGCTCAACAAATGTTTCCTCCACCACAGCACTCATGACTACCTACAACTTGATGGTGACTTTCTTCGCCAATGACTTTCACAATGTATGAGGAATCTCAACTAAAAACATCCCCATAGGCTTTCTTGAGATTTCAGAGGACCAAAATAGGAGAAGTTGCCCAGGATGAGCAGCTGATATCGGAGCATTTATGTCTCTATAAAAAACCCCTTTTTAACCTTTGTCCAAGATTAGAAAAGGACAAAACAAGCATAAAACCAAAGCAGAAACCAGCAGCATAAGAGACAACAAAATCAGGACGGAAGCTAGTGCTGAAAAAAGAAAAGATGAACTAGCAAGTGACAGAGAAGGAAGACTAGCAAAGGAGGAAAAAGGACAGCTCCCAACAAAGGATGACAGAAGCAAAACTTCCTAACAGAGTCTCATCCCCCTGACGATTGGTAGAGACCAACGAGATCTGGCTGAAGGGATGAGGAACTCAATGGCCAAGAGAGGGGCAAAGGAGACGACTTCCGTCGAGCAACTGGATATGGCAAGGAAAAGGTTGCTCTAGATAGAAGAAGAGACTGTGAAGATATGGACAACAGAGGCTGCGAGGGGGTCATGCTAGAGAACAAACAGAGATCACAAACGACAACTCTACAGAGCTTGAATGGAAACATGACTAGGACTCACGAGGTTGTCGGAGAAGAAATGGGTGATGAAGACACCACTGAGCTCAAGGGGACAATGTGACTGAAGTTGACAATTTAGAAACAGCACTACTCTCAAAGACGACAAGACCTGGTTTGAGACGGACAAGTGGTGGACAATGCTCATGCTGCTCTCAAGGATGACAACATGAGCAAAAAATTGTCGACAATAGACAACAAACAGCGAGCTGTGGCGGCAGCACATGGCAAGTGATGACAAGGTGATTGGATGTTAATGCCCTTCCAAGAAAACTGGAACAGGGATCGATGGGGCTGACCAATGGGTTTTTGGGATTCATTTCCCTACCTCAATGGCAATGAACAAGAAGAAATGTTAGGGTTTTGTGGCCCTAATTGCATGTAAATATTCTAGGATCGTCAAGAGAGGAGGAGAGAGAAAATACTTATATGCTCCATGCATACTCAATTAATTAACAAAAAGGGTACATTAAATGGCTCTATTTATACAGCATGAGATACACAAAACCCTAACTACCTTGTTTAAGACTCATGTACTAACTAATTTCGAACCACTATATATACTTTCAAGATATCATAAGACGAGGTACTGTAAGGAAACGATTAAGGTTTTAATGAAATTATTTAATCAAGTGCCAATTGTTCAACCGTTGAATTTTTATTCCATGGAAAAGCTTTCTCAATGCAGAGTGATTAAATAAATACCCTTGATGCTCAAGAATATATTAATCATAATGTCCTACTAGAATAGATCGGGCATTCTATCCACTAAATCACTAAAGATTGCAGAAATGTCGGTACTCATCCAGAGGACCAAAGGTGTGTATGGAGAATACAATAACCAAATAGGAGACAAGCTTGTGTCTTACCTGTAAACGACCGTCTTCACCAGCACATGAAGTAAATATGTCTCCTAAGCATCCAAATAGCATTTCAAGTAAGTTCATTTCCTTCACAAGACGTGGAGTCAGAGTTGGCACTGTAAAGATCTGCACTGAAAATGTTGACACAGCATGCTTCTTAGAAACATCATCATTGCACTCTTTTATAGCTTCCTTTACAACAACTGGGTAGTAACTTAAAAATGCCTTGGCAAACTCATACTTGAACAAGGGCTCTGCAAGAAGTTTAAGAAGCAGTTCATAAAGTTTCTTCACAACCTTGTCACTCAAGAAACTCTCACCCCTCACCAGAATCTCCAACAGACCAGCAGATGAAAATATCCTAATTGAAGAAAAACTCAGCAAACTCTCACTACGCTTGCAGAATTCTAGTAGCATCTCAGCTATCACAAGAGTAAGCTCATCTGCAACTTGACTACACTCTGCAGCATGGTCACTTGTTCTTCTGTCTTCTTGAGGGGAAGAGTCAGCAGACAACAGCTTGTTTTTCCAAAACACAAAAAGGGCATCAAGTACTGGTCCAGCAGAGTGTGCTATTGCCTGAGGAAGGGGTTGGATCTGTTCTGAACCTTTATGATTCGAACAGAAGCCCTCTCGTCTCCATGCAGTCGCATCACCACAGTCGCAGCAACCCCCTCCAGTATATATCATTGAGTAATCATGGTCCTCATGATTCCCATTTTCAAAACAAGGAACACATATTGCACATGTGGGGTCATGTTCGCACGTTCGACATCTATAGGCAATATCATTGTTCCCCCATACAGCGCCACAAACTCCCCTCTGGCCCACATCAATGTCTGAAAGATACTTAAGTACATAGGCAGGCTCATCCTTAAACATCAACCACTGCAACCAAACCATACTTTCTCTAAAACACTTTCTCAGGTCATTTTCTTCCAGGACATCTTCAGATCCCATTTGCAGTTTCTGATGGACCTCTGCCAACTCCTCATCTGATGGTAAAATTGCAGATACAAGCTGTGGGGTCCAGGACTCCTCATCCTCGAGGAAAGAAACTACACCAGATTCAGAGTTGCAAAGATACTCCTGTGGAACTTCAATTTGTGCAAGCCTCTAGCACAAAGAACCAAGTAGCATAAGATAGCATCCAATTTAGCGAATTATTTCCTACTTATATCCTGCTGTTAGCAAATTGTCTCTTACTTCATATTACTGATGGAAACATATTACCCAACAGCAAAGGAAGGATCATCAGAGGAGGACTGGGTAAACAATGAAATTATCACAGTAAAAGTAGCAGAACCCTTTTTCCGTCACCATCCATGCAGCAGACTAAAAGTTGGAAAAAAATGAAAAAGAATATAGAAATACTCACTTTCAAATTTCCCCTCGAGGCTACAACCAAAGGACTCACATCACATACATTTCCCGTGTACACAAAAGCTCACTTCACACTGCCATACAACTAAGTCCTACCATGAAGCAACGACAAAATTGTGGGAAAACAAAGCAGTTCGGGAAAAAAAAAGACAATGATGATTCCAACTTCAATTCACCGCACACGACCTGTCAAAAATCAATTCCTAGCCTCTTTGAAGAAGAGCCTACGTAGCTCTCAAAACCCCATCCACAGCACACCACATCGAAACTGATAGCAAAACATTCAATTCCTAAATTTGGAAGAGGGGGGAAAAAAAGGAAGCAAACAACAGCCAACGATTTCAAGAAAAACGACGAAATAGGAACTGGAAAAAATGCGGAAAAGCAAAATGATCGGAAGAAAAAAACCGCCGCACCTCCAGGATTCGATCTCGAGGACTGAGATTGCTAGCCTTGGGAGGACGATCAGTGTCCATGTCCATTCCGCGGCTCCGACCGAAAGGTAAGATGAACTCCGCGCAACGCAGACAGCGCCAGAGCCCCGAACACCTCTCACCCCCCAGATTCGCTCCTCAACCCCGCCAACTGCAAAACTGCTGGTCCAACTTACGCACGCATCAAACGCCACCCCCCCCCCCGGGCAACGCTCCCGAGAAAGACGCCCAATCCGCAGATACTCACCGTGCTCCTTCGGCGGCGGTCTCACGGCCTCGAACAATCCGGGGACGAGAACGAAGGCAGTGAAGGAGTGCGATCGGCGACGGAAGATGATTCGGAGTGGAGGATGCGGAGTGACTATCCGAAAATGGTCGAATCGGGAAAGCAGAAGAAAGCTCCGTGCCGAGTCGCTCTGTCGCCATATGTACTCGCTCTTCGCTTCGGCCTGAGAGGTCGGTGGCCAGAATTCCGTGACCAACGTGGCTTTGCTTGCACGGGATTTTTGCGGGCTGGGCTTGGTCTTGGGCTTGAGCTTGGTCCTGGGCCTGGGCCTGAACGGTGTAATCCAATTTGATTGATCCATTTCATTGTCGTACGGATTACCCGAAACGATAGGACTAGTCCATTGGTTTGGGACATCCTTATTATTGGTTGATTTGATGTGATTTTTTTTTGGGAAAAAATTTGTGGTTTGATATGATTTAGGGACCTGGAAAAACGGATAAAACTAACAAAAAGTTTTATTTTCTTTTCGATTGATAAAATCTTCTAGATTAACCTAGCTCAATAAGTCTTTCTTATCTAAAATCGCTCCACATTATTGAATCAAATATTTCTATTTCTCAAGTCCACAATTATTGATTGATTCTCATGTGCTATTTATGAAAGAACGTGCTATGATGTTTGGTCTTCTTAAATGATTTTTTAAAAATGTTTCGATAATTAATTTGATGTAATCTGCGTTGTAATCCTATTTTTCAATGGATGTGTAGAAATAGCGGCATTTTTTTTTGTTGGTTTTCACGGCGTTTCGAAGGTAGATATTCTAACTTTGTGTTAACCTTCTTACTTGTATATTAACATCATGGTAGTGGTCCGAAACAAATCTTATTCAATGACAACTCGAGATCATTTGTTTGATTTGAGTTGTAATATTATTGGTTTGCTTTTAGTTGAGTATGGATTGAGAAATTTTTTTTTTAACCAATAAGTTATGTTTCCACTGAAAATACCCCTAAGAACCAAGGCCAAATTATGAATATTAGAAGTGATTGGTTCCAAGGTTGGTCAATTCCCATCCTAGAACTGGAAACTGGGAATTGCATCACATCGCATCGAGGTGGTTCCAAATTTGTAGAATTGGGAATTTACCCCATGCACCCTAGTACCGGAACAGCTAATCCCAATCCAATTCTCGAGATTAATGATGATGTTACTTGTTTTTAAAAATATTTGTATTTTCTTTCTCAAAAATTCGTAAATATGTTCGAAGTTATTTTGGTATAGGATGAAATTTCAAATCACATGGAAATTATTAGTAAAGCCATCACTCCCACAATCAATTTTTACTTTTCTGCCTTACAAGATAAAGTAAATAAAAAAATTAACTTACTCTGGGCAAGTTTGATCGGTTTAGTTTAGTTGGTCCTGTTCCTCATCAGGAATCGACAACTCGATTGATTATTTCTGGTTCCAAAACTTTTGAACCGGGAATAAAACTGATTTTCCATATAAATCCTTTAAAATCAGTCGATTCGATCCAATCCGACCCCATTCCAAAATTAATCCGGGATCAAGCACATCGCTCATGGATATCACTACTCAATATGGCTTCATACAAAATTCCATCGAGAGTCCTCTCTGCCGCTTTGTGCAGCTCTCCTCTACCAACCTGTGTAGCTATGGCCTTTCTCCACATAAACCCTAATCAAAACTTTTCCAAATGCCAAAAATCTTCCACCAGGACTTTGTCATTTCATCTATTCTCTTTTCTCTATACATCTACCACAAAACCCTAGCCGGTGCTGTCTTCTCCAATCGTCTCTTTGTGCCATTGTGTTCCACTTCGCTTTCTTCCTCCTCTTTCAATTTTTAAGCAGTCCCTTTTGCGTTTCCTACTCCAGTTGGCTTGAAGTGGAGTGCCTGCAAACAAATATCAGAAAAAGGTGTCATTCCTTTTTCCCCAGATTTTTCTTGTGGATAGTTTGAAACACAACTTGAAACCCTAAAAATGAATTTTTTATGTTGGAACTGTCAAGGCTTGGACACCCCCTTGACAGTCCAAGCTTTACGGGCAATAGTGGCTCGTGATAGACCCAAGGTGACTTTTCTCACGGAAACAAAGAATCAAGAACCTGTTATCCTTCGTTTGAGAAGGCATTTGAAATTTCAGTATAGTTTTGTTGTGAATTTGTTGTGAATCAGTTTCTATTTTTGTGGAGTCTGCTACAAATCAACTGGTCAATGTTTGTTGTGAAGACCGTGAAAACAGAAAGAGAATGAGAATTACCTTCATTCATGTGTCAAATTACTTCAAGGAAAGACAACTATTATGGGAAAGAATGAGGCAATCAAGCCTTATTGATGACTTACCTTGGGTATGTTTGGGGGACTTTAATGAAGTTTTTGTACTCTTGAGAGAAAATTGGAGGTCATTCGGCTGCAAACTATCGTATGTCTGTGTTTCGGGAATTTTTGAATGATTGCTCGCTAATGGAAGTGGAGTGTAAGGGGTTTTACATGGTCAAACAATAGAGAAGAGGAGTATTTTGTGAAGGAAAAACTAGACAGAGTCGTGTGCACTTTGGATTGGCAGCTGAATTTTCATGAAGCTGAAGCTTTTGCCCTCCCAGCAGTTGGTTCAGATCACAGCCCATTATTACTCTCTCTTTATGCACAACCTGTTAAGAGGAGGAGAGAATTTCGATTCGAAGCATTTTGGGTTGAAGATACTGAATGCAGAGAGGTTATTGAAGGGGCTTGGAAGTCACCTAGTCTGGACAATGAGAATCTATTTAAGAAGCTGTGTGTTGTAACTAGAGCCCTGGAGAAATGGAGTAAAAAGAAATTCCCCAATAACCTTCACAGAATTGGGATACTTAATCAGGAAATTCAATCAATCACAAATAGTCAAAGCCTTTTCTTTGATAGAAACAGATCTGATTGTATCAGAAGGGAGCTAGAAGAGATTTGGAGAAGTGAGGAAATGTATTGGGGATTGAGATCGAGAATTAATTGGTTGAAATGGGGTGACAAAAATACGAAACATTTCCATGCCACAACCATTCAGAGGAGAAACGGAAACAGAATTAAAATGCTAAAGCTGTCGAATGATGAATGGACTAGGGATGTCAACCTCATCAAGCAGGAGACTATTAATTATTTTAGAGAGCTTTACACTTCAGTGGGTCAAAGATATATGCAACCTGTGCTTGACATCTGCCCTTGTGTTGTTAAGAATGAAATGAATGATCCTTTGACAGTTGAAGTTACGATGGAAGAAGTCTTTGACACAGCTTTCCAGCTTGGCTTAACTAAAGCTCCGGGCCCCGATGGTTTAAATGGGATTTTCTTTAAACAACATTGGGATATTATTAAAGAAGATGTGTTTCAAGCTGTGAAAAACTTCTTAAGATCAGGTGTTTTTGACCCAGAGTTGAATAAAACGCACATTACCCTTATACCAAAAATTTCCAGTCCAGAAAAACTGGAACAGTTTCGACCTATCAGTCTTTGCAACTTTGTCTATAAGATTATTTCGAAAGTCTTGGCAAATAGACTAAAGAAGTGGCTGCCTGAAATTGTTGCTGAAGAGCAGAGTGCCTTTGTTAGTAACAAAGCAATCCAAGACAATATTTTCACAGTCCAGGAGGTCTTAACATCAGTTGAGGACTAGAAATAGGAAGACGAAATTTCAGGTAATTTTGAAGCTTCACATGCAGAAGGCCTATGATCATGTAGAATGGGATTTTTTGGAGGCTAGTATGATCAAAATGGGTTGGCTGGACTATGCAATGTGTTAAAACTGTCTCTTTTAGCATAAAATTGAATGGGGAGCCTCCCTCTTTCTTTCGGCCAACTAGAGGAATCAGACAAGGAGATCCCCTTTCTCCTTACTTATTTATCTTGGTGGCAAACTGTTTATCCTCCTTAATGAAGCATGCAGACTTAAATGGCAGCTTAGAGGCATTAAATTGAACACTTCATGCCCAACTCTGTCCCATCTTCTTTCCGCAGATGATTCCATATTTTTTTGGATGGGATAGTTATGGAAAGCCAGAATATCTCAGCCGTATTGAACCAATACTGTTATGCGTCTGGACAAGTTATTAATCTGAACAAATCTGGCATATTTTTTAGCAAAGGTTGTCCTCAAACATTGTGGGACAATATAGCAAGAGAATTAAGGGTGCCTGAGATTAGTCACACAGGCAAGTACCTAGGAATTCCATCAGACTGGGGAGAATTGAAGAGAAACATGTTTGGGTGGATTCTGGGCAGAGTTAATATGAAACTTGAAGGATGGAAAGAGCAGTTGATTTCAAAAGCTAAAAAGGAAATTTTACTTAAAACAGTTGTTCAAGCCTTTCCACGATATGCCATGTCCATTTTTAAAATCCTCGTTTCAATTTGCAAAGCTATTGAGAAGAAGCTCACAAATTTCTGGTGGAAGAATTGTGAATCTAAAACTGGTCTTCATTAGAAACGATGGGAGATTCTGAAATTGAGGAAGGACAAAGGTGGCTTGGGTTTTCGTGACCTAATTTCTGTTAACAAAGCCATGCTTGGGAAACAAGTATGGAGGTTGGCTCAAAACCCCGATTCTCTCTGGGGTAGACTGCTAAAAGGTATTTATTTCCATCAGAAAGACTTCTGGAGAGCTGGGAAAGATTCAAAACCTTCGTGGGGGTGGCAGAGTTTGTTAATAGGGAGGAAGCCAATCTCCCAATTTGTTAGGTGGTTCATTGGTACGGGTGAAAGAGTGAATATTAGGAATGACAGATGGTTGGAAAGAGGTCGGATTGGGGGACCGATAAACAGAAATGATCCTCTTATGGTCTCTGAACTGATCAACTTTGAAGAAGAAAAATGGGACATACTGAAACTGGAAGAGATGTTCGATGACCAAACTATACAGGAAATTCTCACAATCCAAGTTAGACCAAGGAGTGCAGTGGATAAGCTTTGTTGGATTGGTACCAAATCAGGGGGGGTATGCAGTAAAAAATGGTTACAATTTGATTAGAAACTCATCAATATGCAAAGAGAGATCCGAATATTCAACTTCATCCTTCCAAATCATGAGATCACTATGGAAGGCTGTTTGGGATATGCAGAACTGTCCAAAAGTCAGGTATTTTACCTGGTCCTTATGCAAAAATGCAATTGCTTCAAAAGAGAATTTATGGAAAAGAAGGATTATAGCTGATCCTCTGTGCCGCATTTGCCGCCTTGAGCCGAAATCAGTAGAGCACATATTCTTGCTTTGTCCATGGACTCAAGCCGTCTGGTCCCACCCTACGTTGAATGTTGAAGTAAATCGTCAAGGACTCTCTCGATTTGAAGTCTGGCTAACATAGTTTATGGAGAAAAAAGACAAACTTACCGTCATTAAAAGTTGTAGCTTCAACCCTCTGGAGCATATGGAAGTCTAGAAACAATCTGGTTTTCAGGAGTTGTAATCCGAATGCTGCTGGAACAATAGACTTTGCAATCTTCCAACTAGAAACTTCCAGAAAGTGGGATAACCCTAAACCAAAATAAAGTGTTCGACACTGTTCTCACTGGGGCTCAAATCTGGTCTCCCCCAATCGAAGGCGAACTCAAGATAAATGTCGATGGATCTGTGGTGGATGGCTCTGTCGACGGTGCCGTCGCTGGCTTATGCAGAGACGACCGAGGGACACTCGTCGCCGGTTTTGCAAAATCCATAAAGGCTTCTTCTCGGGCGCAAGTGGAAACCCTAGCAATGCTTGAAGCCATCCTTTTTGTCTCTGGGTGTAATTTGCAATCCAAAGCCTTGGTGATTGAGTCAGATTAGACTTGATCTGGTGAAGTAGGTGCGCAAATCAATTCACGTGGGAAGAGAGATCTCTTATCATGGACTGCTTAAAGCTTCCTTTGGCCCATCCAAAAATGCGGGTGACCCATTGCCCAAGAACTTCCAACGCAGCAGCAGATTGGACAGAAAAAGCCCAGAGGCTAAACGAACTCAACCACAATAGGCTTTTTTCCGCCCCTCACACTCTGTGGGTTTTGCTTTGTAACAAAGAGGAGAGAGTTACTCTAACATTTCTTTAGAATTTTAATTCCTAATTTTGTAATATGAACATTCGTATTATAAATAAATGCCCCAATTTATAACTAAAATATATATATATATATATATAATTCAAAAAATCAATCCCTAAAAATCGAATATCTGAATCTTCCGTCCAAAACTGGACGGCCCGAATTGCAAATTTAGGTGCCTAACCTTTTCTCAAAAGGTTAGGCGATTGAGGAAATCTCTTGTTTCAGGGCCTTTTTTCTAAGTTTGCAATGAAATAAATTGCTTTTCTGCCCCCCCCCCCCCCCCCCCAAAAAAAAAATATGGCTTCATACACGCTGGTCATTGTAGTGATAAGTTCCACCAGCGGATGATTTTGGTGAGGAAACCGTACTTGAGCGGAACCTTCTTTTCAACTCATGTCCATGAGAGGATTTCAAGTGCCTTTAATGAAGGAGTGGACTAGAGATAATAACATAATGTGGACACCTAAAATTTGGCTACTGTTTTAGTCATTAATTGCATTTTAAAATCAGGGTCTAACCTTAGTCCTTACCAAAAATATTTAAATCATTTTCATATAGTTTTCATGTAAAATAGTTAAATTTTCGGCACGCATTTTCATTTGCATATAAATTGAACCAGCAGCGGAACCAAACCTTCAATTGAAGTTAATTCGGACAGGTGATGGATGGACTTAATTCAAGATTTTAAGCTTCATTGAATTATGTGGACTGAGCTCACGAGAGCACAAATTCAACAAAGCCCATTGAAGACTATGATGGCCGAAATTTTGCATTATATAAGCCAAGTTGGGATAATTCATTCACGGAATATTTTACAATTTGGAAATTTACTTAGAATGACAGGAGTAGGAAAATAAAACCCTAGACTTTATCTATATAGAGGGAGATTGGTTCTTGATTGAAAGGGAGGCAACACATTCATTGGCGGCCACAAAATATTCATGAAAGAAAAGAGAGAAGAAAGGGAATGGAGAGAAAATAGTGAAGCCGAGATATTTAGAGAAGAAGAAATAGAAAAGGCCAAGAAAAGGTAAGGCCATGCGTGGCAACCATTTTGATTTTGTGATTTTGTTCCAAAAAAAAAAGATGAGAATCGTATTTGGTAATGTGAACATTTTGATTATGATTCTATTTCCAGAATCAGTTTTGAAGCAAAACTAAGAACAAAAACAAAGTTTGTTTTGGAAAAAATAACCATTTTTGAGAAATGCAAAAACAATATCTTTCCTAACTTTCCCTTTCTCTCGTCACTATGCTCGACCTTTCAGAAACACAAGACAATTAGGGCCTGCATGGCAACTATTCTGATCCGAAAAAATAATTATGATTAAAATAATTTCTCTTGGTGAGTTTTAAAGTATTAGAACGGGTTTGATAACTACATAAAATTTTTGTTCCTTGGACTAAAATGTGCTTGGTAAACACACATAATTTTTATTCATGGGACAACTGTTCTTCTCAATTTTTGTCATTCAAGTCAATAATTACGTAGTTACTTTGTGAAATTTCATCATACATTTTAAATTAATTGAAAATTAATTCATATTGATTCTCTTATACAATATATTGCATATTGAAATGTAAAAATAAACATCAATAATCATCACAAGTAGTTTTCGTCATTTATTCTGAGATCTCATCCAACTCTTTTAAGCGAGAGGATAACCAACACGAGCAATATCCTCGTTTCTGCAAGGAAAATGCACTGCACTATCCTACATTGGTATGCGTTTTTTGTTCAAGAAAATCAAATTTTAGTCTTAATTCATCCAAAACTTAGGAATGAAAGCTTTCTAAGTGTTCATCTGGTTATTTTGCCTTTTTTCAGAATTTTCTAAAACTAGACTAAGTCCAAAATACATAAACCTACACAAATCATATTCATTGAAATCAAGTGCACAATCAAGGAATCATGACATTGATAAATAGCATCATAAACCCCTAACCAAACCCTAAGGGCTTGAAAAACGTGGTTCAGGTTTAATTTCAAAGGTATTTATGATTTGTCTAAAAAATAACAAAATCCATGAAATCTAAAAAATTTATGCCCATATTTATTAAAATGGGGTCAAACTAGCATAATCTAAGCTTCATCTATTTTAAGGGAATTTCTAAATAAAATTAGAAATTTTCCAATTTTTTTGAATTTTTTTTATTTTTATTAGCCTTTTTTGATAAATAATACCTCATTGTTCTATTTTAGGTTAAGGGAAAAGTGACTTCATTCTCTTTTGTGACTCTAAAAAATGATTCTTTTTTCCAGCATCAACTTTTTTTGTTCTTGTTTTTGCTCTAAAACTGATTTCAATTATCTAAAACTGATTTTGATAGCAGAATCAGAATCATTTATATTATCAAGCAGGGTTCTTGCCTTTTTCTATTACGAGGAATATAATCAGACAATCGGAATGGTTGTCATGTGAGTCCCTAGGCTCTCTCTACGACTCTCAGACTCTCTCATCCACGACTTAGTTCACTCCCTCCTCCGCCATTCTTGTGACCCACCAGCTCCACCATCACCATCCGCTGTTATAGTCGAACAACTCTGGTGACTTTCGCACGGCTCAATTTTATCCTTATCTTCTTGCTTAAGCCCGTTTGGACAACCTCGTCATCTCGTTGTTCGAGCCTCGCCCTCACTAAAGAGTGAAGCGATAGCTGTTTCATAAGGACTTTCAAGACTAAAGGACAACCACCAGGTCATGTAATCTGAGGTAACCTTAGAACCAAATCGAAGGTTCCATAAGTATTCTTGAAATAGCGCTAGTGCATTAGAGCAATCACTTGACCGCAGCAGGCGAAAGAAGCATCATCATCAAGCCTATATGCTTTCTTGTACATCAATGGAAAATCCATAAGATAAGAAACAGGCATAGGACAGCTTGTTGAAGGCAAATTGACGAGCACAGCACTAAGGAGAATAAGGTTTGAACCCATGGTAAAATCTACCTTTAAGGCATAACCGGATAGGAAGATCCTTGGGAGAGAGGACAGAGACCAAGAAATCACGGAAGTTGAAAGGCTCGTGTGTTTTTGAGTCAAGAATGAAGCTAAGTTCGGCCAAATGATATGGGAACACATCAGCCTTGTTCGGGTCGCAAGACAAAATTTGTTGGAGATAGAAAGCCAAAGGTTGAACATTGGCAGGAACCCCCAACGGAACGGCTCTAAGCAATCCGATGCCGATACTTGAGGGACCACTGCCCTTTTAGGGTTTTGGCACATTCGCGAACATAAAAGGGAAGTACAATGCTATCCAAGCTTGAAGTATCCAGAATGGGCTAGACAACACACCATCCTTCTTAGGCGTCGTCATTGACTAATAAGCATGGTAATGCTTCGATACAAATGGCTAAGCCAAGAGGACCTAAGGCAACATCTCTTCCTCTCGCAAGGTTGGATGCAAGAGTCAGGTAATCCTTGGATACCTTTATGGTGGGGCTAAAAAACACGTATTTCGAAAACCAAAAGAGGAGAAAGGTTGTTCATTCAGCAAGCATGATAGTACCAGTGGTTTTGTAATGAAGATTCAAAAACTTTATGTTAGCAAGGAAAGCGGGAGGAGTGGAACAATCCGCTAGGTCTTCCAAATTTACAATGGAGGTACCATAGATAGCCAGACCAGCAATGGTAAAAATATCTAGGAGATTTATTGACATGGGACCCCACGGAAAAAAGAAGCAGTTGGTTGATGAAAACCAGAAGCTTATAACGGAACCTAATAGACCTATGTTCAAATCATGAGACAGCAAACTAACCTCAAGGGCTATCCTTGTGTTTGTTTTCGCCCAGGCAACAGTAGTTAGTATGTCGATTTTAAGTCAATGAAACTAGGCAATGAATGTCTCATCGTACAACGGAAAGCTTCAGAATCGCGGAGTTGAAAGCGACCAGATGTTTCGTAGAGGGGAAGCTTGAATAGGGAATTTTTCGTTCCGACGTATTGGAAAATAAGGTTGGAGAGACGCTGGAACGGACAAATGGATTCACAAACTAGGTCCAATAATAAACCTGAAATATTCCCCAATGGTGTTCAATAATTGAAAGAAGCAATTGTCTTGGCCTCCATCCTTTAGCTTATCGAAGCGATCAATCAACTTCTTTGGACAGAGGTCAGAGAATGAAGACACCGTGAGAAAGGACGAGGCAAAGGACCGAGAAGGATTTAGGGTTTTAAGAAGACAAAGAAGACAACGATTGAGAGCTTTCTATCCGAAGGGATACTACAGATCAGAAATCGATGCGTCGTGAAAAAGTTGGAATGATTACGCTTCGGGAAAGGAAGTCAGAAAGCCTTATGTAGCCGATGGCTGTCAAATCAGAGGATATCATTTAAAAGAGATAAATCTTCGATTTATTTCTTTTAAAAGAGACATTTGTTAACACCAAAAATTACTTTATGGAGTATGTGATGCCACATGGGAGAGGAATGATCAGCTACAGCAAGGTGTGCAGAGGTCAGTGAAGATTGACTACGAACACGCCACGTATGAGGGGTAACTTTGGCGATAGATTTCCCCAACAGGGCAAAAGGAAATGCGCGCTGAAGAAGACACGATTGGGGCAGTTACAGGATTTGGCGGCGCGGAAACCGTCAAAGGTCTTATCCATGAAGGTCTTCGAAGAAGTACGTGCTTGGAGACTAAGGCAAGGATTGTTCGACGGTTATTGGAGCATGCCTATAAATACCTAAATGATATCCAACACAGACACATAACACAACAAACAAATCTTATCTCTTCAACTTAGCACTTAGCCTAGCTGTAGCTTTTCAGACTCCCGTCGTCGATTCAATTCCGACATGCTTCACATCCGGAGTTAGGTGTCGTCGATTCGATTCCAATGTCTGCTCACTAGTTTAGCACTGTTGATTAAATTCCGGTGTTGTACTGTTCATTCATCCGTCCAGTGCCGTCAATTAAATTATGGTGCTGTGTCTTACATATCCACCCGTTCGGTGTCGTAGATTAAATTTCAACATCGTGTTCTACAATAAAATTCAGCATCGTCGATTCAATTCCGATGTTGCATCTTGGTTACCAGTATGTCGAGGTGGTTTGACAAGTTTTATTGAAGAGTCGCCAAAAGGTTCATCGAGAGTTTGTAGAAAGCTGTCAAAAGACACGCGTTTATCGATAAACACCCCGCATTTGACACTTTCTGTTCAAGACTTACTCGGAACTCTTCTTACTTAACGAATTGTTAACGTTCGATAAAAAATTTCCATGCGTCTGCAATCTTTTTGGATCTCAACCTCTTGGGCCGATCTTTAGGAGAATCAATCATGCCCAGCCAAGGGAATTTTACAAGCAACAATTTCATAAAAAATAAATAATTTGAAAAAAATTTGAAAAAAAAAACGATTACTTGTGGCGCTTGACATAATTAGCCAATGAAAAACATTTCCACATCCACAAATATTTTTGTCGTTTACAAAATGAATGAATAAAAAATATTTTTATTGTCCATGAAAATGCTAAGATATAAATGTATGTTGATGTGGAAATATTTTCCTTGGCTACTTATGTCGGGCAATATAAGCGATCAGGTTTTGAAAAATAATTTATAAATTATTCATTTTTTGTGAAATAAATGAATTCTTAATTCAAAATAATCCTTCTACTTTCCAAAATGATCTACATTAGTCTTCCATTGAATTTTTTCTCTCTCTCTAGTCCGTCGATTTTTGATGACGTTGGCAATTTGAATGTTGACACGGATGGTCGGATTGCTTAATCTGTAATGGTTCCCTCAAAATTGTACACTTTGGATGGAAAAATATATTAAAAAAACAAAAAAAATGGAAATAATAGGACTGTTTTTTTCAACAACAAAAAAAAAGATGAAGGGTTTTTGGAAATGGCAATTTAGAAAATCGATTAGAGCTTTGGGATTGGTACACGCCACGGTCAGAGATGATAGCAATGTATGAGAGGTGTGATAGTTGCGACTTGCAACATGACAGCCACGACTCATAAACACAATGGCTCGTGAGGATGGCCATGACGATGGCCACCATGGAGTGTTTGCACTCGCGTCAATCTCAGAGGATATGACCCTTGCGGCGGCAGCGGCGGCGAGGTGACATGCTCCTCTCTTCTTTTTCTTCTTCTTCTTTTACATAGATCAATGCTTCCTTAGTTGCTAGGTTCTTCTTCCTCTTGGATGGTGATCTCCTTCTGCAAGTGGACTGTGCAACCACACCGTTGGTCGGGGAAATAACCTTTATACTTGGGTTTTGCTTAGTGAGCATTTTTTTCAAAAATCCTTTTTGCTAAAGCTTATTGGTTGATAAAAGATTCGAACTTATGGCAAAATAAACCATTATCGATATAAGATATAATTTACATCTCCGCCGTTGAATTATTGATTTACGAATGAATTCAATCGCAAAACTAATTTCAAATACGTGTGCCACTCATTCAATGGAAAATACATGCCGAGCCTTGCCATGGGTGGGCGAGTCCGTACTTTTCTTCTCTTGGCGATGGACTTAACGGTAACCCTCCATCTAAAGCTATTTTACCTTAGTGTCTGAAACACCAATTACCAAACACTTAACTGTGATCAATCAAGGGACTTCGGCTCAAAGCCTCCTTATGATTAGGGTGTAGTCTTAAGGTCAAAATATTCCCAAACTCGCCCTTTGTGGTCCCCAATCTGGGACCATGACTCAACCTAATTTTAAACGGAAATCCATCTACTAATATGGTACACCAATAGAAAAAAGCCTTGAGCGTCCATCCCAATACACCACGTGTCGTTTTGCGGTTGGTCTCTCTTGTACCACTTATTGGTACTTACATCAAGCTTGTAAGATAGGTATAGAAAATGAGGATTTGGAACCCACTTTCTTACCTCGGAGGTCATAGGTTCAAATCTCCGTGTCTAATATTTTGCTCCAGGTGCCAAAATTGCTCTGGTCATTTTTATTTCCTTTTTGTTTTTTTTTGTTTTGTTCCTCCTTTCATTGGTCCTCTTTTTTCCCAAACTGGTTCTTTTTCTTCTTTTTTTTTTCTATCATTTTCCACAATTTTTCTTTTACTCATTTTTTTAGTTTCCTAATTGTTTTATTCTTTTCTTCAAATCTGATGAAAGACGGAATTTCCTTATTGGATTTTTTTTTTGTTTCCCAACTTATCCTGCGTACATAGAATTGCAATTTTACTTTTGTACTATGATTTCAGTCTGTTGATAGACCTTGGCAAATATTTTACTGTCCAATGCGAATTCGGAATATCCCTTCCAATTTTTCATTTGTAATGCGAAGAATTAATTTTTTTTTTCAAATGCCATAACTAAAATCAATCATCTTCATCCCATTCAATATCTGTTGCAACGACAGGTGTTTCTAAAAGGGTTCCCGCACTTATTGTGCCACGAGTCAATCGATCATTTGTCCTACTACTGCATGGAAAATATTTTTATTTTATTTTTAACAGAAATACTATGGTTTGACCATCGAGCGACTAGAAAAAGGTAACATTTTTTTCATGATAGGCAAATTTTAAAAAAATTATCGTGAGTTATTGATTTACAATCTAACAAGAATGATAAGATGAGATGACACGTGCTCCTTTTACTTTTGTTTTGTCTTTCATCATATATGATTCCAACAGACACATTCACTCTCTTGATAATAGTGAATTGATCCTTTCGCTAAAATAAATGTTAAGGACCCGTTTATTTCGGGAAAAAAAATAATTTTAAAAAACTGAAAGTATAAAAAATATTTTCATTTTTCGGTTAGAAGTGAGTATAATCAGCTCAGGGAGAACGCGCGCGACCATAAACCAACCGCAGGCGTCGTCATCCTCGCACCCAAGACCAATCACCTATTCCTTCTCTGTCCATGCACAAACAAAATCTGGTCATGCACAGAGAGGCATGGTAGCTGAAGCTCTTGCATTGAACTGGAAATTTCAGAGCTTGGAATACAAATAAAGAAAGGAAAAAAAAAAATCTCCCAGGAAGGACATCAGATTACCAAACAAGTGGGTTCCGCCGGTTTGGAGCTCCCTCAAACTGAACGTTGACAGCTCCTTTGCCGCCGGCTCAACCATCGACGAAGTGACCGACGTTTGTAGGGATGCGGTGGGGCTGTTGATATGGGGCTTTGCTTGCACAGTGAGCGCCCAATCGGCAGCTCCCGCCAAAACCATAGCCATTGTCAAAGGAATGAAGTTCACGAGGAAATGGGAGAGGGGAGAGAGAGAGTCCAGACCCATAAGCTCGAGTCAGACAACTTATCAAGTCTAGGAGAAAGATATATATTTTTTTTTCAAATTCAAATCCGAACTCAAAATTTGGCTGGACGATGACTTCATCCCAGCCGTCTGATGCGAACGGACGTTTGGGATTAAAGTATGCTCAGGCCTGACATTTCTGAGGATGGTCAGGATTCGAATCCGCACTGTGTGATGTGAAAAATGTTACATGGGATCTAATCGAGGCGTAAATTTGGGTAACGTCATCTTATCAACTACAGCACACGCAAGCACATGGTAAGCAACATGAGCTCTCCCCCCTTCCCCACCGTTTGAATGAACATAATCAAGCCATCCGCATTGACCTTGACTTCCACCATTCATCCCCATCTTCTTGACCTGATCCAACCACCAAAACGCGCCAGAAGAAGGAAAAATAATCATAAGATTTATATATGTTATTCATTTATTTATTTATTCTGATGCAATGACAGTGATATAATTAAAGAAAGGAGAAAGGAATAATATATTGACCCGTCTTCTGCAAGCGGAGGAGCCCGATATGACTCGGCAATGTCATTGATGGCGAGCTAGAATAACATGCGGTTACGTTATATTATATAGTTTTTATGTTGGGAATCTCTCTCTCTCTCGTTTTTTTACATCGATCTTGTATAGAATAAGATTTGTCTTAACTGTCGATTTTGACGGGGAGTATTAGAATAATATTTCGTTTCGGATTGGAGGGGTAATTCAAGTTTCATGTGGACTAAAATTCAGTTTGTTTCACGAAAAACGAATGATTTCGTAAAATATTTTCAATAAAAATGACCGCTTCTACAATTTTAAATAATTGTTCAATAAAAAAATATTACCGTCTTTGATATTAATTTTTGTTTCGTTCAGTTTTATAAGCAACACGAGTGATCATTTTTGGAAAAATATTTTTCAAATCATTTTATGTTTTTGGAAACAAACAGAGCCTAATAAATGGAAAAACTTGGTGATTTGTTATTGATCAGAACCCTAAGATATAGAAGCTTAAGCTCAATCCAGATAGAATCTAAAAAAGGTATGATCGAAGAAGGAAAGGCAGATTTGGTGATGCATGATCTATCTACATCGGATGCCAGGACACCCGAGCTTCAAAGGATTCGAACAATGACAGGTTTTCATCGAATCATATGGATTTGCCACCGGGATGCTCGATCGGGACGTGTCCATTTTCCGTCTCCGGCCTTACACGGGGGCCTTTGTAATCTCTCCGTTGGATCGCGCACAAGGAGGAAAAGGCTGCATAGGACATAGGTTTCGCAAAAATTGATCCAATCGAAAAGTTTGGAATATATCGTGCTATAAAATAGGAAGACGGGGGAGTATCATCGTCATCAAGAAGAAGCGTCAAAGGGAGTTTGGCGTTGTTAAAAGGAGGACAGGTGTAAAAGTTCCGTGTGCTTTCTCTCCGTAAGATTCACTCAAAATCTTGAATGATATATATCTTCACACCGTGACCATGATGGATCTCTCTCTCTCTCTCTCTCTCTCTCTCTCTCGGGTTTTGGGGATCATGGCGCTGTCTAGAAAACGACAAAGTGGAAGCCAAAATATACCGAGTCAACCTTCTCCATGGTTGGCCAAGGGGTCTAAAAAGGCTACCAGGAATCACCCGAAGACTACTGTTTCGCCCTCTTTCTTGTTCGTGCATCTCTCTTTCCTCTCAAATCCGAAAACGAAAGAACCAGGAACCCCAAGAAAGCAGCCAGTAAAGCAAGAGAGAGAGAGAGAGAGAGAGACGCAGACGCCATTGAATTCGTTCATCTACCTCTGTACCCTGAAGTTGGGTCTGTTCTATTTTCTTGTTTCTGCGCAGGGTTTGTCTGAATCTTTGGGGGGGAGGTTTCACTGTTTGGCGCAACTTGCACCCATCATCACAGCTGAGAAGTCGGCGCAAGATCTGTAAGCTTTCTGCTTTTCTAGGGGGGGAGCTCACGGACTTGGCGCTGTTCTATTTAGATTCTCTGCACCTGAAGGGAGATTAATATAGCTCTGCCCTTTATAAAGGTTAATCTGCTGGTGCTGAATATTCAAGCTTTTGTGTTCTCATTTGGGTCTTGATGGGTGTTTGTTGGAGCAATAGGATCAAGGCCGAGACTCCCACTAACACAGGTACTACTACTAGCTGCTGATCTGTTCAGCTTCTTCTGGAGCTTGTTTCTGCTGGGTTTTTGCTCAATAACTTTGACATGGTTTCTGAGCTTATCTTGGCTAATCATGTAAAAAAGTAGGTTTGTGGTTGGTGCTATCTTGGTTTTTCATTGGTTTTGTTGAGTTTTGGTAAGGATCCTCTTTTGACACAAATTGAGAAAGATTTGAATGGTATCGTTCATGGGTAGTGGTTGATGCTTAAAATGCTAATGTCAGGACTAAGAGGTGATGGATATGTTATCCCTAGAGCAATTAAATGACCTCAGCCCTGTCGTGTAGATTTCGGTTCATCAATTATGAATGAGATATGGTCCTTCCAAAATAGAAGAGAAGGATGGTTAAGAATCTCCTTTGAACTTGGATTTTATTTTTATAAAGTGTCTTGCCTGTGATAGTGCCCTGCGGATCATACTTTCATGAGTAAATTCACTTAGATAATGAGAATCCATACTTGGAATGATGAGTTAATTTGGGCATGAAAGATACAAAACCGGGCTGAAATACTATGTTGTTTGGTGGAAGGAGATTGCATGCGTGTAAGACTCATTGCTATCCTGCATTTAAGCATTGTGGACACGCATTAATTTGGACTAAGGAATTAGTCTGCCATTGTCCCAAGCTCAAAGATACAAAATGGAACCTTTGTTTTTGTGGTAGACATACTGAGTTTGATGCTTGGAAATGATGTGTGAGCAGGGGTGAACTCCAAAAATGTCAGCCACGATGGGAACGACTTGAGCGGCAGAATCTCTTCTGCTTCTGGTCCTCAGACTCCCCGAAGCGAGGGTGAAATCCTTCAGTCTTCAAATTTAAAGAATTTCAGTTTCAGCGAACTGAGAATGGCCACAAGAAACTTTCGCCCAGACAGTGTGCTTGGAGAAGGTGGTTTTGGGGCAGTTTTTAAGGGGTGGATCGATGAGCAAACATTGGTCCCTGCCAGGCCTGGGACCGGCATGATTGTTGCGGTAAAGAGGCTTAACCAAGAAGGGTTTCAGGGACACCGCGAGTGGTTGGTAAGTATTATCTCCTTCTCATGACCTTATGAAGCTTTTGTTTCTACGGTGCAATCCTCCTTTCCAGTTTCTGATTCAGGCAGATTACTGAGTTTTATTAAGGATTTTTTTTTGGTACGAATTTAGTAAGAAATGCCTCCAGGGCAGTTTTTAGGCACTCAACAAAGAAAGTTTGTCATCTTCAAGGCATTGTCTTTTTTGTGTTCTGTGTAATCGGCGTATTTTTCTGTCAGAATGTAATCCATTTATTTAAGGATGCATTTGTTTAGCGGAATATGAATGGTTTGGAAAACATTTTCCTAAAATTATCGCTTGTATCACTAACATTTTTCATCGTCCACGAAAATCTTCAGACTTAAAATTATTGTCGATAATGAAAACATTTTTCGTTGACTATTTATTTCAAACAATACAAGCGATTATCTTTAGGAAAATGTTTCTCAAATCAAAACAAGCGGAGCTTAAGTATGGTTAACGAGTGCTCTGAAGTCATTAATTTACAAGACCCTTTTTTCAATCATTTGAATTTGGAGAATAACCTTTATCCCCCACAATCTTCATATCATAGTGCAAGCAAGCCCCACAATGACATGGATTCAGAGTGTTAAAGTCTAATTTTGTGTGATTTTGAATATGCAGGCTGAAATCAATTACTTAGGGCAGCTGCGTCATCCTAATCTTGTGAAGTTGATAGGATTCTGCTTAGAGGATGAGCAGCGGCTTTTGGTGTACGAGTTCTTGTCCAAGGGAAGCATGGAAAATCATCTATTCAGGAGTGAGTATCTTCCATGGTATTGTTTTGGTTTATTTTTTCAACCTCGACCTCAACCGTTTTAGTTATTGTTGTTATTTTGTTGCCCCTTTCCCCTTGCTGAGAAGCGAATACCTACTTGCCTTTTCTTATTACATATCATTGCTTGAAACAGGAGGTACATACTTCCAGCCGCTTTCATGGACCGTGCGGATGAAAGTTGCCCTTGCTGCAGCCAAGGGGCTTGCCTTTCTTCACAATGCTGAACCAAAAGTTATCTATCGTGACTTCAAGACGTCAAATATATTGCTTGATGCGGTATGCGATAATACTGTCATTTGCAATTTAGTGCCTTTCTCTGTATCTTGGTTGAAGTGCATAGTTTTGGTTCATCACTTTCGTACTGTTATTAATGCCGTTTGGCTTTTCTTTTCAGAACTACAATGCAAAACTTTCGGATTTCGGGCTGGCCAGGGATGGGCCGACTGGTGACAGGAGTCATGTATCTACTCGGGTCTTGGGGACTTATGGTTATGCTGCTCCAGAGTATCTTGCCACAGGTACCGCTTGGCATGATCGTTAATCGAATCCCTCATGGAAGTGGCTATAGATCCTTATAAACAGATTCTCTCCTGTTCTTTGGGGAGATTAGACATTTCATTTTCATGTTGAAGGAAGTCTTACTGTCAACTGTCAAGAGAAATGAAACTTTGGTACATTTGGTGCTTTGTCTTTCAAGATTCTTAAGCAAAAACTAGGAGAGGTGTGGCTGGTTTCTGATTTAATCTCACTTTCTAATTGAAGGGCATTTGACTCCCAAAAGCGATGTCTATGGCTTTGGTGTCGTTCTTCTGGAAATGCTATCTGGCCAACGAGCAATAGACAAGAACAGACCAACCGGGCAACACAACCTTGTGGAGTGGGCAAAGCCATACCTCACAAACAAGCGAAGAATATTCCGCGTCGTTGATTCTCGTCTTGAAGGTCAGTACTCTATGGATCAAGCCCAAAAGGCGGCGTTGCTCGCATTTCGGTGCATAGCCGCAGAAGCCCGGGCAAGGCCCACCATGGATGAAATTGTGACATCCCTAGAGCAGCTTCAGGAATCGAAGGGCACAAGGCGTACTCACAGGGACCAGCGGTCAGTCGGTCGCAGAGGTTCAAATGCCGCCCGAAGAGCCTGTAGAAGCAGCTCTGAGGAAGTGTCTGCTGCTGCATACCCGCGGCCTTCTGCTTCCCCGCTTTATGCGATGTAGAAGAGATACTGCAAGAGTTTTCTTGATGGATTTTTTTTTCCTCTCCCTCTCTCGAGTTCAGGGCATGTAGTTCGTGTTTGCCTTCTGCTGTTTGAGCATTGTACAGTTGTTGTCTTCTAGGCTTAATGTACTAGGTGCTGCTGCTTTTCCATTTGTTGATGTAACCAAGAGTTTCCGAACGCCCGGTGAAGAAACGTTGTTGTAATTTTGCCAGAGTCGATGTGTTAGCATAATTGAACTCGGGCTTTTTTCTGTCTCCCTTTACGGTAGAAAATCATCCGAGGGTGTCCCTAATTCACTCGAGAAATTCTATGCTCGTCGCTGGAGTTGTTGACGTAGTCCTGTTTTTTCCGGACTTGCATAGAAGTTATCATTTCGGCCATCTTTTTTGTGTTCTTGCACATGTGAATTGAAATGTGAGGATGTGAGGATGAAAAGGACGATCTTACTCTTATAGGTGGCAACATGACTCAAATTTGTATAAAATGGGTCAAATATTGGTCATTAACTTATAAAAGTTTCACTAAATATGTATCAATAATGTGTCACACTTAAATCCATATTGACCCATATTTAACCCATTTTCGATCCGTAAGGACAACATACTTACACTAGTTACAAGTAGTCCCGGGACTAAGGCTGGGGTTGGCGATCGAGGTCGGGATCGGGGCCCTGGCTCGGGGTGGGCGATCGGAGCCGGGAAAGGGACCAGTGCCGAGGCCGGGGCCCGAGCCGGATCTGGGGATAGACAACCGGGGTCGGGACCGGTGCCGGGGGTCGGGTTCGGGGGCCGGGGATCGAAGCTTGGGCCGGGGACGGGGCCGGGTCCGGGTCCTGGAACAGGGACGGCAACCGAGGCCGGGACCCGGACTCGGGACGGGGGTGGGGGCCGGGACCGGGGCCGAGTCCTATGGTCGGGTCCCGAGGCTGGGGCTAGGGTCGTGGCCTTGACCGTGACCGGGGTGGGGACCGGGCTGGGACCTGGGTCGGGCACCGGGGCTGGGACTCGGGGCGAGTGCCGAGGATGGAGACGGGGCTAGGGCATGGGCCAAGGCCAAATCTGGGACAGGGGACCAAGGATGGGGCCGAGGCAGGGGCTAGGGACAAGGCCAGTGTAGGGACTCGGGCTAGGATCGGGACTGAGAAGTATTTTAGTAATATTATTTTCTTAAAATATTATTATGTTTTGATAACATGGGTCAGTCATGGGTCGGGTCGGGTATGGGTAATTAAATATGGATCAATATGGGTTGGAACATATTCGACCCGACCCGACCCACCCATTTGCCACATCCAGAATGGTACCGGGAGTCCTTGTAACTTTCTCTATTAATCGAATCCATAAATTTCTTTTTGTCCTCAAACTGGAAAGGCTGACTTGTGCTGCCGCATCAATACCATGTCACTGACTAGATTAACCAGGATGACGTGAATTTTTTTTTACATAATGCTAACATGGATATCAAAAGAGAAAATGACAAAAATGGCCCTTGAACGTTGATTCAATGTGCGATGTGATCCCTGAACTTTTAGGGTCCCTGAACTTTAGGGCCATCGGCGTATACCGCGGCCACTGCCCATCCGGCACCCTCAAGGAGATTGGTGCTTGTGCGCAGTCAAAACGAGTCATTCACTTCTCAAAATTAGAGGATGTGGGAATGGAGTCAGCGAAAGTTAAATCCTCCTTGCATTTTTTTCAAACCTTTTTTTTTAACTCAACTATACATTTCAAGTGTCAATGAGCATGCAGCCTTGTTGATAAAGTAATTGAGGGCTGAGGACGGTTAGTACCACAGGTGTGGAATTCAACTTACTCGCTTTGCAAAAGGACAGAACAAAATTCAAATAGAGAAGAGATACATATATCACATACAAAAATTAAAAAAAAAAATGGCATATCACTATTGTAAATTCCAGGAAATGAAAATGGAATGTTGAGGATTCGCGAGAATTCAGGCGAAAAAAGTCATTCTCCCGAATATTATCCAAAATTCCCTTTTCTCTCTAACTTTCTCCATGGACCTCAATATGCAATTTCTGCAACACCCCAATTTGGGAAGGACGTTTTGGGTGGCAACATGATATACTTGGAATATGTGGTCTCCATAGGTATGCAAGTTGGACACCAAGGTTGTTATCAAAATTTATATTTTAACCTTAAAAAAAGAAAAATCTCGGCACTTAGTGACGTGGCAATATTCTTTTGGGTATTCCAGATAAGCTTAATGTTTTTTTAATGGATGGGTCCCACTTGGTTCAATTTCCCATTAAATTAAAGTATGATATTCTTGGGTTATTTTGACATTTTCCTTTTGCATTTTATCCCTTAAAATCTAAGACTTTTCTTTGCATGCCGACAGTCAAATTTTGCCATTTGATGATAAGATAAGAAAAGTAGATATACGTAACTCTTTTTCCCTGAAGATATGGTTTGCCCCCTTGCAAGGGGGGCTTTTTGGTAATTCCACCCAGACTCTCAACTCGGCACCGGCCTGCTAAACTAAGCCGGAAAAGGATCATATTAACTATAATTGTGTTGACCAAATTAGTTCTACACTAACAAATGATACACACATTGACCCTCCCCCCCCCCCCCCCCCCCCAAAAGACGTGAGAAAAGTAGAGATTCGAACCACATGTTGAGATTAAGGCGGAGTTAACATAGCAAGGTTCCTTCCATATCCGCCGAGTCTAATGGAAACATCATCAATCCAAAAAGGGGAAAGAAGAAATACGTGGAACGTGCAATTTTCACCACACGAGTCAGGCGAAGATGTCTGAATTAGAAGAGCAGCCTTAGCGGGCTGCTTTTGCTTAGCATTCCTTGTGTGTGGATGCATTTAATTTTACGCAGGTTCTCCATGAAGTACATTGCCTTTTTGGTCGGCATAGGCGATGGAATGCTGTTGCAATTTCGGGGCGATAATAATCCAAGCAGCTTCATCAAACCCACGGTTGGAATTCAATTCGGGAATATGATTCTCCAATCCTGAAGAACGCAATGCTATTGCAATCACGTAACTTGAAATTCAATTCGGGGGTATGATTCTCCAATCCTGGAGAACGCAATGTTATTGCAAGCACGTATCGAATCAAGTTGTGATACCTCAAATTTCCCGCCAAAAAAGTCGACACGACATGACAAGTTACGAACTTCTTACATGGCATCAATGCATCACATTACACAAATCTTCGACCATGGATGACGTGGTAAACACAACTTAGAAAAAAGTCGTACATAATATATATCTCATAGTTCTTCAGATCGAGAATAGTTCCTATACCATAGCTGCGGGCCGCACACCATCCTTTCTGTTGCAGCCGCTTCAGCCTAACAAAGGCTGGTCGGTCGTAAACTTTGCCCACCAGCCTTACCAAAAGCGCTTTTACAATATTACCCTATTCGCTTTCACCTATTGAAACCCTAATACAAAGTAACTACCGAAAGTCCCTACCTATAAAATCCCTCTTCCCCCCGTCCCTCCCGCCGCCGCCGCTGCCGATTTTTATTTTCTCGGGAAATTTTGGGAAAAACAGGAAGGCGGGAGACGTTCCGATTCTCAAAAGAGAGGGCTGGGCGACAGTGGCGGGGCCGGGCGGGGCCGGTCAGACGCGGAAGTTCTTGCCCGTGAAGGTCTGGCCGAACTGCCAGCTTGCGGGGGCGATGTTCCGCGAGGTGGAGGTGCGCCTGTCGCTGCCGGTGACGCGGAACGAGAGGGCCTGGCCCACGAGGACGGCGTTGGACTGCCAGTTCTGGCCCCAGTTGCGGCTCATGCTCATCCAACCCGTCCCCGACCCCTTCACGCTTACCCGCACCACGTCGCCGGCGCCAGCCACGTTACTGATCAGCACCAGGTTGAAGTACCGGAAGCCGTTGATCGTGAACCGGATCCCTCCTTCCTTCCTGCACGGCACTCTGCCGGGGACCCAAAAAAAAATACAAATAATTAAGCAAAAAGAAATCATTAAATAATGCAGCAACCGTTAGAAGCAGAACCGGCAATTGGAAAAGCGGACGGGTCACGAAGCCCGAGAAACGTGGCCCAATTGTAGTCGACGTTACGCATCCGACCACGTGATCCAACACCCCACGGGTCGGACCCAAAAAAAAAAAAAAAACAGCCCACGGGATTTTCTGACCTTTCAATTACTGTCACGGCCCACCCCGGTTTCCCGGTAAAAATTTTCATTACCAACTTAAACAAAATTAAAATTTTCAATAGCGAAAAACCATTTGACTTTTTACTTTCCCGAAATTGATAATTTTGGGGGAAAAAGTGAGTGGTTACTGGATGGCGACGAGTGAGAGCTCGAGTGATTCGGTAAAATCGTCTACAAGACAAGGCTTTGGAGGGTATTATAGGGAAAGCGATGCAAATGCCAAATATATATTTAAAAAATGAAAAACAAAAGATGCAAAGTGACCGAAAGATGGATTTTCTTATCAGCAAAGGGCATATCCAGAAGAACAAAAAAAAAGTGTAAAAAATGAAAAAATAAAATAAAATTGAAAGGGTGAGGTCGATAGCAACTGAGCCTACTGGAAGAGATTCTGTTCCTTAAAGACGCAAGTACCCTTGGGTCCAAGAAGCCCAATGGGCCAAGTTCTCAGGCTGACCCGAAAAAGCCCATGCCCGCAAAAATGACGCTCGTTCGACCCGGAAAAAACGCTTCCAGTTTCTCGCCGAGGAAGCAGAACGGAAAGGAAGGACCGTCAAGACATCAACCGCCAACAGGTTCATCGCGCAAAAAAAGCGGCGAAGAACGAAAACAAGCACAGATTCAGAGTCCACACACACCGACTCAGCCAAACCCAGGAGGAAAAACCGAAACAAACCCCCCCCCCCCCCCGACGATGAAGGGAGTGGGGGCGACGGAGCACTTTTTGCAGAGTGAAGAGACGGAAGGGAGACTGACCGGCGGAAGGAGACGGGGACGATGCCGGCGTGGTACTGGGCGATCTTGAGGAACATGGGCATGGCGAGGTCGAAGTGGGGGCGAGGGGGGTTGCACCACCCTCCGTCGTCGCTCGGCAGCGCGAAGTTCGGCGGGCAGAAGTTGGTCGCCGTCACCGTGATCGTCGGGTTCCCCGGGTTGCACCAGCGCGGGTCCTCGGCGCACCGTATCTCGAAGCAGGCCCCGCAGCTGATCCCCTCGTTGAACAGCGCCGTGCTCAGCGCCGCCGTGTTCACCCCGTACCCCTGGCTGTACAGGTTCCCGTACCCACAAGCCCCACCTGTAAACATTCACACGTTAAGCTTTTTCTCCCCAGAGGATGAAACGGCATTTTGGAAAACTAAACCCCGAAATTCCCGAGGACTTGGAAAGCGTACCCATGGTTCCGGAGGCGTCGCTGCCGCCATAAAAGGTGGCGTGGGCACCCTGCCAGTCGCCGCCGGTGTAGATTCCGGGGATCCGGGCGCTCGCCGCGACGAGGAGCGAGAGAAGGGAGGCGACGCAGAGCGCGCTCACACGAGCCATTTTGCCTTTTTCTCTTTTTCGCACGCGAGCAAGAAACAGAGACAGAGAGAGGGAGAGAGAGGCGAATGGGGGAAGCGGGAGTGGGGAGGTGAGGGGCTACTTATGGCGAAGGTGGGCGAGCGAGGGTAAAACCGTAAAACTGGCTGCTCGCTGTAATTATTAATGCGCTCTCTCTCCCTCCGACAGTCACGTACACTACACAGATCTACATCGGTAGCTAATTATTTTTATTTACATATTTTTTAAAATTTTTACGTTGGTATGGGAATTTTGGTTTCTTGAATAAAAAAAAAAAATTTCATTATGTTTTTGTATTTTTAGGCAGTAGGGCTAATAAATGAAAATAATAATAATAATAAAGAATATGGGACGGGGGTGGGCCAACGACACATTCTAGGGTTTTCTTTTTGGTTTCGAGGAGGCCGAGACCAATGAGGAGAAGCACGTGCGACATCTGACAACGTTATCAGATTGACATAGGCCCAACATGAAATCCCCGCTCTCCATTTTTCTCCCCCTTCGCCTCTTGCTTTGTGGGATTCTTAGGATTTTTAGGGTTTGGGGTTGCGGGCAACGAGGATTGGCACCAAGAAGGTCTCAAAGATTTTGTAGGAATGGACTTTGTTATGCTTCGGTGTTCGGAACTTCTTAGAGCACCGGGATTCCGCGGCCGCCTGCCCCATCATGGCATTCGGGTAGTTACCGAAGCGCGAGGCCGGTCGAGGAGGACTGCTGCTCGAGGTCGCGACCAAACTCCCCGAGCATGAGGCTTTGATCTGGCTCAGTCGACCCCTAGAGACTGAATGAATCGGGGGGTTGGGTTGGGGGGGGGGAGGGGGGGGTGGGCGGAGTTAAGATGTGGGACCCCCGAACCTCGTCGTTCCCCCTATTTCTTCTTTGTAAAGCACAACATTCATCAGTAACCGCGTGCGGGACCCGCGTAGACACTGCCCGGCTCGCTCGCTCGCTCCCTCCGGCTTATCGTCGCTTCACAAGTTCAACTCACTAGTCACGACGAAATAGCTTAAACAATTCAACTTAACGAAATATTTATTTATACATGAAATATTCATCTGTACCTTCGTTTGTTTTTTTTTAAATAATGAAATACTTTTTTAAAAAATAATTATTTATGTCCCTTGAAAAAAAATTATCAATGAAAAAAACATTTTCGTAGTAATAATTATTTATAAGTATTTCCATGGACGTGAAAATATTATTACAAGGCGATCGACTTTTAAGAAAATATATTTTTTTTCTAATCATTCTTTTTTTTTTCGCATAACAAAAGGATTGAATGGCGAGTTTCGAGTTACAAACGAGCGAAGCCACCTCTCGCTTAATTAGTGTATTATTCTGAATAGACGGTCCGCTCGATCCTTTTCGAATCCAAATTTACCTATGAGTTTAGCTGCTGCCGCCTAAGTTGAATTCCATGCGGTTGTACATAGGGGTCAAGGTTGTTATTTTTCATAAATAGATTAATGCGGAGGATCTCGAATGCCACCTTGATCATATGAATTAAGAATGACTAATTTTGCAAAAAGATGATTAGCGACATAAAAAAACGACACAAATGATTAATGAACTTTGAGACACACTGCTTTGTACAATTTATTCCTTAACATTAAATGCATGAAATTTATCACAATGTTTAATATGATTCATAAACTCAATGCGATCTTTGAACTTTCGATGTAAGTTCAATGTAGTCCTAAAAGCTCAATTTGATTACTGAACTTTTGATGTACGTTGAATTTACTACTAAGGACAATATTGAACATATTCATGTAGTTTAGGGGATTAAATTGAACTTGTATAAATAGCTCAGGAATCACATTACACATTAATGAAAATTTTATGGATCACATCCGCCGAATTAAAAGTTTAGAGAGATTAAATTGTATATTGACCCGACTTTGGGAGATAATTTGTGTGATTATGAGACAAAAAATATTGGTGAAGGGCACGCATGACGATGGAAAGGAGGGTGATGCCTGATGGGGTGTCGGCTTGCACCGTCAATTGAAGTTGGGGGGATGGTGTCACGTCATGTCATGCATGCATGAGCCACGTAATACAAAAGCCCCATGTGCCATCCCACATCGCTATCTCATCCTCAAATCAATCATATATGGCTTTTAATTATTATTATTATTATAAAAATTACATATTTATTTATTTATTTTTATCCTTATGATTTAAAACCAACCTTATTCATAAATAAAATAAGATAATAAAATGTGAAACTAAACATGGAAAATTCCAGAGTCTCCATGTGATCACCGAATTGTAGATTTGGAGCGCCCCCATCCATGTGCCCACCTTCACTTATTGTTTGCCTCATCTCATTCTCCAATCACCCCCAGCCCAACGCGTCCACGCTTTCTAGCCTTTTTCCCACTTTTGGAGATTGTAGTAATGCAAAGATGCCATTGCAAATTTGCAATCTCTAAAGCTTTGTCTCTCTTGCCTTGAACTTCTTCAAATCTCAATCACACCACAAAAATTCAATTTCAATTGCTTCTTTCAATTCTTTCGAAACCGGCGCGCGTCAGTCCGAATCCAACCATTCCGCGGAGGAAAATAATAGTGTGACCGGCATTCGGTGTTTGGAAGAAAAATTGACCGGGTGACCTTCGTTAGGTATCTAGGTAAGAAATCGACAGGGCTTCTTCTGATTGGATTAATGCTGATTCGCCCATAAGAAGGTGAGGATTTTCGGGGGTCATTGCGCAAAGAGGGTAAGGAAATAACAAAATTCAGTCCGTGCATTTAGTATCAGAGAACATTCACTGGCGTCGGAGCTACATTCGTTCTCCATCTCATGATGGCATGCTCTATGCACGTTATTGTTTTCCCCATGCAAAATAATTGCTTGATTTGCCTAGTTGCCCAACGCACCAAGGCTTGTAGTCTAAGACATCCACGCAAGGGCTTTGCTCCGAATTTAGGGAACCCTACTACAATGTCAATTACAAAGACTACTCCATTTGCTGACCACGTGAACATCAACATCCATATGCTTATTAAAGCATCCTAATCCATCGTCACCGCTAGGTACCTTCCTTAAGGAATTGTCAATTAATTATAAACCCTAAATTCTGAGGATACCGGAGAGAATTTGAAGATTAACAACTGTGGTGGGGGGCGGATTTTATTTGTCGAGATATAAATTATATATATATATATATATATATATCATAAACGTGTTTGATTTCGTAAATTAATAACTGTGACATTCTGATTTTCTTGTCATTTTGAAATTTATTAATGAGAATATATCTAACGATGTATTTCAGTCATATCTCGCTCGGATCTGATCAATCTCGAGTTAACTGACCAAAAGGGAAAGGCTAACGCGAGACAAGGTATGTGGACCTAGGGAACTCGAATAGGAAATGACACTTTGACCATAAGGATTGTCGAGAGGACATTTAGAGCCATGAAAGGCCAATCTAAGAACGATTAAGGAATGCATTGCTAACGTTATACGATTGGAGCGCGGGTGATGCCGCTTAACCAATGTATAATTTGCAAAATTTTTCTAAATCGAACAATGATGATCAAGACCGTCGGAACTAGTAATAGACCATCATAATTATATGATAACCAAGGTTATCATGAATTGACGTGTGACATTCTGATTTCCTAGTCATTTTCAAACTCATTAATGAGAAGTATATCTATAGATGTATTTCAGTCGTATCCTGCTCAAATCTAATCAATTCGAGTAGGCTGATCAAAAGGGAAAGCCTAACGCAAGACAAGGTACGTGGATCAAAAGGGAAAGGCTAACGCAAGATAAGGTACGTGGACCTAGGAAGCTTGGATAGGAAATGACGCTTTGACCATAAGGATTGTCGATGATACATTTAGAACCATAAAAAAGCCGATCTAAGAACGATTAAGGAATGTATTTGCTAGCATTATATGATTGGAGTGCCGGTGATGCCGGTGATGCCGCTTAACCAATGTATAATTTGCAAAATTTTCTTAAATTGGACAGTGACGATCGAGACCAAAGGGACTAGTTATAGGCCATCATAATTACATGACAACCAAAGTCGCCACGAATTAACTAGCCTTAAGTGTGACATGAATCACAATGTCAATACGCGTAATGTCTGCAAAAGCCGCCCGTCAGTTCGGGATAGGCTGAGACCACGTCCGATATAGGAAAAAATTAGAAACGAGTCTTGAAAATTGAAAATGGAGAATCAAGAATTCTAACGTTATATTCGGATTGGCCGTTGCTCTATCGAAGAATAAACGACGTTCCGGACGTCGGAGGTAAAATTACCATTTTGTTCCTCAAGCTTAAGCCTTGCCCATGCAAATAAAGAAGGCATTTTGGTCTTTTAAACCACCCCTAGGCTACCGAAAAAGGAGGATAAATTGTAGCCATTAGATCAAGATGAAATAACACTTGGGACAAGTGTCCAAAGATCAAGCTTGGAGTGGTCATGTCCACCTTTATCCACCTACCATTCAACCATTGACTTTGAGCCTTGTATATAGTCTTTTTCTCTCTCTTTCCTCTCCCCTTGACCGGCCATTCACCCCTTGGCTCACGCCAACTTCTTCTTCTCTTCCTCTTCTCTTTCTGCGTTGCTGACCATCTTCTGGGGTTCCTATTTGCCGCCGTCGATGTCGCCTTCCGGCCACCACTTGGACTCTAGCCGCCTCTTAGCTCAACCTCTTGCCGACCTCCTCGAAGTGGAAGCATGTCGATTGGACCATCGAGGAGTTCCGGCCAAGCATTTCCCCGGAAGCCGACGAAAACTGACCCAATTTAAGTTAGGTTGAGTTTCTGACCCTTTAGGACATCGAAATGTTGGAATCTTGCAACCAAATTTTATAGAGATCTAGGGGACTTGTATATCAAGCTGTGGTAATTGAGCTTGATTTGATGAAGTTTTGACCCCAAATGGGTCTTGTGAACCTTGGACAGAAATTGTCGGTTTACAGACTTGGAAGATCCTGCGACTTTCGAAGAGATTCCGGCGACGACGCGACTTCAAACTCTCGATGAGACTCTTAGACCCTTAGATAGACATGTTAAGAAGTAGGTTAGTGATTAAATGATGGATTTGGTGGAGATTTAGGGCTGGTTATGCTCGGTTTGCACATAACCGAAAATAGCCGGTTCGGTTCTGTGCATGGCCGAACCAGTGGGGGCTAGTGGCTTGTGATTTTGAGTCCCAAATTGGTGATTTAGACATGCTAAGATGATGAGGATTGTGTTATGGAGGTTTGTGATTCATGGATGGGTGAATTGGACATGGAAATTGATAATTGGTTGGAACTTCCTAGGTTGTGCGGTGATATTGGTCTTGGACCATTGATGGCCGAATCTTTGAGGGCTCAAGAAGAGAATTTTGTGGCATCAAACTCAAGGTAAGGGAATCCTAAACTTAGAATAGAAAGATTGGATTCAATTGGGTGAGTCGGGCAATAATTCGATTGTTTGGTGAGAGATTCCGGGATAATTGTTCTTGGTGCGTCCTGAGATGTATAGGGAATTAATGTGTGTTATTGCTTGTGTTTGAATCACCCGCCACGTCTGAATGTCACTTTGATTGTCTTGCATGCCATGAATACATGAATTGTGCCTGGATTGCACCGTTGTTATTTATGTGAAATGAGTTGAGAATCATGGCATGAGGGTGACATGGCGAGACCCTGATGCGTATGAGACGTGAGGTGATGAAGTGAGTACCTTGAGGCGCTGAGGGACGGGGTAGAGGTTGTGTGGCGCTCTGATGCGATCCAATCGCGGGGTTGAGATGGCCACGGTTTTGATGGTTTACGCGGGACGGAGATATGAGGTGTCGACACTGGCCTGGAGTATCATTGAAACCTGATGCGTTTACGCGGGTTGTCAATGACGATCTGATGCGTTTACGCGGACCAAGCTTGATACGATCTAATCGCGGGCTGAAAGGATGAGGCAGGCGGTAAATGATGGATATGGTGAAGTGGCAGGACGGGTGTGCGTAATCCTCTAAGTGTGCATGATGTCATAGTTGCATGCCTGTCATCTGTGTATTGTCATCTTTAATTGTACTTGCATGTTCGTCTTTGAGCTTGAATTATTGGAGTTTGTGACTGCCTGAGTGGACGGTCGGCCTAACTTAGGGTTATGACTCTTTTACTGAGATGTGTATCTCACCCCGTTGGAGACCCTTATTTTTACAGATCCTAGGCCTTGACGATGTGGCCTATTCGTTTTGGAAACCCGAAGAAAATGTCCACTTATTTTGACGAGTTCTCTGACGGGTAGGGAACTATTTATGTAAGGAAGTGTACCGTGGTTTGGGTGGACGAGGGTAGTACGAGCGAGAAGCCTCATCGGTATGAGGCCTGGTTTAGGAGAGTCGGGGATGTGTTGACTGGGCTGCTGAAGCCCAATGAGGTACCCCGAGGAGTCGTCCCTAGTTGGTGTCACCCCACTCGGGACTTAAATCAAGCTGAGGAGTCGGTTGCCGGTTCTAGGATTGGACCGAAAAGGACTCCGACCTTGGAGGACACGGAGGACAAGGTCATTGTGTTGGAGGCCACTGAGGAGGATTTCGTAGAGCCATATGCCGAGGCGACCACGGAGTATACTATTGAGGTTCGCTCAGAGACCTTCTCGGAGTATGAGCCGATGGAGGATGCCGGGGACTTTAGCAGTTCTTCTTAGGAGCTTCCAGTTTTTCAGTTGGTCTTTTGATGACGACCCCGATCCTGTTTCTTTTGGATGCTGATGATGTTTGTGTACTTATCCCATCACCCCTCTTGCTAGCGGAGTTAGTAGCTATGCGTCTGCATGAACGGTTGGGTCTTATGTATGACGGTATATTTGCTATCCAGGTCCCATTTCACTATATGTACGTAGGAGTTATTTCTTTATTGCTTCCGCATGCTTGGTATATGTATATCATGTCTCTCGACTTAGTTGTGGATCTTGGGACTGCGAGAGATATTATTTTGCTTGTAGGGAGTCGCGTGCTCGTGCCTGAAAGGCGGGGCGTGACATGACGAGCCCTACGTGTGATATGAATCACAGAGTCGATACGCGTAACGTCTGCAAAAGCCGTCCGTCAGTTCGGGATAGGCTGGAATCACATCTGACAGAGAAATGAATTACATTTGATAGAGAAATGATTTAGAGGCGAGTCTCGAAATTAGAAAATGAAGAATTTCAAAGTTATAATTGGATTGGCTATCGCCTTATCGAAGAAAATTGAAATTTGAAAAACGACGTTCCGAACGTTGATGGTAAAATTACCATTTTGCCCCTCAAGTCTTGGCCTTGCCTTAATAAATGGATAAAGGCTTTTTGGTCATTTGTAATACCCCATGATAGCCCAAAATTTGGAAAAATGATAACCTTTGAATGAGCTATTGATTGACATACGGACAAGTGTCAATGGATGCTCAATTGACATTAAATGGCAACCTTTTAACCTATCATTCTTCATAGTTGACTCTCAAATTTATGCATACACACCCTTTCCACCCTCATTATGCGGAGAGCCTTCATCACCATAGCCATTCTTCTTCTTCTTCTTCCTCTTCTTCACACCGAGAACAGCTCCAGATTGACCAGCCACTGCCGCCACCTTCGCCACTTCCGACCGCCACTTCCGGCAACTTCCAACCGTCAAGCCGGCCACCAACATCAAGCTCAGCCTCTTGCCGCTCAACTTCAACTTGAATCAAGTCATTTGATCCACTGAGGAGCTCCGGCCAGTCATTTTTTCTAGAGTCGATGGAAACCGTCGCAGCTGGAGGTAAGCTGCTGTTTGAACTCCGTAGGACCCCGAATCGTTTGAATCTTTTGGCCAAATTTTGCGGACATATAGGGTACATATATACTGGGTCGTGGTAAAATATTTGGATAAATTTGATGGAGTTTTGACCCCAAATGGGTATTGTGTTTGAAGGGCAGAAACTGACTGGCGATAGGCGTGTAAGAACCGAACCTGTTTGTGGGCTTTCCGGCGTCGCCTTGAGCTCAAATTTTCGGTGAGACTTCCCAACTCCTAGAACTATATGTTAGCAAGTAGATTAGTGGATAAATTAAGGATTTAAGATAGTTTAAGGGCTGATCAAGGGAGGTATGCACAAAATCGAAAATGCCTTGTTTCGGTTCTATGCAAACCGAATTGTTGAGAGCTGATGAAAGTTGAAATTGAGCTCAAATTTCATCGTTGAAACATACTAGGATGTCGATGAGGTTTATGCTTTATGGATTGGTGAATTGAGCAAGAAAAATTAATGAATTGGATTGATTTCCAATAGGTGCGAGGCTGCCCTGTTTCGGGATTATTGGATCGAGTGATTCAAGTACTTGGAAAGGAGATTTTGTTGATTTAAACCAAAGAAAAGAAGTTTCTAAACCTTGGCTATGAGGATTGGACTCGATTGGGTGAATTGTGTGTGAATTAGGTTGGTTCTCGTGAATTATGGTGTGATTGTCCATTGTGCGTCCTCGCGAGGTGTCGATGGCTTGAACGCTTGTCAAATACTTGTGCCATGAATTTATTGCCTCTTGTGAGTGATGAGATTGATTGCCTTACATGCCATAGATATCTAGCTCGATGCTTGAGCATGTACTCGATTATGAAGTTTAAATTGAAATAATGTCTGACATGCTTTGAAACCTATGATACCCTGAGACGTTGAGACGCGGGGTTGTATTGCATTGTACCCTGATGAGTTGAGACGCAGGGTTGAAATGGCCAATATCCTGATGCGTTGAGACGCGGGACGAAATTTGATATGTGTTGACACGGGCTTGGAATGAAATTGAAAACTTAATGCGTTTACGCGGGTTTGTCAATGGGATGGTCTGAGACGTAATTATGCGGACCGAGTCTGAGGCGTTCTAAACACGGATGTGAGTCAAATGGAGGTCTGGAAGACTGGAAGGTGTGACATGTTTTGGTTGTGCGTGCTTAATTTGAACGATGAGATATGATGCCACGATTGTGTGCTTGACGCTCGTCTGTGTCCTTATGTTATTTAATGACTGCTGAATGCTTCATGTGGTTGTTTGTGCATTTTATTCTTGATTACATTCACTTGAGTGTATGGTCAGTCTAACCTAGGGTTAGGACATGTATTACTGAGATGTAAATCTCACCTTGTTACGGGATCACATTTTCAGATCCTAGACTGTGAGAATGTTGTCGATCAGACTAGGTGACCCAAAGGAGATGTACGAGTATTTTGAGGAGTTCTCGGACGGACGGAGAACCGTGTACGTTAGGAAGTGTACTATAGTCTGGATCGATAAGGGTGGAAAGAGTTGAAAGCCTTAGAGGTTCGAGACTTGATTTCGGAGGGTAGGAGAGGTTACTATTGGACCATTGAAATCCTTTGAGGTACCTCGTAGGGTTATCCCTAGTTGGTGTCATCCCACTCTGGATTCTATGAAGATCGAGGAATCAGTAGATGGTTCGGGGAACATTCCCGAGAGGACCCTAACCCTAGAATACATCGACGAGGTCATTGAGATCGAAGCCTCCGAAGACGACCTGATGGAGCAGTCAGCAGACGAGACTATGGAGGATACCGTAGAAGTACGCTCGAAGACTTTCTCGGAGTACGAGCCTACAGAGGATGCCGAGGAAACTGACGACTCCAGCAGCTCGACCTAGGGGTTTCCGTTTTTTGGATTATTATTTTGCTGAAGACCTCGATGGTCCGTTTTATTTTGAGATGTTAATGGTTGTCTTTTGAGTTGGTCCAATTAACCCTACTGATTAGCAGTATTAGTCTACCAACACTTTTGTAAGAACTCATATGAGGTTATGTATAAATGTAATTATGGTGTTCTTGTTATCCATGTCCCCGCTAATGTTTGTACGAATGAATTTATGTTATCGCTTCCGCATTGTGAACGATTTTTTTTGCATCTCTCAATTTATGAATCCTGGGACTCGAGAGTTCACTCGCAGGGAGTCGCGCGCGCCTGTGCCCGGGGCGTGACAATAACTTTGATTCTAATTTTGTTATCATGAATAGTTTTGTAGCAAAAACAAGAATAAAAAAATGATTTAAAAAATAATCACTTTTGAGAATCACAAAAAAAGAACATAAAATTTCAATTCTTAAAAAAAAAAAAAAGAAAGATTAAGTCCACGTAGGCTTCCATGTGAACTTTTGAACTTTTAAAAACATTAAAATCAGATTTGAAAATTTACTAACAACTAATTTTTTAAACATACATTTTTTTAAATTAATTTTAAATATCTTTATAATTTAACAAAAAAAAATTTAAAAAGGGCGAAAATTACAAAGAATATAAAAATTCAAAAAATGCAAAGAATATTAATTGTTTTAAAAAAGTTAAAAGTAAAAAAAAGTTTAAATCTTTTAAAAAGATTAAATGAAAATGGAAAATGTTTAAAAAGGTATTCTCACCATTCACTTGTTTCTAGAAACATGAATTTTCTGAAGTTACCAAACGCGTTATGTTCAAAAAACAGAAATTTGTATAGTTACCAAATGCATTCTAATTTTCTAATAGTTATCTAAAGAACCAAATCGAAAAATATGATTCTAATCAGAATCATTTTTTCGGATCAAAATTGTACCATAGAGGCCCTCATGAACCATGTTTGATAAAATTAGGCGTTTTTTTTTTTTCTGACATCAATGAGTATAGAGACTTTTTGAGCATTCCAGCAAACCCTAGTGGCAGTGGGCATCGGACGATTACTCGAGGCATATATGTCCTGGCACATGGGGTGGCAGGATGGGAAATCATAATTATTCAAACCCATATCTGGTGCAACGTAGAGAACACACTTATCTTTTGAGCAATCCTAATTGATAGGAATTAGCCGATTCCACCGTGAAAGTAAACTTAGGCCAGAGAAAGGTGAATTTGACAACTTGCAAGCATGAATTAACTCTACCATCTCGTAATGGAATCAACGCTTCTTAAATGTGAATGTTTTGGACATGAATGGTAGGTCAATGGCATTTGAAGGCTAATTATAGATGTACCATGTCTATGATTACAAAATTATTGCCCTTTCCACCTTCATCAACCGTGGAATGAGGAGAGTTAAGGTGATATTTTGGTGCAAATTAAGTTGTCCAGCTCATTTATCCAAACATTCTAAACTCACAACGTTATTTATAGAGAATATTATCCACAAAATCCTAAACCTATGATATTTTTACCAATTCAGTCCTAAACCTTTTAATTTCAACAATTGAGTCCTAATTTTTTTTTTATTTTACATTTGCCAATTGAAACTCATGCTATTTAACCAAAAATTGTTGACATCAATGTTGGCCATTTTACGTGATAAAGTGGGCGATAACATGATCAATTTAATATTATTTTGAGATTTTTTCTTTTCTTTACTTTTTAGAATAGTTGCTAGCGAGGTTGCCCGTCACAGGTGTGGGCTAGCAGCCTCCCTTGATCTGGATGAGGGCATTGTGGCTTCACCCATATTCAGGCGAGGGCATAAAGGCCATGTTCAGCAAATAGGCGAGGGTTTTGGCCCTCGTTTGGATCTAAGCAAGGGCACAGATGCCCTCGCTCGTGGCCAACAAGGACCATGATGCCCTTGCCCATAAAATAAGAAAAAAAATTAAAATTAAAATTAAAATTTCCAAAAAATTTATTCAAATATTTTTTTAAAAAATCCACGTCAACATCGAAATCGCTCAAAATTGGCTAAATTGACTTCATTGGAAAAATATAAATATTTAAGACTGAATTGACAAAGTTAAAAGGTTTTGGATTGAATTGGTAAAAATACAATAAATTCAAAACTTTTTAGACAGTTTTCCTCGATTTACGCTGCTTATGGATCACAACCTAATTGTCCACAAAGCCCTAAATCTCAGCCCGACTCGAATCACTTATTATTATGCTTTTCATAAGGGAGAAACGAGGAACAAGTAAATCTAGCTCACCATCTCGATTATACGGAATTAGGCATGTATATACGCATGAATCACTTAATTGAGTCGTCGTTAAAGCCACTAAAAACAAGAACAAAAGGATAGTGTTTTCAGCATTATCCTCCTAACGTCTCATTTTCATGAAAAGTAGTGTAAAGGCAAACTACGTACATGCTTATATGCCCTAACAATAATCAATTTTATGGTTTCCCTGTAAAAAGATGTTAAAATCAATTTCAGCTTGCGTCGATGAATGAATTATCTCGGCAATTTCCTGCTCCCAAATACGAGATGGGCCGTGGGTGGTGAGGACAGTAAAGGTTTCGAAATTATGGTGCGAAGCACAGTTTAGACACACGATTTTTTGAATGATCACTTAAGTATCGAAACTTTTTTAGAATCGCTCATTTAAGTTATTCTTGCCTTAAAAGTAAATGGCTAAAAATTAATATTAGCCCAAGAGAAAATCCTAAAAAAGCTGTTTAATCTATTCATAGACAAAAAAAAAACGTTCATCCTTGTTCATTTGTAGTTTTGTGCATATTGAAAGACGCTGCAAGAACGTAAACCAATGTGTGTGTACGAATCAATATGACGATTACACAAAAAACGAAATAATTCCCATTGGATAGTTGGGAGCCCTCGAAGCGAAACATGAGCCCGACAACATCCAGAAATATAAATTAAAATCCTTTGAAGGGCACCTAATGACATGGATTTGTGGGTGTACGAATCAATTTGCAGCTAACTTTCTACATGTGGGGGAAGATTGAATTGAAATTGATGTCACGTTAATGTGTTCATATCGCGGAAGATTAATCAACCATGTAGAGATTATTAGGCGAAGTAAGTAAGATAAAAACAAAAAATTCCGCGGTACTAAATTTTACTATGTACAATAGTTATGGAACTTTTGATGTACTTGCTTTCACGAACTTACTTCCTAGTTTTATTATGCACAAGAACCTTTCGTAGGACTACTTGCATTGATCATCTTTACTCTCATGGAATGGCAGAAAATATACTGATAAGTGTGCTCTGACCGTTCTTTATTCACATATTTCCACACCTGAGATATAATTGACACGTAGAAGTTTAATATTTCAATTTGATCGATTTGAATATTTGTTCATAGAGTGATTGGGTATTGATTGATTCAGACTCTTTTTCTAAGCGAGCGCCAGTACAGAATGAGCACTTTCACCGTACCCCTTAAAAGTACAAAGAGCATCTCGATAATCACTTCATTATTTTATGTCCTCTAAAAATGCTTGACAAGTTAATTCATTCAATGAGATTAGAAGGCATCAGTCCGTCGGTTGTCGACAATGCGTGATGTACAATCTTCGGCAGGTGACTGATATTAGACTAACATGGAAATTGAGTTAGAAAATGGTATAACTTGCTCATCCATCTATCTTCCTTTAAAGGAAATTTTGCATGAGCTTTTTAACAAAATGAAATTCGGGTTTCTTTTACCCAATCACGGAATAGTAGAATTAACGTTTAAGAGATTGATTGAGTTGAATATCTTGCATGCATAATTCACGTGCAGCTGGTTTTTTTTTTTTTTTGGGCCTACCGTTCAATTCAAACAATATTAGATTTGAAGTTAAATCAACAAATTCCGTTGAAGTGAACTAATAGAAGGCAATATTGAATATTTTGAAGGGATCAAATTGAACAAATTAGAAATTTATGAGCTACATTGTGTATTGGGCTATCGTTCGAGGATCATTGAACCAAATGCCTAATGGTTCTAGCTAGGTGACCATTTATGAACTTTTCCTTAGCAAGAGCATGCCAAACGACCAAGTCCGCGTTTAGTTCTGCTTTCCCAAAAGTCCATCGAGTGAACAGTAGGGCGTTTACTAAAGAGATTTTGGAAAGCAGTGGGTGAAACCCAGCATTAACAAAGTTGGAAGTCCAAGGCATTTAGGGCTTTCAGCATTTTCAAAAAGTCACCAAGGTTTAATGAGTTTTCTCAGTTACCTTTCTTGCCCCCGCTAACATTTTTGTATTCATGGCCCATTTGCAGATAAAGCCTTCAGTAGCCTTCGATCGCATGGGCAACGCTCATCGAGTCATCTCTGCTTGCCTCGTTGATGCTCGGCGACAATTGGACCAGATCTGTTTGTTGTGACACTCGCCGAGGTTGTAGCACGTTCTCGTGTCTGGGGTCTGGGGTTCTTGGAGCGCCTTCGCCTGGACTCGAAGCGTCGGTCAGGTGCGAGACTCGAGGATCATCAACTGCGGCTGTGAAAGTCAATTTCCTTCTAGCGTTGTCACTAATTTGGCCCCCTGAGGTTATTGAGCACTTCCATGGATAATAACTCAACAACGAACCACTGAAATCGTCTCTTTTCGCTAGGAAGTAAAAAGAATCGCCGTCGGAGTGAGCCGTTGTCATGGACTAGGAGAACCAACCCCATGAGTGCAATTCAAGTGGACGAACAACAGAACAAGTAGAAAACTCATTTCCGTATATGTTCTTTATGTTTACAACGATTTCAAAAGACCCTATAAAAATCACAAAAGAGATTCAAAAGGGCCAGTTCACAAGCATAAATGTCCTGATAATTCATGTCTTTGGTGAAACAGAACTTCATTCCAGAAGACAAGCTCCAGCAGGCTCAATGGTAAGATCACGTAAAAGCCCTTAGAAGCATAAGGAAAATAGCTTTGCTTTGCTTCATCGACTTGTCCTCCTTTTGCTTACGTCTATTTTTGTATACTAAAGAATCGATACAACAACAATAACAACAACAACAAAAGATTTTCCGAATCTTGCCTGCCAAAATTTACACTCAAAAGACTTTCCCTATGCACCGCGCCTTTCAACTGCCGAAGTTTAGGCGCAAATTTACCACCAGGTGCACTCGAATGAATGAATAAAGGATGCCATCACCTGTTGGAAGTGAGCAGTCGGGACAATGCAAGGCGGATTTTTCTTTTGCTGTCCTGATGGCCAACCACAAAGACAATCTAACTCTCAAGGTCAGCCCGCTTCTGCTGATTATTCCAAAACACCCATCCAGAAAGCACAGCAATGTGAAGAAACTCTTTCAAAAGATGTTTCGCCCACAAGAGCTCATTATTTAATTGAGTCATCCATGCTATATAACATGCTGAGATCTTCTGGCTTTGGGTTGCCAATTCTCTGTCACTGGGCCATAGTAGCAACTCAGAAAAGAATCACTCCCTGAATTCATGTTGATAACAATGAGAACAGAAACTTGCTTACTGATGATCAGTCATGGACTCCCAACGTGACAAAAGGTGTTAATAGCCCTCAAATGTATCCATGAATGCCTCAAATGACCTCCTTGAGAGAAAGAAAATCGTCCCGTGGATGAGATTCTTCCACCCGAACTACTATTTCATCCCCAATGTCCCTCCCCACAGACACCCATGCCGATGCTTGAAGTCCGATCTGAAGCATATTCCCAGATATTACAACAGAAGCTTTCTTGTTCTCACAAGATAGGAATGTCATGACGAAAAAATGTCATGACGACCAAATAGCAAATTGAATTTTCTCCATTCCAAAAAGGATTGCGCATACAACTTTGCCAACAATATTTTCTAAAATGAATATAACCTAATTTCAGAAATATTAGACCAATCCATTTGGTTTTAGTGTTTTACATTGGGTATACAACAAATCTACCATGTGACGTCGTAATGAGTTCCTCAACAAACTAGACACGATGGTTTTGGCATGTTAAAATAAATATCCAGCCAAAAAACTGAAATATACATAGTAGCAGTCCCATAGTGAGAGGTTCAGCCACTACGCCTCCTTATATGAGAAATCCTTGGATCCTCCCATTTCACACTGCTGTTGTAGACCTGATTTCGCTCAAAAATGAATATTAATGCACTACAAAGCAGTCACCTTCCCCCAACCGTTCCTTTTATGACTATCTTTCTAAAATTTCCTTCCCTATTTAGGGTTTAGCAATCAGACAGGCGCATCCACAAACTGACCCTTACCACTCTAAATAGGTTGACATTCAAATAGAAGGGAGATGTTCACAAACACATGCTCAGTTCTTAGATCCTAACCGAAGGGGAGGTTCGTGTTCAAGATGCTAGTTAGCCATCTTAGGGCGCATGTGGCAACACTTCTGCTTCAAAAATCAATTTCTGGCAAAAAGTTGATTTTTCTACTTCTGCTCAGAAGTAGAAGTTGATTTTTTCTACTGATGTTCCATAAAATTATTTCTAATCAAAGAAATTCATTTGGTAATGGATGAAAATTTCTACTTTTGAAACATTATTAACACAAAATCTTCTATGAAAAATTATTATTGACGACCGAAATATTTCTACTTTATTTTTGAACTTTTTAAATTTCTTTAACAATAATTTTTATTTTAAAAAAATATTTTAAATAAAATTATTATTTATTTTTTACTCCAGTGACTTGGCGGTGGCAGTAGCCTGCGGCGATCGCCGGTAGGCTGCAGCCAACGGAAGTTGGCAAGTGGCGGTGGTCGCGCGCAGTGATGGGTGGTGGCTGGCGGAGGTTGGTGGTGGGCGGGTGGCCACAGTTGCGGGCGGCGGCAGCTGGCAGAGGTCTGCGGTGGGTGGCGAACAACAAAGGTCTGTGGTGGGCGGCGACAAGCAATGGTCGGCATTTGGCAATTGCGGTGGTTGGCAATTGATGGCGCGGCGATGGTCGCGGGCGGCGGTGGGCAGTGGTGGAGGACAGCGAAGGAGGGCATAGTCGAAAAGAGGACGAGGGCGTAAATAAAAGAGGGCGAAGCGAGAAACACTTCTTAAGTTGCAAAACAATTTTTTTTAACTTCTCAAGTTAGGGAAAAAATAACTTCAGAAGTACAAATTCACTTTAGAAGTAAAAATTTCTTTTATAAATAAATTTTTTTACCAAACGAATTTCTGCTTCAGAAGTTATATTACCAAACGGATTTCTGTTTCAGAAGCACTTCTTAAGTAGAAATCCACTTCCATAAGTGTTACTGTGCACACCCTTGACTGACCCAGGAGATGTAGTCATAAGAATAAAGAAGTTAAAAATTACTCTGTTAGGAGGGTTAGATCGATAGACAATAAAATTTAAACTAGCATGCATTTGGAGGAGAATGGGACACTCTTCAAATCCGATCATTCCTACAGCCCATTAAACTGAACCTATGAAATAAAAAGGTCCTTACCCTATTTGCTTTTTCAAAAAAAAAAGACATTATATATATATATATATATATATATATATATATATATATATATTCCTTCTTTGAGAACGATAAAAAGAGAACAATCAACCATCATGTCATCTTCATAAATTTCTCAGCGCAACCGAATAAATTATACTCTCAAGCATCTCGTAAATCAATGTCAAGGATCAAATCTAATGATTCCAAGTGACAAACCCTTGTAATTAAGCAATTTAAAGGCAAGTAACAAGCGCTTAGTAGATCTTATTAATGTTAAATATACTCATTTGTCTCACACAGGCGCAGATATGTAACACAGATGAGATGACCAACTATGTAATCACCACGCCATAAGTTGCAAAGGATACTCACCTCAACCAACAATAATGCTGCGATTCTGTCTTTAATAAATCTTAGAATCAGTGCATGATATCTCTTTTCCTTAGGTTGCCTTCTCAAAAATTCCAGTATCCAATAACGAAGACTCGTGTTGCAGATCTTCTTAGCAAGCCTAGCATTCATATTTACACTTGAAGCAATCCCTTCAAGCTGTCCAGCTGAAAAAGGGAGAGATTCACCTCGAAGAAATGCCTTCAACTGCACAAGTGGGCAAATCTAATTTCAGAAACCGGATAGCCCCTCAGCCAGAACAAAAAATACAGGTTAAAATCCTCTACAATTCTTCTGTGGCTAAAACAATGACATTAAAATTGCACCAAAGAAAAATCAAGAGAAAGTAATGCTTTGAAGCAATCTCGTAAATCCTGGTGAAATTATGCTTTAGAGTCCATTTACAAAATAAGAAAATAAAGAAAAATCCACTATTAGGCACCAAGCGGGGTGATAATGCATTCACAAAAAAGAACTTGAGTACTGTAAATTACAATGTGTTGAGAGAAAAGATAATCGCATTCATAGTTGAAAAGAGGAAGAGATACAATATTTATATAGAGAAGAGATGGTCCAAGCCTTTTTATGTTTATTGCAAATGTTAGTGGGCCTAGTTAGTTAGGGGCCTTTTTATGTTTATTGTTAGTGTTAGTGGGCCTAGTTAGGCCTAGTTTATTTATTTATTGTCATACGGTTGAGGACCATCTCTTCTCTATATAAATATTGTATATCTTCCTCTTTTCAACTATGAATAAAATTATCTTTTCTGTCAACACAATGCTATGAAAATATCTTTGCGGAACAATGCATTGCACAGGAACACAGCTTGTTATATCCGTTTTTTACTCATATCACAAAGGATAGCATGTTTCCTTAATATTCCACAACAAGCAATTCCTGAAGTAGAAAACACTACCAACTGAAAAAGTGTTACACTTCCCCTTCCATGAGCTTTTCAACTCCCAGAAGCTTGACAGTATAATTGATGGTGAACTGAGATGTCTACGTGCTTCTTGGGTCCTTTCTCCATTGTGATAAGCAGGAAAGCTGGCCAAGGCAGAGTATAGTGCGTCTATATTAATCTTTCTCCTTTTATGGCCATTTTTTTACTTCTTGAGAATGTTTTCATCTTCTCAATGTTAATGGTGTGGTTCGGTATTCAGTGTTTCAAGTCTTGCCAACTTCTGTGAGGCTGATTAAGACTTGATGAAAATAAAATAACTCACCTGATAATGAGCAAGAAGGTCCATATATCTACGGATAGGAGACGTAAATTGAACATAACCAGGAATTCCAAGAACGCCATGTCGTATAGGCTTCCCGAAGTCAAATTCTGCGGCACGCATTACCCTGACCAAAGCAGAACTCCTAACTGGTCCTTCTGGAATGTGCGAGAATGCAGATACATTGATATTCGATTGTGGCTGCCCTCTGTAAGGCAAGGGAATGTTGTTTTGAGAACCATAGGAGGCTATAACTTCGCCACAGAGTATCATCATTTCAGATACAAGTCTCATTGCAGGATCAGCTTGGTCTTCCACATAGAGTTTTATTTTCGGTTCTGACTCCTCAGGATCAGGGACCTTTATGCGCGTTTCCATAGTTGCTGTGTCTATTGCACCCTAAAATTTTCAATAAATTTTAAATTCGCAACAACGTGATAAATCAAGCCAACTGGTTGATAAAAAAAAAAAAAAAGCCAACCAAAGGGAAGGCTACTGCAGATTTATGTATTTATAGTCACCTTCTAGTCTAGATGTTCTAGAAGCTCATAGAAATATATTCTTACATCTATCTTTGAAACCGGACCTGAAAGATGAGCAAGTGGTATCAGGAAAGATAAATGGATGATACAAGCAAACTATTCTTGAGTAACACTTGATTTTTTATACGCATAACCAGGAAAGACTGTTTTGGCACATTAAGTCACTGGACACAAAGGGCTTTCCGTTTTTCAGACTTGGTATTCTCGAATCAGAGCTTTAAGACATTCATTATACGACTCATTTATCATTTTTATGCATTCTGATAGTGGAATAAAACCTCAAATATATGACTACTGATTTCATTAATTCAACCAAAAAGCTAAACTCAATCAAAACAGGGAGAAGCACTCTCAAGAATACATAAGATTCTCCAGAAAATTTACTTTCATCATCCATGAAATGAAGTAGTTGATATTGTGGATATATTCAGCCAACCTGTTGTCGACGCCATCGCAACCGAAGAGCTGCTGCCTCTGATAGATTTTTTAGTTCAATCTCCTCTTCTAAGTTCAGATGAATCAGCTCAGATGCACTCTCGTAGGTCAGCATATATGTTGGTTTGATGACAGAATTATCAACTGTGAATTCTGCAATGCTATAGCATCCACAATTTGAACTGTGTTATCATCTCTTGGAAATTCAAATCCACAAGTTGACCACAAACGAGGAATGGAACACCACATTACCATGAAGACGATAAATTTGAACAAAGTAAACTGGTATATGTATATATGTAATGTGCGCGCGCGCGCACGTGATAGTGAGATAAGGTTCCAGCAGTGTATGCATTACAATAATCCTCGAATATGGCAGTGATGGGAGGGGTTCCTGGAAAAATTAAGAGGGTTACCGCTTTAAACCACTTAAATGACTCCCTATCACGGTGTTCTTGCTTTTAACCGCATATAATCCAGAGGAACACAGTGCATACTCCTATTTTCTTAGAATAGTAAGACAATCACCCATAAAATTAAGAAGCTCCAGGCCTGGAGTTGAATTTACGTCTGGCGTAAAATGTTTCCATGTCACAGAGAATGTGAGATTCTAACAAATAGAGAGAGCACTTGGACACAATGCACTTAGATGCTCACAGATAAATTGGCCAGAAAACCCTAGGGATTACCTTCCATCAGAGTGCAGGACAACAGAAACAGTAACAGCATTGCAGAGCTCTCCTTGTTTCAAACTCATTGCCTCCATAGCAAGTTTCTCAGGGAACATGGGATAGGTGGCCGTAGGCAAGAAAATAGAAGTTCCCCGCTTCATCGCTTCCCTACATATCATAGAGATACGGGGGATGAACCTCTAAATAGTGTTTCCAGCCATATCAACTAACGAGTTGCCAAAACTACCTATCAACTATGCTTCCAGGTCGAACAAATCTGGCTGGGTCCGCAACATGTATCCAAACTTTGATTCGGCCATCCTGCAATCTTGTTGCACTCAAGGCATCATCAAGCTGCAAATCATTGCCAATTAGCCATTTGAGCTCACAGCGTGAGAAAAACTCTGATTCTTCTTCCAAAACAGCACATCTATTCAAAATTCTTTAATTTGCTTGCCTTTTGTTCACACATGATGGGAAAGAAGGCAATGAGGATAAATATGTTAGTTCCTGTTATAGATCCCAATCATCTATGAAAATTTTAGTGGGGCTCACAATTTGTGTTGGCGTTTCATCATGACATTCATTATTAGTGTCAATATTTGTTAGAATCAAACATCATAATGTTGATTCCGTATGTCAAAGAGTTAAATTAGGATGGAAACGTGTTAATTCGTATGATTCATGCCAATACATAGGGCTATGTCTATTGTATTGCGTCATGTTTAAGTTTTCTTTCTATAAATGGTCCTGTCCGATATTACCAGCTTTAAAATATAAACTTTAGGTCTTATGTGGAAACATTTCTGATATCAAACAGGCCCTTAGTTCCTTCCAGCGTCCCTCTTACATATCATTTTCCAATCAAGTACATGCAGCCTTCTTGCACTTATTCATATGATGATATCCCCTAGAAACAGATATAGGAGACTATAGTTCAAAGAAGCCAACGATAAATCAATTGATGCTTACCTCATCAGCCTCATCAACATCGATTGCATACACCTTCAGGTCGGTGAGATCTTTCCGGTCAGACTAATCTCCAAAAAGAAAAAGAATGAAGGGTTAAAAATCAAATTGAGTATTTAATCAAGAAATTAAACTTAATGCCCCACAAATTTGATGGTTATTCGTGAACGCATTGTTGTTGGAGCCTTACCCACAAAAAAGGGGAAGCAATTGTTCTATCATCCATAGATGAGAGATTATGTACAGAGTTACTTTAACAAAGTCAGACCTAGAAAGTGATTTCATTAACTGTGAAGCAAAAAATATACATACCTCATCTAGGTCAACTGACCGTGACAGAAGACTCTCAGCAGCTGATATTATCTCATCCGAATGAACGGTGGGGACATTCAGTTTTAACAGATCAAGATTGACATGTACGGGGAAATAGCCAATATCTATGAGAAGATTCACTGCAGATGATGCTGTTTTTGTCAGTCCCATTGCCTTCAGGATCTGCCCGAACAATGGAGAAGAACGGTTACTGTGTGATGTTGCATTCATGCCATTAAAATGGAAGTGATCCTAAGGCATACATAGCTAAAATGCAAACTGATGCTCGTGAATTGCATCACTAATTTTGCTTCACCAAACCAAAAAACTATGTGCAATAATTATTTTCTCCCTCATCATTCCAAGTGGAAAAACCCAGAAATCAAAGCCTAACACCACTATACCCCTCGGCCCCTTGCCAACTCAAAAAGACAGGTAAAGGGTCAAACAATGTAACATGGATGTAGAAATGTACCACGCCCGCTAATTTCCTCTGCTCATCATTTTCGCATGCATCAATTGCGTAGCATTCAAGAGACTCTATTTTCTTTCGAATTTTCTCTTCCGCAAGCCATGTAGATTTCCGAGGTTTAGCAGGGAAAGGCATCGACTTAGCAGATGTCAACAACTGAACAAACTCCTCAATTTCCTTCTCAGCAGCTTCTCGTGCAAGCTTCCTACGCAGCTGTTCTTCCACCTAGGATATCATGTAGCCATAACCAGTGTTAAAAAAGGAAAACGAGGGAGAGAGAGAGATCATGTAGCCATAACCAGTGTTAAAAAAGGAAAACGAGAAAGAGAGAGAGAGAGTGTGTGTGTTTCAAAGATAAAAGGAAACGATATTTCATGTTTCAAATCCTTTTGTACAGATAAGTTGAAGCTACTCAAAAGGAACCTTCTAAAGTTTTACTCTTGAATAATTCAAGGTATCTTATATCATCTGATAGAGGTTATGCAAGCTAAACTTCCTCCATCTTCACTGAATCAGCACTCTTCAGACATTAGTGTGTCACCTACTAAAAAGTTAACTATTCCATCAATTTGCCATCCGAATCTAGCATGATATATTTTAAGAACAATAATTCCTGAGAACTGAATATTCCTTCACATGGTATCTGCAAGCCATTGTCCATCCAACTGTAGATATTCTCAGTGTAGGATAAGCAACAGGTACCTGTGCAGCAGGCCGAGGACCATAAATTCTACGCGAGCCTTTTGCTTCAAGGATCGTGAAGTAAATTTCATCCTTTGAAAGCAAAAGATGCGCGCAATAGCTCTCCAAGGGTCCTGAACTGCCAAAGATCATCTGTAGAATAAACAGATGTTATTAAATGAAACAGCACAGCTAGCATCTAAAAACGCATCATGTAGTACCTCCGCTAATTCTTCTACAGTTACTGACTTATTTTTCTCAAGAAGCTCAACCCAAGCAAATTCAAGCAATGTTGGGTCCTGCATGAAGCCAAACAAGAAATTACTAGTCTAGACAAAAAAAAAAAAAAAAAAGGGCGTGGTCAGAATATACAAGAGGAACTAACCAAGTTATCTTCAGCCCTCTGTACAAAGTCTGAAATTTCTTTCTGGTCAAAATTTTCAACACCCGGAACAATAAAAGTAATCTGCTGTGGCTTAATCGACGATGTGACACCATTCTGACATCAAACCGAAAATGATTTAGGCAGCTTTAAAATAGGCTCATCAATGAAGATTTAGTGCCAACAACTAGCAACCTATGTGCTTTAATTGTATCAAGCAAAACCTGATCAGAAACCATCCAATTTTTCTTGCCATCAGGCCTCTGAGTGACAGCCAACAATACTTTCTCAGGTTCTTTTTTGAACTCCAGAAGCAACCCTCTCTCTAGTGCTCGATTTACTAGCTTATCTTCCAAAAGTTCTCCACTGCTGGTGAGCGCCACTCTGCTATTAGCATTATAATATCAATCAGAAATTATTGCAATAACAGGCCACCATCATCTATACCAGCTCAAATGAGACTTAGGAAATAGGGATTTCACATCGTGTACAAGAGCTGAAGAAATAACAGCCTATCAGGAGGACAACTCAAGTAAACTTGTCCGACAAGAAAATACTCTTAAGCAACAACTTAACAATACTAGACTGACCAATGCTGATCAATAATTAACCTAATTAGACCGAACTTGACTCAGAGAACTCATCATTTAGGCCCTCTCACAAGTCGTCTACACAGCTTCATCCACCCACCATCAAGGAGCGTCCTACTGAAGAACACCAGCTCGAAAGCACAATCAAGGAAGCAAAGAAAACGAGGAAGTAGGGACTTTTACTTGGAAGCAGAGCAGGCGAGCCTCCGCCGGCGCGACTCCCTAATCTCCTCGATGACGCTCACAACGAGGCTGTGGACGCAATAGCTCCGAGCGCCGCCCCCGAAACCATGGCCGGACGAGCTCCGCTCGCGCCGGAGCGCCGCCCCCGCGTGGGAGGACGTCCCGAGCACACCGAGGCGAGAGCAGAAGCAGAGGCGACGCAAGGCGTGGAGAGGGGGAGGGGAGCGAAGAACGGAGGAGCAGCCATTCGCGGCTCGAATCGTCATCATGGTTCGGCGTCGATCGATAGTGATCAGCGGCGGACGCGGGAGGCGGGATTCATATCCGTTACGAGCATCGAGGCGAAGCGTTTTTGTGCGCGGTTGCGCGAGAGAAGAATTGGAGGTGAGACCGTTTCTGTGGAGTGGAGCGATTTGCTTCTGCTTCAATTCAAGCTGGTCAGGAAATTAATCTACTCTACTTTATTATTATTATTATTATTATTATTATTATTATTATTATATGAGATATGAGCAATTAAATTCTAAAAATTTATCACAAAAAATGTAATTTCTTTTTAGTAATTCAGTCTTACATTTTTTTAGAAAGTTTAATTAAGCCCTAAAACTTATCCAATTGATAATCAAGTCTCCACTCTCTCCAATTTGACTAACGAAAAATACTAGATTTTTGTTTTGTTTTGTTTTATTTTGCAATTTATTACAAAATTACAAAATAAAATTAACTCCCTCAATGCAGGAAGGGCCGACCATGTTGGGCCAAGGGTCAGTTGGGGTTGCTGGCGACCGGGCCGATTTGCTAGTTGGTTTTGCCTTTTTTAATTTTTTTATTTTAGTAATGTTTATGTTAAAAATCAAATTTGAACCAAAACAGCGTCGCGTTGGACTTATATTTCTTGTTTTAGTCACATCGGCGCCACATAAAAGAAAGAAAGTAATAAAAAAAACCCACATTAACATTTTTTTCATTAGCCAAATTGGACAAAATTTACAGAAGAATTTGATTGCTTTAATTTGACTAGTTTTAAGATTTGATTGTACATTCCAAAAGTTTTATAACTCAATTATATTTTCGTGACAAGTCTTAGAACTTCTAATAGATAATTCTGATTATGAATATAACTTTTGAGTTTAGTCTCGAGCCCCATGTTTACAAAGATGTCCTTGCTTCCTATACTATATGATTTTATGGAAATTTACCTTTTTTCCTACGCTAGATGATATTATTGACGTCTATAATGGTAATCAAACTTTAATCGAATAATTCGCTCCGCTTATGCACTAATTCAAAACATGATAGCCAGTTAACCACGCACGATCCAGGCTAGTATCCGAAGCAGCCAACCTCTTATTCATCATGTCATCCTTGAGCAATTCAATTTCGAACTGTTCCGCGACAAATTCGCGCGATTTTTGTGTTTCCTCAATTTGTTTGTTCCCGTCCATGTACAATTGTACATATTGTTATTTACGTAGATATTGATTGAAAATAATCTCCCTGCCACTATGGAAAGAGAGATCATCAGCTATTAAACATCATGTAATCTACAATAATTTTCCCAAAACAAACGCAACCTAAGTGATTGTACAGTTTTTACCTTATCATTTTTTCCTATCCATAGTAAACAGCACCTTGTTTCGAGGACTGATACAACGAATGTCTTACCTCTGGCAGAAGCTGTACAAGCACTTAAATGGCTTTCAGTGTGATCAGCATCGGTTTTGCACTTTTTTTTTTTTAACTTAAATGTAATTCATGCGGTCTACTGGACTTAGTCAATGCAATACTGGAACGGTCCGATCCGACGTGGACGGTAACCGAAAAGTCGTAGGAAGGGCAATAGGGTCAGACAAAGAATGACTTAGGATTCTAAGATGATGTATAAGATAGGAATGAAAAGAATTGTGCAAGGAAAAACGTTCCTCTAATATATATAGAAAACTTAAATTAATTTACAAGAGATGCCTTTTTTATGTAACGACAAGCTTATCATTAGAATGCCGATGCTTGGGGAAAAATTACCCAAAAAAAAAAGTCATAAACTTATGCGGAGAGGAAAATGAGTCAAAAACATTTTGCAACTATTTTAATTCAATCCTAAACTTTTAAATTTGACTAATGAGTCATAAACTTTTTACAATTATATCAATTCCGTTCATTTAGCCGGCCGGCCCTAACGTAGCAAAACTTTAATAATATTTTCAAATTTTCTATTAATTTTTTTGATAATATTTTTCTATCTTAATTTTGCTTTTTTCTTTTCTTTTTTTTTCGGGGTGAGGGGGGGAGTTGGGTTGGCAGGAGGCTCGGTAAGGGTTCGCGGCCCTCACTAGCGGCTAGTGAAGGCTCACAAGCCCAGCCCACGGTCCTCTTGCCAGCTCAAAGAAAAAAAAAGGACAAAATAAATCAATAAAAAATGTAAAATTTCCAAAAAATATTAAACTATTGGTACGAACTTGCCACGTTAATGTCACCCGGTCATATAGACTGAATTAGCACAATAAAATGTTTCAGACTCAATTGGAAAAAAAAAAATTAAGACTAGATAGGTGCTATTACTTTGTTTTTTTGGTAATATTCCTCAATATTAAGCGTTCCTAGGTGGGAGCACTATCGGGATGAGTAACTTCATTACGAAAGTTTGCACATGTAAGTCAATGGACAAAATCGTGGGGCTCTATATGGGACGCACCAAAGTGGACAATGCCTCTAATAAGTTGATCCAAGGTTGTCACAAGTACTTGCTCATTCGCCATCCGTAAAATTGATCCATGAACTATTAATTTGGTCATTATACTTTGATTCCGAACAATTTATTGCCAAACCCACTTAAGATTGGTTCAAAGAACGTATATCTCGGTGATGTGGGACAACTCACGTTATCAGTTTGCGATAGATATTTTTTAATTTTAAGAAACTTACGATATAAATTAGATTATATATTTACAGTAATTTATTTAAATTTTGATTAGATTTGATTTCAATATTTCATTTTAAGTTATCTTTAAGAGATCTGGAGACGTCCACCTATATAATATTAACGTTATCATCTATCAAATTTACTTCGCTTTTAGAATTATTTTTCAAATTATTGATTCTTTGCGATACCGAGAGATTGTCGTAGATAATTTTGGCTTCAAATTTGAAGTGTCTCGGTCGATGGGCAATTTGGGCTTTAGTCAAATTTTCAATCCATCAACATCTGACGTGTCTAACGATGCTGTCATGCACGAAGTCGATTTATTTATTTATTTATTTATTTTTGTGGTCGAAGAACGATGTCGCATAACAAAACGTTTCTGGGGACCGGAAATTATGAACAAGATCAACTAATGGCATTACTTGCAATTTTTTTTAACCGAGATTTTCCATACACAATAGACTATTTCTCATGATACTTGGGGGTATGAGTGTCAACGCTACTGATTAAGTCTCCAAGATGAGACCGGAGAGATTCGAATCTGAAATCTCATTAGTTTAACTGTGTAAGATCCATGAATCTCATCAAATTTACTCACAATGTTTGGCTATTCGAAATGAATTTATTGAAATGGAATGTATTGTACTACTCAATTTATTAGGTTCATTTGGTGATTGTAACCACGCGAATGGAAACAAAAATTGGAATAAAAAATTGCCGCATGTGGATCATGATACGTTTGTCTAGTGAAAGTGTTTTTTGGACTTTCACCCATTTGGTTTGTCGAAAACGAGTTACACAACGAAAAAATACTTTTAGATCAAACGAAAATTCATGCGCAAAATTATAAAAGTAAATTTCAAAATCTAAAAAGGTGCAAACACTTTTCAAAATTGCATCTCTCAATATTATAATATTTTAATATTTTATATTTCATTTTGTATATATAATTCAATTTGTTTTATGCTCCACTTTATTTTTTATTTTCTTTTATTTTCTTTACTTTTCTTTTTTCTTCTGCGTTCTCTGCTCATTGGGCCTCAGCGATGGCAGTTGGCCGGCGAGCTCACTGCCAGTCAATTGTGGTGGAGGACATCGTAACAAAGGAAGAAGGAAGAGAGGAAGGAAGGAAGAAAATAAAAGAAGAAAACAATGAATAAAGAATAAAACATAAAATATAAAAACATGAGAATTAAATTTAAAAAAATTCATCTTTTTTGTTTGTCTAAAATATAATCATGAGATTGAAATAATTTTTTAAATGAGAACCAAACACCAGAAAACGTTCTCGGTCACATATTGAAAAATTTATTTTCCTTTTTCATGAAGTTTTCCGTGAAAGAAACTCACCAAGTCTCGGATTTGATGATTTTGTATGGAAAAGGTATAAAAATCTAAAAAATAGAATGTCAAGATAGATCGTTGTCTATCATGAACTTTTTTTTTTTGGTAAGGTATATCACGAACTTTTATTTCTCATTTGATCGGAAAAAAGAGAGATTCCTACTCATTGTTGTCTTGACCCAACCTAAGGAAGGGCATATGGTGAGGAGCATTCTTTTGAGGGAGGAAAGCTCTTTTGAATCTATATCCCACGCTCGTAAACTCTTCGGGAAGAGAAGGACTCCAATCACGAGAGATTTCTGAGTGCAAATCCGATTCTCTGTCAAAGAAATGGATGTTTTCCCCTTGACTTTTAGTCCTTTTTCCTGTATACTTCAAGTAGGGTAAACAAAGCGGTGTTACGCTTTTTATTATCTTGGCGTCGAGCTATTTTTCCGTAGGACCTCTCCTATAATATCGTCACCGCAGTAGAGTTTAACCACCAAGTTTGAGATTCATTTCCGAAACTGGGCAAGCTCTGAAATTACAGGTCAGGATCTTTTTGACTCGTGTGCGGCAGACAATTCTTGAAATAAACAATTCGCACACACTCCCTTTCAACACTCTTTGAGATTTTGAGAATAGTTGCTATTTGGAGAGCACAGTACCGATGAAAATTGTGTCCAGGATCTTGTAATCTAATCCTTAATAATAACGGTAGGCTCAGTTATTGGATCTGCTGCCATGTGGTGCAATTCGGAACAATAAAATTTAAACCATAAAAAAAGCACATTTGCAATAAGTCACTAAATGCGTTTTTTTTTAATTCAAAATTAATCGTATTATGATGTTTTGTAGAATTCATTCCACTTCCTTTAATTTTATTCGTATCACATCGTAATTCATTCCTATTTAACAAACTGGGGACGTTAGAAAAATTCGAAACAATAGAATACCAATTCGTGCCATTGAAGATTCGTGGGAGAGTTTATTTTGTGAAAAAATGAATATTTTGAAAATATTTTCCATAAAAATGGTTGCATGTGTCTCCTATAAAATTGAATGAACATAAACCGTTTTCAATAATGAAAATAATTTCATTTATTAAATGTTTCAACTGATACAAATAATCATTCAAAAGAATATTTCTCCAAATAATTTATTTTCCATAAAATAAATGAAGCTTTAATTGCCAAATTCTTTTAGTTCTTCTAACTCACCAGCATCGCTTTCAATAATTCAGACTGTGCCATTTTTGCCCCCCGGAATTGTATGTCTCTATGCTAGACATATTAAAAAGAGCAAAAACACATATGAATTGTCAATATTTATGTACGACGCTCACTTTAATAATAATATTTTTTTGAATCAATTAAATGTCATCTAAAAAAAATAATTATTTCAATACCAACTTCGATGAGCATCACTAGAAATCATAGGTGGCTCCTCAGGCATCCTAGTTAGAAAAAAAATCAAATAAAAAATCCACATAATATTAGAAAAAACAAAAAATAAACTGAAAAACTAAAAGTAAGCTAAAAAAAATGCAATTGTAGCGGTGAGGCTTACCCATGGCTGCTGAGGCCTCGCAAGTCCCACGATAAGGTTGACCTGGCCTAAATCGCCCAGCAACCTCTCCAAATGGTCATCGTTGGTGCTTCCGGCCTCGCCCAACCATGGTGAGGCCTTGACAGCGACCTCGCTGGCCACTCCCCCACCCATAGCCAGCCATTGTCAGTGATGATGGGTTGCGGTGGCGAGGGCTCACAGCCCTTGCCATTACAACCGCAACTACACTCTTTTTTTTTTAAAGTTATTATTTTTTTATTTTTTTTAAAATCAACTTAATTTTTACTTTAAATCTGGATGGTGTCCACGTGGATTGAATTTTTTTTTGTAAATTCGCTGTGTGGTGTCCTTGTGGACTAAAGTTTTTGGACGCCATGTGGACTGACTTTTTTTTAAAATTGATATAATATTAAGAAATTAATAAAAAATATCATGTGTACTTTTTAGCCAGAATTAACATTTAAGTTATCGTTTTTATTTGATTTGGCACTTAAGTGATAAAAAAAATATTGGCACTAAAGTGAGCGCCGTACATAAATATTGACGGTACAGATATCCTTTTACCAATTAGAAAGAAAAACAGGCACTTCCGGATGGAAAAAATTAGCGGTGGCCAAAATTATCGCATTGACATAACTCGATGATTTTTCTTTTCTTTTCTATTTTTGAGATGCACAAAGACTGGTTTCGAATTGTCCATATGGCAATACTTTCGCGCCTTTTCTTTCTTTCGGATTAAGCCCAATTATGCAAACGTCTCGAAAATTAGGATGTTCTAATTCATGATTAAAAGGACTGCACCTATGTTTCGTGTCAACGGCATTACTAATTTCTGAACTATCCAACGTGCAATGTAATACTGTAGAAATTATGATACATGCATATAAAACAAAGAAATATGTTCACTGGTCCTAAAATTTATAATGAAAGTGCAATTGAGCCATAAAACTTACAAAAATTGTAGTAAAATCCTAAAATTTGTTAAACTGGTGCAATTGAGTCTTTCTATTAATTCCGTCCCAGCTGGCTAACGAAAAATGATGGCGTAGCTTTTTAAAGTATTTTCTCTCTTCGACGTGGTAATGACATTGCTAACATGATGCCATTTTGGTCCAATTCTTATATTTAATATATTTTTTTATTTAAAGCTAATTTAAAAATAGGCTTAAAAAAAAAGCAACAGTAACTAAAAACCCTTGTCAACGCCTTTTTGGAGATTGGATGCGGTTACTAATTCATGATCTGACATATACATCCTGGGGATTACGAAATAACGAAAAAGTAAAAGTGATGGGGGGGTGCTGTGCTGCTTCTTCTTCTTCCCTTTTTTTTTTTAAAAAAATAATAATTATTTTTAGCATATTTTTAATTAAATTTAAATAAAAATATATAACAAAAAAAATTAAATTTGGACCAAAATGAAATCATTTTAAACTTGTCATTGCCATGTCAGCATTTTCCGTTAGCCAAGTTTGACAAACTCAATGAAATGATACGGTTGTATTAATTTGACAAGTTTTATGACTTTTTGCAAGTTTTAAATTTCAATTTTATGACAATTTTTACAAGGTAGGGTACGTCAATTATCGTCAAAAGTAAAGGCCCACATTAATTAGGAATGAATATCTTTCAATTACTTCAATTTGGTCCTAGAATGTTTTTGTGTGTGTCTAATATATAAATTTGCCCCAAAATTTTCAATTGACTCGATTAGCTCTCTTAACTTTTATCTGACGTTAAATGTCGGCTGTCTATCAAGTGGCTTTAACAAAATTGGCGAAAAATCCACCAATCTAGACGTGACCAAATAAACCGTGGGCTTGGAACCGGCCCGTTGACCGGGCCCATGGTTCTGAACCGATATTTTTAAAAAATAAGATATATAAAAAAAGATATAAGTAAATTGAACCGGCAGAACCAGCGGGTTTCGAATCAGAATCGGAACCGCCCTATTATGGGCTGGAATCAAAATCGGCGGTTTCGCGGAGCTGGCCACGTCTGCACCAATCTACTTAAACTAAATCTGGATGAAACAAATCAATCCCCCGTTTGCCGTTGAGCTCGACAACTCATCCAGGGCCGTGGAGTTCTTGGCCTCGCCACTCTATAGTCCGGCAGCCAAGGAGGAGCTATTATTGCCTTCGAATCTTGAGTTGAAACTCGACACAAAGACACGGCCTTCATCCAAGATCACAATGACCACGACAAGAAGGCGGCCTGGCCAGCCAGAAAGAGGGGGCGGAAGTCATCTAAACCGTTGGGGAAAATTAACCTATTGTATTGGTATCAATACAATCCTAAATTTTTCAATTGAACCAAATTAATCCTAAACTTTTCACTTTGATACCGATTCAATTCATCTAGTTACTTTTGGCTAATGACGTGGACGCTGATCTCCTACATGAATATTTTTTTTTATCTTCTTAAAATACTTCAAAAAAATATCCACATCAACATTAGTCGCATCACATAAGATAGTTGGCATTCACGCCAGCAATTTCCGGTCAAAACTGTCCGGATGGGCATAATTGATAACAATATGAAATCGTATAAAACTAAATTGATCTAATTAAAAGGTTTATAACCGAATTAGTATAAATGCGATATATTTATAACTTTTTTTTTAAATACTTTTCTCGATATCATTGCGAAGTTTTGCAATAGAAATGGGGCAATTTGTCACAGGGGAATAAAGGATTTAGGAAATGAGCATGTGTTTCTCCTTTTGGGCCGGTTGTGGGCGAGAGATTTAAACCCACGACATCATGATTCATGGTCCCGTGATCTAATCCTCTGACCTACATACCTCACCCTATCTTCATTGGATCTATTCCTGAGAGCACCCTAAAAAGAAAAAAAGACTTTCCTCTCCCAGCCATTTCAGGCTAAGAAGATGGGAAATTGTCTTTCTTCATAATAAGAATGCGTTTCGAGGTGTGAGGTGTAAAGTGGGAGAGAACGCATTTCAACATTAGGGTTTTGAATAAAATGACCTTCTCCTTTTTGTTTCTTTTTGACTTGTCTTTATAGCTTGACAATTTTGCCTGGAGAAGAAAAGAGTGAATTTCACACGTTAAGCATGCTAATCCTTGATAATGTGAAAACTCAAGATGGGTTCACCAACCGTTAATAGGACCAGACGAGCGTCATGAAGTTTTCAAGCTACAAATCACTGGTTGGATCCAAACTTCTTCACACAAATTGTAAGTTTCCTTAAGAATGCTAGAGAGTAAATATGGGATCCTAAGACAGAAACTCGCAGGTATTAGTAAGGAGGACATTCGACATGATACTTAGAATATCAATGCGAAAGCATCGACCATCGCACAAAAAATTGAAACTCAATTAATAATCTATCGCTCTTAGCAGTACATGTAATATGAAGGTTCAAGTGAATGTTCAGATCTGTAATCTAAACGCACAGTCTCTATGCCCCTGGAAAATGTACATAAATCGAATAACCCAAAGTCGAAATGACTTCACAGCAATCAAGTTAAAGGTCATGGCTGCACGCACCCCGTTTCCCTGATAATCAACTGCAGAGCTGAGAACACAGCCCCTGAATCTGAGAAGCGGTTGCATCCGGCAACATGTATGTGCTGGATTTGCCGTTGGTCGAACACGTCAAGTTCAGCTGGCTTCCTAACTGCGTGGACTGCAGTTAAAAGCAATGGCAACACAGGTCAAGGGGTTATGCAGTTATCGAAAGAGATAATTGCAGAGAAACATGACTGGTCTGGCATAACAATTACTGAGTCTTCATGTGCAAAAGATGTGAGTTTAATACTCGGTGCCAAAAACTATAGAGATCAGCAATTTCATTATTTGCAATACAAATGAAATTAATGTCCAAGCGAAAGAAACTTTGTATGCTACAGACAGCATTGTTCTAATATTATCTGCGAAAGATGTCGGTAAGTAACATGTGACCTTACATAATAAACTATGAATTTTGATCTGCTTTGCTTTTCAATAATTATAATCATGAATTGCACATTAAGGTTATTTTTACAATGGGCTATAGTCAGAAAATTGTTAGTTGCTACCCATGATCGCACATGAATCACATAGGCATTTTCTGGTTCATAGAAAAAGTTGTCCGGTCTCAAATGAATGTTCTAGGATTTTGCAAGTGAACTCCATATACTGAAAAGTGTGAAAAGAATGGGGCGGTCCCTTACAGCGCAATATCCCAGATTTGAATTGCAGCTCCATCTTGAAGTCGGGACACAAGACAAATAGTGGCACCAAGAACAATGATCATTTGCATCAAAGCCACGGAGAAGCAAAACCAGAGCAGCGGTAAACCTATTATGAAAGCATAGATTTAAAATTAGAACCCCTCCAAGTATTTTATAGTCCAAGTACTTGTGCACAATGAAAGCACCAACTACCTGAAAAAGAAAAGAAACACTACGATGTAAATGGAAGGAGGAAGTGATAAACAAAAATGTTCAAAATATAATTTTTAGAAGCATAACTGGAGGCTAGAGCGACTGTCATTACTTTGCTAAGCTTTCATCATTGAGCTATGCTGATTTCCAACATTTACTTGCACAAACTCAGCACAAGATTGGTTCATGCAATTACTTCCCAATTAACCCAGAAAAGCAGCTAACTATTGGCCTATGCCTGGAAATAGATATTTGGCAGCTTTCTTGGTGTCGAGGTCATTGAACGGTCATGAAAGTCACATGTTTGGAAATTCTGACAATCCTTTCTCTCCCTTCATTGTTAAGAACATGTATTCTGAGTACTTACCCAACAATGAAGATGATAAGAGAGGAAATCCACAGGACACACTGATACTTCTTGAATTTGGATATAACCGAAGTCGTCAGATATCCGGGGGGAGCATATCTTTGGCTAACCCATCCAAACTGGGGCCGGATCAGAAAGATGAATCCCAGAAAAAAGCCAGAAAGAAATCCTCCAATGTGGGCAAAGTTGTCCACATGAGGAAGTATCCCAACAGCCAAATTTAGCACAATGATAGACAAGAGGGTCACAAATGCTGCAACCTGGGAAAAATCAGCTAATGTTAACAGAAAGAGAGAAGATCAACGTCAAATCACCTTTATCCCAAATGTGAAAAAGTAATTCATGGCTCCAGAAAAAGTATGTACAATGATGCTATACCTTGTTGGTGTAAATGCTCCAATTAATAATAAGTTCAGAGAGCATTCCACCTAGTAATCCAAATAGTGCACCAGACGCACCAACGGAAATGTTTGACTTAAGGAAAAGAGCTGACAACAAACTTCCACCAAGTCCTGAGATTATGTATAGCAAACCAATTCGCACTGCAAGAAAAACTCTAAGTTAATGGAAGCCACATAGATAAATGCAGCTTATCTGACAGATCCACAGATCTTAGTAGCATGAATGAAGATATTGCATGGATACAGTGATATAGAAAGTAATTGTCTCCATTAAACTTCCTTTAAATCCGAACCATGTTGAAGTTGCATAATGAGGATGACGCAAAGGCCATGTTTCTTCAGAATTGAATTTGCAAAATGAACATAAGAGACAAAGACTCTGCAGATATACGCATCACCAATAATGGAATCTAAACTGCAAATACAAAATCCTAAATGAAATGTAAATTATAGAATTAAACAGGTATAAGAGGCGGTACATCAGCAATGTTCTATTAATAATGGCTCACGAAAGAATTTAAGCATCATGATATAGATAGCTAACAAGAGGAGTCTGAACACACACACACACACACAAAAGGGAAATTGCAAAAGCATACTAGGCTAAAGCAAAGCTAACGTATCATGGTGCGTGTGTTGATTAGGCAAGAAAGAAGAAAACCTCAATTACACCTGAAATTCCCATTTGATGGGTTGCTGGCACATGAAAGGTGTATAAATCATTCCTTACCCAAAAAAAAAAAACAGATGTATAAATCATGATATATCGTTCCAGTGTTAGCACCAAGAGCAATGAATTTCACATGCAAACTAAAAGAATAAGGCACATGGACCATTGGAAAAGAAACGAGTTCTGCTATCCTCCCCAGTGAGCACTTGGAAACATCCAAGCAGATCAAAACCAAAGCTTATCCATTCCTTGCATTGTCAAATTAGAGTCTTGTCTCACAAAATTTTCCTTCACATTGTTTTCAGAAGTCACTAACAGTATGTAAAGAAAAACATTCAACGCTATCTACAATACTTGCCTAAAAGTTACTCTACATTGCAAATCGTCAGATGTTATTAGTTCCTTCGCTTGTGATGCCAAACCATATCTATTTAGAAGGCATCTCCAATGAAGCCAATGCCTCCAACGCCCTCACATGTCCTCTCCCATGCAAGCCCCAGGTGAGAAGTTCTGAGTCAGAACTAAAGCAAACACTATGATATTTAACAATCCTATAGACACATTCAAATGGATGTGCACCAACATCAGATTAGTGACAATAACGGGAAGCTTTGGACAATGTAAGAATTTTACATGAGATGAGAAGATTTGTTAGAGAAGGCTGACATCCAGAAAATATAAGGGCGATGAAACAGAGGGGGGAAAAGCAGTTTTCCAATACATACCAAAACCAAATTCTTGCTCAAGCCGAATGCCAATTACTAAAAGACTCAACATATTTGCCAATAAATGGAAAACTCCTCCATGTAACCAAATGCAGGTGACAAGGAGCCACACCTGGTGCCGGTCAACCACTCTCCTTGCTTCTAGAGCACCCATCTTCTGAAGCCTAAAAAGACGTGGCATAGATTTGAATTTGATAATTGCCAATCAACAAGGAAACTACCTAATATAGGAATAAAACAGCAGTCAAGTTGAATAAAAGAATCTGGGCATGATTGCATATACGAGACGAACTGTAGAGGTAGAAACATCTGTAATCTGACTCCAAAAGGCAGTTACGCAACATAGGCGTGAAAAAGCAGTCAAGTTGAATAAGGTCTAGCATCTTTGACGATTGCTTATTCACTAGATATGTATCCGTCCAAATAGCCGCAATCTAATCCCACTGTCACTTGGATCTAAGATTGTAGCCCATGCTTCTTTCGGATTCACCAAAAAAAAAAAAAGCTAACTAGTACTCACGAGTCACGATAACGTGGACACAATCATTAATGCTCTAAAACATCTCTAACTAGCCTTGATAAAATATTTACACATTTAGTATGTAGGCTACACAGCGGGACCACTACTCATCCAAGAGCTCAAAGTACTTCTTTCTTTGAGAAACCATTACGATTAGTATACGATAATCTAATCCTTGGCAACAGAATTCCAAAAACGCAGACCGAAACAACAGGAACATTGTCCGGAAACCGAAAGAAGCTATCTTACTTGCTTCGTTCCATGGTTCAAAACACTCAACACACCAAAGTTCAAACAGGACAAGCCTAACCTCACTCTACCCATCCCAAAAAAAATAAATAAATAAAATTCAAACTTTAACCAATCAAAGAGGCCAAAAGAAGGGAAGCTCAATCCGACTCACGCAGAAGAGGAAGGGCCGAGGAGGGGGTTCTCCTTGAGGGGCTGGAAGGAGAATCTGCCCAAGAACCTGGCGATGCAGGACACCGAGTTCTTGGGGCAATTGTTCACGTACATGGTGATGATGAACATCACCGTATTGGCCACCACGAAGGTCGGCACCAGCCACGGGACCCAGCTCCTGAAGTGCTTCACCTCCCGGAACAAGACCGGGCTCGGAGTGGGCGCCGCCGCCGCTGCCGCCGGAGGAGGCGTGGGTATGTCCACGGGGTGTATAGCGTTCGCGCCTCGGCGCGAGTTGACCCGGACGTGGATTTCAGACGCCGAAGAAGAGGAAAGAGGGGGTTGGGGGTCGGGCTCTCCGGGAACGGTCGCCATTGGAGAGATGATGTGGGTGGACGGAGCTCAGATGGAGAGAGAGAGAGAGCGGGGTGTGTGAAAGAGGAGAAATTAAAAAGGGGAGGAAGACAAGGAGGGAGAGAGAGTTGGTCAACTGTGCATCAGAGTTGGCTGCTGACTGCTGAGGTTTGACATTGTCCTTTCTTTCTCCTTTAGCTTTTTTTTTGGTCGGATTTCTCCTTCAGTTTGTTGAACAATAATCTGGCCAAAAAATATTTTAAAAAATTACCTGTAAATCTTTGAAAAAAATAAAAATATTCTCATTTTTAGGTAGGTGATTCCATTAAAATGTTTGTTGTCGCACGATTTTTAAAGATGGGTTAAGCTATTTTCAATATCTCTAGTAGTGATTCTTTAAATACTCCCTAACAAAATCGAATTTGGAGCTGAATTCCCCGCCGTAAAGTTAAGATATCCTAAAGTCAAGGAATCCAAATACATTAAGTAATGGGGTAAATTTTTGATCATTGGTAAAATTATAGATTTTCTGTAGATATACTATAATTAGTTTCAAAATCAAAATATCTCTTATGAAAGATCCTATCAACTGGTTTCTTGAAGGAAATCGTTACACAGACTTAATCGGGAAGTTGTAGATTAGTCTACACAAGTTACCCCCATTTAACCCGTTTTTCTTTCCATACAGTGCAAATCTTTTGACTCGTAATACGGGCATAACTCATATTCGATTCGAATCATATAAATAGAACAATTTCATATTTAATCAAATTTAGAAAAACTCATATTAAAATTGAGATAGGAGCGAGGAGTGCACGAGAGATCGAGTGAGGGTGAAAAAGAGTGAAAATAGATTCATAAATATATATTGAGTCTAAATAAGTTGTGAACCCATTTAATGTCAATATTATTTTAGACTTTATTATTTCAAATTTATTTATAATTCATTTAGCGAATATACTAATTCATTTTGCGAATATAAATGAATTATATAACAATTCAACTTATTAAATATTGGTCAATAGATAAATTTGCCACCGCACAAATTTAGTCGGGATCGGGTATCAAATACGATGCGTTAGTTCACGTGCAATCCGTGGGGGATATCTGGGCCCCACAAAATAAAAACCGACATGATGGAGCGGATCCCATGCGGGTCCGGTGCCCCGAGTGGCGCGGGATAATGTCCTGGTTCTTCGTTCCGATTGCCGACAGACGAACGGGCCGCCCGCTCCATGATTGAAAACGCTACATATTCCCTCGTTTTTTTTGTCCGTTCTTAAGTTGGAAGCTCTGACCAAAAAAAAAAAAAAAGTTGGAAGTAATTCCCATTAGTCAGACCACACGTGGCATTTACTTATTCACTTGATTTTCTCGAAATTTACGTTTTCTAACAGAAACTCAAGACTTATAAAATGTTTTCTGAAAATATATTGGCCGTTTAACTTACAAAAATAAATAAATAAATAAATAATATTTTTATCAGCCACAAAGATAGGTAGCCATAAATTATTATTGATTAATTTTTCTAAGCGATTTAACTAATTACTTTTTGAAAAATATTTTCTAAATTTTTAAGTCTTTTGTGAAACAAATGCGTCCTAAAAACTATTCCATCGGAAAATGAATCGCATTGACAATCAAACTTATTAACTTAGGAAGCCTCAATTCATTCGAGATCTAAGGTCGAACGTGTTATGGTGTACAATAATCCTAGCTTTACTTTTCACTAACGGTGTTGGTGGCGCAACAACGACGAGCTCACTTAAAACAAGTGATAACGGCAACTTAAGTCGAATATTGCCTATTCTAGTTGCCGATCCTCACTCCTTTACTCGGGAACAAAGGGGCTTGAATCCTAGAGGTAAGGATTTAGAGCATTTTAGCTTTCGAGAGCCAAACTTCAAGAGAATGTGTAGAGAATAATAGAGATGTCGCTGCCTTCATTGTCAATGCGTCGGATCGCTACGCTACTCCCATGAGGATGGACACGTTATCGTGCTCTTCAAATAATAGTGCTGTTTTTTTTTTAAGAGAGATTTCTTATTTGATTTTGGCCGTCTGTGATTGAACGGACGGTTCCGATTTGATAGGGGCACACTTGCCAAGATATCGGCACGGCAGGATATCCGTTCAACAATAATGGACCCTAGTTCTTTGGTGACGACGAAGAGCAATTCATGATTGAGGTCAAGTAATTAAGTGGTCAGGACATACATGCCACGAGCGGCTTTAACTGCACCACGAGATCAGCAGATAGATACAAGCATCGCACGTCTTGACCACTTAGTGCGTTAGTTATAGCAGAAACTGACGATATAAGCCGGGAAGACAAATGGGTTGATTGTCTGGATCCTCCTACCGGGAAGTGTTCGTTGTCTTGTAACCTTGGCAGGTGACCGACATAAGAGATGTTAGACAGATGTCGCGTTATAGAAGGCGAGACCGCGGGGGTTCCAAGTCTCGCTTCATTTATTTCGTAAAAAATATATTTTTATTGAATATATATATATATATATATATATATTTCATTTTATGGTGTTTGAATCGCTTAATAAGATGAATCAATAGAAAATTGCCAAAGCTTATCATGAAAATGGTTATGATTTTAAAAAGTCGAAAATCACTTTTCAAATTATGACAAGATATGAATGCTTGGATCAAAAACTCTGCGCATGGACATGGAGAACCCAACACTTGTTCCAGCGCCTTGGTAACTAACCGAGACTGGAGCTCCGACTCGAGTCCATAGTCACTCACGCTTAGGTCCATTGAGGCTGGGCCTAGCCAATCGGGACCAAGTCCCAAGTGCTCAGACCTGGTTCCATCAAGTCGGCGAAACAAATTGTGTTGTTGCCTGCGGCTGTTGCTGCTGATGATCAGGCGTGGGAACACCGCCGCATAGGCTCAGAAGCTCGACAATAGCACACTGGCCCTAGGGCTCGAGTCGTACCGCCATTCGTTAGGGAACAGGAGACGGACTTTCAGTGTGGAAGTCACGATTGCCCGGATCTTTGCGTGGAGCTTTGCATCCACCCTCGGTTAGAGCCACGCTCTTCCTCTGGCCAATCTTGCTGCCTTCCTCTTTGGACTTGCTCGTCTTCATGTGTGTCTTGCATATCACATAGCCATAAGCTGAACAACGAGTCATTAATCCGTAAGGAAACAGTTTTTTCACCACTCAAAGGGAAGTCACATTTGAATTTCAAAAGTTTCCAACGCGGCACTTCTCGAACTAGTCGATTGCACACAGAGGTGTCAATATGCTTCTTGACCTTTTTTTTTTTACCCACTTTTATTCATTTAGGTCATATATGATTTCTGCAATTTAAAAAAAGGGATCAAATATGGGCTTAAGCTTATAAAGCCTATTCAGATATGGGTTTTAACCCAACTTGTTTTCAATCCGTGACCTGCAGCTTCCCAAGCACTCAACTCAAGTATGTTAGGTTATATTTTTTATTTTCAAATTCTAACAAAGAAATAAAAATAAAAATAAAAATGTTTCGGAATGTTGCCGCCTTCCGCCAGCCACCCCTCGCCCACCACCGGAGGAAATAGAAAATAAAATTAAAAGTAAAATTTTAAAAATAAAATAAATTTTTAACAATAAAAATATTTTTTTAGAAAATAAAAAATAGTTTTTTAAAATTAAAAAATTTCATTTGCATAAAAGTATTTTAGCAATAATATTTTTTAACAAATTACAAGAAATAAATATTCCATACTTAAGTTAAATATATAAGTATTTAAATAATATGAGTCAGGTTGGGTACGTGTAATCAGATTTGTACCACATGAAAAATAGGTCAAAATGAGTTAAATAAGTTAATACGATTCGGATCATATTCGACTTGACCCACCTGTATGACACCTTTAGTTGCAGAATGCTAGGGTCCCAACCTGCATGTCGTTTTTTTTTTTTTGGTTGGAAATAAACTGATGGCATAGAAGGGAAATTAAATCTTACAAGATAAGCCCAGCTTAGGGGCATCAACACAAATTAAATTCCATAAGTGAGGAGTATGTAAAGAAACCCACGAAGTAGAAACTCTATTCTCACGGATGCCTTTTGCCACCCAGTCAGCCATGGCGTTGGTTCTTCTATCACAATGGGGTAGAGAGATATTTGGCATATGGGCCAAAAGGGATTGTACTTCAGCAATATGGGCTTCGGCTTCCCAATTTAAGTCTCCAGTTCTGTTCATCGTCTCTACCAAAGTACGACAATCAGACTCCACCCCTATCTTATCTGTTTTCTCTCTTCACTTCTCCAGAAGTTTCAAGCCGTGTACGAGAGCTTGTGCTTCGGCTACAATCGGCAAAAAAGATATGATCTTTAATGCGAAATCGTCGATCAAAGCTCCTTCCGAGTCACGAAGAACTCCCGCGATGGCCCCTTCCCCTGCTTCAACGTCAACTAAGGCGTCAACATTCGGTTTCAGATCTAGGTGTTTTAGGGGTGTCCAAGCCACCGACGGCTTAACAACTCCTTCTCCTCTAAAGGTGAAGTCTTTCTTGTTCCATTTGATGTAGCTCTCTACTATGGCTGTTGCTTCGCCAATTACGATGGAAGATTCTAGTCCGTAGCCTCTAAAAATTGATCAGTTTCTCATTTTCCAGATCATCAGGGGCTGGCTGCTAGTAATTCGAAGGAAGAATGTGAAACTGATTTTCTATAAACCTTTGTAATCATAAATCCATCCGTAAACCTTCAGAAGTTTGGCTCTGTCCCAAAATCTTAAGGTCTCTCCAGATCTGGTCTGACCAAGGGCAGTGAAAGAAGAGGTGTTATGAAGTTTCTATTTGCTAGTTGCACAAGGAGCATAATTGTTGGGTGATGATGTCTCATTTGCAAAGGTTGACCTTTGGAGGCAGGGTATCTAGGCAAAGGCTCCATAGGAAGAAGCGAATCTTTGGGGTATACAGGCTTTCTAGATTCTGTTCCAAAGATTGCGAGAGGATTGGAAGGAAGGAGAGGCTAAATTAATAATTGGTCGTGGTTTACTGTCTCCGAGCAAGTTGTATCCATTCTTAATAGTGTAGAGACCTGATTGTATTCCTGTCCAAACTAACTTATCCATTCCAAGAGACCAGTTAATTGGAGCGGCCAAGATTTCTTCGACTAACTCCTCAACAAAGATCTGTCTAAGGACTGACTCATTCCACTTTGCCTTCTGGGTGGAGATTAGATCTGCTACTTTAGATTGTTCTTCCCTATTTGCAGGTCCTCCAATAACTCCTCTTCTTAGCCAATGATCCTCTCTAATGCTGATGTCCTTTCTGTTTCCAATCGTCCACCTCACCACCCCTAAAAGAGTTTCTCTACCATACAGTGTACACTGCCAACCCCAAGATGGCCTTGAACCTGTTTACGCTGATAAGAAAGTGTTGTTTGGATGGTATATTCCTTTTAATACCCTGCTCCATAGAGAGTTTTGATCTTGAGCAAGTCTCCAGGCTTGTTTGTCCAACATAGCTTTATTGAAGTCTTTAAGGTCTTTGAAGCCTAACCCCTCGTTATCCTTCCTCTATTTTAATACATCCCAACTTCTCCAATGGAGTCTAGAGTTAGTTTCACTATTACGCCACCAGAATGAAGCTATTTTCCTCTTAATAGACTTACAGATGGACTTTGGAATTCTTGCAATCGACATCGTGTATTGAGGGATTGTATACCACTAATTTCACAAGAATCTCCTTTCCCGCCTTTGAAATGATATTCTCTTTCCAACCCTCAAGCTTCATATTCACTTTCGTTGGAATATAAGAGAACATTTCTTTTTTTGTAGCCCCCAGTCAGAAGGAATACCCAAATATTTCATAGTCTTCCCCAAAACTGGAACTCAGTGTCAAAGCCAGATTCTCATGTAGTTGATTTGGGCAATTTGGGCTTCTTATGAGTTATTTTATTATTCATTATCATGTATGGGAACGCCCACCATATTATTATGTACCATCTTCATTATTATAAATATGAGAGCATGCTAATTTAGAAGGTTATAAGATTCATTCATATCATTCTTCTCTTTTCTTCTTCTTCTTCAGACATGGTATCAGAGTCAACCCTAATCGCTCCAACCTAAACCCTATTCAACACCCACAATTACAAGCTATCGGTGAGACTGGATTAGCCATGAATAGATCTAGTGTGACTGAATCTGATGTGATGCGATCACAAGCTCCGACCTTTATATCTACTTCATTTAAGCTCGTCGAACGTGTTTTGACGGGACAGTCAACGTATACACATTGGAAGAAAAATGTCTTTAAGAATTTGCACGGACATCGGCTATCTCATCATCTTACTCAGCTTCCTCCGAGCGAGGATGACCCACCTTATGATGAATGGTACTCTGTTGATTATCGTATTTATAGTCAATTGTTGAATGCTATGGATATTTATGTTCAGACTGTTGTTAGTAATGTTGATACTATTAAAGAGTTATGAGATGCTTTGGCAGATTTATAGTCCTCTCTAAATGATTTTTCGCGACTCTATGATGTCGTTTGTGGGTTATTGAAACTGGCTCCTGTTGGTTGGCCTTTGAACAGATATTATGAGGAATTCAAATCATTTGGTGATGAGTTTGATTAGTTAGTCCCATTTACATCTAATCAGGCTGATTTTCAAGAAAAACAAAATCAGTTTCTAGTCACCTGTTATCTTAATGGACTTGGAGCTCAGTTTGATACTGTTTGGTTATAAATTATTTTAGATGCTCGAGTACCTTCTCTTGTAGAAGTTCATCGCCGTGTTCTTCGTACCGAAAATCGTGACGAAGTTAGATCTGTCTTTTCAGAAGTTGGTGAACAGGCTGCTGGTCTATATATGAACATAGAAGGTGGCCGTGGTGGCGGAGGCCGTGACCGAATGGGAGGTCGTGGTAGCATTGCTGGTCATGGTCAGGAGACTCGTACTTGTAATTACTATGGTATTGTTGGACATCTTTGCATCTATTGCCGAAAGTTACAAGCTGTACATGCAACTTTGGGTTCACAGACCACACCTGCTCATGTTGCATTTGAGATTGTGCCTATGGACCAAAAAGTTATCATAATGAGTCCAGAGGATTATACTTGATACTTGGAGTTTCAGACCTCAGGGAGTAGAACTACGTCTGCCTCTGTTGCGAAACTACAACAACCATCTGATTATTCCTTTACCTAAGCATGTGTAGCTCATTCTTCCGCTAATTGGATTATTGATTCTGGTGTAGGTGCTTACATGACGGGTAATAGAGGTATTCTTACTGCATATAAATTCCCGTCTCCGTTATACCATATTACTATTATGAACGGGTCATCCGCGATAGTTTAGGGACATGGAGCTGCATGACCTTCCAATGAGATCTCATGATATTTTGTTTTATATACTCCTGGCATGCCATTTAAGTTGTTATCTATTGGTCGTATCACACGTGATTTGAATTGCTTCGTTACTTTCTATTATGATTATTGTGTTTTGTAGGTCTCTCTACGCGGAATACTATCTATAAGGGAAGCATCAATGGTGGTATCTATCAGTTGGATGGTACTTCCATTCCAACCGCACTAGTGAAAGTGACTGATGTTTTAGACATTCACTATCGTCTAGGGCATCCCTCTTTGTCTATGTTGCAGTCATTGTTTCCTTGTTTTCATTCGGTGTCTACAATAAATTGTGAGTCATGTCAACTTGCAAAGCATAGTCGTGTTTCTTTACCACTAAGTGTATCTCAACGAGCAACTACTCTATTTGCCTTGGTCCATTCTGATGTGTGGGGACCTAGTCCTATTGTTTCAGCCTTTGGTTATCGTTACTATATTCTCTTTGTCGATGATTTCACAAGAATGTCATTTATTTACTTAATAAAAGAACGTTTCGAGTTATTTTCTGTGTTTCATGAATTTTATTCTTCTGTTAACACTGAATTCCATCATAATACCCATGCCTTACAATCTGATCGTGGAGGAGAATATATGTCGGATCATCTCCATCAATTTCTTTGTTCTCATGGTATTCACCATCATCTTTCATGTGCTCGCACACCTCAATCGAATGGTGTTGCTGAGCGAAAAAATAGCCATCTTATGAATACTGCTCGTGCACTTCTTATATATATGCATGTTCTACAGAAGTTTTGGGGGATGCTGTTCCTATAGCATGCTATCTTATTAATCGCATGCCTCTTTCTTCTCTTGAGGGCAATACGCCTCATGGGCTCCTCTTTCTTGAACGCATTCCCTTTTCTCTTTATCCTAAAGTGTTTGGGTGTACTTGTTTTGTCCATGATGGTCGTCCAAGTGTATCAAAACTAGATCATCGTGCACTGAAATGTGTTTTTCTTGGTTATTCAAGAGTGTCAAAGGGTTATCGTTGCTATTCTCCTACCTTAGGAAGATGCTCACCTCTCGTCATGTTACCTTTATAAAGTCTCAACCTTTTTTTTAGCATGTGGCTCTTGTTCATCTTATTCAATCTTGCAATTGTCTGAATCCACATTTTTTGACCATGTTCTTGTTTATTCCCCACCAACGGTCTCTTATCCAGTTATCTCTCCAGCATTTTCATTAGACAATGTCTCCATTGACAATTCTCTTTCTGTGCCAGTCTCTCCCGTGGAGGATCCTCCTACTGAGATAGTCTCTCTTGTTGCTGACCCATTTGAGATTGATACACCAAGCAGCCTATTGCTCTTCGTAAGAGCTACTGTGCTTACAGAGATCGCCCTCTTTATTTACATTCCTACAAAGGTTTATCAGTAAGTTTGTCGGCTTTTGTGGCCAATATCGATGCTATTTCTCTACATGCTTCGATTTTCGAGGCTCTTCAACATGCAAGTTGGCGTTTAGCCATGGAGGAGGAAATGAGCGTCCTCTAACGCAATCGGTTAATTTTCCTTCTGGTGCTCAAGTTATTGGCTGTTGTTGGGTGTTTGCCGTGAAGGTCAATCCTGATGGAACTGTTGCTCGTTTGAAAGCTCGGTTGGTTGCTAAGGGTTATTCTCAAACTCATGGTCTTGTTTACTTTAAGACATTTTCTCCGGTTACAAAAATGGCCTCTATTCGCCTCTTTTTATCCCTTATAGGTGTGCATTTTTTATCTTTCCATCGGTTGGATATCAAGAATGCTTTCCTTCATCGTGATCTTGCCGATGATGTTTACATGGAGCAGCCCCCAGGTTTGCTACTCAAAGAGGGAAAATCTGTAAGTTTCGTCGCTATTTGTATGGTTTGAAGTAGTCTCCTCGAGCATGGTTTGATAAATTCAGCTTAGCCGTTTGGAGTTTTGATTTGCTTTAGTCTCAAAAGAATCATGCAGTATTCTATCGATGTGCTACTACTGGGTGTATCTTTATTGTTTTATATGTGGATGATATTGTCTTGACAAGGGATGACGAGCATGGTATTATTGAATTGAAAAGATATTTATATGCTCTCTTTAAGACGAAGGACCTCGGTGATTTGAGATACTTTTTTAGGATCGAGGTGGCTCGAAAGAAAGAAAGTATCTCTTTGTCACAGCGTAAGTATGTTATGGATATTTTAACTGAATTTAACATGCATCAATCTCGGTCCGCAGAGTCACCTATGGAACCAGGATTAAAGCTTCTTCCTGATCAGGGTAACTTGTTTGAACATTTTGAAAGATACAGACGTGTTGTTGGTAAACTAAACTATCTCACTACGATGACTAGGCCTGATCTTGCATATTCGGTTAGTGTGGTTAGTTAGTTTATGGCAGCACCTAATCAACCACATTGAGATGCTGTTTTGAGGATTTAAATATATTTTCGAGATAGTCTTGATAAGAGAATTATTTTTGTGGCTTATTGTCATGCTCGCATGGAGTGTTATACTGATGCTGATTGGGCTGGTTGTCCTATTGATAGGCGGTCTACCTCTGGATATACTTTGTATGTTAATGATAATTTAGTTTCTTGGAAGAGTAAGAAACAAGATATTATGGCAAGGAGTAGTGCTGAAGCAGAGTATCGAGCCATTGCTATAACTACTGCAGAGATTATGTGGACTATACATCTTCTGAATGAGATTTGATATGGATCGAGTGGTCCCACATCGTTATGGTGTGATAGTGGTTCAACAATTCACATTGCTTTAAATCTCGTCTTTCATGAGAGAGCAAATCATATCGAGATAGATTGTCATTTTGTTCGAAATAGCTTACATGTGGTGATCTCACTCTCTCATACATCCGCACTAGAGATCAGCTAGCAGATATGTTTACTAAACCTTTAGCTAGGCAATGGGTTCGCTTTATTTGTAATAAGCTGGGCATGGTCGATATCTATGCCTTAGCTCGAGGGAGGGTATTATGAGTTATTTTATTATTCATTATCATGTGTGGAAATGCCCACTGTATTATTATGTACCCTCTTCATTATTATAAATATGAGAGTATGCTAACCTAGAGGGTTAGACGATTCATTCATATCATTCTCATCTTTTCTTCTTCTTCGGACATGGCCCACATAAAGGCGGTCGTTCTCTTGAAATTTTTGTTATTATTGTAATCAACGTCCTTGGCTGTGAACTCGTGCATGATCCAACCGGTGTTGAGGTATCCCTAAGGCTTGCCGAGGTAGTAAGCGAGTGACCTGTTTCAGCCATTGACTTGCCCTCGATGAACTATTTTCTCCTCAGACATGGCGGCCTTCCAAAATCCGCCACTGGTGATCGACCCCATTCTGTTCTGCATGTTGCCAAGAAGGGGAGAGTGAGTATGTCATCATTTGTAAATCAAACATAAAAAAGATGAAGATACTGACTGGAGAACTGTTCAGGGGTGCGCTTGTAGACATCGAGGTCCATGAAGGGATGAGGCGGCCGGAAAGCTTCCGGCGCAAGTGGTCGATGAGCTCATGGCCATGCTCGTGGCTGGAAAGCTTCGAGAACGAGATGTGGGGCGTTCCACATAAGCAACCCTCGCTCCTCTGCAAAAGATTGTCTCAACCCTAACACAGCCTTGTGTGCTTTCACTTGTCACTATCTTCTAATCTGGTTTCATATATCTAGCTCAAGCTAGTATAATCCGCCTCTTAATGTTCCAATCAATTCAACTGATGATGGAGCGAAGGTAGAGAAAAACAAAAAACATGCCACGCATTAGATAATCGGTAACTTTTTCATAAGCGTATCAAGTGATCCACATTTAAAAATGAAAAAAAAAATCAAATTTCCACTGATTTTTTTTTTAAAATCTCCTCAATAATATTACATTGAGGTAATCATATTTTCTTTATTTATTTGGGTAGATATGATTATTTAAATGTTGAATGACAAGGAACTATTTTTACGGACAATATTGAGATTGGGTTATTTTCAATTACAATTTTATTAATTAGCCTAGCTAACATCATTAATCACGGAGCACGAATGCAAAATCATTTTAATGATCCAACATCTGATGTTGCAAGTAATTAATTACGTACCCAGCGCTTAATTCACATAGAACATTCATTACTTGATTATAAGCGTGCGGTTTTATGCAATTTCAAAATTGTTCATTCTCGCAATTTTCCATCCATGGTTTATATGTATGAATTACTCCTATATGGTTGGGAATCCGTTATGGTACACATTATCTGATGCACTTATCACGCCTCGATTCCTGGGCCCGCAACAACCCTACCAAATCGCCAAAGGTCATAAAGGATGACGTCCTAGACACGTCATCGATCCATTATTTTATGTATTTATTAATATTCTTATTAGCACAAGCTCAACGTTTTACTCCATTTGAATATACTAGTTAATGGGAATAGTAAAGTAGGAAACCAAGCACATCAACCATTAACAACAACATGTATATACCCTCGGGAGTTAGTAACATCAACATACCCGGTCTCTAGGGCCACTCCATAGGACCATAAAAAAGTAAGGGGTCTCTAGGGTTAACTCATATCTATCATATGGTGGGGCCAACATCACCAGGTAGCTATAGCCACTCTCAAAATATCACTAAGGTCCCATCTAAAGGTAAAAGCTCGATAGTGGGCCAGTCTTTTGTATCCATGTCACTCTCCGAATTTATAAACTCTCCGTCAAGAGTGTCCAGGTCCATAGCATCGAAAGCCTGAGTCGGGGCCATAGAGGGTGGCCCGTTAAAACCCTAGACTGACCCATACAAATTGGCTCCCTCTCAAAAGAACCAGACCCGGTATACATGCGGTACTAGGAAACTTCGCCCCTCATGTAGCTAAAGCGTAGTGGCATGGTGCTCCCAGATGAAGTCTGACACGGAAACAGAAACATAAGAAATGTCATATGAGTACTCTATAGGGACCCTGAACCTCACCGGATAGAAGTACGACATCATGGACTTGAAAAATATTTAATAACCACGGATGAGATATAAAATCTCTGTGAGTCTAATGCCTAAGTCCGAGTAGGATAGTAACTCGCTCAAGGCATCCTAAACATGTAAAATTACGACATGCAAATTCTTACTAAAATGATTATCATACAGGCATGCATAATAAATTACAACCACGCGCATCCTTACCCCACGTTGGCCACACAAAAACTAATTATTTTAACACACGCAATCAATGCATACAACCAAGACATATAACTAGAACATTAATCACAAACTGCACACGTATGCACCATGTGTATTCTAGTTATAACGACCGTTCCTAGTCTAGCAAAACCATGCTATTCTAGCAGAACTGGACTTCATCCCTTTTCTTCGGCGACTGCTACCGACAAGTCATGTGGTTCCAAGTACCCTCAGCATGGACTAACAGTCGGGCATTCTTGTAAGGAGCGTCGGTCCGCAACTGGCCGCGCCAGCATCCAGTAAGCCATGTGGTTCCAAGTATCCTCGGCATGAACTTACCAAGCTCGATCCTCGTACCTGGGGATCGGGTTCGTCTTTACATACCCGAGGAGACGATACCCATTATGTGATCATACAAGCACGACAATCAAGCAGCCAAATTATTTTCTTTTTTTTTTATTTAATCTAATGCACTCACAAGCCGTCATGCTAAATATAGACTCAAGGCCATTTCATGCATAAAAATTTGATTTCACATGCGATCACATAAATAAAACACCATTATCAAATATTTCATTCATAACGGAGTAAACAAACAGATCAACTCTACACCAGTTACTAGTACAGAAAATTATGACAATCACTTAATGCTAGTTACAAAATAATAAAATGTTAAGCAATCAGGAAAATAATAACTTGCTTATTATTCAGGCAATATTTGTTCTATTCGACTCGACTAGTTAATAATGTCCTAAAATAATTTTTTTCTTAAGATGCTTAGTAAATTCAATTTTCGATAAATGATTTCAGTATATATATGAATAATTATGTCCAACACCAATTAATTTAGATTATTAATCAGGATAATTCAATTATTCTAATCCTCGAACGTAGTGAAAATCCTAGTCAGAGTTTAGAGGTCAAACTCACTACTTGTTGCAATTGTCGTCAAGTCGGCACGAGGCGACAGCTATTTCAATTCCACGGTAACTAACGATATTTGTACATCGAGTCCTCCTTTGGTGCGACATTATGATTCCAAATGGTCGAGTTGGCACAACTTCGGGTTTGGGAATTAAAGTAAGTTCGAGACTATATGTTTGCTTTGGTTCAAAATCTGAGGAACTTGGGTCGGCAACCCAGAGTATCTCGGCTTCTGTTCATGACACCAAACAACAACGCAAGAAATGGGAGTTATCAAGTTGACTTTGATCAATAGTTAGGGGTGTCTCAAACTCAAAGTTGTGGAGCTCATGGTGGACCGAAAAGGCTCGGAACAGTGGTTCGAAGTGTGGAACATCAGTGAACAGTGCCGGACCCGCACTCAGGACGTCGGCTTATTACCTCAAGGGATCGACCAGCAGCTGAATAGGAGCTACGACTCAAGGAACAATAGCTTCGGACAACGGGAAGGGCTGAGCAAGGCGTTGGGAGGATCGGTGAGGGCTAACGTCACGCTCAGTGCCCCGGGCCTGAGCACGCGACTTCCTACAAGCAAACCTAGATATCTCTTGATGTCTCAGGATCCGCACATAAGTCGAAAGACATGTTATATATAAACACGCGGAAGCGATAATGTAATAACTCCTCCGTACAAATATAAAGTGGGATCTGGATAGCGAGAATACCATAATACATAATATCCGAAAGTTCATACAAGAGCATAGCAACTAGATCCACTAGGGAGACGGGGTAATACAAACAGGTACATCACTCATCAAAGGAAACAGGCATCAGGGTCGTCGTCAAAAGTCGGACTAGAATACCAGGAGCCCCTAAGACGAACTGCTGGAGTCATCAGTCTCCTCTGCCTCTTCTGTAGGCACGTACTCCGAGAAGGCCTTCGAGCAAATCTCTACGGTGTCCTCTATGGTCTCGTCAACGGATGACTCCACCAGGTTATCCTCTGTAGCCTCGACCACTATGATCTCCTCAGTATCCTCCAAGATCGGGGTACTCTCAAGTTTGTTCCTCGAATCGGCAACTGACCCCTCAGCCTGCTCTAAATCCCAAGTGGGTTGACACCAACTAGGGACGACTCCCTAGGGCACCTCAGTGGGCTTCAGCGGCCCTGTAGAAACATCCCGAACCTTCCGGAATCAAGCTTCATACCTATGAGGCTTCTAGCTACTCCCACCCTCGTCTACCCATACTACCGTACACTTTCTAACATAAATAGACAGACATCTCTTTGGGGTCTCCAAATGTGATAGGCCACATCCTCAAGACCTAGGATCTGTAAAAAGGGGGTCCCACAACAGGGTGAGATTTATATCTCAGTAAGGTGGATCCTAACCCTAGGTTAAGCCGATAGTCTACTCAGGCAGTCATAAATACTAGCATTTCACACTAATAAACATGCGATGCATTCAATTATCAATACAACACACAGATGTCAGGCATGCAGTCATGGCATCATAATACATCCAGATGATCATGAACAAATCGCCATACCACATCACCACTTCCACCCTTCAGACTGCCTCATTCTCATGCCCACGTTTAGAACGCTTCAGGCTCGGTCTGTGTAAACACATCAAACCATCATTGACAACCAGCGTAAACGCATTAGGTTTCAATGTTTTTCTAGGACAGTGTCGATATATCACAACTCCGTCTCGCGTTTCAACGCTTCCGGACTATGGCCTTCTTAATCCCGCGTCTCATAGGCATCGGGGTGCTATACAATTCCAACCCCGCGCCTCAGCGCCTTAGGGTATTCCTCACACCACCCCGTGTTTCATACGCCTTAGGGTATTCACCATGTCTCAGCCATGCCAAAGTTTCTATTCAATTCACACACATAATGCAATGCGCAACTCAAGCATAAATCATACACTTATGGCATGCAAGACGATCAATTGACATTCACACATGGTAGTCATTTCAAAACACAAACATTGACACACATTCAAATCCTCTATACTGTCCTAAGACGCATAAAGAACAATCACATTAAAAACCCTTCAAGGATCACCCAAAAATTCACCCGACTCGTCCAATTGAGTTCAATTTTCCTATCATAGGTTTAGGGTTCACTTACCTCAAGCTTAATATCACAAAATCCTTCTCCCAAGCACCTCAAGAACTCGGTCCAAGCAGCCCAAGAACAATTCAGCCGTGCAACCTATTGAAATTTCATTCAACCGTCAATTTCTCTTGCCCAATCACTAATCCATGGATCACAAATCTTAATGACATGTCTCTCAACATCCCATCATGTCTCATTGATGAATTTGAGACTCAAATCCAACCATCAACATCCCCCACAAAGCCGGTATGCACAGAACCAAACTAGGCTATTTTTGATTCTGTGTATCTCGCAATTATCCAGCCCTTAAACTACCTCAAATCCATCATTTATTCACTAACCTACTTGGTAACATGTAGATCTAAGGGTTTGGGAAGCTCACCGAAGATTTGAGGCCGAGTCGTCGCCGAATACTCCTTGAATATCACCGGTTTCCCTTATTCCTCAAATCGGCAGTTCAAGCCCTTCAAACACAAGACCCATTTGGGGTCAAAAATCCATCAAATTAATCCTAACTTTTTACCATAGATCACTCTATGAGTCTCCTAGATCTCCATAAAAATTGGTTGAAAAACTCTAAAGTTTCGGGGTCCTAAGAGGTCAGAAATATAGCTTACCTCTTGTTGTGACGATTTTCGTCGACTCGCAGGAGATCGACTGGTCGGAGCTTTTCGGTAGTCAAATGACTTGCTTTCACTTCGAGGATGTCGGCAAGAGGTCGAGCAAGGTGTGGATGGTCGTCTTTGTGGCTAGAAGTCGCCGGAGAGGGTTGTCAGAGCGAGCGAACAAGAGGGACAGAAACCTGTCGAGTAGTAGCAGTTCGGCAAAGGAAAGAAGAAGAAGAAGAAGATGGCTCACGGTGAAAATGGAGAAGATGGCCGGCTAAGAGAGAGAGAAAAGGCTATATTCAACTTTCAAAAGTCAATGAGTTGAATGGTAGTTGGAGAAAAGTGGAAATGTCCACTCAAGGGCTAATCCATTGATAAATGTCCAATGTGTCAATCAAGTCAATCCAATGGCCATGATCCTCTCTCATTTTCGGCAACATTGGGGGTATATTAAAGATCAAAATGCCCTTGTCCAATTATATAGGTAAGGCTAAGGCTTGAGGGGAAAAATGATAATTTTACCCCTGACGTCCGGAACGCCATTTTTCTCTTTCCAATATCCTTCGATAAGGCGATGGCCAATCCAATCATGACGTTGGAATTCTTGATTCTCCATTTTCAATTTTCAAGACTCGTTTTTGATCGTTTTCTCTATCATACGTGGTTCCAGCCTATCCCGAACCGACGGACGGCTTTTGCTGACGTTACACGTATCGACCTTGTGATTCATATCACATTTAGGGTTCATCAATTCATGGCGACTTTGGTTGTCATGTAATTGTGAGGGTCTATCACTAGCTCCTATGGTCTCGATCGTCAACGTTCGATTTGGGAAAATTTTGCAAATTATACGTTGGTTAGGCGGCATCACCCGCGCTCCAATCGTATAACGCTAGCAATGTATTCCTTAATCGTTCTTAGATCGGCCTTTTGTGGTTCTAAACGTCTCCTCAACAATCCTTATGGTCAAAACGCTATTTCCCATTCGAGTTCTCTAGGTTCACGTACCTTGTCTCGCGTTAGCCTTTCCCTTTTGGTCAGTCTACTCAAATTGATCAGATTCGAGCGAGATATGATTGAAACACATCGCTAGATACACTTCTCATTAATGAGTCTAAAAATGACTGAAAATTAGAATGTCACAGCTGAAACACGTTAGGTCTAGGTGGCGCTCGGACGAGGAGGTGGTAGTCGACTGCGGCTGGCTCGTGCGAGGGTCTAAGCCAGTCGGACGGTCCGAATATAGGTACGAGTAGGGCCAGGTTGGAACAAGAAGGCGGCCGAGCAGGGTTGTCGGGGTTGGGACGTGTCGGACGACCTTAGGTGGCTCAGACCAGCAGCCCTGAATGGAGAAACGGTGAGCTCCCAACACCAACAGTTTGGATGCGTCAAGACCGAACGAAAAACAGAGCCACTAGATGTCTATCGGTGGTGCTCGGGCTGTTAGGACATCACCGGGTTCAGGTGGGGTGCGAATGAAAGAGTTCGGGGGCAGAGCACGACGGCGCGAGCTATGTTGGCCCTTAATTCAGCATACACTCGCAGTCAGGTCACACGATAGCCCAGCTGGAGTCCACCGACAAGAGGTAGTGGCGTCCGAGTGGAGTTGGGCGGTGGATGGCGATGGATGGCGACAGAATGAGGAGGAGATGGGGTGATCGTGGTGGAGCCGACGACTGAAGAAGTGAACCGCAGAAGGTAAATTAAAAAGAAGGCAAGAAAGATTGATGAAAAAGAAGGAGCAGCAGAAAGGACGGTAGTCCATCATTCCACAGTGCATGAGAGAGGGTCGTACGTGACCTAGAGAGAGAGAGAGAATAAAAAGAAAATCACGTGGGTTTAGTACAATACCCTTGAGGTTTCTCTAGTGACATGGCTAGAAGGGTTATCTGAAGGGAGACAATTAGATTAAGAGTAGGGTCCATAATTCCTTTCAAAAATCTCTCCATAATCATTCGGTTGAAGGGTCTTTAAGGAAAAACAAGAGCATTCGATCTTTGTAACCGAATGTGAAAGAGAGGGCTCCACTTTCATCACCCTTACTCAAAATCGAAATTGAAGGGGGAAACAATAAGATATTCGGCTGATGAGTTGAAGAGAAGGTGGGACCCGGATAAATCATTCTCTTCCTTATTCCAAATATCTTTTGCTACGGACGGAGGAGACATGGAAGTATCTCGGCTGGATATTATCAATTGGGGTCCACCAACACATAATCTATTTCATTTAAAAATCTTGTCTTTTGTAAGTAAAAGTTCAAGGGCAAAAACATAATTTTACGAATAAACATCGGTTGATCGTTTAACTCGATTGATTGAGGATAAAAATTGAAATTTTGTATTCTGGATTCACTAATGGTTAAATCTGCGCGTGACGAGTCTCGATTTTATGAGTCAAAGTTTGACGATTCAAAATTGATTTTTTCTGACAATTATTGCAGAATTGCCAATTGCTGACGTTTAAATCTTCCAAAGCCAAACTTCATCTTCCACACTGGTGTTTATATTTTCCTTACAATCAACTAGATTTCGAAACGTCACAATTCTCCCCTCCTTAAGAAATTTTTTCCTTGACATTTAAAATACTTTTATACTTCGTTTTCCTCAAAAAGGAAAGGATAAAATTCCTCCATCATTTCCTTTCGTTCTCAATTCGTACTTTCAGTCCCATGGTGTTGCCAAACGACTTTGACTAACGAGATTATTTTCCTCCGAAGCACTTATTCTTTCAATCTTCACTAGATGTTTTGTTTACGATACCCGTTCGTCTACTTCAATTTCTTCGAAACTCAACATGTGAGCTAGATCAGGCTCATATTTTCTTAGCATGGACACATGAAAAACATCATGAACTTGAGCGAGCCTCGGTGGTAACGCGAGACGATACGCCAAATTTCCGATTAACTATAAAATTTTAAATGGTCCCACATATCTTGGGCTTAGCTTCCCTTTCTTACCAAACCGCGACGTTCCGCGCATTGGCGACATTTTCAGAAGTATATGATCTCCAACCTGAAATTCTAGAGGTCTTCGCTTCTTGTCCGCATAATTTTTCTGATGGCTCTGAGTTGTTTTGAGTCTTTCTTTGATGACCTTGATGCTTCCAGTGACTGTTGTACCAATTTCGGACCAATGATGCTTCTCTCACCAACTTCATCCTAACACATTGGTGTCCTGTAGGGTGTATCGTACAATGTTTCAAAGTGTGTCATGTTAATGCTCTGCTGAAAGCTATTAATGTAGGTAAACTCGACCAAATGAAGTTGTTCATCCCAGTTGCTCTTAAAATCCAACGCATAGGCTCTCAGCATGTCATCAAGGGTCTGAATCGTCCTTTCAGACTGACCATCTGTCTGTGGGTGATAAGCTGTACTGAACTGCAACTTCATTTTCAAAGTGGTTTGCAGACTTTTTCAAAATATAACAGTAAATTTAGGGTCACGATCCGAAGTGATCGTACTAGTACGCCATGCAACCGTACAATTTGACGTACATACAAGTCAGCATACCTGTCCAGAGTAAAATCCTTTCGTATAACTATAAGATGCGCATACTTCGCTAACCTATCTACCGCGACCCAAATGGAATCATTGCCTCTTTGACTTCTTGGTAGTCCTATCACAAAATCCATCGTGATATGTTCCCATTTTCATTTTGAGATTTTTAGTGGCTGCAATAATCCGCCAGGTTTACAATACTGCACCTTCATTTGTTGACACTTTAGGCATTTCGCGGCATGTTTGGCTATGTCGGCCTTCATACCATTCCACCAGAAATGTTGCTTCAAATTTTGGTACATCTTTGTGCTACCATGATGAATACTGTAGCTACTCCAATGTGCTCCTGACAAAATTGCTCCCTCAAATTTTCATCGGCAGGCACACAAAGGCGTCGTCGAAATTTTAGTATTCTATCCTCAGCTACTTGGAAGTCAGTCCTTCTGTTAATTGAACCCTCTTGAATGATTTTTGTATAGCAAGATTTGTTAACTGCAAAGCCTTAACTCTCGCTTGCACTTCTGGTTCAGTTCTCAATGCAGCAATGAGAGTCGATAGGTGGATCACCTCCAGCTTAAAATCGGACTCTCTCACTTGTTCAAGAAGACGCCATTCATGGGTTAGTAATTGAGCAATCACTGATTTTCTACTCAGTGCATCTACAACCTTGTTTGCATTTCTCGGGCGGTACAAAATCTCACAGTTATAATCTTTAAGTAGCTCTATCTAACGACGCTGCCTCATATTTAACTCTTTCTGAGAAAATAAATACTTGAGGCTTTGATGGTCAGTATGCACTTGAAATTGTTTGCCAATTAAGTAATGCCTCCAGATCTTAAGAGTGAAGACAATTGCTGCCAAATCAAGATCATGCGTTAGGTAATTCAGTTCACGAGGCCTTAATTGACGAGATGCGTATGCAACTACCCTTCCGTGTTGCATTAATACACACCCCTGTCCTCCGTGGGATGCGCCACTATAAATTTCAAATCCACCGGGTCTAGATGGTATCGTTAAGACAGGAGTCGTATTTAGCTTATGTTTCAACTCTTGAAAACTATGCTCGCATTTATCCGTCCATTCAAACCTCACGTCTTTTTTCAACAGTCGCGTCAGTGGCATGACTATACAGAGAACTTTTCCACGAATCGTCGGTAGTAGCCAGCCAACCCCTAGAAAACTTCGAATCTCTGTTACTATAGTCGGTCTCGGCCAATTCATGACGGCTTTAACCTTGGTTAGATCCACGGAGATTCCTTCACTAGATACCACGTGTCCTAGGAACGCCATACGATTTAGCCAAAATTCAAATTTACTAAACTTGGCATACAATTGATGCTCCCTCGAGGTTGTAAGGTTATTCTCAGATGTTGTCCATGGTCTTCCTAGTTTCTCAAATACACCAGGATATCATCAATAAATACTGTGTCGAATTGATCTAGATACTCTTTAAATACCCTATTTATAAGATCCATAAAAGCAGCAGGTGCATTAGTTAAATCAAATGACATCACAATAAATTGATAATGACCATAACATATTCTGAATGCCGTCTTTGGTATATCCTCCTTTTGAATCTTCAATTGGTGATATCCAGTCCGCAAATCAATCTTGGAAAATACCGAAACTCCTTGAAGTTGGTCAAACAAATAGTCAATCATTGGTAATGGATATTTGTTCTTGATAGTCACCTGATTGAGTTGTCTGTAGTCTATACATAGACGCAACGTTCCGTTTTTTTTTCTTTACAAACAGCATAGGCACTCCCTAAGGTGATAACAAACCACTAAGCAATAAAGGAATGAGTGGCTCTAGGGTCAAACAATGCATAAGCAACTTGGTCATGCAGAAAGACCGTACTTGTAAATAGTAGGTGAATCCTTCGCCTCTTCTCTAGTTATTGCATAGACTCTTCCTTGTGCTGGGGGTCGGCTCTGATTATTCTGAGGTGCATTCCCACATGTATGTCCTTCCTGCTGCGATGGTGCTGGAGGTCCTCCTCGCCTCTGAGGGCAATCTTTCACTTGATAGTCCATTTTGCCACAACCAAAACAGGCTTCATTCCTAAAGGGATACGAGCCAGTTCCATGCCTTCGATTACAAAATCTGCCTACTCCACCATTTCCAAGAATGGGTTTCCCCACGGTGTTCCTTCAATTAGGCGGAATGGTCGACCTTCCTCCAGGCATCGGTTCCTTGCCAAACCTACGATTATTCTTGTTAGCAGGCACAAATCGCGATCTAGATGCGACAACTATTTCCAACTGGTCTTGCTCTACCATCTGAGCTCTCTCATAAAGTTCATTATAATCCATTAGGTTAAACGGTACCAACATACTTCTAATCTCGGGTTTAGTCCGTCTTTGAACCTCCTTGCCTTATCCTCCTGTCTTCTACCATCCTTGGAGCATATTTAGACAGTTCAACAAACTTATCCTCATATTGGTCCACCGTTAGCCGATTCTGGCGCAGGCGCAGGAATTCATCCATCTTCTGCTCCCTTGCGGTGTTAGAGAAGTACTTGCCATTAAATGCTTCCATGAAAGCATTCCATGTCAGGTCCGTACTTCATGCCTCGCGCCCCGGGCACTAGCAAGTGACTCCCTGCAAGCAAAACAAATTTCTCTCGTGGTCCCAAGATCCTCAAATAAGTCGAGAGACATAATACATATAAGCACGCGGAAGCACTAATGAAATAATAACTCCTCCGTACAAAATATAAGTGGGACCTGGATAACGTAGATACGGTCATACATAATACCAACTATTCACACAGGGTCATAGCTACTAATCCGCTAACATGAGGGGCGACGGGGTAAGTACACAAAAAGGGTTCATCATCAACATCCAAAAGAGACGGGGTCAAGGTCGCCACCAAGGGATTAAATTGACAAACTGGGAGCTCCTAAGCCAAACGGCTAGAGTCTTCGGTGTCCTCTACTTTCTTCGTGGGCTCATACTCTGAGAATGTCTCTAAGCGAACCTCGATAGTATCTTCCATGGTCGCCTCGGAGATGGCTCCGCGAGATCCTCCTCAGTTGCCTCTAGCACAATGACCTCGTCCTCCGTGTCCTTGATGGTCGGGGTCCTCTCCGGTTCAATCCTAAAACCGGCAACCGACCCCTCAGTCTGGTCTAAGTCCTGAGTGGGGTGACACCAACTAGGGACGACTCTCTAGGGCACCTCATGGGGCTTCAAAGACCTAGTCGACACATCCCCGACTTTCCTAAACCAGGCCTTATATCGATGAGGCTTTCAGCTTGTACTACCCTCGTCCACCCAGACAATAGTACACTTTCTTACATAGATAGTTCCCTGCCCATCAGGGACCTCGTCAAAATAACTGGACATCTCCTTGAGGTCTCCAAAACGTATAGGCCACATCGTCAGGACCTATTATCTGTAAAAATAAGGGTTCCCAACGGGGTGAGATACACATCTCAGTAAGGTAGGTCCTAACCCTAGGTTAGGTCGACCGTCCACTCAGGCAGTCACATACCCCAATAAATCCAACTCATAGATACACGAGGTAAATGTAAGCATAGATAACAGCACACAGATGACAGACATATAGTTATGGCATTATAACACACTCCGACGATATGCATCCTCGTCTTGCCACATCTCCACATCCACCAATTCCCGCCTGCCTCATCCTCATGCCTGCGATTAGATTGCATCAGGCTCGGTCCACATAAACGCATCAGACCGTCACTGACAACCCGCGTAAACGCATCAAATTTCAATGATACTCCAGGCCAGTGTTAGCACCTCATAATCTCCGTCCCGCGTAAATGCATCAGGACCATGGCCATCTCAACCTCGCGATTAGATCGTATCAAGGCGCCACACAAACTCTACCTCGCGCCTCAGGGTACTCATTCCACCACCCCGCGTCTCATACGCATCAGGGTCTCGCCATGTCACACTCATGCCATGATTTTCAATTCATTTCGCATAAATAACAACAGGTGCAGTTCAGACACAATTCATATACTCATGGCATGCAAGGTAATCAAGTGACACTTAAACATGGCAAACAATTCAAACACAATCATTAGCACGCATAAATCCCCTATAACAACTTAGGATGCACCAAGAACATTCATCTTGAAATCTCTCACCAATCAATCAATTTATCGCTTGACTCACCCAATTGAGTCCAATCTTCCTTTCCTAAGTTTAGGATTCTCTTATCTTGAGTATGATGCCACAAAATTCTCTTCTTGAGCCCTCAAAGATTCGGCCCTCAATGGTCCAAGATCAATCTCACCGCACAACCTAGGAAATTCCAACCAATTATCAATTTTCATGTCCAATTCACCCATCCATGAAGCACAAACCTCCATCAACACATCCTCATCATTTTAGCATCTCTAAATCACCAATTTGAGACTCAAAACCCATATCCATCAGCCTCCACAGATTCGGTCTTGCACAGAACCGAATCGGCTATTTTCGGTTCTATGCAAACTAAGCATAACCAGTCTTAAATCTCCACCAAATCCATCATTTAATTACTAACCTACTTATTAACATGTCTATCTAAGGGTTTAAGAGTCTTATCGAGAGTTTGAAGTCGCGTCGTACCTGGAATCTCTTCGAAAGTCGCCGGATCCTCCAAGTCAGTAAACTGATAGTTTCTGTCCAAGGTTCACAAGATCCATTTGGGGTTAAAAATTTATCAAATAAAGCTCAACTTTTTATCACAGATAGATATGCAAGTCCCCTAGATCTTCATAAAATTTGGTCACAAGATTCCAACATTTTGATGTCCTAAGGGGTCACAAACTCGGCCTACCTCAGATTGGGTCAGTTTTCATCGATTTCTGGGGAAATGCTTAGCCGGAGCTCCTCGGTGGTCCAATCGATGTGCTTCCATTTCGAGGAGGTTAGCAGGAGGTAGGGCTAGGCGTGAGTGGTCAGTCGGAGTCCAGGTGGTGGCCAAAAGGCGGCGTCGACGGCAGTGAATGGAGAGGTCAGAAGTGGTCGTCGGGCGGCGGAGGAGAAGGAAGAAGAAGAAGAAGAAGAAGAAGAAGAAGAAGAAGAAGAAGAAGAAGAAGGTTTCGGTGATGGTGAGGTGTTTGGCCGATCAATGTTTGGTGAGAGAAAGAGAAAAGAGTCTATATCCAATCCCATAAGTCAATGGTTGAATGGTAGGTGGTGTATAGTGGACATGACTACTCTTTAGTCCATCCTTTGACACATGTCCAAGTGTCATTCAAGCTTGATCCAATGGCCACCATTCCTTTACTTTTTTGGCAGCCTTGGGGAGTGTATGAAGATCAAAATGCCCTTTCTTATTTGCATGGGCAAGGCTTAAGCTTGAGGGGCAAAATGGTAATTTTACCCCTGACGTCCGGAACGTCATTTTTCTCGTTCCAATATTCTTCGATAGGGCAATGGTCAATCCGAATATAACATTAGAATTCTTGATTCTCCATTTTCAATTTTCAAGACTCGTTTCTAATTATTTTCTCCATCGGACGTGATCCCAGTCTATCTCGAACCGACAGGCGGCTTTTGCAAATGTTACTCGTATCGACCCTGTGATTCATATCACATTTAGGGCTCGTCAATTCGTGGCGACTTTGGTTGTCATGTAATTGCGAGGGTCTATCATTAGTTCCTTTGGTCTCGATCGTCACTGTCCGATTAAGGTAAATTTTACAAATCGTACGTTAGTTAAGCAGCATCACCCGCGCTCCAATCGCATAACACTAGCAAATGCATTCCTTAATCGTTCTTAGATCGGCCTTTTTATGGTTCTAAATATCCCCTCGACAATACTTATGGCCAAAGCGCCATTTCTTATCCAAGTTTCCTAGGTCCATGTATCTTGTCTCGCGTTAGCTTTTCCCTTTTGGTCAGCTTACTCGAATTGATCAGATTAGAGCGAGATACGACTGAAATACATCTCTAGATTTACTTTTCATTAATGAGTCTGAGATTGACTAGAAATCAGAATGTCACACGTACCTTCGGGAAAGATTCTCTCCCTGGAGACTCTCCACCATGCACTTGCATTCCTGTGCAGCTGATAATCGGCCAAAGTGACCTTGTCCTTTTTAGAACACCTCAGCAAGGTAGATGCTTTCTCCAGTTTCTCGATCCACGAGGTGGCAACCTCTAGGTTTCCATCTCTAGAGAACTTCAGCGGCTTGAGATCTAGAAACTGCTTCACTATCTCATCTACCGGCCGACCGTCATTTCCATTCCCATTCCTAGCTCATGGATCTTCAGGTGGAGCGACAGCGGCGGCGGCGACGGCGACCGCAGTAGCAGCTTGTTGATTCCTCACTTACTGCCCAACAATATTTCCTAAACCCTCCAATGCTTGCAAAATTCCATCCACTCTAGAATCTTCCTGGACCGCGCCTCCTTTAGGAGCTCTGGCGTTACGGTTACTCATATTACAGGCAGATTATTGAGTCTTGTTCATCCCAAATCAAGACATAAGGAGGGCTGAGGCATAAAGCCTTAAAACTTAATGTAACAAATACAGGCACAAAGCTCTTGTCCTACTAATTATCCCTAAAAAGCCCCATCGCTCCTTATTAATCCAGACCATGACTTGGTAGTTCAGGCCGACCTTGCTCTGATACCACCTTAGGCGGGGTTGTTATGCCTCGATCCTTGGATCCGCAAAAACCCTATCAAATCGCCAAAGGTCATAAAGGACGACGTCCCAGGCACGTTATCGATCCCTTATTTTATGTATATATTAATATTCTTATTAGCGCAGGCGGAATGTTTTACTCCATTTGAATATACCAGTTAATGGGAATAGTAAAGTAGGAAACCAAGCACAACAACCATTAACAACAACATCCATATATATATATATAAAATCATATATACTTCTTAACTCTCGAGAGTTAGTAGTTAGTAACATCAACATGCCCCGTCTCTAGGGCTACTCCACAGGACCATAAAAAAGATAAGGGGACTCTAGAGTTAACTCATATCTATCATATGGTGGGGCCAACATCACTAGCCATAGCCACTCTCAAAATATCGCTAAGGTCCCATCTAAAGGTAAAAGCCCGACAGGGTCTTGGGTCAGTCTCTTGTATCCATGTCACTCTTCGGGTCTATAACCTCTTCGTCAGAGGTGTATAGGTGCATAGCATCAAAAGCCTGAGTCGGGGTCGTAGAGGTTGGCCCGTCAAAACCCTGGATTGGCCCATGCAAATTGGCTCCCTCTCGAAAGAACCAGGCCGGGTATACATGCGGTACTAGGAAACCTCGTCCCTCATGTACCCAAAGCGCAGTGACATGGAGCTCCCAAATGAAGTCTAACCCGAGAACAAGAATATAAGAAATGTCATATGAGTACTCTATAGGGACCCGGAATCTCACCGGATAGAAGTACGACATCATGTACTTGAAAAATATTTAATAACCACGGGTGAGATATAAAATCTCCGTGAGTCTAACGCCTAAATCCGAGTAGGATAATAACTCGCCCAAAACATCCTAAACATGCAAAATTACAACATGCAAATTCTTACCAAAATGATTATCATATGGGCAAGCATAATAAATTACGACCACACGCATCCTTACCCCACGTTGGCCACACAAAAATTGATTATTTTAACACATGCAATCAATGCATACAACTAAGACATATAACCGAAGCATTAATCACAAATTGCACACGTATGCACCATGCGTATTTTAGTTATAACGACTGTTCCTGGTCTAGCAAAATCATGCTATTCCAACAGAACCGGACTTTGTCCCTTTCCTTCGGAGATGGCTACCGACAAGCCATGTGGTTCCAAGTACCTTCAGCATGGACTAACAGTCGGACATTCCTGTAAGGAGCGTCGGTTCGTAATTTGCAGCGATCGGCATCCAGTAAGCCATGTGGTTCCAAGTACCCTCAGCATGGACTTACTAGGCTTGATCCTCGTACCCCGGGATCGGCTTCGTCTTCACGTACCCGAGAAGACGGTAACCATTATGTGATCATATAGGTACGACAGTCAGGCAGCCAAATTATTTTCCTTTTTTTTATTTAATCCAATCCACCCATGAGCCATCGTGCTAAATATAGACTCAAGGCCATTTCATGCATAAAAATTTGATTTCACATGCGATCACATAAATAGAACACCATTATCAACTATTTCATTCATAACGGAGTAAAAAAACAAATCAACTCTGCACCAGTTACTAGTACTAGAAAATCATGAGAATCACTTAATGCCAGTTACAAAATGATAATACGTTAAGCAATCAGGCAACTAATAACTTGCTTATTGTTCAGGCAATATTTGTTCTATCGACTCGACTAGTTAATAATGTCCTAAATTAATTTTTTTTCTCGAGATGCTTAGTAAATTCAATTTTCGATAAATGATTTGCTTATAAATATAAATAATTATGTCTAACACCAATTAATTTAGATTATTAATCAGGATAATTCAATTATTCTAATCCTCTAACGTAGTCAAAATCCTAGTCAGAGTTTAGAGGTCAAACTCACTACTCCTTGCAATTATCGTCAAGTCGGCACGAGGCGACACTATTTCAATTTCGCAGTAACTAACGATATGTGTACGTTGAGTCCTCCTTTGGTGCGGCGTTACGATTGCAAGTTGTCAAGCTGGCACAACCTCGGGTCTGGGAATTAAAGCAAGTTCGAGACTATATGTTTGCTTTGGTTCAATGTCTGAGGAACTTGGATCGACAACCTATTGGATTTTTTATAATCATAAAACGTATCGAAATGAAACCCTAAACGGGATCCATGTGTATATCGAAATCAAAATAGATTCAAGACGTACTTTTTGCGGTCGTTGACAAATTGACGATCAGTTGTATCTGGATTAGCGCCCTAAGTGTTGTGCCTCTACCGGTATCCACACACACTAACTAAGTTCTCCAATGATTCAAGTGCTAGCTTTCAGGTCTTGGATTGTCTCTCGCGATCACCTTGAATAGATAATTGTTCTCCATTTTTTCTTCGGGATAAATAATGACTCCCGGTTTGAGGCGTCTCTAGGGTTATTACTCGTAACCCTACACTTCACGGTTTAAGCCCCACGACATAACGGCCTGGGCCCACGACATCCTCTAAACCATCCACTTAATCGTGCGTTTAATCATCTCATAACGCCAACGATTACGTAGATATTTGTAATAGAAGAATAAATAAAACTCTACTTCTTAAGTAGGTCAAGACCTAGAGAAAATATACATCAGTTCGCTGTTGTGTGCGACCTTGTAGGTTTACTAGATATTAGCATGTGCCCAAAACTGTTTTGGCCCACAAGTCATAAGCGAATTCTAGCAAGACATTATGGCTACCTAAGTATAGTGAATGTCAATTTTTTGACACAACCTAATCCACAACTAATGTTAGAATATCAATAGTAATTGGTTCTTAGGGCAGACCACTAACAATTTCCCACTTGCACTATAACTAATTATACAAAATAAATTCCTTTGTCATTTGATATCCAAGTTAAGCATAAGGCAGGACAAGTGTCATCTTTATGTAGCTCAAACTCATTTTCCTGATATCGCAGTTAGACTATCAAACCAAGTAGTTGACTCTTTAACTCACTTGAGCATGACCATTCTCAACTCTACAGGAGGCCATGGTATCATACTCTTGTTATATGAGATGGACGAATCTCATCTTGTCTACTCACATCCCTTAACACGATTCATGACATGCCTATCCATTACCTTTAAAATCACCAGTTACGGTTGACGTTTGGTAATTTCAAAGCATGTCAATCTACGTCTAGGAAACCGTGGTAGACTCAAGTCAAAGGACTATACTCTATAGCTATGATAAGAAGCACTAATGGCATCATATAACAATCCTACAATATTCTCATAGTGGGTCTGTCCAATACAATGTTCTCCAACATGTATTTCATGTGATCAACTTTATATCTTTATATTCATGACCCGTGAAACTTGGTCATCGGTTAACTCGCATACTAATCTCAAACACCTTTGACGTCGCAATGCATTATGATAATTGATTAGGGACATTTAGAATATCAATATCCATTCTATTAATAGAGTTTCACATCAAATCACGTATTTGATATTCTATTAAGGACATTCAATATTCAGGGGATAAAGATTTCACATTCAATCATTTACTCAAATTAAATCGAAATCAAATATAACATATGTTTTATTAATGAACAATAAAAATGTATATTACATATACTCCCACTCACATCAAGACCAATCACTAATGTGTCTCAGGTCAAAAGTGTTATAATGACGCTCATACTTAGGTCGTAGAAGAGCCTTCTCAACGGATCCGCTACATTTAACTCTGTTGCAACTTTACATATTTTGACATCTCATTTTTCAATGAATTTTCGAATGAGGTGATATTTCATGAGTATGTGTTTGGTCTTCTGATGAGACCTAGGCTCTTTAGCCAAAGTTATGGCCCCATTGTTGTCACAATAGAGGTTTATTGGATCCGAACCAATAGGACTGATTCTTAGTTCTTCTATGAACTTTCGAATTCATACAGCTTCCTTTGATGCTTTTGAAGCACCAATATACTCAGCTTCTATCGTAGAATCTGCAATAGTATCCTTCTTGAAACTCTTCCGGCATACCACTCCACCATTCACGCAAAAGACAAATCCTGACTGCGATCGAATGTCGTCTTTGTCGGTTTGGAAACTAGCATCAGTGTAACCACTTACAGTGATTTGTTCCTCAACTCCACAGACTAAGAATAATTCCTTAATTTTTCTCAAGTACTTAAGGATATTTTTTACATTTATCCAGTAAGCTTCTCCTAGATATGACTGGTATCTACTTGTCATGCTCAATGCATAAGAAATATTAGGATGAGTGCACAACATGGCATACATGATGGATCCTATGGTTGATGCATAAGGAATCCTACTCATGCCGTCTTGCTCATCTTGTGTTGAAGGATACCGAGTCTTGCTAAGACTTATGCAATGTGACATTGGAAGAAAACCTTTCTTGGAATCTTGCATATTAAACCTATTGATGACTTTGTCAATGTATGTACTTTGACTCGGTCCAATAAGTCTTTTTGATCTATCTCTATAGATCCTGATTTTCAAGATATAATTTGCCTCTCCCATATCCTTCATGGAGAAATATTTTCCTAGCCATGTCTTAATTGACTAAAGCATAGGAATGTCGTTTCCAATGAATAGTATGTCATCCACATACAATACTAGAAACACAATTGCGCTCCCACTAGACTTCTTGTATGCACAAGCTTTTTCTTTATTTCTGATGAACCAAAACTATTTGACAGTTTATCGAAATGAATATTCCAGCTTCGTGATGCATGCTTCAATCAATAGATAGAATGTTGAGTTTGCATATATTCCCAGCATTGTTTGGTGATGTAAAGCCTTCAGGTTGTGTCATATACACATCCTCCTCTAGGTTTCTATTAAGGAAAGCTGTCTTTACATCCATTTGTCATACTCATAGTCATAATATGTGGCAAATGCTAGGATAATCCGAATCGACTTGGCATGGCCACTGGTAAAAAAGGTCTCATCATAGTCAACACCATGAGTTTGTTTGAAATCTTTAGCTACCAACCGTGCTTTATGGATGTGATCATTTTCATCCATATTAGTTTTCTTCTTGAAAACCCACTTGCACCCTATAGGTTTGACACTTTCGGGTCGATCATCAAAGTCCAAACTTTATTTTGATACATTGAGTCAAGTTTGAATTTCATGGCCTGAAGCCATTTATCAGAGTCTGGGCCCATCATAGCTTCTGTATAGGTCGTAGGTTCGTCATTTTCTATTAACAATAGATGACAATATTTTGTGACATGAAAGCCATATCTCATAGGCTCATGATGTGTTCTTTCAGACCTACGAACTATAGGTGCCACTGAAGTAGACTCTGCGACTCTTCGTAGATCTAATTGAGGTTCCTCATGAATTGGGACACTCTCTTGTGACATAATAACTTCTTCGAGGTTTACCTTACTTCCATTGGTTCATTTATTAAAAAACTCTTTCTCTAAAAAGACACCATTTCGAGCAACAAACACTTTATTCTCTGATCGGTTGTAAAAATAATATCCTTTTGTTTCCTTAGGATATCCCACATGGACACATTTATCAGATTTGTGCCCAAGCTTATTAGAAAGTAAACTTTTTACATAAGCTTCGTAGCCCCAAATTTTTAGAAAAGACAAACTAGGAACTTTTCCTGTGACATTCTGATTTTTCTAGTAATTTTGGGATTTATTAATGAGAACATGCCTAACGATGTCTTTCAGTCGTATCTCCCTCGGATCTGATCAATCTCGAGTTAATTGACCAAAAGGGAAAGGCTAACGCGAGACAAGGTACGTGGACTTAGGAAACTCAAATATGAAATGACACTTTGACCATAAGGATTGTCGAGGGGACATTTAGAGCCATAAGAGGCTGATCTAAGAAGGATTAAGGAATGCATTGCTAGCGTTAAATGATTGGAGCGAGGGTGATACCGCTTAACCAATGTATAATTTGTAAAATTTTCCTAAATCGAATGATGACGATCGAGACCGTCGAAACTAGTAATAAACCCTCGCAATTACATGACAACCAAAGTTGCCATGAAATGACGAGCCCTAAATGTGATATGAATCATATAGTTGATACGCGTAACGTCTGCAAAAGCCGCACGTCAGTTTGGAATAGGCCGAAACCACATATGATAGAGAAATGATTCTAAAACGAGTCTCGAAATTAGAAAATGGAGAATCAAGAATTTCAACATTATAATTGGATTGGACGCTGACTCATTAAAGAAAATTGGAATTAGAAAAGTGACGTTCTGGACTTCGAGGGTAAAATTACCATTTTGCACCTCAAGCCTTGGCCTTGCATTAATAATTGGATGAGGGCATTTTGATCATTGACCACACCTTATAAGCTGCCAAAAATCAAGAAAAATCACAGTCCTTGGATGAACCGTTGATTGACATGAAGACTAGTGTCAAAAGGATTAGGCATTGGCATTTATTAAACCACTTTTAATCTACCATTCTTATAAGTTTGACTTTCAAATTTTTGTATATACACCCTCTCTCTCCCCTTCAACCGAACACTCTACAACCACCATCTTCTTCATCTTCTTCTTCCTCCAGCCGAGAGTTGCTCCACGCCTGACCAGACCGGATCGCCGCCATCGCCACTTCCGATTGCCCCTTCCGGCCACCACCTGAGCTCGAGCCGACTACCAGCACCTTTCTCATCCTCTTGCCGACCAATTTCAACTTGAATCAAGTCATTTGACCCACCAAGGAGCTCCGACCAGCCATTTCCCCGAGAGCCGATAGAAACCGTCACAGCTGGAGGTAAGCTGCTGTTTAGACTCCTTAAGACCTCTAATCGTTCGAATCTTTCAGCCAAATTTTGTGGACAACAAGGGTACATGTAGAGTGAGTTGTGGTAAAAATTTGGGCTGAATTTGATGGATATTTGATAATGAAATGGTGTCGCCTTTGATGTACAGAAATTGATTGGCAGTAGGCTTGGAGGTACCAGTGTTGTTCGTGGACTTTCCGCCGTCGCCTTGGCCTCAAATTTTCAGTGAGACTTCCTAACTCCTAGAAATACATCTTAGAAAGTAGATTAGTAGATAAATTGAGGATTTAAGATAGTTTAAGGGCTAATCAAGGGAGGTATGCACAGAATCGAAAATGCCATGTTTCGGTTCTGTGCAAACCGAATTGTTGGGGGCTATTGGGAGTTGAAATTGAGCTCAAATTTCATTGTTGAGAAGCATGAGGATGTCGATTGATATGTCAATGAGGTGTATGTCTAGTGAATAGACGAATTGGATGAGAAAATTGACGAATTGGATGAATTTCCTTAGGTTGCGCGGCTGACTTATTCTTGGACTATTAGAACTGAAGCATTGGTGTGCTTAAAGGAGGGATTTTGCTGATTTAATCTTGAGGTAAGAAGTTTCTAAATCTTAGCTAAGAGGATTGAACTCGATTGGGCAAATTGGATATGAATTGGATTGGATCTTGTGAATTGTGGTGTGATTGTCCATTGTGCGTCCTCGAGAGGTGTAGATGGCTTGAATGCTTGTTGAATATTTGTGCCATGAATTGATTACCACATTTGAGTGTTGAATCTAATTATCTCGCATGCCATAAATGTGTTACTCGTTGCATGAGTTTACACTTGACCATGAGGTTCTGAATTGAAATGAGTATTTGGCATGTCTGAGAAACTTGTGATACCTTGAGACGTTGAGACATGGGATTGTGTGGAATTGTACCCTGATACGTTGAGATGCGATGTTAAAATGGCTAATGTCCTGACGCGTTGAGACGCGGGACGGAATCTGATATGTGTCGACACAGGCCTGGAATGAAATTGAAAACCTGATGCGTTTACGCGAATTTGTCAATGGGATGGTCTGATGTGTAATTATGCAGACCGAGCCTAAGGAGTTCTAAATGTGGGCGTGAAACAATGTAGGCCTAGTGGGGTGGAAGGTGTGACTTGATTTGGGCTATGCGTGCTTAATCTGAACTATGAGAACTGATGTCATGAATGCGTGCTTGAGGCTAGTTTGTACCTATATGTTATTTCATGACTGCTGAATGCTTCATGTGGTTGCCTGTGCATTTTGTCTATGATTGCATTCGCCTGAGTGTATGGTCGGTTTAACCTAGGGTTAGGACCTGTTTTACTGAGATGTAAATCTCACATTGTTGCGGGATCACATTTTCAGATCCTAGGCTGTGAGAATGTTGTCGATCAGACTAGGTGACTTGAAAGAGATGTCCGCGTATTTTGAGGAGTTCCCAGACTGACAGGGAACCGTGTATGTTAGGAAGTGTACTGTAGTCTGGGTCGATGACGGTGGAAAGAGCTGGAAGTCTCATAGGTTCGGAGCTTGGTTTCAGAGGGTAGGGGAAGATACTACTAGACCATTGAAGCCTACCGAGGTACCCTGTGGGGTAATCCTTAGTTGGTGTCATCCCGCTCGAGATTCTGTGGAGGTCGAGGGGTCAGCAGCTGGTTCGAGGAACATTCCCAAGAGGACCCCAACCTTGAAAGACACCGGCGAGGTCATTGAGATCGAAGCTACCGAGGAGGACCTGGTGGAGCAGTTAGTAGACAAGACAATGGAGGATACAGTGGAGATATGCTCGAAGACTTTCTCGGAGTACGAGCCTACCGAGGATCCCGAGGAGACTGACGGATCTAGCAGTTCGACCTAGGGATTTCCTGGCTTTAATTAGTCTTTTGATGATGACCTTCGTTGGTCCGTAATCTTCTGGGGAATTTAAATCTTTATCGTCTTTTTGTGGAGTCCCAATTTCCCCGACCTGTTAGCAGGGTTAGCTTACTTGCTCTTTTGTATGAACTCACGATGATGTATATTGATGTTCTCGTTACCTAAGTTCCCTTGTTATTGTATCGAGGAGTTATATGTCATCGATTCTGCATGCTCTCGATCATTCGCATCTCCCGATATATTTGAATCCTGAGATGCTCGAGAGTTTTCGCTTGCAGGGTGTCACGCGCTTATGCCCAGGGCGAGGGGCGTGACATCCCGCCTTGCTTGGTATCAGAGCAAGATCAGCTCGATCCAAGTTGATTGATGATTGGAGTGATAAGGATGATTAAGTTGGGACAGGACGGGTAGAGAGACCTTAGGAAACTTGTTAGAATAAGACACAGAATGCATGACATATGACTTGACGCATGTGATTGACATTTGGTCTTGACAAGATTATGGTGGTTTACGAGGATTAAGTTCTATGCTTAGAGCTAAAAGTCAGTCTTGGATTTTGGTCTGTTGAGTAGACGAGAATAGCTAGTTTGGTGAACCGTTGAAGTGGACAGAGTGGAGTGATGGCCATGAACTGTTTAGTGAAGTGCTTTTGTTAAGGCATAGTTTGATTGCTCTAGACTTGATTGGATGAATGAGTTACTAACTCCTTGATGGAATTGTGGTAGTCCAGGCTTAGCAAAAGTATACAAGAATGAGTAATCCGCCTAGAAGACCTGGAAGACCCAGGAGTGCAGCCTTTAGTTCGAGCCACCTGTGGCGGAAGACCCGAGGATGGACGGAGTACTAAGGCGCTTGAAAGGATTGGCGACCTTATCCATAGGCAGACCCAGGATTGGGATGTTGCCATAGATTAAGCGGTGGGAGCCGCGATAGCTGCTGTCAACGCCAATAATAGCAATAATGGAGGCAATGGAAACAACGACCATCATGACCAGGGCAATGAGGTAGGAAATGCCCAGGAGGAAGTTGTTGTGGCTAGGCAGCTGAGCCAACTGATCGAACAATTTATCAAGCTGAAGCCAACCCAGTTCGATGGGACTGGAGACTCCGAACTAGCACCGAGATGGATCGAGAAACTGGAAAAGGCCTTTGTAGTGCTGAGGTGCATAGATGAGGAAAAGGTATTGTTAGTAATGTACCAACTGGAAGGGACCGCTAATGACTGGTGGGCTGCCACCAAGAATGAAGTCTTTTCGGAAGGAACTGCCTTGACCTAGAATGCCTTTACTACGGCATTCAATGACAAGTACTTCTCTGAGACCGCTCGAGAAAGGAAGCTAGTAGAGTTCTTATAGTTACGTCAGAATCATCTGACAGTGAACCAATATGAAGCGAAATTCTCTAGACTTTCAAGGTATGCACCCCGGTCGGTAGAGGATCCCCTAGAGAAGGCGCGGAGATTTCGGGATGGACTGAGGCCCGAGCTTTGTAGCTAGATGATAGCTTTGAATTTGAAGACTTATAAAGAAATCTATGAACGAGGACAGATGATCGAGAGGGACCTGAAGGAGAGGAATGCCGCATCTGGATCGCAATTCAGTTCATTTAGAGATAACTGCCAGGCCGGCAAAAGACCTATGGCTGGCAATAGACGCTTCGTCCCACCGATAATAAAGAACATAGTTAAGCCGCCGAACCCAATGAATTGGAGTTACCACCTCTGTGGCAGAAGGCATGGTAATGGACCTTCTCTAGCAAGGGCTAGGACGTGCTTCAAGTGTGGTCAGATGGGCCATCAGATGAGGACTTTCCCGCACCAAGCTCCTACGAATAGACCTCAAGGGCAACGATCACAGGAAGGACCGTCAACTGCCACTCCCCAAAGTGATCAAAACCGACTCCCAGCTCAGGGAAGAGTTTATGCAATGGCACGCAGGGAAGCGGAAGAAGCGTCAGGCGTGGTCACAGGTACGGTTTATTTGTGTAACCAAGCTATGTATGCTTTGTTTGATCCTAGTGCATCACACTCGTTTGTGTCTGCTCGGTTTGCTAATTTAGTTGATGCAGAATTCAAACCGTTGAGTGTGATTCTGCATGTTGCCATCCCGTTAAAGGATAATGTGCTGGTTTCGTTGGGCTGTGCTGATTGTAAAATCATAATTGGCGGTAGTAAAGAGAGTATCGACTTGGTTGTGTTGCCCATGTATGACTTCGATGTGATCATAGGAATGGACTGGTTGGGTAAGCAAAGGGCGATAGTTGATTGTGGTAGTAGGATAATCTATTTTATCCGGAAGGCCGTCCTAATTTTGAATTTGTGGGAAGTCGAGGAGGAATCTCGATTCCTTTAGTCTTGTCTCTTGAAGCGACAAAGTTGATGACTGAAAGATGTCAGGCGTACTTAGTCGCAGTTATAGACACGACTACCGAGGAGCCTAAACTAGAAAGCATTCTGGTAGTGCGTGAGTTTCCTGACATTTTTCCCCAAGAGTTACCAGGGTTACCACCAGAGTGAGAAATTGAATTTGTGATCGAGTTAGCTCCTGGAACGGAGCCGATGTCGAAGGCACCTTATAAAATGTCCTTATCAGAACTGAAAGAGTTAAAGGTATAAATGCAGGAATTACTAGATAAAGGATTTATTCGACCGAGTGCTTCACCGTGGGGAGCGCCAGTGTTGTTTGTGAGGAAAAAGGATGGGTCCTTGCGTTTATGCATCGACTACAGGCAATTGAATCAAGTGATTGTAAAGAATAAGTACCCACTGTCGAGAATTGACGACTTGTTTGATTAGTTGCAAGGAGCTGCGGTATTCTCTAAAATTGACTTGAGGACCGGGTATCATCAGTTGAGGATTAAGAAGGAAGACATAGCTAAGACCGCTTTTAGGACAAGGTATGGTCATTACGAGTTCACTGTGATGCCTTTTGGACTGACCAATGCTCCAGCTGCATTCATGGACTTGATGCATCGGGTGTTCAAGGAATTTTTGGATAGATTTGTTATAGTCTTTATTGACGATATCCTGATTTACTCAAAGAGTAACGAAGAACACGAAGAGCATCTGAGGATTGTCTTGCGGACCCTGAAGGAGCACTCGCTTTATGCTAAGTTTAGCAAATGTGAGTTTTGGCTTAATAAAGTGGCATTTCTTGGCCATGTAGTATCTGGAGAAGGAATTGATGTGGATCTTACGAAGATCAAAGCCGTTATGAACTGGACTAGGCCCACTATGGTCACCGAAGTCTGTAGTTTCTTAGGATTGACAGAATATTACAAACATTTCGTGGAGAAGTTTTCATCTATAACCATTCTACTAACGAGATTGACTAAGAAAGAAAATAAGTTCGAGTGGATAGACAAATGTGAAAGAAGTTTTTAAGAACTGAAGCATCGGTTGATGATAGTACTTGTATTAACGATTCCATCAGGACCTGGAGGCTATAAGATATACAACGATGCTTCGCTAAAAAAACTAGGATGTGTGCTAATGCAACATGGAAGAGTGGTTGTCTACGCGTCCCGACAATTGAGACCGCATGAGATGAACTACCCAACTCATGATTTGAAACTGGCAGTGATCATCTTTGCTCTAAAAATCTGGAGGCATTATTTGTGTGGTGAGAAATTTCAGATTTATACGGACCACCAGAGCCTGAAGTATCTATTTTCCCAAAATGAACTGAACATGAGGCAGGGTTGATGGATAAAGCTGCTTAAGGATTACGATTGCGACATATTATATCATCTTAGAAAAGCGAATCGAGTCGCGGATCCACTCAGTCGAAAATCGAGTATTGCCTATCTACTGGTAAAGGGGTGGTCGTTATTTGAAAATTTGAGGGAGTCTGAATTTAGATTGAAAGTTTGTCAGCTATCCAGTTTGGTAGCCACACTGAGAATAGAACCCGAGATCTAAGAAAGGATAAAAGCTTTATAGTCTTCGGACCTAGAAATTCAGAAAATCTTGGAGATGGGTGCTACGAAGAGGAAACCAGAGTTCCAAGTGTTAGAAGACGGAATTCTAAAGTTTCAAGGGCATCTATGCGGACCAAAGAATGAAGAGTTTAGAGAAAGTATTTTATCAGAGACTCACAGAAGCAATTATAGTATCCACCTAGGTAGCATGAAAATGTATCAGAACTTGCGTCAATATTATAGGTGGAACGAGATGAAAGTGGATGTAGTGAAGTATGTGAGGAAGTGCTTGATATGCCAGAGGTAAAGGCATAACACTGTAAGACTGGTGGATTGTTACAGCCATTGGAGATCCTTGAATGGAAATGTGAGCACGTGACTATGGATTTTGTAATGGGACTACTAAGGATCCAGAGAGGCCATGATTCTATTTGGGTAGTCGTGGACAGGTTGACCAAATCTACACACTTCATTCCTGTGTGAAAGGATTTCGCGATGGATAGATATGCCGAATTGTATATGCGGTAGATAGTGAGGTTACATGGAGTATCCATGACGATTACATCGGACAGAGATCCTAAGTTCACACGAACATCTGGAAGAGTCTTCGGGATCCCATGGGAACTCGACTATAATTTAGTATGGCATACCATCCACAAACGGATGGACAATCCAAACGCTCGAGGATATGTTACGAGCGTGTGTTATAGATTTCAAGGGTGGATGGGAGGATCAGTTGCATTTGGTGGAGTTCGCATATAATAACAGCTATCAACAGAGTATTCGAATGACACCTTTTGAAGCGCTTTACGGAAGAGCTTGCAAGACCCCGATTTGTTGGGGCGAAGTTGGAGAAAGAAGCATTACAGGCCTAGAGTTGGTGGAGTAATTAATAGAGGCAATGAAAATAATTAGGGATAGACTGAAGATGGCACAGAGTCGTCAGAAGAGTTATGTTGATAAACGACGTAAGCCTTTGGAGTTTCAAGTAGACGATCATGTTTTTCTTAAGGTGTCGCTGATGAGGAGATTATTTCGATTTGGAAAGAAAGGAAAACTGAGTCCAAGATACGTAGGTCCATTTGAAATTTTGGAACGGATTGGGACCTCAGCCTACAGGCTTGCCTTACCGCCTAACTTGTCCCTAGTACACAACGTCTTCCATGTATCAATGCTATAGAAGCACGAACCGGATCCTATGCATGTATTGGATTACGAAATCATCGATGTGGATGACAGAGTATCCTACGTAGAAAAGCCAATCAGGATTGAGGATTGAAAAGAGCAAATTCTAATAATTAAGACGATTCCATTGGTCAAAGTTGTTTGGGAGCACCATGGAACCGAAGGAGCTACGTGGGAAAGCGAGGAAACGATAAGGCGTCAATACCCCCATTTGTTTGAGTAACCGGGTTATTTGTAAATTTCGAGGACGAAATTTTTGTAAAGGGAAAAGAGTTGTGACATTCTGATTTTTCCTGTCATTTTGGGACTTATTAATGATAACATATCTAACGATGTCTTTCAGCCATATCTCGTTCGGATCTGATCAATCTCGAGTTAACTAATCAAAAGGGAAAGACTAACGTGAGACAAGATACGTGCACCTAGGGAACTTAAATAGGAAATGACACTTTGACCATAAGGATTGTCGAGGGGACATTTGAGCCATAAGATGCCGATTTACGAACGATTGAGGAATGCATTGCTAGCGTTATACGATTGGAGCGCGGGTGATGCCTCTTAACCAATGTATAATTTGTAATTTTTTTTTAAATCAAACGATGACGATCGATATTGTTGGAACTACTAATAGACCCTCGCAATAACATGACAACCAAAGTCGCCATAAATTGACAAGCCCTAAGTGTGATATGAATCATAGAGTCGATACGCATAACGTCTGTAAAAGCCGCCCGTTAGTTCGGGATAGGCTGAAACCACATCTGATAGAGAAATGATTTAGAGACGAGTCTCAAAATTAGAAAATGGAGAATTAAGAATTCAAACATTATAATTGGATTGGACGCCACCTCGTTGAAGAAAATTGGAATCAGAAAAATGACGCTCCGGACTTCGAGAGTAAAATTACCATTTTGCCCCTCAAGCCTTAGCCTTGCCTTAATAAATGGATGAGGACATTTTAGTCACTGACCACACCCTATAGGCTACCGAAAATGAAGAAAAATCACAGCCCTTGGATGAGTCATTGATTGACATGAAGACAAGTGTCAAATGATTAGGCATTGGCATTTGTTAAACCACTTTTAACCTACCATTCTTTCAAGTTTGACTCTCAAATTTGTGTATACACATCCTCTCTCTCCCCTTCAGCCGAACGCTCCACAACCATCATTTTCTTCATCATCTTCTTCTTCTTCCTCTAGCCGAGAGCTGCTCCACACCCGACCAGACCGGACTGTCGCAATCGCCACTTTTGATCGCCCCTTCCAGCTGGCACCTCAGCTCGAGCTGACCATCAGCACCTCCTCATCCTCTTGTCGACTAGCTCCAACTTGAATCAAGTCATTTGGCCCACCGAGGAGCTCTGGCCAGCCATTTCCCCGAGAGTCGACGGAAACTGTCGCAGCTGGAGGTAAGCTACTATTTAGACTCCGTAGGACCTCAATCATTTGAATCTTTCGGCCAAATTTTGTCGACATCAAGGTAACATATAGACTGATTTGTGATAAAACTTTGGGCTGAATTTGATGGAGATTTGATGATGAAATGGTGTCGCCTTTGATGGACAGAAACTGACCGGCGGTAGGCTTGGAGGAACCGGTGTTGTTCGTGGACTTTTCGGCGTCGCCTTGGCATCAAATTTTCGGTGAGGCTTCCTAACTCCTAGAATTGTATGTTAGCAAGTAGATTAGTGGATAAATTGAGGATTTAAGATAGTTTAAGGACTGATCAAGGGAGGTATGCACAAAACTAAAAATGCCCTGTTTCGGTTCTGTGCAAACCAAATTGTTAGGGACCGTTAGGAGTTGAAATTGAGATCTAATTTCATTGTTGAGAAGTACGAGGATGTCGATCGATATGTCAATGAGATGTATGTTTAGTGAATTGATGAATTGGACGAGAAAATTGACCAATTGGATGAATTTCCTTAGGTTGCGTGGCTGACTTGTTCTTGGACTATTAGAATCGAAGCATTGGTGTGCTTAAAGGAGGGTTTTTGCTAATTTAATCTTGAGGTAAGAAGTTTCTAAATCTTAGCTAAGAGGATTGGACTCGATTTGGTGAATTGGGTGTGAATTAAGTTGGTTCTCGTGAATTATGGTGTAATTGTCCATTATGCGTCCTCGAGAGGTGTAGATGGCTTGAATGCTTGTTGAATGCTTGTGCCATGAATTTCTTACCACATTTGAGTGTTGAATCTAATTGTCTCGCATGCCATTGATGTGTTACTCGTTGCATTAGTTTGCACTTGACCATAAGGTTCTGAATTGAAATGAGTATTTGGCTTGTTAAAGAAACTTGTGACACCCTGAGGCGTTGAGACGCAGGGCTAAAATGGACAATGTCCTGATGAGTTGAGACGCGTGACGGAATCTGATATGTGTCGATACAAGCCTGGAATGAAATTGAAAACCTAATGCCTTTATGTGGGTTTGTCAATGGAATGATCTGAGGCGTAATTACGTGGGTTGAACCTGAGGCATTCTAAATGCCGGCGTGAAACAATAGAGGCCTAGAAGGGTGGAAGATGTGACCTGATTTGGGTTATACGCGCTTAATCTGAACTATGAGAACTGATGTCACGAATGCGTGCTTGACGCTTGTTTGTATCTATATGTTATTTCATGACTGCTGAATTCTTCATGTGGTTGCCTATGCATTTTGTCTATGATTGCATTCACCTGAGTGTACAGTCAACTTAACCTAGGGTTAGGACCTGTCTTACTAAGATGTAATCTCACTTCGTTGCGGGACCACATTTTCAAATCCTACGCCATGAGAATGTTGCCGATCAGACTAAGTGATCCGAAGGAGATGCCAGCGTATTTTGAGGAGTTCCCGAGCGGGCAGGGAACCATGTATGTTAGGAAGTGTACTGTAGTTTGGATCGATAAGGGTGAAAAGAGTTGGAAGCCTCATAGGTTTGAGGCTTGATTTCGGAGGGTAGGAGAAGTTACTACTAGGCCACTAAAGCCCACCAAGGTACCCCGTGGGGTAATCCCTAGTTGGTGTCATCCTACTCGAGATTCTGTGGAGGTTGAGGGGTCAGCAACTGGTTCGAGGAACATTCCCGAGAGGACCCTAATCATGGAAGCCACCAATGAAGTCATTGAGATCGAAGCTACCGAGGACGACCTGGTGGAGCAGTCGGTAGACGAGACGATGGAGGATACAGTAGAGGTATGCTCGGAGACTTTCTCGCAGTACGAGCTACCGAGGACGCCGAGGAGACTGACAGATCTAACAGTTTGACCTAGGGGTTTCCTGGCTTTACTTAGTAGTCTTTTGATATTGACCCTTGTTGGTTCGTAATCTTCTAAGGAATTTAAATCTTTGTCTTCTTTTGGTGGAGTCCCGATTTCCCCGACCTGTTAGATGGGTTAGCTTACCTGCTCTTTTGTATAAACTTACAATTATGTATATTGATGTTCTTGTTACCCAAGTTCTATTGTTATTGTACCGAGGAGTTGTATGTCATCGCTTCTGCATGCTCTCGATCATTCGCATCTCCCGATATATTTCAATCTTGAGACGCTCGAGAGTTTTCGCTGGCAGGGTGTCGCGTGCTCGTGCTTGGGGCGCGGGGCATGACATTTCGTGTCCACATCTCATATGGTATCTTCTATATAGCTTTTGATGGACTTCTATTTAGTGTGAACGCTACCATCTCAAGTGTATAACCCTAAAAAGATAATGGAAGATCTGAATGGCTCATCATTGATCGAACCATGACTAACAGAGTTTGATTTCTCCTCTTAGAGACACCATTCCACTATGGTGTTCCAGGAGAGTGAGCTATGAAATAATTTCACACTCTTTAAGATGGTCATTGAACTCTTGGCTTAGATATTGACCTCCTCGATCAGATCGAAGAGTTTTGATAGTCTTACCAAGTTGATTTTGTACTTCATTCTGAAATTCTTTGAACTTTTCAAAGGACTCAGATTTATGTTTCATCAAATAATATATCCATATCTACTGAAATCATCAGTAAATGTAATGAAGTACCGATAACCTCCTCTAGCTGTAGAAGTTAGTGGCTCACATACATCAGTATGTATAAGGCCAACAATTCTTTTGCCCTCTCACTTTGATTAGTAAAAGGAGGTTTTGTTATCTTGCCAACTAAACAAGATTTACACGTATCATATGATTCAAAATCAAATGAATTTAATAGTCCATCATTATGGAGCTTGTGAATTCTTTTTTCGTTTATGTGGCCTAATCGACAATGCCATAGGTAGGTTGGATTCAAATCATTAGATTTAAACCTTTTTGTATTTATATTATAGATTGAGAAATCAAATTTAGAACATATATCTCATCCACAATATGGGCGCCACCATAAAACAATCCATTAAGATAATATGAACAACTGATGTTTTTTATATCAAGACAGAAACCTTCCTTGTCCAAACAATAAACAAAAATAATATTCCTGCGTATAGCAGGTACATTGTAGCAATTATTCAATTCTAAAATTATGCCAGCAGATAAAGCTACATCATATGTTTCTATGGCTAATGCAACAACTCTTACTCCATTTCCAACGTGTAGTTCCACTTCACCTTGCTAGTGTTATACTTCGTTTCAGTCCCTGTACATTCATACAAATGTGAGTACCACAATCGGTATCTAATACCCATGAAGCAGCACTAGTAGTAACATTTATTTATATAACATAAATACTTGAAGTGGAAGTTTCACTTCCCTTCTTCTTCAAATCCTCCAAATATTTCTTACAATTCCTCTTCTAGTGTTCTTTATTGCCACAATGGAAGTAGACAACATCAACAGTCGGACCCGTCTCGGTCTTTAATTTGGGTTTAGGCTTAGTGCCCTTGTCCTTACCCTTGATTATGTCTGGCTTCTTAAAGACTTTCCCCTTTTGAACCATGAGAACATTAGGGGTAGGGTCCTTCTTGATATCCTGCTCAGCAGTTTTGAGTATCCCATGCAATTCAATCAAAGTCTTATTCAGATTATGCATGTTATAGTTCATAACAAACGTGTCATAATAATGAGGTAGTGATTGAAAAATAATGTCAGTAGCCAACTCTTGACTAATGGGAGAGCCTAGTCGCTCCAGGTTTTCATTATGACCTATCATTTTTATGACATGTGGGCTAACTGTGCTCCTACTTGCTAGCTTGCACTCAATTAAGGCCCTTACCGTCTGGTACCTTTCAGTGCGTGCCTGCTCCTGAAACAGATTTTTCAGGTTCTCTATCATATTCTAGGCTTCCACGTTTTCAAACTGCTTTTGAAAGTTTGAGTTCATGGTAGCTAGTATTAGACATGATGCATCCAATGCATCATCTTTATGCTTTTGATAAGCATTCCTTTCAGCATGTGGAGCATTGGAAGCAGGTGCCTTCTTGGGGAGTGGTTTCTCTAGGACATAATACTTTTTCTCCTGCTTAAGAATAATTCACAAGCTTCTAGAACAATCCAAGAAATTTGAACCATTCAATTTGTCCTTCTCAAGGACAGAACGTAGTGAAAAGCTTGATGCAGTGGTATTTGACATTATCTACAATAAATATGCAAAGTGAATTGTTCATTAATATAATTTATAATCAAATCTCACTATACTTTTATAAAATATTTCTCTATAAGTATAGCGGATTAAGATCCATATTTCACCAAGACTCGAGTAAACTTTGGCTTACTGCTCAAGACTCGGTTATTTAGGTAGATAACTTTTTGTCAATTGTATTGAATACAACTCTTAGTTGTTGGGGTTGACATCTCATGTCTCATCCCCTAACCCTATGTCTCAAGGTTCAAAATCTTTTTGATAGCATCGTTAAGTAAACCAATCTTAACATATGGATAACCATTATCCATCCTACCTTACTCAAATAGTTAAAGACACCTTGCTTTGGCAAACCCATCTTTTGACGATTCAATCATTGATAGGTGTATGATTAAAAATGCATCGTTTTATTACTTAATTTTATCAAGGACTTTCACAGTGTTTTCATATAGTGATGAATGCATGCATGTTATGAACATAATCGCTTATCACAATAAAGGCATAACAATTATACTAAGAATGAATAATCCATGTAGGGGTCAAGGGGGTTGCGCCCCCTTGCAGGGTTCGAAGGGGCAGAGCCCCTTACAGCGATCGTCCCTAAGGTCGTTCATTCTTTGTTCTTTCTCAGAACTCTAAACAAAATTCGTAATTTTATTTTCTTAAGAGAACGCCTCTGGATCAATCACATTAATCCACATCATTATAGCAATTCAAGTTTGTTTCAATGTGAGATTACTCGAATTGATTATATCAATTCGTATTCTCAATTCATCTAACCCTAATTAAGAATCACTCTAGGCATACATCGCATGCATCAACAATTAGGGTTTTCTATTCAATTTCGATATAACACAAGCAGATCTAATACCACTATTGGATTTTCTAGAATCATAAAATGCAGCGAAACAAAACCCTAAACAAGATCCATGTATATATCGAAATCAAAATAGATTCAAAACGTACCTTTTGCGGTCGACGGTAAATTAACGATCAATTGTGTTTGGATTAACGCCCCAAATGTTGCGTCTCTACCGGTATCCACACACACGAACTGAGTTCTCCAATGATCCAAGTGCTAGCTTTCAGATCTTGGAGTGTCTCTCGCGATCGCCTTGAACAGAGAACTGTTCACCTTTTTTTTTCGGGATAAATAATGACGCCCGGCTTGAGGCGTATCTAGGGTTATTACTCATAACCATACACTTCACGGTTTGGGCCCCACGATATAATGGCCTGGGGCCACGACGTCCTCTAAAATGTCCATTCAATCGTGTGTTTAATCATTATCTCATAACGCGCACGATTATGTAGATATCCGTAATAGGAGAATAAATAAAGCTATACTTCTTAAGTAGATCAAGGCGTAGAGAAAATATTAAATTAATTCGCTATTGTGTGCGACCCTATAGGTTCACTAGATATTAGCAGTGTGCCCAAAACTCTTTTAACCCATAAGTCATAAGCGGTTTCTAGCAAGACATTATGACTATCTAAGTATAGTGAAGGTCGATTTTCCACCACAACCTAATCTACAACTAATGTTAGAGTATGTGTCACGATCCGAACCCGGAGAGCACGTGAGCATCCCACCAGGCCGTAATCACTGGGCCACAGGTACTTTTCTGGCACTCTTGTCAACTGATATCACTGGGACCACAGGTCAATCGATATCACTAGAACTCATAGTCAATTGATATCATTAGGGCCACAGGCTAATTGATATCATCAGAGGCATCAAGCCAATGCGATCTTCGGGGCCACATGTCGACGATGGAAGGGCACTATACCCCATTCATACAACGTAGGCATCATTTATCATAGAATAATTAGCGTATCAAATCATTAACGAACACACCACATGCTATAGGATCCATGTTTCACACATTAGCCTAAAAGAAACATGTTGTCTTCAATGAGATAGACCATTAATCATCGCCAAGGCCTACGGTCATGATGTATCGCTAGGGCTCCAAGCCGCGATATAATTTCATAGGGCTCCAAGCCAAATCATCGCCAAGACCCATGGCCACGATGTTATCACCAGGGCCCACAGCCAATTCAATAATATGCTATCAATTACCATGCTTTTATCACAAAATCGCGCTACACAAAATAACTTTTTAGTAGCATCTTAGGGTTCAAGTAAGGGTTTAGGAGCTACTTACCTCGATCGATTAGCAAAATTCAACACCAATTGATTCTTCTCAAATCCACAAGTATATAATCCCCAAGAATTCGTCGTCAACCTAGAAAGGTTTACCAATCTTGGATCAAAAGTCGTTAAATTTTCACTTCCATTAACCCAATTCTTCATTAGCCACACAATTGGCAATTCAAGACGCTTTATTCATCAAGTGAACACATAACAACACTCCTACGAACCCTTAATATGTTCGATTCACATAGCCACACACAAGGCAAAATACAACTTAGAGGTTCATGCGTCAATTTTGCCCATAATTCACTTCTAATGCCCAATCCACTTCATATACTCCTCATTAACACCTCACACCACATCCTATAGGATATTATAAGTTAATTTGAAGCCACCACACCCTTTAATTAGCCCTCAACAGAGCCGGCCAGCAAAGGGTTCACCCACAAAACAGAACCAATTTTGGTTCAATTAGCTTAGTCAAGCCATATCTCAGCCTTAAGCCTCAATTCTTCACAAAATAAACTTGCTAGAACCTTAATCCACATATTAAGGGAGTTCACCGAGAGTTTTGGAGTGAAACAATAACATAAAACTTTCGAACCAACCGGTTTTCTCCACGGTACTCAAACGGGCAGATTCTATCCAGTTTTAATCATCCACAATCAGTCATGAAACCCTATTTTAACACCATCAAAATTTCAACCACAGACATCCAACCTTATTACTAGATGCTATGAAGATCTCACCAAACATTTGAAATCATTTGAAGTCTGGAAGCCTCCGAAACAGATCTTTCCCCAAAACTGGTCGGAATCAGCCTCCATCCTGACCTGTGCCCACTAAAACAGACCTTCGGGACAAACGACAAGGCCAAATTAAGTTTATAATACCTTATTAGAATGAAAAGATAATAATATTTAAGATGGTGATGGTTTTGCCTTAATTCGATGTCGGACGACGAAGTTATGATCGAAACAGTGGAACCGTTTTTCTCTGTCTGCGGGGAACCTGTTCGGCTGAGAGAAAAAAATGAAGAAGAGGAAGATGGTGGAGATGGTGGCCAGTCAAACATGAAAAGAGAGAGTATATTACACACTAATTATCCATTTTGGTCAAATAGACAAGATGGGTAGTTAAATGACATTTAATACTTAGCCTTCTCTTTGATTGACACTTGGTAACATTCCATTGGTTGCTTCATTGACTTTGACTCCCTTTGACTCATCCTCATCTAATTTTTGGCAGCATCTAGAGGAGGAGAAATGGCCAAAATGTCCTTCTAAACTTCTTAAGGCAAGGCTAATAGTTGAGGGGCAAAATGGTCATTTTGCATTTTTCATCCGAACTTCCATTTTTTCAATATAAACCACCCTCGATGAGGCGACGTCCATTACAATTCAAACATTGAAATTCCTCAATGTCCAATACCCAAATCTCGAGGTCCAATTTCATGTCGAACTCTCGTCGACTGTAATTCCAGTTTATCTCAAACTGACGGGCGACTCTTGTAGGCGCTACGCGTATCGACCTTGGAATTTTTTTCTCAAGCCGTGGCGATTTTGATTGTCATGTAATTGCGAGTATTTATCGTTTGTTCCTTCGATCCTAATCATCGGAATCTGATTTAGGAAATTCTCGCAAATTGCACATTGGTTAAACGGAATCACCCACGTTCCAACGTATAACGCTAGCAAAACATTCCACGATCGTCCTTAGATTGATCTCTGTAGGCCCAAGATATTCTCTAGACAATCCTTATGGTCAAAGTGTCATTTCTCATTCAAATTCTCCAAGTCCACGTACTCGACTCCGCGTCAGTCTTTTCCTTTTGGTCAGTTAACTCAAGAATGGTTAACTCCGAGCGACTTATAACTAAAACACATCAATCGTTATCCTTCCATTCAATAGCCTCGATAAGGTCGAAATTCGAAATGTCACAATTTTTCCCCCTTAAAGAAATTTTGTCATCGAAATTTGTCACTTTCCAATTATCCCATCTCACGGGGTATAAATGCCTCATTGAATTCTCATTCTTCAAAATAACTCTGTTCCTTATCAAGCCATCGCAGTCATATGCTTTTTGGCACTCATGCCATTTGACGTATCACTCCTTTCAAATGTTCTCTTGTACCATCAGAGATTTAAGGCTTTGTCAAGTTGCCCTTTTCTCAACCAAATCGAGTTATAACTTTCTCGACTCCTTAATCAAGCTCATGGTTACTCCTGTAGTAGCTCACTTTCGACTTCATTTAAAGATCTCCAACGATCGTAGTAATCCATCAACCTTCAAGGTCATGTTTCTCTCTCTTGTCGGCATGTCTAATGCTCGACCACACGTTAGACTAATTTAACTTTCTATCCATATCATCAATAGCGTTAAGGCAATCTTGACACACCTTTGTGCCATCCGAAGGAACACTTTAATTATTCATGTTCTATTCACCCCCATAACCTCTTAGATATCAGGGTCCGATATGGCAATATCTCGATTTATTTCTGACCTTCAGGCTTGATATTTTAGGTAGCCATCAACCTAGCCACACGGCGAATTTCCAATTTAGAAGTTGAATCTCTTATTCTCAAGAGATGACCTGTCCCTCCATCACCAATTAAACAATGCTCAAGCATCCGTCAATTATTCCACCATTTCTTAGCGATATGGATATCGCCATAACAACACTTGAGTGATCTCTTCGTTCCGCATGACTAGCCCTCAATTCTCTTTAGGTAGTTCCTGCTCTCAACCTCTTATAGTTCACATAATTTCGAGATCTTTATTTATCTAAGCAACGTTCTCATATCCATAAGCAACTTCACGCATTAGCGTTGCCTCTTGTTCAATCCCTCTCGAGAAACTATTACCTTATTCTCTCGTAGTAGATATTGACTTGAAATCTTCTTATATCCACAATGTTCCCAAAATTTTGTCGTAAGGACATTCATATACCAACTCCAATCATGCTTTAAGCATTCCAATTCATATGGCATTATTATTATGATGTATATGCAATGCCTACTTCCGGTTGCCTGGTTATGCCTTAAGTTTCATTCTGCGTCACATCATTACGACCCTCATAAGCTTTTCAATTTCCAACCGAAAACGCCATAAACAGCGTAGTTATCAGCTTAACTCAAGTCCTCGAAAACTCTTTTAACGTTTATTCACCCATTCGTGTTACGTCTCGTCCTTAGTCCATTTCACTAATAGAGCAGCTCTTGTGGGGAATCTTTTCACGATCCGTCTGTAACAATTTATCAATCTCAAAAAATTTCAACTTCCAGCAACTCACATCGACTTTAGTCGATTCATCACTCATTCCAATCCTCCAATGCTCCACAGAGATTTCATTTCTCATAGATTTCATGACTGAGGAATCTTACCTCATCAGATGTGACATTCTGATTTCCAGTCAAATTTAGACTCATTAATGAGAAATGAATCTAAAGATGTATTTTAGTCATATCTCGCTTGAATTTGATCAATTCGAGTAGGCTGACCAAAAGGAAAAGGCTAACGCGAGACAAGGTACGTGGACCTAGGGAATTCGGATAAGAAATGACGCTTTGACCTTAAGGATTGTCGAGAGGATATTTAGAACCACCAAGACGCCGATCTAAGAACGATTAAAGATTGCCTTGCGAGTGTCATATGATTGGAGCGCGGGTGATGCCGCTTAACCGACGTACAATTTGCAAAATTTTCCTAAATCGGACCGTGACAATTGAGACCATATGGACTAGTGATAAACCCTCACAATTACATGACAACCAAAGCCGCCATGAATTGACGAGCCCTAAACGTGATATGAATCACGGGGTCGATACGCGTAAAGTTCGCAAAAGCCACCCGTCGGTTCGGGATAGGCTGGAACCACGTCTGATAGAGGAAATCATCAGAAACAAGTCTTGAAAGATTGAAATGGAAAATCAAGAATTTTAACGTTATTCGGATTGGCTGTCACCCTATCAAAGGATTCTAGAACGAGAAAAACGACGTTCTGAACGTCGAGGGTAAAATTACTCTTTTACCCTTCAAGCTTAGAACTTTGCCCATGCAATTGAAGAATGTCATTTTGGTCATTAAACCCTCCCAAGGCTGCCGAATTCAAGAAGAGACGAGGGCCATTGGATCAAAGCTTGAATGACAAGGGGACAAGTGTCAATGGATGGTGTAAAGAGTGGTCAAATCTACTATGCCAAACCTACCATTCAAAGCATTGACCAAGAGCCTTGAATATAGTCTTCTCACTCTCTCTCCTACTCATTTGGCTGGCCAAACCTCCCCCAAGCTCCCAAAACTTCTTCTTCTCCTTCCTTGTTTCTGTCCATCGCCGACCAGAACTGAGCCTCCCGGTCGCCTCCCACGAAGACCTTTTTCGGCCATCGTCTGACCGTCGACCGACTACACCAGCCTAGATACACATCTTTCCAACCTCCTTGAACAAGAAGCGAGCCATTTGGACCACCGAGGAGATCCAGCCAAGGATTCTCCCGAAATCCGACAGAAACAGACTCAACCTGAGGTAGGTCCGATTTCTGACCCTTTTGGAGGCCGAATTGTTAGTGTTTTGAGGTCACATTTTATGGAGATCTAGTAGACATGCATATGAATCTGTGGCAAAAAGTTGAGAGTGATTTGAAGAAATTTTGACCTCGAATCGGTCTTGTAAATCTTGGATAGAAACTGCCGGTTATTGACCTTGGACGATCCGACGAGTTTCCGGCAACGATTCGACTTCAAACCTTCGGTAAGCCTCACAAACCCTTAGATAGACATTTTAAGAGGTAGGATAGTGTTTAAATGATGAATTTGGAGTTGAATTAGGACTGGTAGCTCACAGCATGCACAGAACCGAGAGGGACCGGTTTGGTTCTGTGCATGGCCGAACCTTGGAGGGCTATTGGTGTTGGATTTTGAGTCTCAAATTGGTGATTAATACATGCTAGGACGATGGGGATTATGTTATGGAAACTTGTGATTCATGGATGGTTGAATTGGACTTGGAAATTGATGGAATTGGTTGAAATTCCTAGGTTGTGCGGCGAGTTTGACCTTGAACCTTAGGAGGCCGAAACTTTGAGGATCCAAGAAGTGAATTTGGTGTTATCAAACGCAAAGTAAGAGAATCCTAAATTTATGATAGGGAGATTGGACTTAATTGGGTGAGTCGAAGGTTGAATTGATCGGTTTAGGATGATTTACCAAAGGGATCGCTCTTATTATATCCTATGATATTATAGGATGATTGTGTGTGACATTGTTTATGCCTGAGTCATTTGTCATGTCCGAATATCATTTGATTTACTTTGCATGTCACGGGATTTACGATTTTCACTTGAATTTACACTTGGCATTGTGTGTGTGCAAATGGATTGAAAATCATGGCATGAGTTATGATTGTGGCATGAGCATGACATGGCGAGACCCTGAGGCGTATGAGACGCGGGGCGGGAGGTGGATGCCCTGATGTGACGAGATCGCGGGGTGGAGTTGATGTTGTGTGGCACCCTAATGCGATGAAATCGCGGGATTGAGATGGTCACGGTCCTAATGCAAATTATTCGTGGGATGGAGGTATGAAATGATGATATTGGCCTGGAGATTCATCGGAACCTGATTCGTTTACGTGGGTTGCGATGTCGGTCTGATGCGTTTACGCGGACCGAGCTTGATGCGATCTAATCGTAGGCTAGAGGACGAGGCAGGCAGAAAGAGGTGGTTGTGGTGAAATGGAAGGATGTGGTGCATGATCATTCAAGTGTGACATGGTATCATAGTTGCATGCCCATCATCTGTGTGTCACTATCTTATTTGTATGTGCTTGTATTATTATGAGTTTGGTATTATGGGATAGACGACTGCCTGAGTGGACGGTCGACCTGACCTTAGGTTAGGACTCTTTTACTGAGATGTGTATCTCACCCATTTGGGGACCCATATTTTTACAGATCCTAGGCCCTAAGTATGTGGCCTATACGATTTGGGGATCTCAAGGAGATGACGGCGTATTTTGACGAGTTCCCGAATAGGCAAGGGAACATTTATGTGAGAAAAAGTACGGTCGTATGGGTTGACAAGGGGAGCCCGAATTGGAAGCCTCATAGTTTCGAGGCAAGATTTAAGAAAGTTAGAGACGAACAGATTGGGCCGCTGAAGCCTCAGAGGTACCCTAGGGAGTTGTACCCGATTGGTGCCAGATGGTTGGGGAGCAGGAGTTACCGGAGGGTCTGTTGTTGGTTCTAGGAACGGACCTAAGAAGACTTTGACGCTGGACTTCACTGTGGAGGAGGATGAGGTCATTGTCCTGGAGGCAACCGAGGAGGATCTTATGGAGCCATCTCATAAGGCGACCATGGAGGATTCTATCGAGGTCCCATCAGAGACCTTCTCCAAGTACGAGCCGACGGAGGATGCCGAGGATACCGAGGATTCCAGCAGTTCATCTTAGGATTCCAGTTCGTTGACCTGAGCCTTTTGGAGGCGACCCGACCCTGCCCTTTTGGATGTCATGAGGAACTCTTTTGTGTATTACCCTGTCGCCTAGTTTGTTAGCGGATTGTAATAGCCGGCATTTGTATGAACAGTACGTTGTGATGTATGACAGTTGTTATGCTATCCAGGTCCCACTTAACTTTTATTTTGTACGGAGATTTATTTGAGTACCGCTTCTGCATGCTTAATATATAATATCTCTCGACTTGATTATAGATCTTGGGACTACGAGAGATGTGTTGTTTGTTTGCAGGGATGCTCGCGTGCTCGAAGGGTTCGAGGCGTGACATCAGATCCATAGCCCGTGCCCTTCACTTTTAGCATACAACGAGCATCTCTTTAGAGTCTATAAGACACTCTCAAAGCTGTTCATATTTCTCATGACTCCTTAAATGAGTACAATCATCATCTCTCAAGACGGTAACAACCAACTCAATCGTTCCTTGGGCACTTAATTCGACTATTATCAACTTCTTGATACCAGATGTCGAATCTTTCAAACTGTTCATTACACTTTTCACTTAAGAGCTCAAACCTTGGCCCCATGCTCTCATGAGTCCCCACTAGACTCCGTAGCACTTTGCTCAATTTTTTTTGTCACCCTTCCCTGAAGCATTAGTGACTTAACCTCTTGATTTCACAACCAGCTAATGCGATTTTATTTCAATTTCGTCCATTCAATTGAACGTCGACTTCACCCTAGAATTCAACATTGTTTACAGGACAGTTTCTCGAACTTCCCTTCCAAGAATTATTCAAGTTCTGTATCTTCTTTCTTAGTCCAGATACTCAATCTCAATATCGAGACAATTAGTTTCCCTTTCCTTTCACACTTGGGTCTCTTACTCTTTTTAAGGAAACTATACTCTTCAGTATCATTCTCTCACTTCGAATCCACCTTGTTCTTCATATTCTATAGCACATCAATCTTAGAGTTTGTGTTAACAGAGGTATTTTTACTCCAAGATTTCCAAATGTCACCAGACCTTCTTTCAGTGACTCGTCACCGCAAGTGACAAGATTCGTTTGTATTTGGTCTACACCAATTCACGTATCGAATATTCAATTCGACTACCTCGAGTCACTTTGTAATTACACTCTAAGGACTCTTTTCGCTTACTCAATCATTCATTAGAATTATGAGCAGCTAGGACTATCAAGTCCATTAACTTTTCTTTTCATCAACGACCATTTCATGGTCCAATCGCCCTTTAAGAATGACACCCTACTCTTTAGGGGTGATGGTTCGTAATGCCACTTCTAGTGGTTCCGTTTTAATCTTAATCATTCTCATAGAATCATCAATGTCAGACAACTGACATAACTCTTTCCTTAACTTTTCTCGTGACGGAAGAAATGAAACATCAATCTCTCACTATGAGACTTGTGCCAAGATTACAACCATCCCTTACAGGCGCATTTTGTGGAAATCTCTATATTCATAATCCGTGAACGGAAATCCTCTTTCGATTATTCACTTCCTTCCTTCGGATCCATTATAGTTCCTCCAAATCAAGAATATCAATTAGCCATAAGGCTCTCAAGTTTTAATCCACTCAGGGATTTACTCATTCTTATTCAAGGGTCCTTGACTACCTTTACCATATGCTTAAACGATCTTGAGAACTTTATCTCACACTGGTCGATCATTTTGTGATCCTTGCAAAATTATCAGGATCCAAACAACCTTTGCTCTCAAACAATCCCAGGAGGATACTTTTTGTCATCGAACAACTGAACATGGATAGTCCAGGTAGATATCATGCCTTCGAGGAAACCCTTCCCCTGGTGACATTTCACCAATTATCAATAGTCTTTTAAGGCTAAAACTGTCAAGGTCACTTTCTTTTCTCAAAGTACCCCAAAACTTCTAAGGTTTCCTTACTAAGATCCCCAATCTAGAGGGAGACAATTTCAAATCTTATCTCTCCATCAAACTCAATCAATCTCAATCTTATTCATAGCTTCACAAGCTTTTCAAAACTCTCGTGATTCTTCACACGCATTCACCTTTCTCGTGAATGAAATAATTTAGAGTTACTTTTCTCGTGACTTCTATCACTTAACTCCTCAGCACTAGCATCAGTCGATTCAGCGACTTAAGTAGCAATGGCAACTCCTTCTCGAGCTTACCTACCCAACCACTTTTCTCATTTCTGTTTAAAATTCTCACGATTCCTTATCACACTTGGGTCTCGCACGAGTAACAAAATTGAGCCATATGCTCTTCGCGTACTCATATTCCAATTGTTCTCTTTACTCAATTCTCATGATCTCTTTCAGTTTTAGGATATTCCATACCATGTATTCTCAAGCGCAACGCTTTTCTACAATCATACTGTGGTCGTTCAACATCATTAGGTTATCACGTCACTTAAACCACTATGATTCACTCTAGGAATCAGAGACTTAAGTCATCTAAGTCTAGCAGTCTCAAGCTGCTCATCTCATTATCTTTCACCATCAACCATCAGTGGTTTCCAAACAACTCTCAACTAGTTGCTTATTATACAAGGATTCAAAATCCTCATCAGTCAATGACTATTCAACTGGCTAGCCTCAACAAGGCGATTTCTCAATTAACAGCCATTATTAGGCAAGCGTCAACTAGGCAGCTCGACTACGTCAACACCAAGCAAATAATCAAGGCATCACTTTCATGAGTCAAATTCTCATACTATAAGCATAAAGCATCTGCCACTCTGTCATAAACACGACACGCTATCTCATTCTCAATAGGCATCAGTTCAATGGGTATAAACCCCACATGCCGTTTAATTTCTCAGTTAGACCTTGGCCATAACAATCATATGATGCCCAACTACAAAATATGCCCAACAGGCCAATCACAACATCATTTTTCTTTTTCAAACGACATACACTGCCAAGCATAAAGTTTTTAACCATGTCACTCACAGGCATCATTGCACATGTCATGCCAGTTTGGAACATTCATGTCAAGATTCAATTCCGTGCCATACATCTCTTAACCACAATTGGACTCAACCTGATACCTAGACTTTCCCTTTCAAGTTATGACTTGGGTCATTCCTGTATCTTGCCATCTTAGAAGCCTGCCAGGAGCTGCTCCTTGTCTGGACCTTTCTATCCCGGCGATCACTCTCCGCCCTCATTAGTCCTAGCCGTTGCAGGTTGTCCCAAGTCATATCTATGAAGAAAGCCTCGTTCCACACGTCCCATACCATGCTTCATTATAGTTTATAGGTATCGCATCCACTTGTCTCATACCAAGCGACAGTTTATTAAGTCCAACCGTGATAAGTTCATGCATGCATCCTCATGAACTTTCCTTTCAATGCCACAAACACATGCACAACATGTTCGTTTTCACTACTTGTCATACCATAATCGTTTCCACATTAAGCCTCAACTATAAAAAACCTCTAGTTCCACCAATGACCATCACATCTCACAGATCGGTTGCCTATAGTCAACCATAGACCTCAAGTCTATTTGCTATTCAAGTCAAATTTATATGCATTCGATCACAACTGGCCTTTAAGCCAAATATTCCTTGCCCGATTCCTTGTATACACCTTACCTCATTTTATCCAAGACTGTCAATAGCAATCGATAACTAAACTATTAAGATATCACGCAATTCAAGCCTGAATTCGCGAATGCCAGTCGTCTCTTTATAATTCATATTCTCCAAGTTGGGTCATCGACAAGTCATGATCACAATCATATACTCCAATTGACCCTTCATTCATAAGCTATTCTCTAGCAACCTTAAATCTAAGCTTATGACTCTTCAACCTTCACTCACGTCCTGGTGAGCTTTATTCATAAAATCACTCAAAATTATCCATTAAATTGACACTAGGAACTTTGAAAATATTCACAAGTTTAAGCCTATATCCTCAAGATTCAGTGATTAATGCTTAATCCTGAATGCCTCACTAGCTAATTGTCCTCAAGTCATCGGTCCTTATCACTCTAAACCTCAATCACAATGGATCGAGCTGACCTTGCTCTGATACCACTTAAACGGGAATGTCACGTTCCGAACTCGGCGAGCACGCGAGCGTCCCACCAGGTCGTAATCAAGCTTTGCCATCCAGTATCCTTCGGCCCTCATGTTCAATTATTGTATATATGCTGAAGCAAGAAACTACTCCGTACACAAATAAAATCAAGATGACTTAGGACAAAAATAAATAATACACTTCTCAATCTATAGAATACACCTCAATTCATTCCAAAGATCAAAACTAATCCACCAAAAAATATACAATCTCTAAATCACCCAACATCTTAAATACAGTTGATCAACTACTTCCTCGAATGCCAATCATGGGCAAGTTCGGGCTTCCTTCGCTTGGAACCCGAAAAAGTTAAGCCCCCACTGGGGTGGGATATAAATCTCAATAAGTGAAACCTAAACCTAGACCTGAACATCAATCCCCCCAGACCAACTCAACAACATCAGAAACATGCATTCATCAATCAACTATCTTAGCAAGATAGGCATAATTAGGGTCACAGTCAAACATAATCAACCTCAAGTGTTCATGCTTTGAGTACATGGTACATAAAATAGCATTCATGACTTTCAGAGTCACCACAATCAATCATTGCCCGGCTCTTAGGCTACCATGTATTTCTCTGGCACTCTTGCCAACTGATATCACTAGTGCCACAGACCAATCGATATCACTATAACTCATAGTTAATTGATATCGCTAGAGGCCACATGCCAATTGATATCATTAGATGCATCAAGTCAATGCGATCTCCGGGGCCACAAGCCGACAATGGCGGGGCAATATAGCCCATTCATACAACATAGGCATAATTTAGCATATCAAATCATTCATGAACACACCACATGCTATAGGATACATGCTTCACATATTAGCCTAAAAGAAACATATTGTCTTCAATGAGATAGACCATTAATCATCGCTAGGGCCCACGATCGCGATGTATCGCCAGGGCTCCAAGCCGCAATATAATTTTACAGGTCTCCAAGCCAAATCATCGCCAGGGCCCACAGCCAATTCAATAACATGCTATCAATTACCATACTTTTATCACACAATCGCAATACACAAAATAACTTTCCAGTAGAGTCCTAGGGTTCAAGTAAAGGTTTATGAACCACTTAACTCTATCGATTAGCAAAATTTCACACCAATTGATTCTTCTCAAATCCACACGTATATAATCTCCAAGAATTCCTCGTCAACCTAGAAAGGTTTAGCAATCTTGGATCAAAAGTCGTTAAATTCTGAATTCCATTAACCCAATTCCTCATTAGCCACACAATTGGCAATTCAAGACGTTTTATTGATCAAGTGAATCCATAACAACACTCCCACGAACCTTAAATATGTTCGGTTCACATAGCCACACGCAAGGTAAAATACAACTTAGAGTTTCAGGCGTCAATTTTGTCCATAATTCACTTCTAATGCCCAATTCACTTCATATACTCCTCATTAACACCTCACACCACATCCTATAGGACATTATGAGTCAATTTGAAGTCACCACACCCTTTAATTAGCCCCCAACAGAACCGGCCAGCAAGGGTTCACCCACAAAACAGAATCGATTTTGGTTCAATTAGACTAATCAAGCCATATCTCAGCCTTAAGCCTCAATTCTTCACAAAATAAACTTGCTAGAATCTTAATTCACATGTTAAGAGAGCTCATCGAGAGTTTTGGAGCGAAACAATAAAATAAAAGCCTTCGAACCAACCGGTTTTCTACACGATCCTCAAAAGGACAAATTCTGTCCATTTTTAATCATCCAAAATCAGCCATGAAACCCTATTTTAACACCATCAAACTTGTAATCACAGACTATCCAGCCTTAGTACTAGATGTTATGAAGATCTCACTGAAAATTTGAAGCTATTTGAAGTCCGAAAGCCCCCGAAACAGATCTTTCTCCAAAACTTATCGGAATCAACCTTTTTCCCACTAAAACAGACCTACAGGACAAACGACTGGGCCAAATTAAACTCATAATACCTTATTAGAACAACAAGATGATTATCTTTAATATGGCGATAGATTTACCTTAATCTGATATCGAACGGCGAAGTTATGATCGAAATAGTGGAGCTATTTTTCCCTGTCCGTAGGGAACCTGTTCGATCGACAGAAAAAAATGAAGAAGAGGAAGATGGTGGAGATGGTGGCCGGCCAAACATCAAGAGAGAGAGAGAGTCCATTATACACCAATTATCCATTTTGGTCAAATAGATAATATGGGTAATTAAATGGCATTTAATGCTTGGCCTTCTCTTTGATTGACACTTGGTAACCTTCCGTTGGTTGCTTCATTGACTTTGACTCCCTTTGACTCATCCTCATTCTTATCCAATTTTTGGCAGCATATAGAGGAGAAGAAATGGCCAAAATAAAATTCTAAACTTCTTAAAGCAATGTCAAACGTTGAGGGGCAAAATGGTCATTTTATATTTTTTGTCTGAATTTTCATTTTTTCAATAGAAACCACCCTTGATGAGGCGATGTCCATTACAATTCAATCATTGGAATTCCTCAATGTCCAATACCCAAATCTCGAGGTCCAATTTCATATCGAACTCTCGTCGATTGTAATTCCAATTTATCTCAAACTGACGTACGACTCTTGCAGGCGCTACGCGTATCGACCTTGAAATTTTTTCTCAAGTCGTGGCGACTTTGATTGTCATGTAATTGCGAGGATTTATCGTTCATTCCTTCGATCTTGATAATCGAGATTTGATTTAGGAATTTCTCACAAATTACACATTGGTTAAGCGGAATCACCAGCGTCCCAACGTATAACACTAGCAAGACATTCCATGATCGTTCTTAGATCGATCTCTACTGGCCCAAGATATTTCCTCGACAATCCTTATGGTCAAAGTGTCATTTCTCATTCAAATTTCCCAGGTCCACGTACCCGACTCCACGTCAGTCTTTTCCTTTTGGTCAGTTAACTCAAGAGTGGCCAACTCTGAGCGAGCTACAACTGAAACACATTGATCGATATCCTTTCATTTAATAGTCTCGAGAGGGTCGGAATTCGGAATGTCACAGTATCAATCTTAATTGGTTCTTAAGGAAGACCACTTACACAACCCAGATTGTCTCGGCTCTTGTTCATGACACTAAATGACAACACAAGAAATGGGAGTTATCAGGTTGGCTTTGTTCAGTAGTTGAGGGTATCTCAAACGCAAAGCTGTGGAGATCATGGTAGATTGAGAAGGCTCGATACAATGGCTCTAAGCTTGGAACAGCAGTGAATTGCACTGGACCCGTACTCAGGGCGTCGGCTTATTGCCTCCGGTGATTAACCAGCAGTTGAACATGAGCTGTGACTCATGGAAAAGCAGCTTCAGACAACGGGAAGGGCTGAGCAAGGAGTTCGAAGGCTCGGTGAGGGCTGAAACGCGTCGGGACTAGGCAACGCTCAGACGAGGAGGTGGCGGTCGGCTGTGGCTGGTTCGTGCAAATGTCTAAGACAGTCAAACGGTCTGGATACAGGCATGAGCAGGCCGTGTTGGAACAGGAAGGCGACCGGGCAGGGTTGTCGGGGCTGTGAGGTATCGGATGACCTCAGGTGGCTCAAACCAGCAGCCCCGAATGGCGAAACGGTGAGCTCCCATCGCCAACAGTTAGGATGCGCTGGAGACCGAATGGAAAACAGAGCCGCCGGATGTCTATCGGTGGTTTACGGGGTTTTGGGACATCGCCGAGTTTAGGTGGGGTGCGAATGAAAGAGTTCAGGGTGGAGCACGGTGGTGCGAGCCGCATTGGCCCTCGGTTCAGCGTGCACTCACGGTCGGGTCGCCCGATAGCCTAGCCGGAGTCCATCAGCAAGATGTAGTGGCGTCGTAGTGGAGTTAGGTGGCAGGTGGCGATGGATGGCGACGAAACGAGGCGGAGATAGGGTGATCGTGGTGGAGCCGATGACTGAAGAAGTGAATCGTAGAAGGTAAATTAAAAACAAGGCAGGAAAGATTGATGAAGAAGAAGGAGCAGCAGAGAGGACGATAATCCATCATTCCACAATGCGTGAGAGAGTCGTACGTGACCTGTAGAGAGAGAGAGAGAGAGAGAGAGAGAGAGTAAAAAAAAATCATGTGGGTTTAGTACACTACCCTTGAGGTTTCTTTGGTGACATGACTAGGAGGGTTATTTAAAGGGAGACAATCAAATTCAAAGTGGGGTTCGCAATTCCTTTCAAAAATCTCTCCGTAATCATTCGGCTGAAGGGTCTTCAATGAAAAACAAGAGCATTCGATCTTTGTAACCGAATGTGAAAGAGAGTGGGCTCCACTTTCATCACCCTTACTCAAAATCTTAACTAAAGGGGGAAAACAATAGGATATTCGGTTGATGAGTTGAAGAGAAAGTAGGACCCAGATAAATCATTCTCTTCCTTATTCCAAATATCTGTTGCTACGGATGGAGGAGACAGGGAAGTATCTCAGTTGGGTATTATCAATTGGGGTCCGCCAACACAGAATCTATTTCATTTAAAAATCTTGTCTTTTGTACGTAAAAGTTCAAGGGCAAAAACATAATTTAACGAACAAGCATTGATCGATGTATAACTCGATTGACTGAGGATAAAAATCAGAATTTCGCATTCAGGATTCACTAATGGTTAAATCTGCACGCGAGTCTCGATTTTATGAGTCAAAGTTTGACGATTCAAATTTAATTTTTTTTGACAATTATTGCGGAATAGCCAATCGCCGACGTTTAAATCTTCCAAAGCCAAACTTCTTCTTCCACGCTGGCATTTATATTTTCCTTACAGTCAACTAGATTTCGAGATGTCGCAGCACCAACGTGCCAAAGTTCCGGAAACTACTGGATTCCTCATGCCACTAAAAACATGGTAAAGACATCTTAGTTTTTCCGACGGCATCCTTTCTCGATGAAGTCAAGGGTAACTCCACGAGTCGAGTCATGTACTTGTAGTTGTTGCAGCATCTTATTTAGCATTTTAAGGTTCTCTGTCTCATTTTAGGTTTTGAGAAGGAAAATGTAAGTGCTTTTCTTTTGTTTTTTGGTGGCGTGAGCATGCGATAGCAGCACAAGGAAAAGGTCCGGGGGAGAAGTGCTACAGTAGATTCAGGGAATGACTTTGGAATCTATGTATCCAATAGAGCGAAAATCACGTCAAAGCTCCCATCAGGGAGAATCATGCATGTCAAAGCTCTTGTCTCATCATACTTTGATTTTCACGTAAAATTCACTTACGGGGGACCATACGCACGTCAAGGGAAATGCTAGACTTACAGGGATTGATTTCATTCAACATGGTACTGATTATTGATCACGACCCGCTTATTTAAAGGATCAATCACAGTCTAGCACATCACTTGATAAATTAATTTTTATCAATTAATCCAAGTTTATTTGTTGCTGATGATAAAAATGGTATGCCGGCTTGGGGATTTTTGCTTCATCACCTATCAAGCATGGCGTTTAATAGATCATAGGATCTTCCAAACAAAGCAAAGTTTGTGGAAAGATCCTCAAAGAGCAGCCTTCCTTCTCTAACGTATGCATCACAAGCTTATTGAGGGAAGACACGAACCTAATACGAACCAAAGGTTGTTCGAAGAATGCCGAATATCAAAATCTCATCCTTATCCTATCCGGTGTTTGGGCAATCCCGGCATACATCTGGATAATATAACTCCCGTTGGGATATGTCCAGATATTGCATGGCCGGCCAAGGCGAGAGCCACCATGAAGGCAGCTGAACCGATCACGAACGATCATGACCAGCCGATCGTGTTACCCAACTGGAGCTTCCCTATCGGCATCTGCACCTTAGCCCGAATCTACAGACATTTTCACTCTTCTCGTAGGGTCAGAAACCCGCCCAATTTTGTTTTTACGAGAGAAAGATGTCCACGGCCATTGCATTTGGTCAACCCACTGCCTTCTCTAAGGCCTTGCTGTTTCCTCACAGAAATGGCAGATGGAGCTTCACTCCTTACTCGTCCTCATGATTTTCTCCTGCTGAAAAAGCTTCGCCATAAATGGAATCTCGAAATCTTTTCACAATCCAGAAAATTTCGAAGTCCGGGTTTCATGTCCGGACAACCAAACGTGCCAAAGTGTTTATCTACCCAGCACGCACAGCTCTCATGGGCTGTACAATCTCTCAAACAGTTCACGTTTACAGCAACCTCAAACAAAATTTACTATAGTCGAAAAACCTCCACAACGAAGACTCATTGCTGTGCAAGAGGTCATTACCGAAGTCAGCTGTGAATGATGAGCTGTCTTGGCGGGCCAAGGACAAATCTCTGAAGGCGTTCGCCCCGTGCCCTATCGGATTATCGGAAGCATTGCTTGTAGCATTGAAGTTGACCGCCGCAGCATGATCATTCACGGTCTCCGGTTGTCCATGGTTCAAGGAAATAAAGGGCATGTGCGGAGGCCCAGCTACCAAATCAATGGGAACAGTAGGATGACTCTGGTTGATTGCACCATGGTTGGCCGGCTGCGGCTGCTGCTGCTGCTCCTGAATCTCCCGCAAGTCGAACATGTCCAGAGGCTGGGCATTAATTACCGGATCATTGGGAGTGTCAGCGTGTTCGAAACAAATTGGGTCTTTCTCCGTTGCCCGCGGCTGTTGCTGCTTCTGATCAGGCATCGGTATGCCACCGCACACGCTCAGAAGCTCGGCAATAGGAGCCTGGCCCCAGGGCTCCAGTGGCGCACCGCCATTCCGTCCAGGAACAGGAGACAAGCTTTCCACGTGGAAGTCACAATGGCCCGGAGAGTTGTGTGGACCTTCGCGTCCATCTTCGGTTAAGGCCGCGATCTTCCTCTTCCTCCTGTTCATGTGTATCTTGCATATCACATAGCCATCAAGCTGAACAAAGACGCATCAATTGGTTAGCAAAACAGTTTTACCGACCCGCAAAGCGAAGTCACACTCGAATTTCAAAACTACGGTCCCGACCTGCATGTTGTTCTCGCCGGTCATTCTCTTGGGATTGTCGTTATTGTGATCAATGTCCTTGGCTGTGAACTCGTGCATGATCCAACCGGTCTTGACGCCGCTCTGAGGCTTGCCGAGGTAGTAAACGAGCGACCTCTTCCATCCGATGACTTGCCCCTCATGAACAATTTCCGCCGCCGACCCAGTGGCCTTCCAGAATCCGCCTGCGGCCTCTCTATTGGGCCGCTTCCCGTTCTTGTACTTCCGGTCTCTGGTCGTGAAGAAATACCACTCTTGCTCTCTGTCCCCCCACCCGTTCAGTTCTGCGGGTTACCAAGAACGGAGAGAGGATAACGTAGAGAACATACTCAATAATTTCTCGTAAAATACAAGAGACAATGAGCATATCATCGTTTATAAATCAAACTAAAAAAAAAAAAGATGAAGACACTGACCGGAGAGTTGCTGAGGGGTGTGCTTGTAGACATTGAGGTCCATGAAGGGATGAGGCGAGAGAGGCTGGCCGGAGAGCTTCCGGCGCAAGAAGTAGATGAGCTCATGGTCGGCGGGGTAAAATCTTATTCCCGGCGGGCATCGCTTCAAGAACGAGACGTAAGGCCCCGGTCTCTCGCACCCGCATGCGCAGCTCTCGCTTCTCGCCGGAGTCTGCATTCTCTTTCTTTGACTTTGTTTGGAGGTTTCGATTTTTGAGGGGGTTTTGTCTGCTAACGGTACGGATGGTCGTGGACTAGTGGTCCCTAAATCTAGCTGGTTTAGGATTATTGTATGGCTACAAGAACTCCTCTCCTTCTTGAGAATCTTTTGTTCGAAAGATTATGTAGTTAGGATTTCTTTAATTCTAGATTTGGTAGATATCTGGTCGAATTAATGATAGATGTTGATGGATTAGAGTAGGAGAGATGGATAACGAAATTTCGAAAATAGGGTATACGCTGCATCTCATCTTGGTTGATCCATATCTAATGCACCCTTTACTCTTGTCATGTTTAAAATTGAGGATAAGGTTATTTTAGCTTTGTAAAGAGTGGAGACCAACTTCAAAAGGGGGAAAAAAAAAAAAAGAGACTTTGATTGAGATTATATGGAACGGAATGCCTTCAACATGAGCCATGGAGATATGAGAAGGTCAATTGTGTGAGAGGAATTCTTAGGTTCAAGCTTAAGCGATTATTCATTGTAACTCAACTTATAAATTCAAATGAACCCCCCAAAATAGAACTATATATATATATATATATATATATGTATATATTCAACTACGTAATTAAACCAAAGCAAAAGATTTAGGGATAATGACACAAATTTGTTTCTGAACTTTGATCCGATGTGTAGTGTGGTCCCGCAACTTTTAATCTATCTAACGTGGTCGTTGAATTTTAGTCCAATGTTCAATATTGTCCATGAGCTTTCAGTTTGTTTAATATGGTCCATAAACTTTTGAAACATATTTGACTTAATTCTCGATTTTTAGGCAGACATTCATTGCGGTACTTTCATTTATTCAAGTCCAGGCACAACATTGGATATTTCTTATAGAGCATGGATTTAATTGAACATTTTTCAAAAGTTCGAGGATCGCATTGAATAGATTGAATTCAAGGACCACATTGCATATTGTGCTAAAGTTCAATGACCACATCGAATCAATTAAAAATTGAGAGACCATTTGTGTCATATTCCCAACAATCCAACGCAATTCGCGTTTTAACTTTCTTTTTTTTTTCAAGTGTCATGTCATTAACGGAAGGACTCGATTGCACTTTTTGCATGTTTTAGGACTTGATTATAATTTCGTGATAAGTTTTAGGATTTCTAATGGATAAATGTGTCTCCATGGATCTTTTTCATGCAATTTACGTAACGTTAGATTAGTTTAGAATCACATTTTGATCTTTCCAAGTAACTAGGAAGATAAATGTAATATTACAATATTTTGTGTATTTAGCGTTGTCCATTATTACAATTATGTTCACCTTTCGGCTCTACAGCGTGAAGGTTTCGAGCACCCAACCTCTCTTCGTCATATGCACGACTACGAATCGTTGATTTTATGTTTAGTGAGAATGTTTATACTTAAAAAACCCTTAAATTAAGGATGGAAAAAAAATCCCTTTTTATGTGAACTTTCTATTACACTTGTGGTGTTCTAATTTTCCAATAAAATTTATTCACGGGACAATATATATGTCTGATTTCATTTAACATGTTGTTATTGATTATTGAACACGACCATCTCATTTGAAGGACCAGTTGCAGTCCGACACATTATTTAATTAATCAAGTTCTCAATTATTCCAAATTTCTTTGGTATTGCTTATATTACTGATAATAAAAATGTTAGGTCAGTTCGGCAATGTTGCATTATCCCATCAAGCATGGCGTTAATGGAGGATTTGGATCACCTAACATTGGGGTTTCTGTGACATATGTAACATTACTCAAATCAGACCGTCCAAATGAAGAGAGACAGCCTAGTTTGAGAGATGTTGGGATTTAAAAATTTTCAAATCCTACAAAAATTTCCGCATAATTTTTTTCCCTCCCTCTCAACAAATGACGTGGTCCATTCCTAGCTGTTCATTTTCATTTGGACGGCTTAATTTGAGTAATGTTACGCATGTCATGGATCAAGTGATCTAGATTTGTTAATAGATCACATCAGCAAAACAAAGCAAAAGGATCCTCAAAGAGCAGCATCCCTTCTACAACATTATGCAACACAAGCTTTACCGATGCAATACATGAACTAATAAGAACCAAAGGTTGTTCGAAATATGCGGAATGTCAAAATCCTATCCGGTATTTGCGCAATCTCGGGATGCATCTGGATAAAATAATTTCCGTCGGCATATGCCCCAATATTGCATCGCCGGCCAAGGAGAGAACCACCACGAAGACAGCTGATTGTCGTCTCGCCTCGGACCACGAACGATCATGGCGAGCCGATCGTGCTCCTCAACTTGAGCTTCCCGATCGGTCAGGAACCCGCCCAATTTCGGGTTAGAGAGAGAGAGATGGCCGTGGCCATCGCATATACTAAAACACACTGCCTTCTCCATGGCCTTGCTGTTTCTTCACAGAAGTGGCAGAAGGAGCTTAACCACATTCTCTGCGCCTTACTCGTCATCCGCATCATCTACTGCTTCTTCGTCCTCATGATTTTCGACTGCTATGCCGACAAAGCTTCCCAATATATGGAAATTTCAAAAAAATTACACCATCCACGAAATTTTGACGCCCGCTTATTCTATGCTATTTCAATTCATGTCTGAACAACCAAACGTGCCGAAATGCTTATCTACTCAGTACAGCTCTCATGGGCTAATACAATCTCCCAAACAGTTCATGCTTCCTACAACCTCAAACAAAATTTACTATAGTCGAAAAACCTCCACAAGGAAGACTCATTGCTGTGCACGAGATCATCATCAAGGTCAGCCGGGAATGATAAACTGTCTTGGTGGGCCAAGGACAAATCTCCGAAGGCGTTCGCCCCGTGCCCTATCCAATCATAGGAAGCATTATTTGTAGCATGGAAGTTGACTGCCGCAGCTCGATCATTCGCCGTCTCTGGTTGTCCATGGTTCAAGGAAATAAAGGGCACGTGCGGGGGCCCAGCTACTAAATCGATGGGAATGTTAGGATGACTCTGGTTGATTGCACCATGGTTGGCCGTCTGCTGCTGCACCTGAGTCTCCCACCGGTCGAACATGTCCAGAGGCTGGTTACTAATTACAGGGTGATTGGGAGTGTCGGCATGTTCGAAACAAATTGTACCCTTCTCCGTCGCCTGCGGCTGTTGCTGCATCTGATCAGGCGTGGGAACGCCGCCGCACACGCTCGGAAGCTCGGCAATATGAGCCTGGTCCCAGGGCTCAAGTGGCCCACCGCCGTTCGGTCCGGGAACAGGAGACAAGCTTTCAGCGTGGAAGTCGCGGTGGCCCAAATCTGTGTGGAGCTTTGCATTCATCCTTGGTTAAGGCCGCTCTCTTCCTCTTCCTCTGGTCCTTCGATTCGTACTTCCTCCTGTTCATGTGTATCCTACATAGCACATAGCCATCAAGCTGAACAAAGACGCATCAATTGATTAGCAAAACAGTTTCATCACCATGCAAATCGAATCAGTCACATTCGACCGGACCTGCATGTCGTTTTCGCCAGTCGTTCTCTTACGATCGTTGTTGCTATTGTGATCAAAGTCCTTGGCTGTGAACTCGTGCATGATCCAACTGGTCTTGACGCCACTCTGAGGTTTGTCGAAGAAGTAGACGAGCGACCTCTTCCAGCCAATGACTTGCCCGTCATGAACGATTTCCCGGGCGGACCCGGTGGCCTTCCAGAATCCGCCTCCGGCCTCCCTATTGGGCCGCGTCCCTTTCTTGTGCTTCCGGTCTCTGGTCGTGAAGAAATACCACTCTCCCTCTCTGTCTCCCAAACCGTTCACCTCTGCGTGTTACCAAGAACGAGATTACTATAACGTAAATGTTAGTATTTCGGAAACAACTATAAAGCATGATGTCGGAGCGAATTGACCTTGTAAATTATATACAACAGAATGAGCATTTATCATCGTTTATAAATCAGACTAAAAAAAAAAAGTTGATGAAGACACTGACCGGAGAGTTGCTGAGGTGTGTGCTTGTAGACATTGAGGTCCATGATGGGATGAGGCTGTCGGAGAGGCTGGCCGGAGAGCTTCCGGCGCAAGTAGTCGATGAGCTCGTGGTCGTGGGGAAGAAACTCCATTCCCGGTGGGTGCTCCTTCGAGAAGGAGTCGTGAGGCGTCGTTTTCTGGCACCCGCGTCCGCAACTCTGTCTTCTCGCCGGAATCTCCATTGGTGGCTGAAGCTTCTCTCTTTCGCGACTTACTGGAGGTTTCGATTTTTCAGGGGTTATGTCTGCTCACGGTACGGATGGTCGGTCTAGGATTCTCTTGTGGGGTGCGAGGACTCCTCTTACTTCCTTCGAAAGATTTTGTAGCTAAATAATTTCCTTAATCTTAGAATTGGTATAGATATCTACAGATTTAGTTAAGACGCCATTCTCGTTATCCCGAAAGCTTTTTGAACGTGGAATTCTAAAACCTGAATTAACTGAACCGGAACTTTCAAATTGAGGATAAATTGCTTCAAATGATGAGCGCCGGCTATAAAAGCGCGCGATTAATGCGATCATCACCAATGTAACCTTTGCTCTCCTCGCGTTGATAAATTTAGAACGGGGTTATTTTAGTCTTTTAAAGACTGTACGGACGTCCCCGGGGGGGGGGGTGAACTTTTAAAAATATAAATCAGCCTTATTAAATTAAGTAAAACGGAATGCCTTATTCAACATCTCAGCCATTGAGATGAGAGGGTAAATTCTGTGTGAAAGGTAAATTGAGAAATTATTCATCACGGCATGACTCACCTTACAAATTTAAACGATCTGCTTTGATTATAATCAAAGCTAAACCCAGTGTTTTCTTTTTCTTTCGATTTCACGTGGCTCTGTGTGTTATTGCTGGAATCGAATTATATCACGTGCTCTCTTGGCCAGGTAAGGTTGGACAAAGTGATCCGTCTGGACATTCGTGTTGCCCAAGGGTCGAGTCGATTAAAATCTGAAGTCGTTCAATGTTTGCTTGTGCGTCACTTAGACTTCTTCAGGTTGTATATCCACCTCATCGAGTGTCGCCTTGGCTTCATGTTGATTTGACTTCGGATCATCACGTTCTTATGACTCGGGACGTGGTTAGGATGTCCCAAGAACTTGCAGACCATGTGTACTTGTGCAGTGACTGCTGATTTTCGATATCATTTGAATGATAAACATGTATTTGTGACTTTGTGGAGCCTTCTTTATGTTCTTCAAGGACATGCTTAGAGTAATTTGGGCGCTGTCCTCATGTCTCTCCGTCTCTCTACCCCTGTCCTAACCTCCTACAAGATCCTTTATTCCTGGGACTGTGAAGCTTGGGCCCCGATCCTCTCCGGGTTCTGGTGAGAGCCTGCCCGTCCTCCCTTCTGGTCAGCGAGGCACCTGGTGGCCACAGGGTGTGTGAATATTTTTTTTTAAGAAAAAACAGAAAAAGGAAAAGACATAAAAAATCCCCAAAAAAATCAAAAAATTGAAATGACAAAAATCCCCTTAAAATCAGGCCCTCTTTGAGATTTCATCGTCATTTCACACCCTTATTGACACAAAGTTTACATCGTACCTTTATTCGAAATTTTCCCTTGTTTCAAGAAATAGCCGGACTATGGACATTGTCGTCATTTTCTTTTTTATTTTATTTTTATTTTTTCTCGTACTTTCTCGCCAGTGCTCGATCTCAGGCGATAGCTAGCCTCAGATGAGGTGGAACGAGGGTCACCTCACTTAGGCAAGGTCGCCTTCAAGTTGGTCGAGCGCCTTGCCTAAGTAGACTTGCTTATTCCACGTGAGGCTAGGCTAGCTACCCGTGAGAATAAAGTAAAAAAATAACCAAAATATATTTGGTCACACCCTTTTTGAACTTAAAAAAAAAAACATTTCGTGTCATTATTTAAAATAAATTTCATTTATTATCTTTATTGAAAAAACCAGTTACTTAAAATTTTTCCGCTGGAAAAATAAGTTCCCGGGCTGACTGGGGGGAAACTGAGTAGTAGAGTAGCTGAGCTTTATCCTCTCTTTGGGAGGTCTCCGCGGAGAGACGTTATCGAGAGAGAGAGAGAGAGAGATTCAGGCGCAACAACGGTTGGATGGATAGAAGGGGGTGCAACTAAGGCGCATTTCGGAGCGATGGCAGTGGCGACACGTGTCTCTACGGTCTTCTCTGTCGCTTCACCATCGCCGTCACCGTCATCTTCCTCGGCAGCAGTGGGTCAATGTCATAAATTGAGTTGGGTGAGAGCTCGCGCAATTAATCCCCGACGCCATCGCCGCAGTTGCAGCAATACCAGTCAAATTAGGGTCTCGCCCTCTTCGCTTTTGCTTCGTTTCGCTTCCCCTTCGTCGTCTCCGTCTCCTTCTCTTTCTTCTTCTTCTTCTTCTTCGCCGAGGAGGTGGTTCCTGACTGTTTCTGCATCCATGGCCGACGCCACTCCACCGACCGTACTCGTCACCGGCGCTGGTGGTCGAACTGGTGAGGCTCTTCTCTTTCGTTTGCAAAGCTTGCTTGTTTTTCTTTCCTTGTTGGGTTTTTGAGTTGCAAACGCCTGATTACTTCCCTCTGTTTGAGCTTCTCTGTGGGACTCGTTGCTTTTTTTCGTACTTTCTCGTTTGAGTCTTCAGAATTGATGTCATCAGATAACTTTTATCGTCTCAAATTTGTTGTCTGTTTTTCTTTACTGAGGTAGATGATGGATTATGGCTTTAAGTGTATGCACGCGCGCGCGCTCATGTGAAAGTTAGAACAGATCTAGCTCAAGAAGTAGGAAGAAGAAGCAGAGCACCCGAATCCCGATGCTAAAATTTGCAAAATTAAGCGAATTGTATTGCAGTTCGTATCCCTTTATCAATGTGGCAGGCTTTTCAATTGCCATTTTGCTGTTTTTCCCAAGGGAAAATTGTGTGAGGAAACGTTTGGAGACGAACCCCTGATGAATGCGGTTTAGTCTTGTAAAGGAACTCTTTCATTACTCTGGGAATTCATCATGATAGATGATTATGTCGATGCACAATCATGAAACAGTTTATGGCAAACTGAGTAGTGAGTAGCTACTTGAGGAGGTTGACAATTCCATGTAGGATAATGATATGCAAAGCGACGCGCCATCATCTGTGGGAAGAAGCAAAAGAGTGATCCAAACTGCAGTCGGGTTGGTTCAAACTGATGATAGGAATGTAGACGATTATATGAGTTCATTTTATGGGTTAATAGTTGGAAGTTGCTATCTGATAAGACCATACAGAGTGCTATCTACTGCACTCAAGTTGCACCCCTTGGATTTAAGAGGCAATGTAAAAGTGCTTTGGAGTGAGTTTTGCTAGAGGTTTGTTCGCCAACTGATGGCTTCGAGCATGAAGGCTGGAAGCCAAAAGTTGTGTTACCTAATTTCTGGCTTATAGTTTTTGGCTTTTTGGTTCAAAAGATTATTTCAACTGTTAAAAGATGATAAGAAATTTACATGGCTAGAGATGCCTATATTAATTGTTCTGTAGATGAGGTTCCCAACATAATAATAATCGCAATGAGCCATAATCAATATTGAAAAGCAAGTCATCTTTGAAATACCAAAAACCACTTCTAAAAAGTCAATAAGCTAAAGTGACAGCTAAAGAGATGTGCTAATCTCAAATATACACTTAGCCTTATCAAATATTGCTAGAAGTGCTAATCTCATTTCTAAATATTTCATTTTCACATGTGCAACAATACACTACCATCTTGTTTGACCGAGTGCGATATTCGTGAGTCATGCCAAGCGGCCTCGCAATGGCTCATGCATCGATCGATCGGCTCATTCATGCTCGATGGCCCATTCAGTGGGCCACGGCCATGCTCGATGGCCGGTTCGCTCGATGCATTTGTATTTGTCTATTGGTTGGACACGAATTGTTTGAAGGAGGAGGTAGCTATTTCTCCATGCTCCTCTAGCACTGCTACTAATATATATCAGCCATTGGATTTAGGAGATAATGCATCTACTTATTAGTCTCACGCTTCACAATTTAGATTCACCAGAGAAATGCCCCTAGAGCATATAATAAGAGTTCCGACTTGAAGTCAAACAGCTCTTTCAGCAGATTTAGTACGATATGAAAGAAATTCTTCATGTGTAACAGTTTAGCATGCAAAAGAAATTGAAATACCACCGCTTAAGATCTGGTCTATGGGGATTCTTGTACTTGAATGGCTAATTTCCTAAAATAGTATGTACACAGCGCCCGGGCGCACTGGGAGGTGCTGATTTTCAATCTCTAGCTCTCAAATTTCGCACGTCTTCATAACATTTTGAGAAGAGACACGATGTTGGGTTTTCCAGAGTCCAGACTCGGCTGTATTTCCCTCACTTTCAGAATGTCACCTTTCTTCCTATGGGTTTTAAGGTTATCATTGTTATTAATTCTTTAGATAATCTTGTCTGACAGGTCAAATAGTTTACAAGAAATTGAAGGAGAGGCGAGATCAGTTTGTTGCAAGAGGTCTCGTGAGAACTGAAGAGAGCAAGGGAAAAATTGGGGGAGCTGATGATGTTTATGTTGTTGATATAAGGGACACCAGTAGTATAGTTCCTGCAATTCAAGGCACTGACTTTCTTATCATTCTCACCAGTGCTGTTCCAAAGATGAAGCCGGGTTTCGATCCCATTAAGGGTGGAAGGCCTGAGTTTTATTTTGAAGAAGGAGCTTATCCTGAGCAGGTCATTTTACATCTTTGTTTACACTTTCTAGGGACATTGATTGTCCTTTCTATCTGCTCTAACAAAATATTTTGCATCTCAGGTCGATTGGCATGGACAGAAAAATCAAATTGATGCTGGTCTCTATCTCTTGGTCATTGGAATTGATTCTATGATTCCGACTTCCTTGGCATGCCCCTTGCTGATTTATACGATTTCTTTCTACAGCTAAAGCTGCAGGAGTAAAGCAAATAGTTTTGGTTGGTTCAATGGGCGGAACAAATCCCAATCACCCTTTGAACAGTTTGGGGAATGGAAATATTCTGGTTTGTGCATCATCAATCTCCACATTGTCTTTTAAAATGGTTTTTGATCTCTTTTTATTTGAGCATGTTTTGTCATCGAGCTTCCATTTAATTGACCATCAGTGCTGGTAATTTTTCTGTGGTGTTTGTTTTTGCTGGGAAGAGGGGGAGAAAGATAAATAAAGGTTGGAACGAAGAGAGGAGAAGGGGAATTTTTTGTTTTTATTTCGTTGGCTGGTTTGGGGAAGAAGAGAAGGGAAAGAGAAAAAAAAAAGGGGGGGGGGGGGGGAGGGATGTTGGTTAACCATAGGAGGTTAAGAGGCTTCCACTATCGAGAGGTATGCAAAATGCAAATCGCACGAAATAGTCAAGTATAGTAGATGTTGGCTGACAGATTGGGGAAATTTGCTCAAGACAAATCGATATTGTCTAATGCCTATTTATGCCATTGGGAAGGCCACTAATGAGCCTATGGTAGGGGAAAGTACATGCAGTCAAATGCTAAAATTCATAGACTACTCTTTATATCCGTATCTACCAGTGCTAAGTATCAGCTTTCATTGTTTAAATCATGTTGTTTGTCTCATTCAATATCATTTACTGGATCAATATGTGAGTAAGGAAATGTATACTGCAGCAAAATATTAGCTTTTGTTATTTTACAGGTGTGGAAGAGGAAGGCTGAGCAGTACCTGGCTGATTCTGGCATTCCATACACAATAATAAGGTGGATTCAAAACTTATGAGATTTAAACATTCTTCCCAACAATATCACTCATTAACACAATAAACTGATGACTGATCACCAATTGGTTAGTTATGAGCATCCCAGATTCCAATGACAATCAAAGTATTGGTTTAGTAAATAGGATTAGTTATTGGCTGAACAAAGTACCACTTGTTGTTACTTTCACTAGACTAGACAATGCCTACTTGTAACTATCTGATTCAGGGCTGGAGGCTTGCAAGACAGAGAAGGGGGTGTCCGTGAATTAATTGTGGGCAAGGATGATGAGATTCTTGAGACACCAACAAAAACCATCGCAAGAGAGGACGTCGCAGAAGTTTGCATTCAGGTGATTAGTTATGCCGTTATGTAGTTTGTTCTCTTAGCTTAACTTGCGAGGTTAAATTTCCAATCCAATCTTTCCCTCTTAAATAGGCGCTGCTCTTCGAGGAGTCCAAGGACAAGGCATTCGATCTGGCCTCGAAGCCTGAAGATACCGGTACACCCACAAAAGATTTCAAGGCTCTATTTGCTAGTGTGACCACTAAATTTTAACATTGCGAGTGGCCATCGATTCTTAGCTTAATTGTTTCTCAATTACTTGCTCTTGCTAAGTTTATCAAGAGGGAGAAAGAAAGACAAGACAAATAAAACCAGGTGCACAAGAATTCATGTCTCCGCAGACTGGCGCGAGTCTCAATTCTGTGGTCAACTGCATTGGATGTGGCCCGATAATATGATCAGACAACAAAATTGGGTATTATTTACTTGTAAAAACTGCATGTCTATTTCCCTAATGTGCATCGGGAATGGTTTTCCTCCTTAAGTGATGATGGTCCGGTGCTGATGCTAGCGTTAGCTGTTGATTTAGGTTGGGAAATACTTACCATTAAAAGGCGTTATATGCTTACATCCCTTCCTTGTACATGGTATATAGATCGCGTGGGTCAAACCCATCTGGATTGTTGATTATATCAGTCCCGCCGTCGGGCCTACATGATTAAAGGTTCAGATGATATTAGTTCATTATGTCCTATGAACTATGCGATAACTACCGTGTGCTGATAGGACAATTCAGTAGAGCAGGACGGACCGATATGTTTGGAATGAGATGACTATATTTGAATTTGCAGGGCGTAGTGTTAGTAGGAAGCGTCAGATTTTGTCGAAGTAATGAAAATGGATTACGTGTTTGGAAATCTGAAAGCCGTGAGCAACGGAAATTAACAATTTGGTTGAGATGTATGATGTACTGGGGTCGTTTGAACAAGTAGGTGCCTAGACACGGGGATCCATTTGTTCACCTTTTTGGTTAAAGCTTGATTCTGTGTTTTTCGGAAGAATGCAATTCGTTTTTTGCGAAATAAACGTAACCTAGATGGTTGAAATGCCTATGGGTACCTTGTCACAAATCTATGGGAGAAATTTTCCAAAAATGGAAAATTCCTATCGCATGATTTCAATTATAAATTTTTTTCATTTGTCCAATTAATCTTTTGATGATTTATCAATTTAATATTCAACTTTTTAATTATGTTAATTTAATTTTAAATCTTTTAATGATTTGCTAATTTAGTCTTTTCGACCAAAATTAGCCGAAAATCACTAACTTGGCAATTTAGTCGGCTTCTGCTGTCTTACATGGCATGACAGGTGCTGAAACTTTTTTTTTTTTGGTCGGCCAGAAGCGAGTGCCTTCGCTTCCATGTTAGCCAAAGGTAAGGCTGTGGGCCCTCTCTTAGACTAGGCGAGGATCGCAGACCTAGGTTGGAAAAGGAAAACGAAAAAAAATTTAAAAATTGAATATTACAAAAAAAAATTATGTCAACATCGATCATACCGCGTAAGATGGCCGGCTCTGGCTAGATAATCATGTCAGTGATTTTTTTTTTTAATCAAAATTGGTCATACCAACCAAATTGACAAATTGTTAGAAAGTTTAGGACTAAACTAGTAAATCATTCTAACGAAAAAAAAATGAATAAATCGGGAAAAAGTTTAAAACTAAATGGATAAATCGACACAATATTAATTCCAACTCCAATCATACCACGTCTGAATGACTTGAGTTTGCAGCGCACAAGGAAACCTTGGCCACGCGGGAGTGGCCTTGATGGCAGTTTCTTCGCCGGCCAGCATGTCAGAGTCACGGATCAATTGCTGATGAAGGAGTTGCAAAGAGTAGTCGCGGTGACGAGAACCAAGTTCTTGTGATGGACGGGAGGAGGATGACAATGGCGGAAGACTGTGTGGTCGCAGCGCAAAGCCACGACAGTGGTGACGGCGAGCGGAAGATGAGAGTGGTTGCGACGTACCTTTTGCAAAGGAGCGTAGGGAAAAATTATTCAAAATATCCTAAATTTATTGAATTTTTATCAGTTTAGTCCCAAATTAAATTTTTTTACATCTTATCAATTGAGTTCATCCATTTAATTTTGATCGGAAAATGCTAACATGAACGTCAATTATTCTACATGGCACGGTCATCGATGACGTAGATAATTTTTAATAATACATTAACATTTTTTTATTTTATTTTATTATAATTTTATTTTTTTGGTTATTCATATTACCTTGCTTTTCTTTTTCTTTTTCTTTTTCTTTGTCAAGAGGGTCAACGGCCGCCCTCGCCTTGGTGCCCTCCGCCCTCACCGAGGACCTATGCAGTCACCCGACAAAAAACAAAATAAGAAAGGAAAATAAAAAAAATCAAATTTCAATTTAATGAGAAAAATCGATCTTTTTCGTTCAGTTATAAAAAAACTCGATTACATGGAAGCACATTTTGATTTTATTCAGTCCCGGCGATTTACATTTCCGTTGCATTTTACGGCCAAAAGATCTCCATGCATTTTCGTAATTTTACAAGCAACATCTCTGCTTTGGGTGGTCTCGCATGGCGGTCGTCGCTTCCGTGAACTCGCAGCTCCTCTTCCCTCCTTTCTTTTCTCCTAATTCCCATTCCATCATTCACACCTTCAGTCCAAATCCTTGTGCAAAGCTTCGAACTTCCTCCAAGTTCCGGTCAATAACTAGCGAGCTCAGGAGCAACCCCGACTCGAGCACTTCACCTGGTACTCTCTCTCTCTCTCCCCCAGCTCGGGTTTGTGTACTTCTCTGCTCCTGTGAATCTCACGTCGGTTTTTGTGTTTTGCGTTGCGCTAATCAGATGGCGAGGCGAGTAGTTTAGGAGTTAAAGCTGCGTTGAGCATGCTCAGGTTCTACAAGAGTGAGTTTCTCCACTTGCATCTCGGGTGTTTGATCGATTGCCCTGCTCTAGTTATGGAGTATGATGCTTCAGATGTATGTTCTTTGTCGTTGCTTGATATTGTTGTTGGCAGGGAGGACGTTAAAAAACGGAAAAAAGGCAGGTTCCATTGAATTGGATGTGGAATGGAGATTGAAAATTTCTCTTTTTCTTGATTGTCCTTTCCTTTTGTTGAGAATTTTTTCCTTTTTCTTTTACTTGATTGACTTCTGTCAGGGGAAATATCGCCAATTCTGCCGAATAGTTGTCGATATGTGCCCACTTGTAGTGAGTACTCAATGGAAGCCTACAAGAAGTATGGGGTTGTTAAGGGCACCGTCCTGACAGCTTGGCGTCTTTGCCGTTGCAATCCTCTTGGTAATAGCCTTTTGAGCTCCTTATCATCTGATAAAGTATCTAGGGAAGTTCTTGATGAGTGCCCTGAAACCTCTTTTTAAGCTTTAGTATGTTTTGGAAATGAAATAAGATGCTTTTCTTTTCTGCGTTTAGTTTACATTGGACTTTAACTCATTTGCATATCTAGGAAGCATAAACTTTGCAATAAAGCAGGGCTTGACGAGTACCCTTACTAATGTTATTGACATGATTCATTTTTGTACACTGTATCAGTAATTCGCAATCCTTTCTGTTCATTGAGAAAACTATGGCGCACTCCATTTCCTGCTTTCTCCACAATAATGTAAGTAGGAAAGGTTTTAATATCCTCATTTTGTCAGGTGGATCTGGATTTGATCCCCCACGCTGGTTTGGCGAAGAACATCCATCCGAAGAAGAATAAGAGTTTGTTCTATTGACTTCAGAGCGAACAGGTATATTTTCTGTCATCTTTGTGCGAAGAAGAATAAGAGTTTGTTATATTGATTTGTCAGCCAACAGGTATAGTTTCTGTCATCTTTGAGATAACATGGCTTAGTTTGTGTCCCAGATTGATTCTGAGAGTTGGAGTCTCTTTTGACACACATGAACAAGTGTTAACAGCTATCTTTGCGGATTTACTTTTTTTTAATGGCTACTTTAAGTTGATCCTTGTTTCTACTACAGATAAAGGCACCGGAGGCGCTTCAACTATTGTAAAATATTCAACCAAGTCCCTCAACTTTTCTTTTTGTCCATTTGAATCCTTAAACTATAGCTTTTTGTTTGTTTGTTTTTGTGTGCGTGTGTTGGTCCTTCGGTCAAATTTGTGGACGGAGATGCTGACGTGCAAACCACATCAGCGCCATCAGCATGCTTCTCCAACTCATTGCTGACATGGCATAGATAAAATGCAATAAACAAACAGGCCGAATAAAAGCATAACAGAGATGGAAGGCGGAAGGAGAACGCACATGAAGGTGGGGGCTGGCAATGAGACACTGCCAACCAGCCACCAACGAGAGTCTGTCGATCTTCCTGGAATTCCTAATCTCCGTTAAATCATCGCGAATCTTGACATTCCTTCGAATTCGCAAAAGTTGCTGGCTGTGAAGTCTCAGTCGAGAAGACTCGGAGAAGGGTTTTGGCTGCAAGGAGGTTGAAATTTTCGCAACAGAATGGCTGGCCCATTTGTTGCCTTTCAGGCATTGCTCGTGGAAAACCCGTTACATTAAATAGTATTGCCTAAGGTGGCGCTGAAAATGCCCAAGTTATATGGAAGTAAGCTTTAGCCAGGAGTGTTAGGGTCGAGGGAAGCGAGGAAGTATGTTGTCAAACCCTATTATGGTTTGTGAAACAGGATAACCGAGCCGTTCAATCTGAAAATCATGTCTTATGCTGGCTTGACAGACAAACGCGAAACTGATGAGCACGTTTCTTGTGTTTCCTGTGCAGGCATTCGAGTAGTGGGATGCGTATGATTTCGGCCCTCCCGTTTCGTAATTGCAGCTAATGTCGAATGCTTATGGCCCACTATCGTTCGACCGAGTGTATTATTTTCTGTCTTATGGATCCATCCCTATGCCATTGCTTGCTGGATGTCAGGTCTCTACGGCATAAGTCCTCCGAAGTCCTCCTGCCATCCCCAGCCCGAAGGACTTCGCACAATCAAGATTGTCAAAGAGCAATCCAAATGGAACTTCTTGACGCTGGGAAACGAAAAAGGACTCGATGATTTCTTTAGTTAAAATATCATGGACGGAGGAGCTGTGCTTCTTGCTTGGAAAATGAATAAGCTAAGCAAATTCAAAGATGATCTCTTGCAATAGGGGTCTTTGTTAATGAGAGCCCATGAGGTATTTGTAAATGAAGATACTTTTCATCAACTAGATATTTCAAGCGACACGAGGCAATAATTTTTAGGAAAATGCCTTTCAAATCATTCATTGTCCATGGAATAGATAGAGCCTAAGCATAATTAACAACAACATTTTTATTAGAATATCATACGTCTAAATATTTCATGAACGATTATACATTTTTGTAAAAGATATAAGCGATCATTTTTAATAAATTCTTTTTACATCATTCATTTTTTCGCGAAATAAGTGTAGTCTTGATAAATAGGAGTTTTTATCCGACATACTAATTATGCAACACGCGAGACATTGTATTGAAAACCACAAAAATCATTTTTGATGGAGAACAAGACCCCTGCAAATTTTGTCCAAATCCAACCAGTAATCGTCGAGAGGATCCAATGGTCATCTTAATCAACAAGGAAGCCGATGATTCATTCCACTCTTAAAGTCTTACGCAAGTTTTTATGCAAAATTTTGCATTCCCTTTGAAGTCGGGACAGCACCAAGACAAGGAAATGTCTAAGTCCACCAACAAAACGGGGACCAAGAAAGCCTGGGGAAACATTCGAAAAACTCACTGAAGTGGCAACCGCTCCTCAAAAGCTTACCTTCAAACTCGACTGGCTCCAAATTATCCCCATGAACTCGATCACTTTGACTCGGGCAGGGACACAAGCTTTCATCGCAAATTCGTCCGCGGGGCTGAGTAACCTCACCTCCTTCCGCAGATGAGAAGACTACCAAAAGAGTCTTAAATTTATTGTAATTATGTCAATTCAATCATAAATCTCTCTTTTTTTGCCAATTGAGTACTAAACATTTGTACTTGTGCCAATTCGACCATCTAACCAATTTTGACGAGAAATCACTGACTTGGACTTCGCCCGTCCTACATGACGTAATCAGCACTGACGTGAATGATTTTCAATAATATTTTAATAATTTTTTAAATTTTATATTTATATTTATATTTATTTATTTTTTCTTTTCTTTCTCTTTTTTTTCCTTACCTTCCTTCTCCTCCTTCCACCAACCGGTCACCCGACCTCCAATCGGCCAGAGGCGAAGTTTGGTGAGCCTCGCCCTCACCCACCCCTAGAGTCTAGCGAGGTCGCGGGCGATGAGCGACGCCGACCTCGCCCAACCACGGCGAGGCTCACACTCGACAGTGGTTGACAAAGCTACCTCATTAGAGGCCGAAGGAAGAAAGAAGAAAATAAAAAGGGAAAAAGAATTTTTTTTTAAAAAAAATAAATTATTAAAAATTATTCATGTTAGCGCCGACCGAGTAATCTTAGCGTCATTTTTTTAGTGTACTTATAAATATGACATGAAATTTGAGAAAGGCTTAAAACAATCTCTTCAAGCCTTTCTTTTACACGGGAGATGCAAACTTGGAAAGTTCTATAGGCAGATAAAATGGGTCAATTCAATTCAACAGTTGGGAGTTACAGCGGTTTAAAGATGCTTTCGGGGAAGGCGCCAACGTGCAAGTGACAAGTAGGCATTCGCCAGCCGCAGCCATTATTTTCAATGCCAGCGAGCTTAGCGAGATTATCGAGTCAAAACGATCAAGCTCAAGAGATCATCTTGGAAGAAAGCCAAATCTGCGAACAACTTGGAGAAATGGGCACCACTTAGAGAGGGATTATTGAGTCGATCTGATCAAAATTCAGAGAGGTATCATAAAACAAAGGCAGGTCTTAGGGAAGCTGTGAAAAATGTTGGTCTGAATTTAGTGCCCCTTTCACCTGATTGTTTGGTATTATTGCAGGATCGCCATTGCTCTCCGGGAAGAGGGGATCGGCCTGGCATGGACACTCCAGGCCCTATTCCTTTTCTCTTCGCAGGCTCATTTCCACACTTTCTACTGGAAGAGTTAGAAAATTTCCAGAGCATCCAATGCAAAGAAAATCGAGAGAGAGAGAGAGAGAGAGGTGTTTCCCCTTGGAATGAACGTGACATCCTTTGACTTCACATGAAGAACACATAATGCATGATGACCGGACATAAAGGGGAAACTTCAAGCCTACTCATTCATCATCTGCAAACTACACACCACAAATCAGAGGCATCTGTGCAAAAGATCACAGTCACCACCTTTCCTCCAGAGTCTCCCATCGAGCTTCCCGCCCACAACTTACGGACCCAAGTAGAAGTCGGCACTAGGTACTTTGAAACGAACATAGAAACCACCATTTTAATCATATGAGAGAAAGGGAAAAGATGACCATGTATTAACCAAGAAGTCAACGACGCCAAAGGCCAATTATGATCCTAGTGTTTCAGGGAAGGGTTAGAATCAACTGCACCAACTCCTTGCAAATGAGCATGTCACATTCAGGGAAGATGCTCTTAACTTGGGAACTATGTGCACTTGTCCCCTTTACACTTTGTTACCGGACTAACTGTTTCGAGTCTTTTGACATTCTGTGGAAGAAGACATGGCACAAATTCTGTTTTGCCCTGTCTTCTTCCACCGGACTTTGACCTCTTATGCAATCGAAAACAGTCACCAGACCGGTAATAGCATGCGCCTGGCAGATTAACAAGGTTATATATCAAACAAAAGCGCCAGTAGAGGGACAGGTAACAAAAACAGGTTCCAGGAGAGAGATAAAAATAGAGAACCAAAAGCTCACCTTGGTATTCCATCTGCTGTTGTATGCCCGACATTGTCAAGCCCCATTGTCAAACCCTTGATCATAAATTCACTAGACAGGTTTCCAAGCAGAGATGGCGTAGATGACTCGGCCCTTCCATCCGTGCAATAGCCACCGGCCATCTTCGTCGATCATAAAATCTTTGTGATAGCTTGACCTTACTTTTACTGTTGCCCGCTTCACGATGTCTCGATCAAAAGGAAGCTGCACAAACCCAGCTCTCAGGTTACGTAATTGCCACTGCTTGTATGTCTCTGGCCTTTCAACTCGTTCCCAACCCTCACAAGCTATGACATTTAAAGCCTCCCTTCCGAATATTTCTTTCTCGATCAGCATTCTCTCCCGATTTTCACGGGGAACTAGAGTTTCTAGCATATCAAAAAGTGCAGAGAAATGGAACAATGCCTCCCGAAATCGTGTAACAAAGAAGGGTGCATTGTAAGACCCGTTGAGAATCCCATGGATAAAAATATCAGGATTGATCCTTCTTATCAAATCAATGACCATATTTCTCGAGCTGTCAACTGCTACAGATTCATCGTGTAAGTTTTTAGAGCGATATATACAGTTAACAACAAGTAACTCATCCTTGTCAATTTTGAGTTCGTCAATCTGAATATTTTCCCATTTCTTTGCTATTGCATTATACTCAAATGGGACTTTGAAATGCTCCGCATAGGCAGCTAGCCTGCAACCTGTTTCCTCAACTCGCTCCGCTGGCCGAAAGCCAGGTTGGGGGAAATCTATGCCAGTAATCCGAATTTTTGGGGGTCCACCATGTCTTGCTGAGAGCCGCTGAATAAGCGTTGGCCACTGGAAACCATAATGAATACCGAAATCAATAATGTGGACCCTCGTGGAATCTGATGCTAGACTCATGATTGTCCTGTTTGCGGTGAAGTTAGAAAGCTTCCTAAATGGGCAAGCAGCTAGGAAAAGATGGTAAGCTTTCAGAATATCAGCAGCAGAAGTTCTCTTGCTAATGAGGCCTTTATAGATCTGGCTACCCGTGCCCGCCTGGCGAGCTTCAAGCCCATCTGCAAGGCAGTGAGCCAACCTCTGATTTCCATCCCCAAAAGGAGAAGAATGCTGCCTAATCTGCTTCAAAAACTCACTTGTGCTTAAACGGTCATCAGCTGCAACTGCTTGTGCACAATTAATCAAGAGAGTTCTTAAATCCACGACTTCCTTCTTTCCATTTTGCTTTCTCCCACATCCTTTACCACCATTTAATCCCTTAGGTTGCCCATTGCGCAACATAGTTGCAGTAGTCCCATCCTGCAAGGTTTCTTGTAGTACAGTTATGTGATCCACTACAGGACAAAGCAACACATTATCAAACATAACTGATCGGAGAGGTGATTCAGAGAAAACAGCAGCTTGCTTGCTACTCCTCTCTTCTTCAAAATCTGCATCGCCTCTGTGAGGATTCTTCCTCCCCCGTGAGCCATTAGGAGAACACTCGCTATCATCCTTCCTCTCTAGCTTGACTGCCGCCTCACAAGATCTCACCTTTGACTCAGTTAAGGACCCTTTCGACTCTGCAATATCGAAAAACCTGTTACCACCAGGAAGAAACTTACTAGCTTCTTCAACTCCCTTCTTAAACTGCCAAATAGATTGACTCTCGCCAACCAAATCAGGAACCTGAGCAACACTAGCCGGGGAGTCTACAAATCCATCCATACCACTGACGACACTATTAGAAGCGGTGTAAGATGACTGACAAATGCCATGAAATGAAAGACTTTGCACTTGAGGGAAGGAAGTCTTCTCACAAGAATATGATACCAGAGGATTATTCATCAAACAGCCGTAGCTATTTACAGAGAGGTCATCCTCAGGACCATCACCACTTAGGCAAGTATAACTTGGGCCTGGTTCAGGCGAAGGGGGATACTTCTTACCAATAGCATCGTAAAGAGATTTCTCAGCAGCTTGAAGGTCCATGGACACTTGCAGCATACAACTCTTCTCCTCCATATCTTCTTCCATAAGCATCTCAGTTATGTACCTCAAAACCGTGTCAGAGAAATCGCAATCTTCTGGCGAATCCTCCTCTTGGGTCATGCATGAATTCGGGGCACTTGGGGCTCCACTAATCTGCGTCGCCATGGGGGTTGGAACGTATTGAATTCCTCCTCTGAAGCCATTGGTCTCGAATCTGGGTCCAGGAAGTAAACTCGGATCCGCAAACCACGGCAAAGATTGATTATCCAATGAAAGCCCGGCTACAGAAGCCGAGCAGGCCTTAAAGTGAGGATCCATATTCACCCACTCCACAAGATCTCACCAAGCAGAGCTAGGACCAGAAAGACCAATCCAAGCCCCCACCAGGTCAGATTTTCCCGAAACAACAGACGCCCCACTGGTGACCCCCTCCTAATCCTCCCCGAATAAATCCTTGCAACCCCACAGTGCCAATGCACAAAGAAGAAGGTGCAAAAAGTCAACCGATCCGACCACCGGAGTTTCAGGGTTTTGATATACTCAACGCTCCTATGCATATATCCAGCAAATCACAGGGCAACGGGACAGATAAACCGCAATATTCAGACGAAGCATAAACAAACTGGAAAACCCAGATAAAGCTTCCGGGCACTCAAAGTTCGACCATCAAAAAGCAGCGAGCAACCATCAGATACACGAGAGAGCAAGCGGCTTCAGCAGGCAAGGAACAAAACCCGACAACATTTGACCCCGGCGATGTCAAAATCTCCAGACGAAAAACAAGTGAACAAAGTGCGTACCTTGATGAAACCCAGGTCTTCCGCAGAGAGAGAGAGAGAGTGTGTGTGTGTCAGAGAAAGAGAGAGAGCGCAAGTGGTTGGAAAAGCTGGAGGTGGTGTCGCGCTCTGTCTTAAGAAGAGACCGAGTCAGGGCGAGTCAGAGAATATTTTATGTGTGGGTTGGCGAAGGACTAGCCAATCTTTTGCTGATCTCGGCTGCCCTAATATTCTTCTTGTTATAAATAGCACTTTCGAGAAGAAAGTTGGAATTTTGATGAATACCCGTGCTTTGATTAAGATTAGTGGGTGTTTCTCTTTAGCATCAACCCTTTCTCCTAATTTTCACAATTTTTTTTTCTTAAAATGGCATCTCGGGCTTCTTTACGAGATACTAGGTTTAATACTACGCACGAAAAAAAAAATTATGTGATTACACATGAGATAAAGTTGATATAAAAAAGTAAGAACAAATTAGGAATCCAATGATGAGAAGAGAAAAAGAAAAAGAAAAAGAAAAAGAATCGAACTGGTTATTAGTGATTTGTGATGCGAGAGCATCCAACTCATCAATTTATTTTTCAAGCTCCGATATGATTTCATCAACAAGCTCGATATAATCGTTATTCATTAAAGCTCAGAATGAGTTTGGCCACGACTTGATTCGGTGGATTGGTAATAAAGTTAATGATGTGAAGTTTATACACCAAGATGTGGACTAAGGAGCTACCGATTCTTCCCTTGTCGATCAAATAGTAGATTGGTGGATGAATTTTCGGAAGATGAACGAAAAGGTCGAATGGTCAAGATTACAAGTATCCATGTCCTATAATGATTTTCTAGTTCCTAGGTCTTTTAATGCATTTTCTAGTTTCTAGGATTTAATTGCTTTCCCATATCTTAAATATTTGGAGAGTCCCTATAATCTTACGTGTTTTTCTATCCTCCATGTCTTTTAACGTTTGAATATTTCCTATGTCCGAGTCCCTCTCTAAACAGAGGAAGACTTCTTCATTGCGAGACGACTTGTTGATTGAACCGGAATTTCTCTCCCGGAGTTGAATTGTCTATCTCAATTTCTTTAGCCTTGAAAAGTATATTTCTTTTCTTTGTTGGTGAGCCAAAAGCCCTTTATTCTCGATTGGTAGTTTGTGTTTTAGACCTTGGTATGGAACTTCTATCCGAATCCTTATCTTTATACTTGGATGATGATGCGTCTTATATGCCAAGGTGGTGATCGTATTCTATCAAGTCATTTACTATTTCACACACTCATCTAAACACTTAACTGAAAAAAATATCTCATTAACGGAATCACTCGTCCACGCGCGCATCAGTTCACCAAGAGGCTTCTTAAAAAGTATCTCGTGGGACTTGTTAACGACGGCTCGTATGGGACACGAGGAAAATAGTGCTTTGAAAGGGACAAATTTTCCTCGTTGAAATGCGAAAGAAGTAACCCATTATTTCTCGTAATTTTCTAGATTAAAATGTTTTTTTTTCCTTTCAAAAAAAAACTTACACACCGCTTGACGTGCATCCAGCTAAATAAAGGATATTTTCTCTACATTTATCGTTTCCTTTTCTCATCTTCTCAAATTTATCACGATGTATACGATTTTTTTTTTGTCGAAACAATATTTACTATTAAACAAAATAACTTATGTTTCCTAAAAATAAATAATTTTAAAATATTTTTCAAAAAATGATAAGCTTCTATCCTATGTAAAAATGGGATGAACGGAAAAATTATATGTTGTTCACAAAATAGATTAAATAGAAATTATTATCAATAATTAAAGCTTATTTCTCAATTAACTTTTGAAGTGATTTAAATGATTAATTTTAAGAAAATATCTTTTAAGTTGTTTATTTTTAAAATTTTGCCTTACGGATTTTTTTTTTTTCGTTTGGATGGCAAACAGAAAGTCACTATGTGGGAGGGGCTCCATGAAACTTGATCACATAAAGTAAATTTGCCGCTCAGCGAAATGGGGGGAGTGCGACCGATCCCCACTGTCCGTTTCTATCCCTTTTAAAATTGTCCCAACACCTTTTGTCTGCCTCCACATCAAAACGCGCGGTGGCAACTCTTCTCTCGATCGCCACGTCAGCACGCGAGAGGAGCGACCCGGCCCTGCACGTGGCGCGTCCCGTCGGTAGGGGCCCGCGGCGCACTTCCCGGGCATTGGAGGCCCGAATCGCACGCACTGTCGCTTTCACTTCGCTGTTGTTTGGGGGGGTTTTGCGCGCGCGCGCACGCGAGCGGGGCGGGGTGGGGGGTGGGGGTGTGAATTACCGCTTTTGCCCTCGCAGTGGAGATGCGGGAGAGCCGCGTCGAGACAGGGAGGGAGGAGACGAAGCGCCGATCTCGCCCCGCCCCGCCCACGCGCCCCACCGGAGACTGCCGCTGTCCGTCCACCTTAGGTTGACCGGCGGTGGTGCGAGTGGCGCGGGAGTGGAAATCTGACGTGTCGCACTGTCCTAGGTTTTTCTAGGTAGTTGGCGATTTTTTAGCTAGTTTATCCCCTTCCCCGCATTCTAAGGTAACAGATAGTCTAATATTTTCTCAAACAGTTAACTACCTAGTTTTATAAATCGGTTCGTACAATTTTAGACGGACGATTCATATATTCGATTATTATGAAGTAATTTTTTAAATTTATATATATTTTTATTAATTATAATCTCCGCTATCCATACATCACACGAATGACTCGGATTGCAAGGTTAAGGGTTAAAGGTTATACGATCTATTTTCGACAAGAAAGAAAATTTTACCGTGAATTTCATTGAATCGCGTGCCAGTATGCGCAATATATTTAAATATAGTTCAAAATAATATAATTTTTTAAAAAGATTCTTTGTTGGAAACAAAAATATTTTCGAAAAGAATTAGTTACTTATTTTCCATTACATAACGATCAAAGCCGAATCCTGAGCCTATTGACGAAGCAACAACGAGAATGCCCATATGTTTTGTTACCACTAATTTAGGGATTTTTAACTCCTTCTGGATATTTGTCCCGGTAACACGACTTCTTGTAACCGCCATTAAGAATATATTTGTTATTTGAATTTCAAAATTATAATCGCTATACGTAAGCGTCAACATTGTAGTAGGCTACAAATAGTCACATTGCACTCTTTGTAAACTCGATCAATGAATAAAAAAAAAACTTAACCTTCTCACAAATTTGTCTTTATCGTTACTTTTTCTACAATTTTATCTTTTTTTCGCGAATTGAATATCTCCAAGTTCTCGTACTTTAGTTGTGGCTTTCAGATTTTCGTCATCGATCGAATTTGTATCTTCGTCATCGCATTTTGTTCTGTCAATTAAATTCCGGCATAACTTTTTATGTCTTTTGGACTTCATCATTGTTTAAATTCCAATAAATCATAATTGATCCTTGTGTTCCATTGATCTAACTCAATGTCTAAATCGCCACAAAATCCATCTCCTCTTAATGAAAAATTGAAAACGAATTTCGATGACCATCACTAGATTTATCTGAGGCTGGGCAAATACCATGAAATGCGACGGTAATAATGTCTTTCATGTGTGCTTGGATGGGGAAAGAGGCAGGAGAGAATTTGGGCCACATCGATTGGATAATGTTGCAATTGTCGGGTCAAATGATTGGAATTAAGAAAAATGAATAAAACAATGTAATTGGTCTTTTCTAGAAGAAAGGAGAAGACGTAGATATCCTGAATTTTCCAGCAAAGATCGGAGAGTAGCTAGCAACTTACCACATTGAATTTTCTTATATCGGGGACCATATGTTATCTAGGTGGTCCACGAATGGAGGAGGAGTTATCCATTATTATTTAGTTTTTTTCAATGAACGTATAATAACAGAAAGTACATCTACGCATGTAGGCTGTTTTGATTGAAATTATATTGTACTTAGAAGGAGGAGTCATCACTTTGATTGAAATTATAAAGTACAATTTTAGTGCCAAAAGTTATGTATGAAGATTATTTTGATACAAAAATTTTCAACCGGATCACTTTAGTGTCAAATAGGAGAAAAAAAAGGATCACTTTGGTAACTCCGGCCAAAAATTCCTGTCAAAATTGCCACGTGGCATTTTTTAAAATTAATTTCTTAATTTTAATTGGCATTATTTTAAGAAAATGAAGTCCACGCTGGTTCCACGTGGACTTCAAAATTCAGAAAAAATAAAAACTTTGTTTAAAATAAAATAAAATAAACTGAAAAAAAATTAAAAAAGATGGCAATCGGTGAGGGTTTATGCAACCCTCGCTATCCGCATTTTTTTTTTTGAATTTTCTAACTTTTTTTTTTAAATTTTAGCTTATTTATCAAATTATGTTAAATAAAAAAAATTCAAATTTTAAAAACAACGCCACGTTAGCCGCTGGTAAAACATAGTAGCCGAAAATATTAATAAAAAAGTGTCACGTAAGAATTATGACAGAGCAAATCGAACTTAGCACCCAAGTGATCGTTTTTCAAAAAATTTGGCATTAAAGTGATTCGATTGAAACTTTTGTCACTAAAATGATTTCCGCACACAAATTTTGGCACTAAAAGTGTACCTTTTCCGTTTCGAGATCGGTTAGTTTTTGGCTTAGAACTGGAATTCAACCCTATAGTTAGAATCAAGAATTGAGACTATTGGTTTCAGTTAGGTTTCGTGGTAGACCATTTTTTGTTTTGAACAGAAGAATCAAATTATTGCATTAGGATATGAAATTTGTACCATTTTCATTATGAAATTTAGGAGTGTCGGCGATTCCGTTCAGTTCGATTTTTCACAAAACCGAACCAAATTGAATCACTAGGCGAAAAGCTTGAACAGAACAAATCTATCATGAACTGAATATGAGCTGAACCAAATATCCAGTTTCGATGGATTCAGTTTTTTACTTTTCCTTTTTAATTTTTAGTTTTAGTTTCCCTTTTTTTTCCACAATTTTGTTTTTGGTCAGATTTTTTTTCCACGATGCGCCATAACTCGTGGCCCATCACCATCGCCCGCAAAATTCAGAGTCCGTACAAGCACGGCTCAGCGGAGAGAGAACCACTCCACTAGCTCTCCCGCACACGCCTCCTCGTGGTGTCGCAGCCTCGCCAAACACGAGCGACGACCGACACAACGAGAGCTGAGCTTACGGACCTACTCACCTTCACTCAGCATGGAGAGGCAAACCACGGAATCGGGCACCACGAAGCCCTTGCCCAGGACAGCGGACCGGCTGGAGCAGAACCGATTCTGGTTGAGTTGATCGGCGAGGATGATGAGGCTGGCGAGGCCGAAGTTGATGAGGCTGGCGTTGATGGAGAAGTCGAAGGCAGAGGTGGCCTGGTGGATGGATCTGGAGAGGCGGAGGGAGTGGAGGAAAGGGAGGAGGAGGGAGCGGAGGTGGTGGACGCTAAGGGTGACGACTGCAAGGAGGAGAAGGTGTATGGAGTCGGAGGAGATGTCGTGGAGCTGGCTCTGCAACATCGTTGTCGGATTCGAGTGTAAGCGTGTTTCAAGAGGATGGAAAAGAGAGCTGGGTTTGGCTGCGTAGGACTACGTAAAACGGATGTTACACAGGTAACCGTACACAATACGATAAGTTGATACATTAATTCTTAAAAAATAAAGAATTTCAACACGCCATGACGTCGTGTTTTAAATATATATTATATTTTTCTGTCAGCAATATACATATATTCAAAATGATTTCACATTTTCGTCTTTTTACATGAAATCATATTGAAATTAGATCGACGGATCAAACGAAGGAATCGGTCCTTGGGCTTAGTATATTGATCAGATAACCCTAAATTCACCTCCTCTTTTCTCTTTTCCTCGCTGACCTGCTTAACTCACTCTCCAGTGGTGTTCTCTCTCTTCTCTCTCATCCTTCAAGCGTGCTCTCTCCATCTTGCTCTTGGAGTCGCATCCTCCTTCTATTTCTCCTTCCCTCAATCCCTCCCTTTGGCGATGCCCCCTAGAGTTTTTAGATCTGTTGTCTTCTCCATGCATCTGCTGTTTCGAGGGGAGGTGTTGAGCTGAGGCAAGGTGACGAGTCGAGCCTGCGCCCGTGAACAGCGACATGAGAGAGAGGAGAGCACAACAGGTAGAGAACACGAGAGAAAGAGATTAGATTAGAAAATTTTGAATTTTTTTCAATTTTGACCCACCTTCCTAACGGACATGCGAGTCTCATGTGTGTCCGTTTGGCTCACCAAGTGTCGAAGTAGGATATATGTTGACTGCGTATCCGAGCATGTGTAGCACGTGTCGGACACCTGTCCATGTTCGACACGCAAAAATCTCCGCAATAGGCGAATCCATGCTACATAGGTGAAGGCCTACAAAAAATGGGAGACTGATCCGAACCAAATTGAAAAAAAAAGAGATCATTTTCAATTATCCGAATAGAAAATCAAACAGAAGTGAAAATGACCGAAATTTCGATTCGATTAGATTTGATTTTCGGTTGAATCATGACATCCCCAAACATATGTTTTGTTGAGTGATTATGTTTGTTATTTGTTGATGTTGAAAACCATGGTTTTGTTTCTCGATGGGTGCAAATTATTTTTCCCATTAAAGAAACTTTAAAATCGATTTAAAACTGGTGGTTTCAACTTTTTCTAATTCTATTGATATGTCATTATTCGTTCTCTTGGAACTGAAAGCCAAATTGGTATTAAGCTAATTCTAGGTTCGTTGAACTAAGATTCTAACTTGCTCTCTAAAATTGGCTTTGAATAGATCCGTCAGGCCAATCGATCCCATTTTCGAGTTGAATCGAATTAGATGCACGCGTCACGAGATCACAGTTTCCTTGACCACAGAATAGCCCGTGGGGCGTCCAATATGTCGTGCAAGGCCAGCCCAGCCTAGCCCAGCCCAATCTTTTTCTTTAGTTGTCCTATGAAACAAAGTGAATATATTTACTGTATCGAGTTATACCACGCCTAGTTTAATTCAAATGTACTTTGTATCGAGCGATGGCATATTATCTTTAATACTACAACTGATTTTGGTCTGCCATGACCTTATCAGAAGAGCAGTATCAGCGCTTGACCAGTTTGTGCACGGAAGGCCAACCCCGCCTTTAGAGCTCTTAAGGAATGTATTCTATTTAATTCGATAACTCCTAATACAAAACCGATCTGACACTACCCTCCGTTCCAGTCGCTTCTTTAACTTTTGCATCACTAATGAGTTATGTTTTAGCATCAACAAGTATCGTTTCAAGGATTTCAAGTGTAGAAATACCACACGACACCCATCGTTCGATCTCTTGCATTGTTCAAGGGTTACGAAACTCTTGGCTCGTGTTATTCTCCCCCACTCATTTCGCAATGCCCTCGTTGCGAGTTCTGTCGTTTCCTTATGCCTTTTCCTCTATCGGATGCGTCACGCTCATCCAACAGGACTTTTTCTCCTCAACATCAGTTAGCTTTGTTTTTCTTTTTGTTCTACTTTTGTTTTTGTTTTGGAAGGCGATTCAGGTGGGTCACCTGCACGTTTTCAGGTGTCGTCGTTGGTAACTGCCTTTTTTGTTCAGTAGCACCATTTTCTCATAGGCTTTTTCTTTCTTCTATTTTTTATTCTTGTTGGGAACGTCGTTCAGGTGGTTCACCCTAGGCTTTTTCTTCCTTTCTCTTTTGTTTTAGCTAGCTGACGGAGGGTTTTCCTTGTTTTAAAACATGGTAGAGGACTCATTTTGAGATTTGTCGAGTTCAGTCCAGGAATATTTTCCCATTTCAGTGTGAAGTCAATTTTCTCCTATCCCCCATTGGCATCCTAGAAGCAAGTTGAGAGTCGCACATTGTCCGAGTCTTTTTTATTTTTATTTTTTGTTGGCTCCGACGATTCACTCTCCGCACTCATAGGATCTGGCAAACCACAAGTTTCTACCAATTCAACACACTTACTGGAGGGATTTCTACTTTGATACCATTTGTCACAGGTTGACAATTTCCTTGGTCGCGGAATAGCATGTGGGGTGCCCGGCAATTCGTGCAAGGCCAGCCCGGCCCTTTTTTTTAGTTGTCCATACAACACTCAAGCGAATGACTTTACCGTATTGAGTCATATCACGCCCAGACGTCCTTTGTATCAGCGATGACACATTTTCTTTAATACTACGATTGATTTCGGCCTTTCATGGCCTCATTAAAAGAGCGGCATCAGCTCTCGACCAGTTTGTACACGGGAGGCTAACCGCGCCTTTAAAGCTCATAAGGAATGTATTTTGTTTAATCCAAGAACTCTTAATACAAAACCGATCTAATACTACCCCCGACCCAGTTGCTTCTTTTCCTTCAGCATCGCTCATGAGTTATGTTTTAGCATCAATAAGTATCGCTTCAAGAATTTTAAGTGTGGAAGGACCCTTGACACCCGTCGTTTGACTCCCCGCATTATTCAAGGGTCACGAAACTCCCGGCCTGTGTCACACGCACATGTTTAGATAATTAATGAGTTTGAGTTGGTTCCCAACGTAAGTTTGGTCAATTCATGAGCACATTAACTTGTTATCATCCAAAGAAGCCAATTAAGAGAGTTGAATTTTGGTCCACCACTTATTGGATTATCAAGCTTCTTATTTAGATTGGTAGGGGTCAACGAGTTATTCCTCCATGTTTGTTTCGCCGAAAATGGAAGTGTGTCCAGGTAGTGAAGAATCTTTCACCAAAAGTGGATTCTTATTTTTTGTTTGTTTGTTTGTTATAGACACCAGTTCTATGGTGATTTTGGACATGGATATATTTTGTTTATAGTGAAGATGAATAGTAAAATTACACCCACACATGCATGGTCGGTTAAGAGATGGACTATCCTTTGTTAGGCCTCTGGATCAAATCTCCCAACTCGCGTTCCGTGACTTAAGTGGAGGTCGCGGCTAGTGTTTGTCGTGTTAGTCCCCCCAAGGAATAATTTAGGTACGCCCAAGCTGGCCGGATACCTCGGTCATAAAAAAAAAGTAAAATTACAAATATATATATATATATTGTGGAAATGTTTAACGATCCTAGAAAATGAGAAGAACATGACTTTAATAAACTGAAAAAAGTACATTTGGAATATGTGTTCGTGATCTCTCTTCTATGATTACACGTCCCACTTTTACTACCCACTAATTACAACCGTTCACCCGCAGTTATTACTCTAAGTACATTCTAATTCCATCTGTCCTCTTCTTGTGTAAAAAATTTAGCCAAATTTTAAGATGGTTAACCCATTGTTTGCTCCATAAATAGGCCTCGTTGAACATCTCTTCACTACTTATCAGTGTCGATTTTACACGGTTGTCGATGACCTTACTTTGCAGATGTTGGTATCCGAAAGATGATAACCCATAACGAGATACAAAATGTTTTCTGTGTCATTTATGAAGAATGAAGACTGTACACTTATCTGAAAGATGATAACCCTACTTTGCAGATGTTGGTATCTGAATCTGCTGTTGTTATAACATCTGTAAATTTTGCATACCATTGTCTGGAGGCCTGTTTGAGACCATATAAGGATTTTCGGAGACGACATACGTGAGACTCCCCCTGTCTGCTAAATCTCAGTGTAAGATTCATGTAAATTTCTTTATTGAGGTCTCCGTGAAGGAAAGAATAGTTGACATCCATTTGATGAAGGGACCAATGATAAGCAGCCGCAATGTGGAAGAAGGTGCGAACTATGACCTCCTTTGCAATTGGCGAGAATGTTTCATGATAATCCAAACCTTCTCTCTGAATGAAGCCATGTGCCACTAAACGAGCTTCGTAGCATTCAACAGATCTATCAGCCTTGAATTTGATCTTGTAAATCCATTTGCATCTGATATGCTTTCGATGCTCAGGTAGAGGAACAACATCCCAAGTGTGGTTTTCAATGAATGCATGGAGTTCGGCTTCCATCACCTTTTGCCATTGAGGATCTCGTGCAGCTTCTCGGTAAGAAGAGGGTTCTTGTTCCTTAGAAATCTGACTAATGGTACACATATACGTAGGAGAAAGATGACTAAAAGAGACGTAAGATGATACAGGATAATGACTTCTCGAATCCTTAGATGCAGAACAGATATAATCTTTGGTCCATGTGGGCAATCGAATAGTGCGCCCAGAGCGTCGTGGCTGTTCTTGAGGAATTGGAGACGAATCTGGTGAAGAAATACCTGATGGAGAAGCCGGTGAATATGCCACTGGTGACGATGAAGATTCAAAAATAGGCGATAATGGATCACTTGTATGAGATGTTGAAGAAGTTGCTTCTAGACCTTCTCTTGTAATTGAATCAATTAGTTCAGGTGGAGCGACAAAATATGGTGAAGAATAAGTTGAGACATTCTCTTCTAAGAATTTCGATCGAATTTGAAGATAAAATAATCCCATTTTGAAAAGGGAAGATGTCTTCTTGAAAAATAACATCTCTGCTAACGAAAAAATATCCCGTAGATATTTCCATAACTTGATACCCTTTTTTTAGAGTAGGGTATCCCATGAAAACACATAGAGTGGCACGAGGATCCATCTTAGTTCGAGGCCCCACAGTTGTCGCATAACATAAACATCCAAATGTCCGCAGATGATCAATGGAAGGCAACTTTCCATAAAGCAATTCATAACGAGTGCTACCACCAAGAACTCTACTCGGCATGCGATTAATCAAATAAGCAGCAATGCCCACACAATCACCCTAGAATTGTTTAGGGATAGAGGCTTAGTATTTAAGATCTCTTGCAACTTCCAATAAATGTCTATGTTTGCGTTCCACAATTTCATTTTGTTGTGGAGTATAAACGCATGAAGTCTCATGAAGTATACCATGAGAAGTAAGGAGGGATTGGCAATCATTGGAAAAAAATTCACGTCCATTGTCTATCAAAATTTTTTGAACAAATGTATCGAATTGAATTTTTATCATGGAGAAATATTTCGACAATTTGGAAATAGTCTGACCTTTTGATTGCATGAGAAAGGTCCAAGTGGCACGGGAAAAATTATCAACGATTGTGAGGAAAAAATGAGAACCATCACGATGTGGCATGTGATAAGGTTCCCATATATCGAGATGCAGCAGAGAGAAAGGGCGAGTGGCTCGAGATGTACTAGTAGGAAAATGTTGTCTGGATTGCTTAGTTATAGGACATATTGAACATTTAGGATTAGGAAATTTTGCACTATGACCCAAACATTGATGATAGAGGAGATTTTTATTAACAACGGTAGCATTACAAGAAATGCCTTTATTCAAGGAATTTAAATCTTCAAGAGAATTCATCCAGAAAAATAAACCATCTTCAACTCTACCCAAACCCATCAGTTTACCAGCCGTATGATCTTGAAATAAGGTCTTGAAATAAGTAATTGTGGGAATTGAATATGACATTGCAGGAATTATCTTGATAAATTTTTGATACAGAGAGAAGATTGAATTCGAACTCAGGGATGTATATGGCATTTCGAAGGATTAAATTTTGCCCAAGTTGAATAGTGCCGATTTTAGTAACTTCAGTAGTGTTCCCATTTGGAAGCCGCAATGACAGAGGAAATTTGGGTTGTTCATCAATTTTGAAAAACAAATTCTCAACGCAAATTATATGGTCATTGGCACCTGAATCGACTATCCATGCAGTGATCGAAATAGAATTTTCTTGGGATAGAAAGGTACCTGAAAAACTTGCACTCTTATCATTGATCTTCAACTGGTTCAGTATGTTCATGATATTTTGATACCGATCCTGTGTAATGGTGTTGTGTTCCCTATCTGCTTTTTGTGTAGAGACTTGATAGGCAAATATCTCCTTGTCATTCCTTTCGCGGTCACTTGGGCGTCCATATAATTTCCAGCATGTCTCTACAGTATGATGTGGCCTTTTGCAATAATTAACATCAACATCAATATCAACAACACCTTTATCCCAAATTAGTTGAGGTCGGCGGTTGATGAACCCCAAAGAATCATAAAAATAAAAGCAGAATCAAGGGAGGAAAAAGAACTGAATGTGTAAAAATAAATAAGTATATATATATATATATATATATATATCTCTATCTATACACTATCCCTCCACAACACTAATAACATTCCTCCACTTCGTCCTGAGATAAACTGTACGCCAATCTATTTCCCACTCCATTAAATCTTGTTTTACTACTTTTTCCCAAGTAAGTTTCGACTGACCTCTTGCTTTCTTTGTGTTATACTCTCGATAGCAAACATCTGTTCGTACCGGTGCGTCTAAGGGCATTCGAAGTATATACCCAAACCATTTCAATATATGCTCTCTCATCTTTTCCGCCACTGGTTCTACTCTAACTTTTCGTCGAATCTCTTCATTCCTTATCCTATCCATCCTTATATGACCACACATCCACCTTAACATCTTCATTTTCGTTACTCCCATTTTATGCTCATGTTTTCTTTGTACTGGCCAACATTCAGCTCCGTACAACATGGCAGGTCTGACTGCTGTTTTATAAAATTTTTCTTTTAACCTAAGAGGAATTTTGCGATCACACAAAAATCCCGATGCATTACGCTATTTCATCCAACCTACTCTGATTCTATGACTTACATCTTCATCAATCTCTCCCTCCTTTTGCAATATTGATCACATATATCTAAATTTATCTTTCTTGGGTACTTCATGTCCAAGCATATTTACGGTTTCTTGATCCTCTCTTCCTATCATATCAAACTCACACTTTAAGTATTCCGTCTTACTTCGACCTAGCGTAAATCCTTTAGACTCTAACATGCTTCTTCATACTTCTAACTTAACTTTAACCCCAGCCCTAATCTCATCAATAAGAATGATATCGTCTGCAAATAGCATACACCACGGCACCTTATCTTGAATATCTTTTGTTAGCTCATCCATAATCAGGGCAAAAAGGTAAGGGTTCAAAGCAGAACCTTGGTGTAAGCCTACTGTGATTGAAAAATAACTTAATGTGCCATTACAAGCCTTCACACATGTAATAGCACCGTCATACATGTCCTTACTTGCCTCGACATACTTTGAAGGTACATTTTTCTTCTCAAGAATCCACCACAAAATCTTTCTTGGAATCCTATCATACGCCTTCTCGAGATCAATAAACACTATATGGAGGTCCTTCTTTCTTTCTCGATATCTCTCCATCAATTGTCGTATTAAGAAAATAGCCTCAATGGTAGATCTTCCTAGCATAAATCCAAATTGATTGACAGAAACCTTGATTTCTATTCTCAAACGATGCTCAATAACTCTCTCCCACAGCTTCATTGTATGGCTCATAAGCTTGATACCTATATAGTTAGAACAATTCTGGATATCTCCCTTGTTCTTATATATAGGCACAAGTATACTCTTCATCCATTCATCAGACATCTTATTAGTATGGAGGATCTTGTTAAAAAGACTAGTCAACCAACTTATTGCTACATCCCCTAAGCATCTCCACACTTCAATAGGAATACCATCGAGTCCCAAGGTTTTACTAGTCTTCATCTTTTTTAATGCCTCCCTAACTTCCTGTACTTTAACTCTACGCACAAACCTTCTATTTGAATCATCAGAAGTATCTTCCAGATCTATCTCATTTCTATCGCTCTCCCCATTAAAAGTTTGTTAAAATAACTGATCCACCTGCCCTTGACGTCTTCATCTCTTATCACAAAATTTATTTTGGATTTTAAAAAATTACCAACCATTTTTCCTGATAATGTGGCTACACAAAAATCATTGGATCCGCATGCTGACGTGGCCGTTCCATAGCCGTTCGATCCTCCTCCTTTGCTGATTAGATCTGAGCCGTCGGATGAAAGCTTCAAATCTTGGCCGTCCATCATTAAGTAACTAGGGCATTCTTTCTGGCCAACGCTAGAGAATGCTACTACGTTCTTGATTCTTCTTCTTCCTCCTTGTTCCCGAGGGACGACAAGCATGGTGGAGCCTCCTATGCCGTCTTCGCGAGTAGTTTGAGTGTAGTGAGGTGAGAAGGCCGAGAGAGCTACTCCCTCACCATGTCTCATCGCTGTTCCCGTTGTCAATCGCTGGCTTTTCTCTAAACCACTAGCTAGAAAATTCGGCCAAAAGTCAGCGATGGTTCCATCACAAGGATCTAAGTCCAAAAAGGTAGGTATTCTTCGTTTAGCACCAGTAAAAACCTTGTAGCCTTCTCTCGGTCGCATATTGCCTGGTGTTGTTTCTTCTAGGCCGACGAGGGTTTCCTCGGCTCCTTCGATCTCGTTCCATAGCATTGATAATTGATTGAAGACTCTCGTTACCAACTGATTTCCTTGTCTAAGTTTTGATAAAGCCTATGTATGGGAAAAAAGTTTTGCTCAATCGAGCTTCCTGTATATCTCCCGTATATTCAACCACATGGTCTTTGCATCCTCGGTTGGGGGTAATCCAATGGTCTCTTTGGCTATAAGGCAATTTATGATTCATTGTCGCACTAGTTGATTGTAGTGGCGCCAGTGACGCCGCTGTCGTTCATCAGCCGGAATCGGAATCGTGCCATCGAGAAAACCATCTTTCTCCTTTGTGACTAGTGCCCCCCGGAGATCCCTTGACCATGTGGAATAATGTTCGGGCCCAGCTAACTGAAGGTTGATTAGTTGCAGTTCTGATCCGTCGGACGGTGACGTGTACAGCGGGTCTCCGATCTCCTGCGGTTGCCGCTGATTCTGACTGGATACAGATATATAGCTTGGTAGCTAGGTGGAGGAGTCAAATATGGATTCATTCCAGATCCTGTTGGTATACCCGCGTATGGTATTTAGCCCGTATAAGGAAAACTAGACCCAGGAGTTTGGGTTGCCCCATATTCGGCCGGTAGGCCTCCCTGGGCTGTGAATGACCATCTCATTCTTCAGTCATTGATGATAATGATGATTCGAAAACAGTGGGTTAAGCAGTCCCATAGTACCATGAGACTGATGAAGCTGGCATATGTAACAACTGGATGGAGTGTCTCAGAATAGACTGCCCCTGGTTGGACTGGAAATGCTGCCATTGAATGGACTGAGCTTGAATAGGATTCCCCAAACTGCTCTTAATACCAGCATCTTCAGGAATTCTGGGAGGCACATCCTCCACACAAAAATGGGTGATCTCAGTGAATTGTTCCTGATTTTCGCTCTCCATGGTAAAAGGAAAAAAATAGTCTCTCACTTTCTAACTCTGTTTTGCAGGTGTATTGCAGCAACAAGAGAAAGCAAAAAATTGGAGAATAGGAATGGCGGAACCTAGGCCAAAGATTGGCGCTCTGATACCATGAAAGATGATAACTCGGAACGAGATACAAAATGTTTTCTATGTCATTTATGAAGAATGAAGGTTCTACACTTATAATGTCAACAAAAGAGAAAAAAGGAAATAGATATACAGAATGTTATCCTCCTCAAATGTAAAATCAATTAGATCAATTGTTACAATCAAGTCTTCAATCAATCTTCAATTATGTCTTCAATCACGATCTCTAACAGTATCCATGCCATATACTTCTCGACTGTTCGATGGCTAGGAATACTTTCACCAATCGATCAAACTCTGTCGTGCTTCGACCACAACAAGTTGGTTATTTCTGTGTGTAAATAATGTTATGGTCGTCCTATGTGAAATTGTGAGTTGTCATTTCTATGCAATTGCCCAACCTTATTTTCTTATGTGAAACAAAAAACCAAGAAGGAGTAGTTTAGAGAGTGAGGAAGAGACTCTCGATGCAGAGACATTTTGTAGTGAATTCGAGAGGAATTGGGGGTGGTCTGGCCCTGTTGTGGAGAGAAGAGGTAGAAGTATTAATTCTGAAAGCCACTGAGAACTTTATAGATGTTCAATACTCCGACCCTGTAGAGCAAATATCCTTCAGAATAACTTTTGTGTATGTACCAGCAACTTATGGTGAGAGATTGAACACTTGGACTGAGATTAGAGGATTGAAACACTCGAATAGCCATCCCTGGTTATGGATGGGAGATTTTAATGAAACTCTATATCACTTGGAGAAATTTGGCATCAGGGAAATGGACAATTATCGTATGCAAACTTTTAAAGAACTTCTGGATAGCTGTGGTATGTTGGACTCGGAAAGCAAGGGTTGTACCTTTACTTAGTCAAATAACAGGGAAGATAGACACTTAGTTAAGAAAAGGTTGGATAGGGATGTCTGTGACTTAGATCGGAGACCAACCTTCCCTTCGGCTGAAGCTTTTGCTTTGCTTGCAATTGGCTCAGACCATAACCCTATCACACTTTCCCTTGCTGGAGAGAAGATTAAAAGGAGGAGAGCTTTCAGATTTGAGGCATACTGGATGGAATATGGGAGATGTGGGGATATCATTAAAAAGACTTAGGAAGAAGCAGGAAATACTGGAGTTGATCTATTTAAACGGATAGAGAATGTCTCAAGGGCCTTAGAGAATTGAAGTAAGAAAAGTTTCCCAAACAATCAAAAAAAGATTCAAGATTTGAAATGGGGACTTGAAGCCCTCACAAATACTAATACTCCCGGGGGAGGGGGGCATAAGGAGAGAAGGATTCATCTACTGAATCAGATTTAAGGCTTCTGGAGAAAGGAAGAAATGTACTGGAGCCTTAGATCGAGAGTCAAATGGCTAAAATGGGGAGATAAAAATACAAGGTTCTTTCATGCCACCACCATTCAGAGGAGACAACGGAACATGATTTCTATGTTAAAGGAAGTTGGGCAGGATACCTGAATTAAAAATTCATCACAATTGAAGGAGATGACATCGGCTTTCTTCAAAGGACTTTACTGTTCAGGAGGACCTCGAAATTTCTAACCTGTTCTGCAACAATGCCCTATTCTGGTGTCAGATGAAATGAATATCGATCGATCTGCAGAAGTGACTTTAGATGAGATTCAAAAGGCAACTTTCGAAATGGGATCTTTGAAAGCACCAGGCCCTGATGATTTAAATGGCTTCTTTTATCAACAGAATTGGGAGAGTATCAAAGTGGAAATTTTAGAGGAGATAAAGAATTTCTTTGAAACGGGGATATTGAACTCAGAGCTGAACAAAACCCACGCCACTTTGATTCCTAAGGTCAGAAACCCTGAAAGGATTGACCAGTTCAGGCTTATTAACCTTTATAATTTGGTGTAAGTGGCTCTCAAACTTGATAGCAGAGGAGCAAAGCGCATTTGTGGGCGGAAGACTAATACAAGACAATGTTGTGGTAGTTTAGGAGGTCCTCCATAATTTGAGAATCAAGAAAAGGAAGGAGAAGTTTTAGGCAATGTTAAAACTGGACATGAAGAAAGCCTACGACTAGGTAGATGGGACTTTCTTGAGGCTTGCCTATTGAGGATGGGTTTGTGCTCTTTTTGGGTGGATAGAGTAATGACTTATGTTAATTCAGCAATGATGAGTGTCAAATTCAACGGTGAACCTCTGCCTTACTTCAAACCATCAAGAGGCCTACGGCAAGGGGACCCCATTTCACCATATCTGTTCATCCTTATGTCCAATAAATTATCGATGCTAATGAGGAAGGCTGTGAGTGAAGGGACAATCAAAGGCATTAAGTTAAACAGGTTTTGCCCAACTTTATCTCATTTATTGTATGCTGATGACTCTATTTTTTCTTGATGGTAAGCTGATTGAAGGTCAAAATTTAGCTTTTATCCTTAATCAGTACTGTTACGCTTCCGGTCAAGAAATCAACTTCAACAAGTCTAGTTTCTTTATGGGGCCAAAATGCCCCAATCAACTACATGAGAATCTGGCTTCGACACAAAGAGTTCCGGTTTTGGGAAAGACTAAAAAATATTTAGGTATTCCTTCTGACTGGGGGACCACAAAAAAAGAAATGTTTTCTTGGATTACAGCGAAATCGAATATGAAGCTAGAAGGATGGAAAGAGAATATCGTTTCAAAGGCGGGAAAGGAGATCCTTGTGAAATCAGTGGTACAGGCAATCCCTCAATATATGATGTCGATTGCAAGAATTCCAAAGTATATCTACAAGTCTGTGGAGAGGAAAATAACTTCATTCTGGTGGCGCAATAGTGAAACTAACTTCGGACTTCATTGGAGAAGCTGGGATGTACTAAAACAAAGAAAGGATAATAGGGGGTTGGGCTTCAAAGACCTTACAGACTTCAATAAAGCAATGTTGGGAAAACAAGCCTGGAGACTTGCCCAAGATCAAAACTCCCTATGAGTAGGGTTTTAAAAGGAATATACTACCCAAACAGCTATTTCTTACAGGCAAGAAGAGGCTCATTTCATGAGTGGTGAGGTGGACAATTGGAAATGGAAAGGACATCAGCATTAGAGACGATCATTGGCTAAGAAGAGGGGTCATTGGAGGACCTGCAAACGGAGAAGAACCGTCTAAAGTAGTTGATCTAATCTCTACTCAGGAAGCAAAGTGGAATGAGTCAGTACTTAGACAGATCTTTGATGAGGATTTAGTCGAAAAAATCTTGGCCACTCCTATTAACCGACCCTTTGGAACGGATAGGTTAGTAATCAGGTCACTACACTGTTAAGAACGGATACAACATACTCAAAGACAATAAGCCATGACCAAACACTAATTTAGTCCTCCTCTCCTTCCAACCCTCTCGCAATCTTTAAAACAGAATCTGGAAAGCCTGTATATCCCCAAAGATCTGCTTCTTCCTGTGGAGCCTTTGCTAGGATGCCCTACCTACAAAGGTCAACCTTTGCAAATGAGACATCATCACCCAACCCTTATGCTCCTTGTGCAACTAGCAAGCAAAAAACCTCAGAACACCTCTTTTTTCACCGCAATTGGTCAGACCACATCTGGAGAGACCCTAGGATTTTGGGACAGAGACAAACCTCTCAAGGTTTGCGGATGGATCAATGGTTGCAAAACTTTATAGAAAATTAATCTCTTGTCCTTACCTTCGAACTACTAGCAGCCATCATTTGGTGCATCTGGAAAATGAGGAATGGATCAATTTTTAGAGGCTACAGACTAAAACCTTCCACCATAATCGGCGAAGCAACGGCCATAGTAGAGAGCTACATCAAATGGAACAAGAAAGACTTTACCTTTAGAGGAGATGGAGCTGACAAGCCGTCGGTGGCCTGGAATCCCCCAAAGCACCTAGATCTGAAACTGAACATCGACGCCTCAGTTGATGTCGAAACAGGGGAAGGGGCCATCGCAGGAGTTTTGCGCGACTCGAAAGGAACTTTGATCGATAGTTTCGCCTTAAAGTTTCGATCTTTTCTGCCGATTGAAGCCGAAGCACAGGCTCTCGCTCACGGCTTGAAGCTTCTGGACATGCGGAGAGAGAAGACAGCCAAGATATGGGTGGAGTCTGATTGTCGTACTTTGGTAGAGGCAGTGAACAGAACGGGAGACTTGAGTTGGGAAGTTGAAGCCCAAGTTGCCGAAGTACAATCCTTCTTGACCCAGGTGCCAAATATTTCTTTAGCCCATTGTGACAGAAAAGAAAACGCTGTGGCAGATTGGGTGGCCAAAGTAATCCGAGAGAACAGAGTCTCTATTACATGGGTCACTTCACCTACTCCTCACTTATGGAATTTAATGTGTTGATGCTCCTAAGTTGGGATTAATTTGTAAGACTTAATTTCACTTCTATGCTATTAGTTTATTTTCAACCCAAAACAAAAAAAAAAAGTAAATGTAACTACCTAAAAGGGAGGGGGGAAAAGGATCAAGTCAATGTGCCCCGATCATAAGAGACAGGGTTAAGTCCAACTAACCCCCCCCCCCCCCCAAAAAAAAAAAAAAAATCTGCCGTTTGGGCTGAAAATTAGGCAAGAATTTATATGCCTCTTCACGCTGGCAAATTTACATGTGAAGATAGATAAAGTAAAGACTTTTTTTGGTTTACTTTTTTTTTTCTTTTGTCTGCTAATGTCAAGGACCGCCCGTGAGAGATTTTTGATGAAAATTGATCGAAATGGCAACATTGAAATTTCACATAAAATTTTGAGATTAAATTGAAAATATTAAAAATTTTAAAACTGAATTCGTGTATGTACAATAAATTTAGCATCGATGGAGTAATATTCCTAACTCGTACTCGCGTGCTCCCCGCGGAATTGCCGGTCCATCTTAGGTTGACCAGTACTGCCGCGTGTGAGTGGAAGTGCGACGATGTGACTGCCTAGGTTTTCTTTGTTGTTTGGACTTTTCTTCGCTAGTTTTATTTTCCCCACGTTCTAGTGTAACAAAAGTTTCCACGTGGATTTACATCGAAATGACGTGAAAGACAATATATTTTTTTTTTACTTCATTTTGGCTATAAATAATTTTTATTTTTATTTTTTGGATGAGTTTCTAATCAAAAACACGTTTGATAAATATATAAAATTTATGTTCCAAAAAGAAAATTCGTTTTATGACAACGTAAAATTTATATGATTGCCGACTGCTGGGTCTTAGTAGTTGATCGGCGAACGGAGAACGATGAAGGGCGAACAAAAGTCGGGGACAGGAGATCGGCGGTGGGGGACCGAAGATTGGGGTGGTCCACTGGGAATCGGTGGCCAATGGACAGCGATCGGCGATAAGGAAAGCAAGAAAGATGGAGTGAGCAATGAGAAATATTTTTAATTTTGTTTCTATTATAAAAAAAATAAAAATAAAATTATCTACGCAAAAAATTTGTCCTAAAAATTAAAAAATTGTAATTGTGCTACCATACAAATTTTTGTTCCAAACTTATTCTTCGGAACAGAAAAATAGAAAATTAGGGAAATAAAACTGTTGTCATTCGTGCCCTTAACATATTTTTGTTATCAGTCTAGAAATTATAATGTATCAACTAATAAGTATATCCAAAACGCTTATTAGGTAAGCTTCATTGAAAATAATTTAGTTTTCGAAATGATTAATTACAGATCACATGAGAAAGACTAATGTCTTGTGGAGAAAATTATCAAAATTGTCCTAAATTTATTACAATTGTGTCTATTTAATCTTAATTTTTTTTTCAATTGAGTTTTTTATTTTGTATTTGTGTCAATTCAGTCTATTCAATCAATTTTGAGCGGTGGATAATGTGAAATTTTTAATAATATTAAAATTTTGTTAGTGGCTTCGACCATTCCATTCATTTGTGGACGGCATTAAATAGAGCTCAAGCTCACACAATACATGTGCCTTCTTGCTAGTAATATATGAGAGATTAAATTTGACAGAAGCGGGAAAAAACATTAAGGCTACGTTTGGCGGTTAGGATAAAAGTCGGGATATGATAAAATTTATCTTATTTTGTGTTTAGTTACTGCTCATGATAGGATATAACAGAATATAATTGGTATATAGTCTAGATATAACTATCTCAAGGAGAGGTGGGATAAAGGTGGATAGATTTTTTTTTTTGGTTTATGGTATAAAAATTATTTTTCCGAATAACAAACTTCTTATATAATAAAATTAAAATAGTAATTATTTTTAAATAAATTTGAATTCTAATGTTAGAAAGAAAAATCGAAATAAAAAAATAACTTTCATTTTTATTTTTTATAAATCATATTTATAATTTGATTTCTTTCTTCTTTATAATATATAGTTTGTACACACACTCACACTTAGTATCTATATCACTACATATTTGAAGTATAATAGTATAGTTTGTTATTTAATGAAAATGTTTATTAAGAAATGATGGAAGGGAGTTAAAATAATGATAAAAAGAGATTTATAATGAGCAAATAAGTAAAAAATGAAGTAAAATAAACTAGATTTTAAGTAAATATATTCAAATTTGAAGATGACTTTTTTTTTTTAATTTTCGAAGAGAAGGAGTAATGAAATTTCTAAAAAACTAGCATCTCCATCTCGTCTTCATGCGAAAATTTTATAACTGCTTTGTAGCTTTTTAGTTTATTATAAAACTCTACGAAAATAGCGAGAGGGTTGAAGCTTATTCTCCTTCTTAGTTTTTTGATTCAAAAAATCTAAGAAAAGCAGAAAGAGACTTAAATCTCATTTTACTTCATAACTTTGTGTTTCATGTTGAGATTTAACGAATGTTTGCGAGAGAGGCAAAATTTTTTAGTGAAAGTTGAATGTTTATATTTTCTTTCTTTTATTAGATTTTACAGTGAATTACGAGAGATTCTTATATTTTTTGCTTGTGTTTTTTCAAATTCATTGTACATTGATATATCGTATATACCAAACAATGAGTATGTTATGATATGAATATATCCAATTTTATTACTGCGATTTACCAAACACATGAAAGGATATGACAAAATTCCTGGATTTCATATCCGATCCTATCCACTCTAACAATTCAGGCGACCAAACGCAGCTTAGGCTCCATTTGTTTCACGAAAAACAACTTCTCATAAAAAGTTTTTCGAATTTTTCGGTGTATGGGAGGTAGAAAATAAGCTAGCCCCTTAAATATTTTCCCCTAGGGAAAAAAACTCCATCAAAAGTGGGGAAAAGATGAAAATATTTTCCTCTTTTGAGAAGAGGAAAACATTTTTCTCGTCTTTCCTTCCTCCTCTTTTTCACATATTTTTTCTTTTTAATTATTTTGTTGCATTCTTTTCATTTTTATTTATTTTTCATAATTCAATTTTTTTTGTTTATTTGCTCAAATAAAAAACTAATGTTATTATTAGATTTTTTTTTGACAAATTACTTTCTTTGATTTTTTTAAATTAATTTTTTCCTTATACCTGCTTCTCCTTTGGCTGGTCGCCGGCCTTGATCAAGGTCAGGCCAAGTGTCGTTGACCTTGCGAGGGGCCAGGCGAGCCGTCGCTGACCTCAATCGAGGCCAAGTCTCGCCAGATCTGGGTTTGAATAATTCATGTTGCACTATTGCTTTGTTTTGTCCTTGTTTTAGTTTATCGATCATTGATGTCCACATTTTGAGTTTGAATCTTTGATCGTCTAGTACTTGCAATCGCCAATGCCGGTGTGTTTCTCTGTTCTTATGATATGAGCTTCATTTTGACGTAGGTCAGAGCAAGAAGTTTCTGCAAATTTAATTGGATGTTATGGCGCTGCCACTGTTACTGGTTTCTTGAATGCGAGAAATGGGTGGAGTTGAATTGAATTCTTCCTAGAAGGACTCGAACTCCAATTGAATCACCATGGAGCAAGAACTGCATTGCCTTGCAAAGCTCGTATATTTTAGGTAGAAGAAGAGGCATAATGTGCAGGCGATACATAAGAACCGTGCAGCGCCTTTGTGCTCGTACGGTAGATCGCCGCCACAATTTGAATACAATCAAAGATGGCCGCGGGACCTGGGGCCGGACCATTGGGGGTCCCGTGCCCGTTTTCCTGGCAACCTGTACCCAAGTCATCGAAGCCTGAATAATATATGTTTATTTTGAAGAGAAAAAAATAAGGTAATTTGCTACATAGTTGAATTTTTGACCAACATTATCTTCTTGTGCATGCTTTGAAAATTGACAGAGGAGGAAGGAAAATTGGGCCAGTCAATTGCAAAATGCGGCAATCATCGGGTCAAACAGCAGTCGATGAAGGACTCGACTTATCCAATACATACGTCGAATCTAGACAATCGGTTTAGAAAAAGGAAGGAAGCATCAAACAGTAGAAACTAAGATAGTGAAAATGGAAAATAAAATAATAAAACACAAAGGAATCAGTCTTTTTTCTAGGAAAATGATGTGGATGTCGTACCATACATAGTATAATGATGCTTATTATATTATTGGGGCTGAAATCTCTAGAACAAATTGAAGAGTAGCAAATGAGATTTTGTAAGATCGCTATCAATTATTATACAAATTTAATTTGATTAATGAAGAAATGATTTAATATTGTATATTTTATTAAATTTCCTTGTCACTTTAGCAGGATATGTATATGTGTGTGTGTGCGTGTCTATATATATATATATATATATATATATATATATAATCTGGCTCAATAAAACGACAATTCTAGAAGAGGAAAAGTAGGCATAGACTGTGTCAAAAAGAAATATAAAAAAAAACGAAAGTAGGCTTAGAACATAGTCTGGATGGTCCATAACTGTTGGAGCAAGCCATTAGTGGAATGACCGTAAAATAGTAGAACTAACATATCCAAAGATTGTAGATTCACTTGATGAAAAATTATATTGTACTTAGTAGAAGGGATAACCAGTGCTGCAAAGGAACAGTTCTCGGTCCAAAGCCGAAAACCGACCCCAAAACTCTCGGTTCGAAAATTCGGGAGTTATTTTGTTTTTAATTTATTTGGAAAGAGGCTACAAAACTGGCAGTTTTTGCTTTGGGAATCGAAAAAAGAACCAATTCATCATTGGAAATTGAACCGGTTCTCTCTAGAACTAGCCTTGCATCGATCGGTCTAAACCGGTTCGGACTGGTTTAGTATTGAAGGGGACCCGGCGCACACCCTAATTTGAAGTATGTAAATGAGTTGATTTGGCCCAACTTCGTGCAATATCTTTCACTGATTCAATTATCAGACTTCTAATGCTGAACGGTAGTGGTCAACGAGGTATTCCTACATGTCATGGTTGTCCAATATGAGTTGTCATTTTCATGAAATATTAATACCTCATTTATTTCTCGAATAATAGATGATTTGAAAATTATTTTTTAGAAAATAATAACTTATCATGTAGAAAAAAAAAAGAACAAAAAGTATATCAGTTTTCTAAAAATATGTTTATAAATAAATCATTGTAGATAATAACGACATTTTTGATTGACTAATTACTTCAAACAATAACTGTCATACGAACTTGTAGAATACGATACTTTCGAATAGTAACTGCGCGTACAGATTGATTGTCCAAAGACTGTTTTTGTCAATCTATCGTCTACTATTGTCAATCATACCCAACCGAGCGTAATTTAACAAATATCATATCAATAAGTGCAAAGTATATAATAGCCGGACTGTTCGTTTGAAGGAGAATTGTTTTTCGACATTTCGGTATTTGGAAGATAAAAAAAACTTGTTTATCTAAGGATTTCTTTTTTCATGAACTAAAAGTAAGAAGATTAGATTAGGGAAAACAATTTTTCCCTTGGACAAGAAGGAAATTACTTTATCTATATCATCAAACAAGTGAAAGCTATTTTTTTTTTCTTAAAAATGATTTACGTGAAAAATTCAAAAAGTTGAAAATGCACTTTTCAATAAAATCCTTCCACAGATCACTTTTGGCCCTTTGATCCCATGATCTTGAATCGTTCTTACCTGGGATCGCGAATCCCAAGTTTGACTATGAAGAGTAGATCGAATTGTATTAGTGTCTAGAATTGATTTCTTTTGTGTAATACTAATCGATAGGGCCTCATTAGTAAGTGCTAGAAGATCTCGTATATTAGAACCCATAGTTATGGACCCGAATCAATTAGTATGGAACATAAGCTTATCAGTCGGTGAAATCGTAGGACTCTATGATTCGTCAGGAAAAAGGCATGATAGCTACTTTTTTCTGTATAACAGGATTATTAGTCATTCGTTGGATTTATTCGGGACATTTTCCATTAAGTGATTTATATGAATCATTCATTTTTCTTTCATGGAGTTTCTCCATTATTCATATGGTTCCATATTTTAAAAAACATAAAAATTATTTAAGTGCAATAACTGCGCCAAGTACCTTTTTACTCGAGGCTTTGCTACTTCATGTCTTTTAACTGAAATGCATCACTCCGAAATAATAGTAATTGATCTCCAATCCCAGTGGTTAATGATGCATGTAAGTATGATGATATTGAGGTACGTAGCTCTTTTATGTGGATCATTATTATCCATGAATATGATATCTATCTAGTGTGATGTATGGAATATATGACAAAAGTGTAGTGCCGTAGTATTTCTATTGATCGGTCATATCATATAGGCCCAAGTCATACATTAAATTGCTTCGATTTGAATTATCCAAAAAAAAAAAATGCATATCATTCTGACACTCTTTTAAGTTTTGGAGCTCGAGGATCACTACCATCACTGCCATTTTTTTTTTGGTCGGGTCATCACTGCCATTTACACTGTCTGGTTCTTCACTTTTGCTCCTTACAGTGAGTCCGTACAACTCGTTTCACCGGGAAGCTCTTAATTATGGTTCCGAATTGGAGTTGTCGGATCCTCCCTTATATAGGGGGAAGAAGTGGGGGGATCCGACCGCCCTAATTGCGGGGATCCCTTGCCCTAGGGCAAGGGATCCAAGTTCCTTAATTATAGTTTGGGATTTCCTAAGAAAACATTGTCAAATATGAACTGTTCAAATCAACATGGACGGCTTAGATTTGATACACATTACCCCATAAAAAGATTTAAATTTTCCCGTCTAAAACTTTACCCCATTTTGATGGATGATGTGTATCAAATCCGAGCCGTCCATGTTGATTTGGATAGCTCGAATTTAATAATGGCACTAAGGCAATGTTAGGAAATCCAAATTCCTTAATTATACCTTGCTGTTTACACAAAGATGCCACAAAGGTACTCACTCAATCGAGAGATGTCTATTGTGGAGAGATCTTAATTATCATCTTATGTGATGAGACAGGGGAATCAATCTCGAATCCTGCGGCAGAAATTCATATTTCAACTCGTAACACATGTTATGGTGGATTAGCATCACTAAAAATTTCAAATCGATACATCCCCAAGACATTTAGGCCAACCTAATTTTCATCTCGAAACAAAAAAATCAAAACTGGTACCCCCAACGCAAATCTACCCCATCAGCACTCCGTCCAATATCCCTTCAATATGCGTGGACAGACATGGCAAACTTTTTTTCATCTTCTGACCAACTTAAAAAAAGAAAAGAAAAAGAGTCCGATCTTAAAATGTTTCTCGTCCCATATCTATGCATACAATTTTTTCTCACATTGTGTAAGCAATTTCTTTTTATCAAATTGATAATTCGAATAATTTGTTAACAAGCCAACTTTGCAAAATGTTTGTTGAGAGCACTTAATGAAAAATCGATACCTTCATCCGGAAAGATCGTTAGAGAGGGAGAAAGTCCAAGTCCGAGCCCGTCAATATATTCAGTTAGATTTGCTTTCACTCATCTCGAACACAATTCACACGTGCACACATGCATTGTAATAATCATCCTCTCAAGTATGAGCTCCAGTATTAAGTTTGCTCTCGCTTAATTCAAATATCATTTTGTATCACCTTATCTTAACTTGAATTACAAATCTCCAAGTAATTGCAATGCAAACAAGTGTCGATTGTGGGATTTCGTTCTTGAGATGATCACGAACACCGGAACAAATTGGAGGCTCAACAATCAAACATTGGCTCTAATATCATTTGTTGAGGGCGTGTAGCGAAAACCCGATACCTTTGCCCGGAAAGATCGCTAATAGAGAGCTCAAGTCCGAACCCGTTAACATATCCAGTTGGATCCACCTTCACTAAAAAATTAAGCTAATGAGTTATGAGCCAATTTGAATATATTAAATACTTCACACCATACAATTCTCCAATACGAGATTTCTCTAATACAACTCGCATATGCATTCTAATAATATTTTAATAATGTATTTGCATCATGGAAAACTCAAGATTTGCAAAATATTCTTGTTTGTGTTACTTACAAAAATGAATGAATGATTTTTTTTCATCACCTATGATACTTGTTAGTTATAAATTGATGTCCATAATGAAAATATTTTCTGTTGACTAATTTTTTTAAGCGACACACTTAATTATTTTTTGAAAAATATTTTCCAAATCTTGAGTTTTTTGCGAAACACATGTACCACAAATGTCAATTCATTGTGTACATGCAAACATGCAAGTTTATTTGTTATTTGAATTTCAAAAATTATAACTGTATGCAACCATCCACTGGAGGCTACAAATAGTCATATCTTACTCTTTGTAAGTCCGATCAATTAATCGAAGAACTTAACGTTCTTGCAAATTTAATTTATGTTATCTCTACTTTTTCGTAATTTATATTTTCCACAAATTAAATATCTTTCACTTCTTGTACTTTAGTTATAATTTTCAGGTCTTCGTCATCAATTCAATTCTCATTGAGCTTTGTTGTTAATTACATTCCAGCGTTTTTCTCTCCCTAAATGAGAGCTTCTCTCCCCCTTTCATGGGAGCTCTCTCTCTCTCTCTCGACCTGAGAGTTTTTGCCTTGACATTTCCATCGATAATGAATTCCTTCGTCTTCACCGCCCCATGATCCTTCCCCTCCACTTCCACCACAGCATGCCGCCAAAACTCCTTGTTGCATCTTCCCCCTCCACTTAACAAGAGCTCAAGAATATTTCTCTGCCGTTGTGCCACCAGTTCACATCCACAACCTCACTCTTCTGCGCCATTTTCTTTCGTCGTATTGCTGTGATTCCTTTCTCTACTGCTTGTCAGAAGTCTCTGCCTGGCGCTGCCCATATGTTCTACGAAATTTCTGCAAGAGAGAAGTTACAATTACTCTCTTTCTTGTTGTGTCGCAGTGATATGCCATTGCATTTGTGGTTAGCCCTCAAAATCTGTCGGGTGACAAATGAAGCTACTAAGTTTGGCATGCATGATGTCTGTGAAGCTTTTCCTTGCCTCTGTCCGGTGAGTTAGATTGGGAGAAGTGCTCACCTGGCTAAGTTCCTCACCAGCTGGTTGTCTTTTCCGAAAAGAAGAGGTAACAAAATTGCGTGAAGAATTGATTTGGGCAAGTAATCCACTGCTCAATGAAGCTTGTATGCTGGAACTGTCAAGGGTTGGGCACACCCTTGATAGTCCAAGCTTTAAGGGCCCTTGTGACTCAAGATAGGCCCGATGTGGTGTTTTTAATGGAGACGAAAAATCAAGAGCAAGTTGTACGCAGAACTAGCAGAAGCCTAAAGTTCCATAACTGTTTTATAGCGAATCCTATAGGGATTGGCGGGGGTTTGGCGCTTTTGTGGAATGAGGGGATCACATTAACAGTGAATTCAGCCACAAATGAGTTTATTGACGTTTCTTTAGAGGACATCGAGCTAAGAAATTTCTTTAGAGCAACTTTTGTCCATGCACCAACTATTTTTCAGGAAAGATTTGAGGGAATGGGAGCAAATCAAGCAATTGAGCGCCCTTAACAATCTACCATGGGTATGTATAGGGGACTTCAATGAGACATTGTATCACTGGGAGAAGGTGGGAAGGAAAATGACAGAACAATACATAATGAACGCATTTGGAGGGTTCCTTAATGACTGTGGATTGATGGACCTAGAAAGTAAGGGATGCGCTTTTACGTGGGCCAATAATCGTGAAGGGCTGAATTTCGTGAAAAAAAGATTAGATAGGGCTGTTTGCTGCATTAATTGGAGAGTTTTATTCCCTGAGGCCGAAGTTTTTGCACTACCAGCTATTGGTTCAGATCACAGCCCCCTTTTGTTATCATTGTCTGCTGAAAAAGTAAAAAGGAAAAGAGCTTTCAAGTTTGAAGCTTTATGGCTGGAACATGAGTGTGGCAGCATCATCAAACGTATTTGGAATCAACCCAGCTTGAAAGATTCCAATTTAGTGCAGAAAATCAGAGAAGTGGCCGTAGCATTGGCTAGATGGAGTAAAAAGAAATTTCGAAACAGCAAAAAGAAAATAGTGCAGCTAAAAGAGAACTTCAGGGCATAACAAACTCTCACGTGTTGCAGGCTGATTCAAGCAGAAGAAGGGAACTTGCAGATGAAATAGAAAAGACATAGCGACAGGAGGAAATGTACTGGGGACTGAGGTCTAGAATCAGCTGGCTGAAATGGGGAGATAAAAATACAATTTTTTTCACGCCACAACAATCCAAAGGAGGCAGAGAAACAGGATTTCAATGCTGAAAAATGATGAAGATTTCTGGGTTCGAGATACCAAAAGTCTGAAAGAAATGACCGTGGATTTCTTCAAAGAACTATACAAGACAGTGGGTCCCAGGAATTTCGACCCAATTTTGCAAAAGTGCGCAAAAACTGTTACGGAAGATATATATCAACAATTACAAATCGAAATCACGATGGAAGAAGTCCAGGGAGCTGCTTTTCAACTAGGGTCTTTGAAAGCATCGGGGCCAGATGGTTTGAATGGACAGTTTTATCAAAACCATTGGGAGGATATCAAACAGGGAGTTTTTGAAGAGGTAAAAGCTTTTTTCAGCTTTGGAAATTTGAACCCAGAAATGAACAGAACTCACATCACATTAATCCCAAAGGTGCAGAATCCAGAAAGGTTAGATCAGTTCAGACCTATAAGCCTATGCAATTTTTCTTATAAAATCATATCCAAAGTCTTGGCAAATAGGTTAAAACCATGGATGTCGGAACTAATAGCTGGAGAGCAAAGTGCCTTTGTGGGAGGAAGGCAAATCCAGGATAATATTTTGATTGTACCAGAAGTCTTGCATCGGTTAAGAATCAGAAAAAGAAGAAGAAAATTTCAGGCTGTTTTGAAACTGGACATGAAAAAGGCGTATGACAGAGTTGAGTGGGACTTTCTAGAGGCATGCCTTTTGAAGATGGGTTTCAATGATTGGTGGGTGCATAGAGTTATGAGATGCGTAACCTCAGTCTCTTTCAGTGTGAAGTTTAATGGTGAACAACTATCTTACTTTCAGCCTTCGAAGGGAATTAGACAAGGAGATCCTATGTCTCCCTATTTATTTATCTTAATGGCTAACACTCTCTCGACGTTGATGAAAAATGCAATCCAAGAGGGAACTTTAGTGGGAATCAAATTGAATAGACACTGTCCAACCTTGTCTCATCTCCTATTTGCCGATGACTCCATCTTCTTCTTGGATGGAAGGGTGATAGAGTGCCAGAACCTTGCAATGTTATTGAAGGAATATTGTTTTGCTACAGGGCAAGAGATAAATTTAAACAAGTCTTGTGTTTCTTTTTTCTCAAACTGCCCACGATCTTCGAGAACAAACATGGCAGCAGAACTTCAGGTTCCTGAAGCTGAAAAAACTGTAAAGTACTTAGGGATGCCTTCGGAATGGGGGGTTTCTAAGAAGGAGATGTTTTCATGGATTTTGGCCAAAGTCAACAGAAAGTTAGAGGGATGGAAGGAGAATATAATATCAAAGGCGGGAAAGGAAGTATTAATCAAAGCTGTAGTACAAGCAATTCCTCAATATGCTATGCCAATTTTTAAAATCCCGAATTCGATATGTCAATGGAGAATCACAGCATTTTGGTGGGAAAATGGAGAATCACAAAGGGGTCTTCATTGGAAAAAGTGGGAGGTGCTTAAGACAAGGAAAGATAATGAGGGGGCTGGGATTCAGAGATCTACTGGCTTTCAACAAAGCCATGCTTGGAAAACAAGCTTGGAGGCTTTCTCAGAATCAGTCGGCTTTATGGAGCCAAATATTAAAGGGAATTTATTTTCCTTCATCTTCTATCTGGAACGCAAGGAGGGGCTCGCGTCCCTCGTGGGGATGGCAAAGTTTGTTAATGGGAAGGGATAGTATCGCAGAATCTACTATATGGTCAGTGGGTACGGGGAAAGATATCAACATTCGGGAAGATAGATGGTTAAAGAAAGGAATCATAGGGGGACAGGCAAACTTAAATGACCCTAAGACTGTTGATGAATTAATCATTCCAGAGGATATGTGTCGGGATGTCCAGAAACTCAGAAGACTCTTTGACGAGCAAACAATGAAAGAAGTCTTGACTTTGCCCCTTAGTCCTCAACCCGCAAAAGATAAGCAAGTGTGGAGGGCGACAAAATCGGGAACCTTCACGGTGAAAAGTGCGTACAATACAATCCAAGAAAAGGAGAAACCACAACACAGCATGCAGGCAACATCATCCTTTCAGCCCCCTAGACAACTATGGCATCAAGTCTGGAGCATGAAAACCTCTCCCAAAGTCAGGATATTTTTATGGAGTATGTGTCAAAACGCACTTCCTACGACAGAGAACCTTGATAGACGAAAGATTTTACCTTCGCCAGCTTGCCCCTTTTGTGAGCAAGAAGCAGAAACCATAGAGCATCTATTCCTTCTATGTGATTGGACGGAAGCAATCTGCAGAGATCCTGAAATAAACATCCAGATTTCGCGTCAAAATCTAACGCGTTTTGATGTGTGGCTACAAGATCAAGTGATACAGAGTGGTAACTCACCAGTCCTCCACGGAGTTGCGAATCTTCTGTGGTTTATCTGGAAAGCGAGGAATGAATTTGTGCTTCGAAGAAAATCCCGAGATCCGAAAACTCTAATTGCCCAAGCAAAGACAGCTTTCAGAAATTACAGCAAGTGGAATAGGCAAAGCTTGAAACTTTACACCGAAACAGCTCAATCAGCAAAGGTTTGGATACCACCGGAATCGCTTACCTTCAAGATCAACATGGACGGAGCTTTCTGTGAAGGCACTTCCGAAGGTGCGATTTCTGGGGTTCTACGAGATGAGGCAGGCACTTTGTTGGAAGGATTCGCCTTAAAGGTTTCAGCTTCGTCGGCGATTCAGACGGAAGCGTTGGCTTTACTTGAAGCTATGAAAAGATTTGAGTCATGGAGAGAGAGTATACTGGTTGTCGAGTCGGACTGTGCAGAGCTTATGGGAGAAGTTTCGAGGATGATGCACGTGTGGTGGGAGTTTGAGCCACTCGTCAAAGAAGCTCAGAATCGGATGGCTCAGTACGGTTCTTTGTTTCTCGCCCATTGTTACAGATCCGCGAACCAAGGAGCAGACTTGTTCTCAAAAGCCCTTCTTTCTAATAGCCTTCCTTTATACTAGGTAACTAAACCTCCCAAATCTTTTATGTTTGGATGCTCCTTCAAGGAGTCATGTATTTAACAACTCTTAAGTTTTTCCAATGAAAATTGAGAATTGTTTCGACCAAAAAAAAAAAAATTACATTCCAGCATAAATTTTTATGTCATCGAACTTGATCGTTGAATAGATTTCAGTAAATCATAATTGGTCCTTGTGTTCCATTGATCTAACTCATCTCTCAATTGCCACAAAACCCATCTCTTTTTAATAAAAATCGAAAACGAACTTCCATATTTGGATGCCTAGCAGTTGATTTTTCTGACACTGGGCAAATATCATGAGTGCATCGGTAATGTCTTTTTTTTTTTTTTTTACTAAAGTGTCCGGACCGGCTTGTACGCATCTCGAATATTTCTCGAGGGAGACTAGCACATCAACTCACCTTCATGTTCCCTCACTTAAATCACAGGTACTGATGTGAGGAATCGAATATGAGATCAGTGTGCCTAACCACACAATCTCAAGTGCTTGGAGGGGGAAACAAGGAGAGAAATAGGGCATCGAGACCATCATCAAAATATATCATACTAGAAAACAGAAGCCCCTAAGTCGAGCTATTGGAGTCGTCAGTCTCCTCAGCATCTGCAGTAGGCTCGTACTTCGAGAAAGTCTCTAATTAAACCTCCACTATATCCTCCATCGTCTCGTTAGCTGACGGCTCCATCAAGTCGTCCTCGGTAGCCTCGATTTCAATGACCTGGTCGGTGGCTTCCAGGGTTGGGGTCCTCTCGGGAATATTCCTTGAGCCAGCTACTGACCTCTCGGCCTTCACCGAATCCCGAGCGGGATGACACCAACTAGGAATTACCTCATGGGGTACCTTGGTAGGCTTCAGTGGTCTCGTACTAACTTTCCCTACTCTCTGAAACTAAGCCTCGAACCTATGATGCCTCCATCTCTTTCCACTTTCATCGACCCAGACTACAGTACACTTCCTAACGTATACGGTTCCATGTCCGTCCGGGAACTCCTCAAAATAAGCGGACATTTCTTTAAGGGTCACCAAATCTGATTGGCAGCATTCTCACGGCCTAGGATTTGGAAATAGGGTCCCATAACGGGGTGAGATTTACATCTCAATAAGACAGGTCCTAACCCTAAGTTAGGCTGATCGTACATTTAGGCGAATGCAATCAAGGACAAAATGCTCATGCAATCACATGAGGCATTCAACTGTCATTAAATAACATACGGGTACAAACAAGTGTCAAGCATGCAATCATGGCACCATATCACATTATTGGAATCAAACACATATTGCCAAGCCAGATCACACTTTCCACCTTTCAAGTCCTCCTTATTTTCACGCCCGTGTTTAGAACGCCTCGGGCTCGGTCCGCGTAGATACGCCTCATACCATCACATTGACAAATCCGCGTAAACGCATCACGTTTTCAATTTCATTCTAGGCCTATGTCGACGCATCTCAAATTCCGTCCTGCGTCTCAACGCATCAAGACATTGGCCATTTTAATCTCGCGTCTCGTACGCCTCAGGGTACTATTCAACACAAACCCTACGCCTCAGCATCTCAGGATATCCATCCACGCAATCCCGCGTCTCAACGCCTCAGGGTATCACAGTTTTCAACCATGTCAAACATTATTTCATTTTCCACTTCATGATCGAATACAAGCTCATGCAACGAGCAACACAACTACGGCATGCAAAGCAATCAATCTCATCATTCACAAGAGGGAATCAATTCATGGCACAAGCATTCAATAAGCATTCAAGCCATTTATACCTCTCAAGGACGCATAATGAGCAATCACACCATAAACTCCCAAGAACCAATTTAATTCACACCCAATCCACCTAATTGAGTCCAATCCTCTTAGCCAAGGTTTACAAACTTCTTACCTCAAGCTTAATTCAACAAAATTCTTCTTCCAACCACTTCAATCACTCGGTCCAACAATTCCCGAAACAAGGCAGCCTCACACCTATTGAAAATCAATCCAATTCATCAATTTTTCTTGCTCAATTCACCAATCCATGAAGCATAAACCTCAATGACATGTTCATTGACATCCTAATACGCCTCAACGATGAATTTAGGACTCAATTCCATCACCAACAGCCCCCCACAGATTCGGTATACACAGAACCGAAACAGGGCAGTTTCAATTCTGTGCATATCTCAACTAATTAGCCCTTAAACTAACTTAAATCCTCAATTTATCCACTAATCTACTTGCTAACATGTGGTTCTAGGAGTTGGGAAGTCTCACCAAAAATTTTAGCTCAAGACGATGTCGAAAAGTCCTCGAACGGTGCCGGTTCCTCTAAGTCCTCAACCGGTCAGTTTTTGTCCTTCAAACACAAGACCCATTTGGGTTCAAAACTCTATCAAATTCATCCAAACTTTTTATTACAACTCAATCTACATGTCCTCTAGATGTCCACAAAATTTGGCCAAAAGATTCAAAGGTTTTGGGGTCCTACGAGGTCTAAACAGTGGATTACCTTCAGCTACGATGGTTTCCATCAACTTTTGGGAGAATGACCGACCGGAGCTCTTCGATGGGTCAAATGCCGTGATTCCACTTGGAGGCCGTCAGCAAGAGGATGAGGAAGGAACTATGGTCGGCTCGAGCTCAGGTGGTGGTCGAAAGTAACGATCGACTGCGGCGAAATCGGTGGGCAGAACTGGTTGGGCGTAGAGCTCTCTCGGCGTGAAGAAAAAGGAAGAAGAAGAAGAAGATCGGTAGATTGAAGGGGATGTTCTGCTAAGGAGGGAGAGAGAGAGGTATATACAAAACTGAGAGTCAATCATGAAAAATGGTAGGTTAAAAGTGATTCAATCAATGCCAATGCCTAATCCTTTGACATTTGTCTTCATGTTAATCAAGGCTCATCCAAGGGCTGTGATTTCTCTCAATTTTCGGTAGCCTTGGGGTGTTGTGAAAGACCAAAATGCCTCATCCAATTATTAAGGCAAGGCTAAGGCTTGAGGGGCAAAATGATAATTTTACTCTCGACGTCCGGAACGTCGTTTTTCCGATTCCAATTTTCTTCGATAAGGCGACGACCAATCCAATTAAAATGTTGGAGTTCTTGATTCTCCATTTTCTAATTTTGAGACTTTTCTCTGAATCATTTCTCTACAGATGTGATTCCAGCCTATCCCGAACTGACGGGCGATTTTTGCAGACGTTATGCGTATCGACTCTGTGATTCATATCACACTTAGGGCTTGTCAATTCATGGCGACTCTGGATGTCATGTAATTGCGAGGATCTATTACTAGTTCCGACGATCTTGATCGTCATCGTTCGATTTAGGAAAATTTTGCAAATTATACATTGGTTAAGCGGCATCACCCGCGCTCCAATCGTATAACGCTAGCAATGCATTCCTTAATCGTTCTTAGATCAGCTTTTCATGGCTCTAAATGTCTCCTCGACAATCTTTATGGTCAAAGTGCTATTTCCTATTTGAGTTCTTTAGATCCACGTATCTTGTCTCGAGTTAACCTTTCTCTTTTGGTCAGTTAACTCGAGATCGATTAGATCCGAGTGAGATACGACTGAAATACATCGTTAGATTCATTTTCATTAATAAGTCTCGAAATGACAGGAAAATCAAAATGTCACAACTTTTCCCCCCTTACAAAAATTTCATCCTTGAAATTTACAAATAACTAGTTACTCAAACAAGTGGGGATATTGACGCCTCATCGTTTCCTCCTTTCCCACGTAGCTCTTTCGATTCCATGGTGCTCCCAAATGACTTTGACCAATGGAATCGTCTTATTCCTTAGAATCTGTTCCTTTCGATCTTCGATCTTGATTGGCTTTTCTACGTAGGATACCCTGTCATCCACTTCTATGACTTCGTAATCCAACACGTGCGTCGGGTCCAGCTCGTACTTCCGTAGCATTGACACATGGAAGATGTTGTGCACTTGGGACAAGTTAGGCGGCAAGGCAAGCCTTTAGGCTAAGGTCCCAATTCATTCCAAAATCTCAAAAGGTCCTACGTACCTGGGACTCAGTTTCTCTTTCTTTCCAAATCGAGATAGTTCTCTCATTGGTGACACCTTAAGGAAAACATCATCTCCTACTTGAAACTCTAAAGGTTTATGTCATTTATCAGTATAACTCTTCTGTGACATTCTGATTTCCAGTCAATTTCAGGCTCATTGATGAGAAATGAATCTAGAGATGTATTTCAGTCATATCTCGCTCGAATCTGATCAATTCGAGTAGGCTGACCAAAAGGGAAAAGGCTAAAGCGAGACGAGATACGTGGACCTAGTCAACTCGGATAGGAAATGATGCTTTGACCATAAGGATTGTCGAGGGGATATTTAGAACCACAAAAGGTCAATCCAAGAATGATTAGGGAATGCCTTGCGAGTGTCATACGATTGGAGCGCGGGTGATGCAGCTTAACCAACGTATGATTTGTAAAATTTTCATTAATCGGACAGTGATGATCGAGACCAAAGGGACTAGTGATAGACCCTCTCAATTACATGACAATCAAAGCCGCCACAAATTGACGAGCCCTAAAAGTGTGAGAATCACAGGGTCGATACGCGTAAAGTCTACAAAAGCCACCCGTCGATTCGAGATAGGGTGGAACCACGTTTGATAGAGGAAATCATCGAAAACGAGTCTTGAAAAATTAAAAATGGAGAATCAAGAATTCTAACATTATTCGGATTAGCCGTCACCCTATCGAAGAATTTTGGAGCGAGAAAAACGATGTTCTGAACGTCGGGAGTAAAATTACCCTTTTGCCCCTCAAACTTAAAGCCTTGCCCATGCATTTGAAAAAGGGCAATTTGATCTTTAAACCCCTTCAAGGCTGCCGAATACAAGGAGGAATAAGAGCCATTGGATCAAGTTGATTGACAAGTGGGACAAGTGTCACAAGATCAAGCAAGAATGATCATGTCCAACTTCATTCACCAACCATTCAAACCATTGACTTGAGGGTTGAATATAACCTTTTCCTCTCTCTCTCTTCACCCATGACCGGCCATAACACTCCCCTCAAACCCACGATCACTCTTCTTCTTCTTCCTTGTTTCTGCCGATCGCCAACCAGACCAGCCGCCTCACTTTGCCCCCCACGACGCTCACTTCTGGCCATCGCCTGACCACCGGCCGACCACACCAACTTAGCCCTACGTCTTGCCAACCTCCTCAAAGTGAAAGCGAGCCATTTGGACCACTGAGGAGCTTCGGCCAAGTGTTTTTCCGGAAGCCGATAGAATCTGATCCAACCTGAGGTAGGTACGGTTTTTAACCCTTTTGGAGGCCGAAAATGTTGAAATTTTGAGGTCAAATTTTGTGGAGGCTCGAGAACATCTGTATGAATCTGTGGTAAAAGTTGGGAGTGATTTGAAGAAGTTTTGACCTCGAATCGGTCTTATAAACCTTGCACAGAAAACTGCCGGTACTGACTTTGGAGGAACCGGCGACGTTCGACGGAATTTCAACGACCATTCGACCTCAAACTCACGGTGAGCCTCATGAATCCTTAGATAGACATTTTAAGAGGTAGGATAGTGTTTAAATGATGGGTTTGGAGTTGATTTAGGGCTGGACAAGTTCGGTTTGCATAGAACCGAGAAGAACCGATTCGGTTCTGTACATGGCCGAACCTTTAAGGGCTGTTGGCGTTGGGTTTTGAGCCTCAAATTGGTAATTAAGGCATGTTTAGAAGATGAGGATTATTCTATGGAGGTTTATTGTCACGCCCTGAACTCGGCGAGCCCGCGAACATCCCACCAAGCAGTACTTTTCTGAAAGCTCCAAGATCCAACGGCCAGCATTCCAAGTACTGAAAGGAATGCGCATGCGGAAGCGAAGCCAACTCCATCTTATAAACAACTCAACACCCGATGACTTAGGACAGATATAACAAAATTTCATTAATCAATTTATCACGGGTTCAATTCATATTCCACCAATCAGAAGTACAAACCCAATATAAAAAAAAGGCAAATCCATTCTAAATGCAATTGGTCAACTATCTCTCCAAAAGCCAATCCTTGGCAAGCTCGCGCTTCCTTCGCCTGATACCTGAAAAATGTAAGCCCCCACTGAAGTGAGATATCAATCTCAGTAAGGTGGGTCTTAACCCTAGGTTAGGCCGACCGTCCACTCAGGTAGTCATCTATCTCGATATTTCAAACTCATAATCATACAGGCATATTAAACCTAATCAATAAAACAACAACATGCAGATGACAGACCTGCAACGATGACCTCATGTCACACTCAAATGATCATGTACACCAGTCCTGCCACTTCACAACATACACAATCTCCGCCTGCCTCAATCTCCAGCCTGCGATCTTGTTGCATCAGGCTCGGTCCGCGTAAACGCATCAGACCGTCATCGGCAACCTGCGTAAACGCATCAAGTTTCGATAAACCTCTGGGCCAATATCCTCATCTCACAACCTTGCAATCTCATCGCATCAGGGAGCCACACATCATCAACTCCATCCCACGATCTCGTCGCGTCAGGGTATACATCTCCTGCCCCGCTTCTCATACGCCTCAGAACCTCTCCGTCCTGCAAATAATTCGCATCAGGACCGTGGCTATCTAACCCCTCGATCTCGTCATATCAGGGCGCCACACAATATCAACTCCTCCTCGCGATTTCGTCGCATCAAGGTATCCATCTCCCACCCCTCGTCTCGTACGCCTCAGGGCCTCACCATGTCATGCCCATGCCGTGCTTCTTAGTTCAATGCACAGATAAAACCACAGGTGCGACTCATGCACATTTTAAGTATTCATGGCATGTAGGATAATCAATGATACACGACATGGCGTATGATTTAAACACCAGCAACATCACACATAGACCTCTTATAGCCACTTGGGACACAATAAGAGCTATCCTTTTTGAAATATTCTCACGAATTACTCAATTTGCCTTTCGATTCGCCCAATCGAGTCCAATCTTCCTAGCATAAGGTTAGGAATTCCCTTACCTTTGATTTGGCAACACAAATCTCCCCTTGCAATGGCCTCAAAGTCTCGGCCCCTGAGGGTTCGAGATTGAACGCAGAGCGCAACCTAGAATTTCAATGAATTCCGTCAATTTTCATATCCAATTCCTCAATTCATTAACCCCAATCATCCATAACGTATCCCTCAACATCTCATCATATCTTAAACACCAATTTGGAACTCAAAATCACCAATCCCAGCCTCTAACAGATTCAGTTTGCCCGGAACCGAACCGATCCTCCTCAATTCTGTGCAAACCGAAGACTACCGGTCTTTAATATACTCCTAAATCCATCATTTTATCATAACCTACCTCTTAACATGTCTATCTAGGGGTTTGAGAGGCTTACCGAAGGTTTTGAGTCGGTTGGTTGCCGGAAACTCGCCCAAGGTCGCCGGATCGCCCAAGTCAGCTTACTGGGCAAATTCTAGGCAAAATTCACAAGACCGGTTCATGGTAAAAAATTCATCAAATTGAACTCCAATTTTTATCACAGATCCATACACATGTCTACTTAATATCCACCAAATTTGGCCTCAAAACTCCAAGAATTCGGCCATCAAAAGAGTCAAAAATCGGACCTACCTCAGGTTGAGTTAGTTTCCGTCGACTTCTGGAAAAACGCTTGGTCGGAGCTCCTCGATGCTCCAAATGGCTTGCTTCCACTTCGAGGAGATTGGTATGACATAGATCTAGGTTTGTATGGCCTACTGAGATCCAGGTGGTGGCTGGAAGAGGTCATCGGAGCGGCCGAACGGGACCGACATGTAGGACAATCAATGATACACGACATGGCGTATGATTTAAACACCAGCAACATCACACATAGACCTCTTATAGCCACTTGGGACACAATAAGAGCTATCCTTTTTGAAATATTCTCACGAATCACTCAATTTGCCTTTCGATTCGCCCAATCGAGTCCAATCTTCCTAGCATAAGGTTAGGAATTCCCTTACCTTTGATTTGGCAACACAAATCTCCCCTTGCAATGGCCTCAAAGTCTCGGCCCCTGAGGGTTCGAGATTGAACGCAGAGCGCAACCTAGAATTTCAATGAATTCCGTCAATTTTCATATCCAATTCCTCAATTCATTAACCCCAATCATCCATAACGTATCCCTCAACATCTCATCATATCTTAAACACCAATTTGGAACTCAAAATCACCAATCCCAGCTCCAACAGATTCGGTTTGCCCGGAACCGAACCGATCCTCCTCAATTCTGTGCAAACCGAAGACTACCGGTCTTCAATATACTCCTAAATCCATCATTTTATCATAACCCTACCCCTTAACATGTCTATCTAGGGGTTTGAGAGGCTTACCGAAGGTTTCGAGTCGATTGGTTGCCGGAAACTCGCCCAAGGTCGTCGGATCGCCCAAGTCAGCTTACCGGGCAAATTCTAGGCAAAATTCACAAGACCGGTTCATGGTAAAAAATTTATCAAATTGAACTCCAATTTTTATCACAGATCCATACACATGTCTACTTGATATCCACCAAATTTGGCCTCAAAACTCCAAGAATTCGGCCATCAAAAGAGTCAAAAATCGGACCTACCTCAGGTTGAGTTAGTTTCCGTCGACTTCCGGAAAAACGCTTGGTCGGAGCTCCTCGGTGCTCCAAATGGCTTGCTTCCACTTCGAGGAGATCGGTATGACATAGATCTAGGTTTGTATGGCCTGCTGAGATCCAGGTGGTGACTGGAAGAGGTCGTCAGAGCGGTCGAACGGGACCGACATGTAGGACATTCAATGATACACGACATGGCGTATGATTTAAACACCAGCAACATCACACATAGACCTCTTATAGCCACTTGGGACACAATAAGAGCTATCCTTTTTGAAATATTCTCACGAATCACTCAATTTGCCTTTCGATTCGCCCAATTGAGTCTAATCTTCCTAGCATAAAGTTAGGAATTCCCTTACCTTTGATTTGGCAACACAAATCTCCCCTTGCAATGGCCTCAAAGTCTCGGCCCCTGAGGGTTCGAGATTGAACGCAGAGCACAACCTAGAATTTCAATGAATTCCGTCAATTTTCATATCCAATTCCTCAATTCATTAACCCCAATTATCCATAACGTATCCCTCAACATCTCATCATATCTTAAACACCAATTTGGAACTCAAAATCACCAATCCCAGCCTCCAACATATTCGGTTTGCCCGGAACCGAACCGATCCTCCTCAGTTTTGTGCAAACCGAAGACTACCGGTCTTCAATATACTCCTAAATCCATCATTTTATCATAACCCTACCTCTTAACATGTCTATCTAGGGGTTTGAGAGGCTTACCGAAGGTTTCGAGTCGATTGGTTGCCAGAAACTCGCCCAAGGTCGCCGGATCGCCCAAGTCAGCTCATCGGGCAAATTCTAGGCAAAATTCACAAGACCGGTTCATGGTAAAAAATTCATCAAATTGAACTTCAATTTTTATCACAGATCCATACACATGTCTACTTGATATCCACCAAATTTGGCCTCAAAACTCTAAGAATTCGGCCATCAAAAGAGTCAAAAATAGGACCTACCTCAGGTTGAGTTAGTTTCCGTCGACTTCCGAAAAAACGCTTGGTCGGAGCTCCTCGGTGCTCCAAATGGCTTGCTTCCACTTCGAGAAGATCGGTATGACATAGATCTAGGTTTGTATGGCCTGCTGAGATCCAGGTGGTGGCTGGAAGAGGTCATCGGAGCGGCCGAACGGGATCGACATGTAGGACAATCAATGATACACGACATGGCGTATGATTTAAACACCAGCAACATCACACATAGACCTCTTATAGCCACTTGGGACACAATAAGAGCTATCCTTTTTGAAATATTCTCACGAATCACTCAATTTGCCTTTCGATTCGTCCAATCGAGTCCAATCTTCCTAGCATAAGGTTAGGAATTCCCTTACCTTTGATTTGACAACACAAATCTCCCCTTGCAATGGCCTCAAAGTCTCGGCCCCTGAGGGTTCAAGATTGAACGCAGAGCGCAACCTAGAATTTCAATGAATTCCGTCAATTTTCATATCCAATTCCTCAATTCATTAACCCCAATCATCCATAACGTATCCCTCAACATCTCATCATATCTTAAACACCAATTTGGAACTCAAAATCACCAATCCCAGCCTCCAACAGATTCGGTTTGCCCGGAACCGAACCGATCCTCCTCAGTTCTGTGCAAACCGAAGACTACCGGTCTTCAATATACTCCTAAATCCATCATTCAATCATAACCCTACCTCTTAACATGTCTATCTAGGGGTTTGAGAGGCTTACCGAAGGTTTTGAGTCGATTGGTTGCCGGAAACTCGTCCAAGGTCGCCGGATCGCCCAATTCAGCTTACTGGGCAAATTCTAGGCAAAATTCACAAGACCGGTTCATGGTAAAAAATTCATCAAATTGAACTCCAATTTTTATCACAGATCCATACACATGTCTACTTGATATCCACCAAATTTGGCCTCAAAACTCCAAGAATTCGGCCATCAAAAGAGTCAAAAATAGGACCTACCTCAGGTTGAGTTAGTTTCCGTCGACTTTCGGAAAAACGCTTGGTCGGAGCTCCTCGGCGCTCCAAATGGCTTGCTTCCACTTCGAGGAGATCGGTATGACATAGATCTAGGTTTGTATGGCCTGCTGAGATCTAGGTGGTGGCTGGAAGAGGTCATCGGAGCGGCCGAACGGGACCCTCAGAATTGGTCGGCGACAGCAGAATCAAGGAGGAAGAAGAAGAGGTGTTTCGGGAGTTTGAGGGAGGGTTTGACCGACCAAATGAGTGAGGAGAGAGAGTGAGAAGACTATATATTCAAGGCTTGGTCAAATGGGCTTGAATGATAGGTGGAATAGTTGGATATGACCGCACCCCCTTGATCTTGTGACACTTGTCTTCTTGCTTTTTCAATGTAATCCAATGGCCATCCTTTCTTGTTCTTTTTTGACAGCTAGGGAAGTGTGTATGGACCAATTTTCCCTTCTTCCTTTGCATGGGTAATGTTTTAAGCTTGAGGGGCAAAACAGTCATTTTACCCCGACGTCCGAAATGTCGTTTTTCTCAATCCAATTATCTTCGATAGGGCGACGGCCAATCCAAAAAATGTTGGAATACTTGATTTTCCATTTCAAACTTTTCAGGACTCGTCTCTGGTAGTTTTCTCTATCAGATATGGTTCCAGCCTATCCCTAACTGGCGGGCGGCTTTTGTAGACATTACGCGTATCGACCCCGTGATTTATATTATGTTTCGGGCTCGGCAATTCGTGGCGGCTTTGGTTGTCATGTAATTGTGAGGGTCTATCGCTTGTTTTCTCGACAATCTTTATGGCCAAAGCGCCGTTTCCATATGAGTTCCTTAGGTCCAAGTACCTCGTCTCGCGTTAGCCTTTCCCTTTTGGTTAGTCTACTCGAATTGATCAGATTCGAGTGAAATATGACTGAAATACATCTTTAGATATATACTTCTCATTAATGAGTCTGAAATTGACTAGAAATCAGAATGTCACGTTTATGGTTCATGGATTGAGGAATTAGACATAGAAATTGACTAATTGATTGAAATTCCTAGATTGCGCGGTGAGGTTTATCTTGGACCCTTGGAATCGAGATTGTGAGGATCCAAGAAGAGAATTTTGGTGTTATCAAATTCAAGGTAAGGAAATTCCTAACCTTATGCTACGAAGATTGGGCTCGATTGGGCGATTCGAGAGATAAATTGATTGATTCGTGAGAGTGTCCAAAGGGATAATTCTTGGTATGTTATAAGATTGTAAAGGGGTTTATGTGTGCCCTTGATTGTGCTTGAATTGCTTGCCATGTCTGAATATCACTTGATTGCTTTACATGCCATGGAATATACGAATCGTACTTGAGTTGCGCTTGGCATTGTGTGTGCAAATGAATGGAGAATAATGGCATGAGCATGACATGGCGGGGCCTTGAGGCATATGAGACGCGGGGCGGAGGTGGATACCCTGATACGATCTAATCGCGGGGTCAAGTTGAGGTTGTGTGGCACCCTAATGCGATCTAATCGCGGAGTTGGCCACGATCCTGATGTGATCTAATCGCGGGACGGAGATATGAGGCGTCGGTACCAGCCTGGAGAATCATTGGAACCTGATGCGTTTACTCGAGTTGTCAATGACGATCTGATACGTTTACGCGAACCAAGCCTGATGCGATCTAATTGAGGGCATGAGGATAGCCTGATGCGATCTAATCGCGGGCATGAGATTGAGGCAGGAAGGAAGGGATGGTTGTGTTGAGGTGGCAGGATGAGTCATGCATGAACATCTGAGTGTGTTATGATACCATATTTGCATGTCGTTACCTATGTGTGGTTATCTATATTTGAATTTACTGAGATGTCTATGAGTTTGAATTATTGGGGTATGTGACTGCCTGAGTGGACAGTCGGCCTAATCTAGGGTTAGGACCCACCTTTCTGAGATGTAAATCTCACCCCGTTGTGGGCAACATTTTTGAAGCCCCTGATGAAGAAAATCGAGTTCGCCATGGATAGACATTCAATGGATGAAGTCATTAGAGGAAAAATGAAGACTTCTATTTTTTGTGACCTTAGAATTGAATAATAGATGTCTTGAGGATTTAGATTTGTAATAAATGAAGTATGATTGACCTTTATTAAAGGTATGCCCTTGTGTCCTAAGTCATCGGATGTTGCTTTATTTGTAAATTGGAGTTGGCATCGCTTTCGCATGCATGTTTCTTTCAGCGAATAAGACATTGGCTATTGGATCCTAGAGCTTTCATAAAGGAACGGCTTGGTGGGATGCTCGCGTGCTCGCTGGATTAGGGGCATGACATCTTTTGACGGCTTTGTACCTTTTTTAGTCTATCTCGAATTATTTTCACCGCCTCTACTGATTGCTCTACCAACTCTGGGCCTGTAATACTTCTTTCTCCAACTTCGTCCCAGTAAATCGGCGTCTTGTAAGCCCTTCCATAAAGTACCTCAAAAGGTGTCATTCGGATACTCTGCTAATAGCTGTTGTTATACGCGAACTCTACCAAATGTAGCTGATCCTCCCATCTACCTTTGAAGTCTATCACGTACGCTCGTAACATATCTTCGAGTGTCTGAATCATCCTTTGCGATTGTCCGTCCGTCTGTGGATGGTATGCCGTACTAAATTGTAGTTGAGTTCCCATGGCATCTTGAAGACTCTTCCAGAAGTTCGCCGTGAACTTGCGATCTTTGTCCGATGTGATCGTCACGGGTACTTCATGTAGCCTCACTATCTGCTGCATGTACAGTTCGGCATACCTGTCCATCGCAAAATCCTTTCGCACAGGAATGAAATGTACAGACTTGGTCAACTTGTCCACAGCTACCCAAATAAAATCGTGGCCTCTCTGGCTCCTTGGTAGTCCCATTACAAAATCCATCGTTACGTGCTCCCATTTCCATTCAGGAATCTCTAATGGCTGTAACAACCCACCAGGCTTACAATGTTATGCCTTCACTTGTTGGCATGTCAAGTACTTCGTCACATACTTCGCTACATCTACCTTCATCTCGTTCCACCAATAATTTTGGCGCAGGTTTTGATATATTTTCGTGCTATCTGGGTGGATACTATAATTGCTTCTATGAGCCTCTGATAAAATCCTTTCCCTAAGCTCTTCATCCTTTGATACGTATAGATACCCTCGAAATTTCAAAATTCCATCCTCTAACACTTGGAACTCTGGCTTCCTTTGTGTCGCGTCTATTTCCAAGATTTTCTGCATTTCTGTCCGTATACTGTAAGGCTTTTATCCTTTCCTGGATCTCAGGTTCTATTCTCAGTGTGGCGATCAAACTGGATTGTTGACAGACTTCCAATCTGAATTCAAAATCCCTCAAGTTCTCAAATAACGATCACCCTTTCACCAGTAGACAGACAATACTCGATTTTCGACTGAGCGCATCCGCGACTCTATTTGCCTTTTCAAGGTGATATAATATGTTGCAATCGTAATTCTTAAGCAGTTCCATCCATCGTCGTTGCCTCATGTTCAGTTCCTTCTGGAGAATAGATACTTCAGACTCTGGTGATCCGTATAAATCTAAAATTTCTCGCCACACAAATAATGCCTCCAGATCTTCAAAGCAAAGATGATTGCTGCCAATTTCAAATCGTGAGTCAGATAGTTCATCTTGTACGGTCTCAGTTGTCGGGCCGCGTAGGCAACCACTCTTTCATGTTGCATTAGCACATAGCCTAGTCCCTTTAGTAAAGCATCGCTATATATTTCATAACCTCTAGATCCTGATGGAATCGTCAATACCGGTGCGGTCGTTAACCGATGCTTGAGCTCTAGGAAACTCCTTTCACACTTATCCGTTCATTCGAACTTCGTTTCTTTCTTAGTTAATCTCGTTAGTGGAATGGCTATAGATGAAAACTTCTCCACGAAACATCTGTAATATCCTGCCAATCCTAAGAAACTTCGGACTTCCGTGACCGTAGTAGGTCTAGGCCAATTCATAACGGCTTCGATCTTCGCAGGATCCACCGCAATTCCTTCTCCAGATACCACATGGCTAAGAAATGCTGCTTTATTCAGCCAGAACTCGCATTTGCTAAACTTAGCGTAAAGCGAGTGCTCCTTCAAGGTTTGCAAGACAATCCTCAGATGCTCTTCGTGTTCTTCGTTACTCCTTGAGTAAATCAGGATATCGTCGATAAAGACTATAACAAAGCTATCCAAGAATTCTTTGAACACCCGATGCATCAAGTCTATAAATGTGGCTGGAGCATTGGTTAGTCCAAAAGGCATCAAGGTGAATTCAAAATGACCATACAATGTCACGCCCCGAACTCGGTGAGCATGCGAACGTCCCTGTCCATGCCGTTCATTTAAGAATGCTCTAGGATCCAATGGCCAATAGCTTACAACTCCTTTAATCAAAGCATGCAGAAGCGATGCCATCCTCCAATTATATAAATACAACAACATACCGATGACTTAGGACATAAACAACAAAGTCTCATTAACCTCTTTTACCACGGATTCAATTCATATTCCACCGATTAAAAGTGCAAACCCAAACATCATCAGAAGACAAATCCGTTCTAGTGCAATTGATCAACTATATCTTCAAGTGCCAGTCCTTGGTAAGTTCATGCTTTCTTCGCCTGGAACCTGAAAAATATAAGCCCCCACTGGAGTGAGATGTAAATCTCAATAAGGTGGGTCCTAACCCTAGGTTAGGCCGACCGTCCACTCAAGCAGTCATATATCCAATAAAATTAGACTCTGGCTCACACAGGCATATAGGGCACCGATCAATAAACTCAACATATGGATGACAGGCAAACATCGATGACCTCAAGTCACACTAAGGTAATAATGCCCATGTACTCTCAGCCTACCACATCTCATATTCACTGACCTCAACCTGTCTAAATCTTTAGCCCGTGACCTTGTCGCCTTAGGCTTGGTAACCCGCATAAACGCATTAGATTCTGATAAATCTCCTGGCCAATAATATTATCTCAACCTCTGCCTGCCTCGTTCTCTAGCCCGCGAACTAGACGCCTCAAGCTCGGCCCGCATAAATGCATCAGATCGTTATTGGTGACCCGCGTAAACGCATCAGGTCTCGATTCATCTCCAGGCAAGGTTTATGAGCTCATACTCAATCCCGCGAACTCGCCGCATTAGGGTATATATATCCTACCCTGCGTCTCATACGCTTCAGAGCCTCTTCGACCCGCGATTAGATTGCATCAGGACCCTGGCCATTTCAACCCCGCGAACTCGTCGCATCAGGGTATTCGTTTTCTTGCCCCGCGTCTTACACACCTTAGGGCCTTGCCATGTCGTACTCATGCCACAAACCTAACTTATGCTTTGGTTATCATTTAATCTCACACTCACTAGCAAGCGCGCATTCAAATGCGTCTCATAATTCTTGTGGCATGCAACTCAATTCAAATGATATACAGACATGAAAAATAACTCAGGCACACAATATCACTCACAATCAATCTGACATCATCTTAGTATATCGCTAAGCTACCCACTTGAATAAATTCTCAAAATCGTCCCAATCGACCCTCGACTTACCCAATCGAGTCTAATCGTCTTAAGATATGGTTAGGAATTTCCTTACATTGATTTTAACATCACATTTTACTCCTCTTGAGCCTCCAAAGGTTCGGCCAAATCAATCCAAGGCCGAACTCATCGTGCAACCTAATAAAATCCAACCAATCCGTTAATTTTTATATCCAATTGAACCATCCATGACTCCTAACCCTCCATGGTATAATCCCCAACATCTTAACATATTTTAAACATCAATTTGAGACTTATAATCCATCCATCATCACCCCAACAGAACCGGTCTTGCACAGAACCAACCGGTTCATTTCGGTTCTGTGCAAACCGAGCATATCCAGCCTTCAATCCACTCCTAAATCCTCCATTTAATCATCAATCTAACTCTTAACATGATTATCTAAGGGTCCAAGAGGCTCACGTGAGTTTTAGGCAGTTTGGTCGCCGGAAAACCATCCAAAGTCGTCGGTTTGTCCAAGGTCAGAATCTGGCAGTTTTCTGGGCAAGATTAACAAGGCCGGTTCGTGGTCAAAACTTAATCAAATTAAGCCCCAATTTTTACCACAGAACCATCTACATCTCTACTGAGTCTCCACAAAATTTGAGCTAAAAAATCCAAGATTTTGGCCACTAAACAGGTCAGAAACCGGACCTACCTCAGATTGGAGCAGTTTCCGTTGACTCTCGGGAGAATCCTTGTTCCGAAATGCTCGGTGCTCCAAATGCCCCGATTCTTGTTGGAGGATGTCGGAAAGACATGGAACTTTGTTATGGTGGTCGGCCGGCAGATGATGGCTGGAAGTGGCTGTGGTGACCGGAGAATTGGAGCCCAGATTCTGGTCGGGCAAGCAGCGGTTTGCAAGAGGAAGAAAATGGCGATGCTCGGTGATGGAGAGAGAGGGTTTGGCTGAATGGGATCTGTGGAGAGAGAGAAGAGATTGCTATATTCAATCTTTGATCAATAAGGTTGAATGGTAGGTGTAGAAAAAGGTGATATGACTCTAGTCCTTGGATCTTTAACACTTGGCAATTGCTTTTCCAATGACGATCCAACGGCCCTCATTAAGTCTTCATTTTCGGCAGCTTTGGGAGGGCAAAATGTCTAATTTGCCCTTCTTCAATTATAAAAGCCAAGCCCTAAGCTTGAGGGGTAAAATGGTCATTTTACCCCGACGTTCCGATCGTCATTTTTCTCGTTCCGAAAATCTTCGATGGGGCGACGGTCAATCCAAATAACGTTGGAATTCTTGATTTTTTCATTTCAAATCTTTCAAGACTCATTTCTGATAGTTTTCTTTATCAGATGTGGTTCCAACCTATCCCGAATCGATGGACGATTTTCGTAGACATTACGCGTATCGATCCTGTGATTCATATCACGCTTAGGGCTCATCAATTTGTGGCGGCTTTGGTTGTCATGTAATTGTGTGGGTCTATCACTAGCTCCTAAGGTCTCGATCTTCACAGTCCGATTTTGGAAAATTTTGCAAATCATACGTTGGTTAAGTGACATCTCCCGCGCTCCAATCATATGACACTCGCAAGACATCCCTTAATCGTTCTTGGATCGGCCTTTTTGTGGCTCTAAATATCCCATCGACAATCCTTATTATCAAAGCGCCATTTCCTATCCGAGTTCCCCAAGTCCACGTACCTCGTCTCGCATTAACCTTTTCCCTTTGGTCAGTTTACTCGAATTAATCAGGTTCGAGCGGGATACAACTGAAATACATCTCTAGATACACACTTCTCATGAATGAGCCTGAAATTGACTGGAAATTAGAATGTCACATAGATTGTCCTAAAAGCGATTTTATGTATGTTTTCCTTTTTAATTCTCAACTGATGATACCCAGTCTTCAGGTCAATATTAGAGAACACCGCAGCTCCTTGTAACTGATCGAATAAGTCATCAATTCCTTTATCCAGTAATTCTTTACAGTCACTTGATTCAATTGTCTATAGTTGATTCATAAACGCTAGGACCCATCTTTTTTCCTCACAAACAACACCGACGCTCCTCACGGCAAAGCACTCAGTCGAATAAATCCTTTATCCAGTAATTTTTTCATTTGTACTTTTAACTCTTTCAATTCTGATAAGGACATTCTATAGGGTGCCTTCGAGATCGGTTTCGTTCCGAGAGCTAACTCAATCACGAATTTAATTTCTCGCTCTGATGGCAACCTTGGTAACTCTTGGGGAAAAATGTCGGGAAACACACGCACTATCGGAATATTTTCTAATTTAGGCTCCTCGGCAGTCATGTCCATAACTACGACTAAGTATGTCTGACATCCTTCAGTTATCAGTTTAGTTGCTTCAAGAGATGAGACTAAAGGAATCGAGGTTCCTCCTCGACTTCCCACAAATTCAAAGTTAGGGCGACCTTACGGATAAAAACATATTGTTCTACTACCATAATCAACTACTGCCCCTTGCTTACCCAACCAGTCCATTTCTATGATCACATCAAAGTCATACATTGGCAACACGACCAAGTCTATACTCTCTTTACTACCGCCAAGTACAATTTTATAATCAGTACAGTCCAATGAAACCAGCACATTATCTTTCGACGATGTGGCAACATGCAGAATCACACTCAACGGTTTTAACTTCATATAGACCAAATCAGCAAACCGAGCAGACACAAACGAGTGTGATGCGCCAGGGTCAAACAAAGCATAGACAGTTTGGTCACACAAATAAATCGTACCTGTGACTACGCTTGGCGTTTCTTCTACTTCCCTGCGTGCGACGACATAGACTCTTCCCAGAGCTGGGGGTCAGTTTTGATCATTTTGGGGAGTGGCAGTTGACGGTTCTGCCTGTGATCGTTGCCCTTGAGGTCTACTCACTGAAGCTTGGTTCGAGCAAGTCCTCATCTGGTGGCCTATCTGACCACACTTGAAGCACGCCCCCAGTCCTTGCCGGGCAGGGTCCATTACCGTGTCTTCTGCCACAGAGGTGAAAACACCAGTTCATTGGGTTCGGCGGCTTCACCATATTCTTTCTTATTGAAGGGACGAAACGCCTGTTGCTAGCCACCGGTCTCTTACCAATCTGGCTATTTTCTCAGAATGAGTTAAACCGCGATCCAAATGAGGCATTTCTCTCCTTCAGGTCCCTCTCAATCATCTGTCCCCGTTCATAGATTTACTTGTAGGTCTTCAAGTTCAGAGCTATCATCTAGCTGCGAAGCTCAGGCCTCAATCCATCTCGAAATCTCCGCGCCTTCTCCAGGGGATCCTCTTCCGATCGGGGTGCATACCTCGATAATCTGGAGAACTCAGCTTCATACTGGTCCACTATCAGGTGATTCTGACGTAGTTGTAAGAACTCCACTTGTTTCCTTTCTCGAGCGGTCTCCGAGAAGTACTTGTCATTGAATGCCATAGTAAAGGCATTCTAAGTCAAGGTCGTTCCTTCTGGAAAGACTCCATTCTTGGTGACAGCCCACCAGTCATTAGCGGTGTCTTCCAGTTGATATACTGCTAACAGTACTTTTTCCTCGTTTGTGTACTTTAACACTTCTAAGGCCTTTTGTAGTTTCTCAATCCATCTTGGTGTTAGTTTGGGGTCTCAGTCCCATTGAACTGGGTTGGCTTCAGCTTGATAAACTGTTCGACCAGTTGGCCCATCTATTTGGCTGCAACGACTTCTTCTTGGGCATTTCCTACCTCATTGCCTTGGTCATGATCGCCATTGTTTCCATTGCCCCCCATTATTGCTGTTATTAGCGTTCATGGCAGCTATTGCGGCTCCTATCGCTTGGGCAATGGCAGCATCCCTGTCCTGGGTTTGCCTGTCGATGAGGTTGCCAATCCTTTCGAGCACCCTCAGTTCTCCTTTCATTCTCGGGTCTTCCGCCACAGGTGGCCTCGAACTAGAGTCTCTACTCTTGGGTCTTCCAGGTCTTCTAGGTGGATCACTCATTCTTGTGTGCTTTCGCTAAGCTTGGATCACTACAATTTCATCAATGAGTCAGTAACTCATTTATCCAACCAATTCCACAGCTACCAAACTATGCCTTAACAGAAGCAGTCATAACATAACGACCTACCACACAACTAATTCCAGAGGCACTTCACTAAGCAGTTAAAGGCCATTACCCCATTCTGTCCACTTCAGCAGTTCACCAAAACTAGCTATGCTCATCTACTCAACAAACCAAAATCCAAAAATGGCTTTCAGGGCAAGTATGGAACTTAATCCTCGTAAACCACCATAATCTTGTCAAGACCAAATGTCAACCATATACGCCAAGTCATATGCCATGCATCTCGTGCCTCATTCTAACAAGTTTTCTAAGGTCTCGCTACCCGTCCTATCCCAATTTATTCCTCCTTATCACTCCAATCTTCAATCAATTTGGATCGAGCTGACTTTGCTCTAACACCAAGCAAGTACGTGTAATGCCATGCCCTGCGCCCCGGGCACGAGCGCGCAACTCCCTGCAAGCACAAACTCTCTCGAACGTCCTAAGATTCACATATATCGAGAGATGCATAATATCGATAGCATGCGGAAACGACAATATACAAACTCCTCCGTACAATAATAAAAGGGACCATGGTAACGAGAATACCAATAAATAAACATAACCTCCCAACTGTTCATACAAAAGCACTGGTAGACTAAACCAGCTGGTTGGTAAGGGCGACAAGACCAGTACAAAAGACGATCATCAACATCTCCAAAAAGAAACAGGACATCGAGACCATCATCAAAATATATCATACTAGAAAATGGAAGCCCCTAAGTCGAGCTACTGGAGTTGTCAGTCTCCTCAGCATCCTCAGTAGACTCGTACTCCGAGAAAGTCTCTGAGCAAACCTCCACTATATCCTCCATCATCTCGTCAGCTGACGGCTCCACAAGATCGTCCTCGGTAGCCTCGATCTCAATGACCTTGTCGGTGTCTTCCAAGGTTGGGGTCCTCTCGGGAATATTCCTCGGGCCAGTTACTAACCCCTTGGCCTCCACCGAATCTCGAGCGGGCTGACACTAATTAGGGATTACCCCATGGGGTACCTCGGTAGGCTTCAGTGGTCCCGTAGTAACTTCCCATACTCTTCGAAATCAAGCCTTGAACCTATGAGGCTTCCAGTTCTTTCTACCTTCATCGACCCAGACTATAGTACACTTCCTAACGTATACAGTTCCCTGTCCGTCCGGAAACTCCTCAATATAAGTGGACATTTCTTTCGGGTCACCAAATCTGATTGGCAACATTCTCATGGCCTAAGATCTGGAAATAGGGTCCCATAACGAGGTGAGATTTATATATCAGTAAGACATGTCCTAACCCTAGGTTAGGCTGACCGTACACTCAGGCGAATGCAATCAAGGATAAAATGCAAATGATATCACATGAGGCATTCAATAGTCATTAAATAACATACGGGTACAAACAAGTGTCAAGTATGCAATCATGATACCATATCACATCATTGGAATCAAACACATTTAGCCAAGCCAGATCACACTTTCCACCCTTCCAGTCTTCTTTATTTTCACACGCGTTTAGAGCGCCTTGAGCTCGGTCCGCGTAAATACACCTCAGACCATCACATTAACAAACCCACGTAAACGCATCAAGTTTTCAATTTTATTTCAGGCCTGTGTCGACACATCTTAAATTCCGTTCCGTATCTTAATGCATCAGGACATTGGCCATTTTAACCCGCGTCTCGTACGCCTCAGGGTGCCATTCAACGCAAACCCCGCGCCTCAGCGTCTCAAGATATCCATCTACATAACCCCGCGTCTTAACGCCTCAGGATATCATAGTTTTCAAGCATGCCAAATATTATTTCATTTTTAACTTCATGATTGAATACAAGCTCATGCAACGAGCAACGCATCTATGGCATGCAAGGCAATCAATCTCATAATTCACAAGAGGCAATCAATTTATGGTACAAGCATTCAATAAGCATTCAAGCCATCTATACCACTCAAGGACTCACAATGAACAATCACACCAGAAACTCCCAAGAACCAATCTAATTCACACCCAATCCACCTAATCGAGATCAATTCTCCTAGCCAAGGTTTAGAAACTTCTTACCTTAAGCTTAATTCAACAAAATTCTTCTTCCAAACACTTTAATCACTTGGTCCAACAATTTTCGAAACAAGGCAGCCTCGCACCTATTGGAAATCAATCCAATTCATCAATTTTTCTTACTCAATTCACCAATCCATGAAGCATAAACCTCAACGACATATTCATCGACATCTTAATATGACTCAACGATGAATTTGTGACTCAATTCCATCACCAACAGCCCTCCACAGATTTGGTATGCACAGAACCGAAACATGGCATTTTCGATTCTAATCAGCCCTTAAACTAACTTAAATCCTCAATTTATCTATTAATCTACATTCTAACATGTGGTTCTAGGAGTTGGGAAGTCTCACCGAAAATTTTAGCTCAAGGCGACGTAGAAAAGTCCTCAAACGGCGCCGGTTCCTCCAAGTCCTCAACCAGCCAGTTTTTGTCCTTCAAACACAAGACCCATTTGGGGTCAAAATTTCATCAAATTCATCCAAACTTTTTACTACAACTCAGTCTACATGTCCTCTAGATGTCCACAAAATTTGGCTAAAAGATTCAAAGGTTTCGAGGTCCTACGGAGTCTAAACAGTGGCTTACCTCCAGCTACGACGGTTTCCGTCGACTTTTGAGAGAATGACTGGCCGGAGCTCCTTGGTGGGTCAAATGCCGTGATTCCACTTGGAGGCTGTCGAAAAGAGGATGAGGAAGGAGCTGGTGGTCGGCTCGAGCTCAGGTGGTGGCCGAAAGTGGCGGTCGATGGCGGCAAAATCAGCGGGCAGAGCTAGTCGGGCATGGAGCTCTCTCGGCGTGAAGAAGAAGGAAGAAGAAGAAGAAGATCGGCAGATTGAAGGGGATGCTTGGCTGAAGAGAGAGAGAGAGAGAGAGGTATATACAAAATTGAGAGTCAACCATGAAGAATGGTAGGTTAAAAGTGATTCAGTCAATGTTAATGTCTAATCCTTTGACACTTGTCTTTATGTGGATAATTTATGTCCACATGCAGATGATGAAATAAAATATATGTCACATATTCCATATTCTAGTGCAGTTGGTAGCATTGTGTATGCTATGGTTTGCACTCGACCTGACATATCACATACTGTTAGCGTGATAAGTAGATATTTATCGTGCCCAGGTAAAATTCACTGGCAAGCAGTGAAGTGGATTTTGAGATATTTGAAGGGTACTTCAGATTATGGTTTAGAGTTTGAGAAAACTTGTGAAACTCTTACTGAATATGTTGACTCTGATTATGCTGGTGACCTTGATAAAAGAAGGTCTTTGACAGGGTACGTCTTTACTGTTGGGGGTTGTGCAGTCAGTTGGAAAACTTCTTTACAGCATACAATTACTTTGTCTACTACAAAGGCAGAATATATGGCTATTACAGAGGTAATCAAAGAAGCTATATGATTAAGAGGCATATTTGGAGAGCTCAGTGTGGATGATGATGTGACTGTTGTGCATTGCAATAGTCAGAATGCTATACATCTTACTAAAGATCAGATGTATCATGAGAGAACAAAGCACATTGATATGCGATATCATTATATTCGAGACATTCTTGCTGATGGCTATATTAAGGTCTTGAAGATTGGTACAGAAAACAATCCAGCTGATATGTTGACAAAGTCATCGCCCTTTACTAAATTCAAGCACTGCTTGGATTTGGTTAATATTTGCAGCAGCTGAGTTTTATGCTGGTGGGAGGAGAAGATTGACTTAATACTTATGTCTACTTGGGAATTCAAGTGAAGGTGGAGATTTGTTAATATGCCTTGAATAGTTAAGGGCTTAAGTTAAGAGCCTTGGGCCAACATTAGGATTTGAGGGGTAATACTATAAATATTGCTCTTTTCTCAAACTGTCGGATCGAGAAGTTTATGTGTGTCTCTTTTGCAATCCCTGATTCTCATAGTGGATTTTGCTTCTCTTCTCTCCCATAATTTTTTCTATAAGGGTTTCCACGTAAATCTTGGTGTTCCGTTCTTCTTCTCTGTCTCAATTTCATTTCGGTTTCCGCGTTGTTGTAACAGTTTATGGCTCAACATGGTCTCACAAGGGAGCCCCGACAAATTTTTTTATAAAGTTTATCTGCAAATACGTGGCTTAAGTCTTATGGAATACCCTAAGGAAAGCATTCGTGCCAGATTGTGTTGCCGGGGGCCGGAGGAATGGACAAAACATCGAGGTCATTGAGAATTTTCAAAGCTCCGGAAACCTCAGTTCTTAAAGTTCTTGTGGTTCTCATCTGTTGGTAGTAGTAAGTTGGAATGCTCATTTCGATTAGCGGAGTCGATATGATTCATCAAGAGCCCGGTACGCTACACAAATTTCATTATCTGTTAACTTCAGTGACGATGGCTAAAATGATGAAGTTTGTGGACAATTTAAGCACAGTTATGTCGCACAATTGGTCCTACATTTAAAAAGTTTTGGTCTTTTTCGGTTGAACTTAGTTAGTGAATCAATTTATTCAACACATCGATTGCTGGGATCCTTCTTGGCCTGGTAAACGCAATATGAGGGGAACATATATATTTGAGTATTTGATAGCACCGGTCAAGTCTTTTCGTCCCAAAATTTACATAAATTGCTCAAACATGTTCGAGCGAAGAGACTTCACGATCTGTTCGAGGTCAAAATACTGACTATTCAGAATTCGTTCAACATTGGTTGGCATTTCGGCCTTACATGCATGACCCTTGACAGTCCGGCAAGCTTATTTGGTCGCTCGATTGTCACCAAATCATAAAGAGATGATGGCCCCCAGAAATCGGAAGTAGAGGCGGAAGATTCACTCTGGTCCTTCGTCACGTGATCACACAAATTATGAGAATGCCGCCCCCTGATATTTTCATAATTGGATGAGTGGTCCAAAGAATCTTCGGCTAGTCGTTTAATCTATTTCCATGAAACTTTTTAGGCATGGTGGCCACCAACGAAGGGCACCCTCGAGATCGATGTCGATCGTGCGAAATCGAAGGACTCGGTGGAATGCTGCAAGATCAATCTTAGCTGAAACGGTGCAGGCTGCGGAAACCCTAGTAGGTGTTCTTGAGGAAGGGTCTTCTTTCTGCTCGTGGAAACACTGGGTTGACCAAATGGCACTTGATGGTGGAAGAGTTGAAGCCCATTACATTTAACTCAAAATTTAGGACCCTCTCCAATTGATCGTAAACTTTACCACAAGGATACCATCTTGCTTTAGACATAGCTTTTGCTGAAAATATCTTTGACGTTATAGAGGGTATTTATTAGGGTGTTTGCTACCAGACCCCGATCGTTTCTGTGGATGCCAATCTCGGCCCTGTCTTGCCCAGATGTCATGAATCTCAATTTCTTTAACCCTAATTTCTTCTAATTATTGTCGTCATCATCATCATCATTATCTCGCTCTATTCCCAAATGATTTTGGCCTCATAGCGAGAGACATCTGTTCTAGAAGTAGATAGGACAAGTTTGGAGAGCGATCCAAAGTCACCTGCCCTTCACGATGGAAAGAAATGGAAATAGATTGAATCGAGGCAACAATCGTGAACTTCAAGAGCCGGCTAGGCACCCGGTCGAGCATCACGTCACCAATCATTCATAAGTATCATTTAACACATATGAAAGGTTAGCAAACACTATCATACGGCGTTAACGATCATGTCCGCTGCTGGGGCAGCCAGTTTATTAAGCGCCTGAAGTAGAGCAAAGATGAATTGAACTCAATGAAAATTAATGGTTCTTGAGATCTAGTAGACTTGCCCAAATGTGGGCCAAAGCAGCAGGGTTAGGAATTAGGGACTAGAACAATAATAGCGAACTCTGTTCGTATAGCGAACAATAATAGCGAATACAATATTTTCATATAGTGTTCGATGCTTACAGTCACTACCCATCTACACTCCACAATATAACGGAGTTGCAGAAAGAAGTAATCGATCTCGCCAAAGAGTGGTTGAATCACACGGCGGGCGGTGTGGGAAGCCAGGAGATTTCCAATTTTCAAGGGAACCCCATTAGTCGATTACAGAAGACGTATGACCATGCTGCCGCAACTAGGGTTCAAGAACATGGGTTGATTGCGAATTGAGCCACATCCAAGGGGATCGGCCTCTATCATCTAAAATTGAAAAAAAAAAAAAAAGAGCCGTGAAGTGACTTAGGCAAATTTTATATCACGTAACTCATTTTCAACAGATTCCTTCTAAAGCATATTTGAATGTTTTCTCCTGAGAGAAGTTCTAGCGATCATGACAGTGCTGAAACTCCCACACTAGTTACACATATTGCCCCGTCAACACACGCATAACGCTTACAGTAGATTTTCTCGAGCAATTCAGCATTTAAACCCAATTGACACTACAAGTGGATTTAGTAATGAGTGGTAATCGACGGTCGGCGGGCGGGAGATCGGAGGTGACGGTTGGCTATTGTCGGCGGTGGAGGACGACATCGAGTGGCGATGGTCAGTGGCAATTGGCGGCAGGCGGCAGCGCGAGTGTGGTCCAAGAAATGATTCTGAAGTCGAGAAGTTAAAATTTTTTACTTTTTCAAATTGTCAAAAAAATCCTATCAGAAGTGAAAAATCATACCATAAGTGAAAAATACTTTCATAAGTCAATTATTTTAAATATAAAAAACTAAATTTAATTTATAATTTCCCAACCCGATTCTCATGCTTCACGCGTTCAGACAAACCAAAATTTAATTTTTCTCATGGCTTAAAATAAGGAATGGTTAAATTGGATTCGCAAATTTGGGAAATTACAAATTAAAATTTAGTCTTTTATTAAAAAAAGAAATTTTAAATCTGACTAGGCCGGACTTGTGGGTTTGCTTGATTTAAGTATAAATTTGCCTAGACAGGACATACGCCAACTCATGTTACATGGACATGATACGCGACACGCGACACGATACGATACGTCGACATCTAATTTTTCAAAAAATGAATAATTCAGATATGATGGGACACGTCGTATATTAAATATATATTTTTATAATTTTATGATTCACAAGTAAATAAATAATACAAAAGACCTATAATGAATTTACATTAAAAATAATGATCCATCATTTCTATCACAATGACAAATCCCATTTCGCCAAAAAAAAGAGAAATTAATAAAAAATAATAATAAGTACACTAAAAGAAGCCAAAGGCACCACCCATATTTTTTTTTCCTAAAAAAATACAATAAAATAAAAATGAGAACAAATCACTATTACACACCCAATCCCACCCAGTTCTCCTGCGCAACATCAGCCTCCACCCTTACTTCCCCACACTCGCCTTTAAAAAAAAAAATAAAAAATTCTAAGAAAAATAAAATTTAAATTAAAACCTCTAGAAACCCTAATAGCTCCTTGCCCTTTATTTTCTGCCCCCATCCCCGTACTTTTCTTTTCGTTCCACAACGTAGCTCGCGATGATCCTCCGAACGACCTCCGATCTCCGGCCAAGTCGCTCTTTTAACATTGACTAGCAGACTGACTCCAACTCCCTCTCCCTCAATCTTGCCCACCTGCTGCACATCACCCTCACGTCGAGACTCAAGCTCCGCGCCATGTCCGTCATCCTTCTCTGCAATCTCCTCACCATCTACCCCTCCATCAAGTCGGTGAACCTCACCTTGATTCAGCGTTGGGAGGTCAAAACATACTAAGAAACTCCACGGCATGGAAAATTTTTATCTCTAAAAGAGCGAAATTTTTTCGAATTACCTCAGGACATGCGAGTCATGTTCCTTTTATTGATCGCATATTGGATTCTTGGACATGCGTTGATTACGTGTCCGGGCGTGTCCCGATCTGTCCGACACGTGTCCGACAATTGAAAATCTCCCGAGAGGGCGTCTGTGTAGCATAGTCCCAACAGCTCAATGGAACCGAAGCACTGAAATATAGCGGCTTACATTAGAAAAATATAGAGAAAGCCTCCGGTAAATTTCCCACGTTCCAGTGCGTAACCTCAGAAGTTTCCATGTGGATTGCATCGAATCACGTGCTTTTGCATAATATCTAGTACGGTAAACATAAATGTAAGAAGTAATTCTAAAACGCTTACTAAGTGTGCTTAATTCGAAATAATTCATTTTCGAAATGATTAATTACATGCCAGCATAATAACATTTCTACTTCTCAATTTTTCTGCCAAAAGTCAATATGGCAAAGAAATCCATTTTGTAAAAATATTTTCGAAATAGAAATTCGTTTGGTAAAAAAAATTGACTTATGATAGTATCTTTCACTTATGGTATGATATTTTTACTTATGATAGGATTTTTTTGGGTCAATTTTGAAAAATTTTAACTTCTCGATTCTAGAATCAATTTTTGGACCACACCTGCCTCTACCGACCACTGCCGCCCGCAACTGCCGCCAACCATCGCCACTAGCTGTCGTCCTCCGTCGCCAACGATAGCCAATCGTCGCCGCCCACCCACCCGCCGATGACCATTGGCGCCAAAGATTTTTGTTAATACTGTTTCAAAAGTAAAAATTTTCAATCATTATTAAACTAATTTCTCTGATCAAAAGTCAATTTGGAGTAGAATTAAAAAAATCAACTCCTGCTTTTGAGGAGAATTAGAGGTCAGAAGTCGATTTCGAGTAGAGAAGTGTTACTATGCAATATGTCATAAAACTGTCATCAATTCATATATTTTTAAAAGTCAATAAATTCATTGCACTATGTCAATTCATTTTTATTTTTTTTGGTCAATTTAATCATAAACATTTTACTTTTGTACCAACTTAATCCATCTAATAAATTTTGACCAGTTGGCGCCGACGTAAATTTTAAAAATATAATTTCTAATTAATTTATATTTTTTTTCTTTTTTTTCCCCTTCCTTCTTTACTTTCTGTTTAAGGACCAACGTAGCTTCCCATCCAATAGGCGAGGTACGTGACGCCGTGGGCGAGGGTGGCTCGCCTACTACGGGCAAAGGAGGCCATGGACTTGCCAGCTGCGGGCGGCGAGGTCGCCATCACCCGCTACCAAAAGGAAAGCTATCTCTCGCATGAACTCAGTCACAAAACAACACAAAAACCAAAGCTATTCATCTAGTGTGAAGCACCTCAAAAGGGGGAATAAAGAAAAACAGAGACTCTGCTCAAGGCGTGGTCCTTAAAGAATGCGTTAGTTGAGACTCCGAATGAGAAAGATCAACACGCTTACCGCCTCTCATTCGATCAATCCGGCCATGACAAAATGTGTTTTTATTGTCTGATGCACGAACCTTTAGAAACCCAGAATGATGATAAACGCCAAAAAAATAAGAAGAGAAGACCCACATCTATCTATGGAGCTCTTATAAATCATATACGACCCAGTTTCTCAAATGAGTATAAGTACAGTACTCATGGACAAATTGTACTGTGGGGCATAGATACCTTTGCTAAATATGGCTATCCTACCATGCTTTAGGATGATTATACATATCTTGGACATGGCATAATGAGAATGTCTGCGGTTCTAATCTATGCGTCCCCATCAGCATCTCATGCTCATGAGATATTAGCACAGGGGATAAGCAGCAAAATCGCACTCAGAATAAGGAAGGAACTTCGCATCCGGAATGCAGAGATTGCACACTATCAAGCAGACCCAGTTCATACTGACAACAAAAAAGGAAAAAAGAAAAGAAAAAACATAGCGCAATTCACAGACATCAATAAAAGAGAGAATATATGTGTGATCAGGCTATGTTGGATGGTCTCAAATGACTATTTTGACACAATGCTGCAGCCAGGGGTAAGTTATACAATACAATCTCCTATGAATAAAAGAATGCCGAATAGAAGAAAAAAGTGGCTAATAACATGCTAATCGCATTCAAGACGATCAATTATGACATACATAGGCCACTATGAAAGAGAAAGGAGTGCAAAAATAATATTCAGGAAGTAGAATTTGCGCGAGACAACTTCAGCAAAAAGTTGCCTAGTACTGCCAGGGATTGAACTTGGCTGATCCAATGTCAGGCTCTTCGATGGTGTGTAGACTATCTACAACAGCCCGATGTTCGTTATACTTTCCATTGTAGTGGTACACTTCCAAATCACCCCAAGGTGTGGGACTAATTTCGTCAGTCAGATCGAACCACCTTGGAGTGAATTTATGGCCTTTCATTTCTCGGTTCTTCTTCTCTTCTCTTTGCCTTTCCTCCAATCTGTTTTTTTTTTTTAAACACACAAATTGACAATATATAAAACCCTTCTCTGTTTTGCCTTTTTCCAGAATGCCGCAACCAAAAGAAAAAGGAAAAGGAAAACTATCCATTCCAACAATGCAGCTTAGATCATATTTTCAAAGCAAATTAGTCTTCATTTTTTTTTTTCTGCATATGCTAACTAATGCCAAAGAAGAAGAAGAAGAAGAACCTGCTCTTTTCAGCACCAGCTTTAGGGAGGTCACCCTGCTCAAGTGCATATCTATCGGAACGTAAACGAGAGTCAGATGCCAGAACTTTTATGGGAGCAGTATTGAAACTGTTTATCTTGTGTCCGAAGTATGTGTACTGAAACTTGTCATTTTTCGGAGCCTCAGCAACTCTCCAAGCCTACAGGAGCGAAAATATCAAGATTAATGTGAAGAACTCGGCATGGGTTAGACAAAAAGCATGATAGTAATCGCTGAGAAACTGCAAGAGTCGACATGAAAGTTACAATGCATCATGAATCTGATCGAGGAGACATCGGGACAGGTTCCCATTGTGCATGGGTGAGATTTAAGCCTGGTGGACTAGGAAGCAAGTAGGGTAGTTGACAATGACTCGAAATACCAGGGTCATCTGATTCTGTTCCTTATGCAAATACACCAATAGTTGCTCATATCAAGATATGATGAATGCTTAACAGCATTTGATAGTAATTCCTACTGCAAATTCTAGATTCTGTCTCTCTCTCCCGCCCTCCCTAAGCCTGGTAGACTAGGAAGTAAATGTGGTAGTTGACAATGACTCCACATACAAGGGTGATCTGATTTTGCTCCTTATGGAAATATGCCAATGGTTATTCATATCAACATATGATTAATGTTTAACAGCATTTGATAGTAGTTCCTAGTGCAGTACTAGACTCCCTCCCTCCCTCCCTCCCTCTCTTGCCAAAAAGCATATTGCACCACTAACTCTTATAATACCATACGAATAAAGAACAAACCAAGAGGTCATATCTGTGTGGGATTGCAAGCTTCTCATTAACTGGAACTACCCTCTTCATTCAGATAAACGATCATTCACGTAAAAAAGTTATCTACCAAAACAAAAAGCCAAGGTTTGATACCGGGAAGTTTACTTCTTCCAAGCCAGGAAAAAAATATTAAAGTAGAAGAACAAAATATGATCCCCGAAAATACATTGCAATAAAGCAAAAAAAAATTAAATAACAGAAGGAGCATGCAAATGCCAGTAGCATATACTATCAAGGAGAAGAAATCGTACTTGTAATATGCGCGAGTAACTGTTAATTCGTGAAAGCTAAGATTTAATGATAGATGCAGTATGATTAGTATAAGCCAATAGGTGTTCAAATGTCCATTATTCAATTAAAATAATGCTGAACCCAAAAAGAAGGGTTACAAAAGTCAAACTATATGGATGACTAAGAATCACAGATGCTCCAAAAGGTAGTAGTTTTGTTTCCTGTTACTCCTGCGAATATCCAAAATCAACCGTCATTTAATATACTAAGAGGATATGAGTGTCCAAACATGATCAAAGGTCTACCCACATCACCAATAAGCACATAAAACAACAACATTAATATCAACAACACCTTTATCCCAAACTAGTTGGGGTCGGCGGTCGATGAACCCTAAAGAATCATAAAAAACAAAGCAGAATCAAGGAAGGAAGAAGAGATAAATATGTAAAAATAAATAAATAAATAAATATATATATATATATATCTATCTATACACTACCCCTCCACAACACTAATAGCCTTCCTCCACTCCGTTCTAAGACAAACCGTACGCCAATCTATTTCCCACTCCATTAAATCTTATTTTACTGATTTTCCCCAAGTAAGTTTGGGCCGACCTCTTGCTTTCTTCGTGTTATGTTCTCGATAGCAAACATCTGTTCGTACCGGTGCGTCTAAGGGCCTTCGGAGGATATGCCCAAACCATCTTAATCTATGCTCTCTCATCTTTTCCGCCACCGGTTCTACTCCAACTTTTCGTCGAATCTCTTCATTCCTTATCTTATCCATCCTTGTATGACCACACATCCACCTTAATAACCTCATTTTCGCTACTCCAATTTTATGCTCATGTTTCCTTTGTGCTGGCCAACATTCAACTCCGTATAACATGGCAGGTCTGACTGCTGTTTTATAAAACTTTCCTTTTAACCTAAGAGGAATTTTGCGATCATACAAAAATCCCGATGCACTACGTCATTTCATCCAACACATGCAAAAGCACCATGACAGCATACACGACTAAACATTTATGTCGATCAAACAAGTACTCTATGTGCGTTTGTGTGGAGAGAGTAGAGCAGACAAGTAATGCTAAAAATGAGAGACATGAATGCCATCTTTACCAAGAAAAAATGAACATGGATAAGAAAGAACTGACCTCCTTTAGTTCAGTGCCTGGCAGTGGTTCCCCTTCTTTGTCACAGGGTTGGTAGCTCATATACTCATTCCACTTCCCTGTCATCAATATCTTGGGTTCCTCAGCAGCATCATACACATAGCCATCAACTTCATAGCGACCAGCCCTGCAACAATAAGTAATTGAATTGCATAAGTTAAGACCGAATACAGGTGAGTTATCACATTATTCAACATAGAAGAACTGACTGAAACAAATTTCTCGACAACGTGAGAGTAAATAACGCCACCCAGTGTTAGAAGTTCATAGTCAATCTAGCATGGCCCTACGATTTCACTACTAGAAATGTTCGCTATAAGAAAGTATGTAATGCAAGTGATCAAAGTATACATCCATCTAAAGCAGAAGCAAGGGAAAGACTCTAAAAAGAAGATAACATTACCCAAACCAGCCGCATGGTTGAAGATATAGCACAACCTTTTCCCCAGTTGTCAAGTTTGTCAAGACCATTTCCCCCGGATTATCAATCCAAGTACGTCCAAAGATTAGATTGTTGACTTTTGTGGGCGGAGGGACCAATTCAAAAACAACTCCATCTCTTTTGAGGGTCACACGAGACCTGTGTATTGCATAGACAATGAACATTGAGCACAGATCTTCAGAAAGTTCATATATATGCAGTAGCACAAAGTGGTGGAAAAGCATCAAGGACCAGATAGAGACTGATCAAACCGACAAATGTTCACCTTCCAAGAGGATAAATGTCGAGTGAGTTCCCCAAAAACTTGGTTTTAACTTTTGAGGTTACGTCATATATAAAATGTTCATTTTCAGCATGTGCAGCACTCATTGGCGGGTGATGACTGACCTGATAAGTACAAATTCGAAGAAGAGACAGAAAGGTTTCATTATTTCCCTGCTAAAACATATCAGCCAAAACGAATAGGAAATAAAATCGAGCTTTCAACAACTCACCTGCTCTGCTAAAAAAGTGACGCCATTATGATTTGTCATTTCATAAGTCTCACCAAGAATCGGATTAAATGGTTTCCAGGGCCTTTGAAATGGATAAAAGATGGATATGAACCATGACACTGCAGTCATAAATAGTATGAGTCTAATGCCATATACCCGAACATCCAAAGGCTTATGTATAGATGAACATTCATATATGTATGTCCATGTATCTATGCATCTATGGGCACATACACGAACAGATGCCCACATGCACCCCGTGAATAGAAAACAAGAGATTCTTACCCACATAGACCAATCGCATGTGGGGATCCTCGCATTCATCAGCCCGATCTAAAAGGTGAGAGTACTCCATGATCTGCAACCAATGTTTTACGATATCGTAAGGTGTTCCACTAGCATAACAACATCCAGACTAATCGGTTCATCAACTCAATGAAGATATTGGTGAAGACAAACCTCAGCCATTCTCTGCAACATGGTCATGGGCTCAAATATGAGAACAGGAAGTGTCACCATCGATGTGACATCTGAACCAATATACTTCTGCATCATCTTCCAATAACTATCCCGATCCTAGAACGACAGGAAATATGCAGGAAATGAGAAGGCATCTATCATGTAGGAAATCAAGTGTCACATTCATCATGGGCGGATGCTTCACATAGTCAAATAAACAAGGACAACATGGTTTTTGGTGTTGGATGATGACACATGCAGATGAGACATGCAAACAGTAGGTTGCAAAATAATAGCTAGCTAATATCTACTTACGCATTATCACTTGAAAACATTACATGGACAATACAGCTTACAAAGGGTGATTTTCAAAGATAAGAGTAGTCACTACAATAGGCTAGCGAGAATACCAAGTACCCAACCGTGAAGAATATTCTATTGGCTATGACAAAAAAGAAAAATGGCCAAACGTGGATGAGGCAGCACTAAATGTCTCTGACTCCACCTACCCAATGCCAATGATCCCTTTTAGATAGTATTATAGATATTGTACGCACAACAAGGATCCTGGTGATATGCTGATAAGAAATTTGCTGCCAACCGCAGATGTAAACAGCATGTTCTATTCCTCATTAATAATGACATCTGATTACTTCAATATCTGATTACACCTTAGAAAGTACACAGTCAAAATTCATGGACGACTAAAAAGCGTACTTCCTGTTTCCACCTCCCTTTCATCGCTTCCTCTTCCGCATCTTGTGTGCCTCCTTCTGGATTAATGACCTGCAGTCCCTCATAACCCAGAAGCCTAGAATAGGAACACCAATTAAGTTGCAAGTCCAATATGTACCCCGCAGATTATTATGGCATTATTAAGCATTATTAGCCCATCCTAGAAAAGGAGAAAATATACAGTTCAGATTTCATGTTTTGATTAACTTTCCTCTTCTTGTGCTATGGTCATGGTATTGGTTTCAAACAAGACAAAGAAGCCAACTTCAGTTCAACAATATATCACGAGAAAACCAAACACCATCACCTAAAACGAGTAAAATCACCACTTGTGTTACAACAATGCTCTCTAACAGCTAAAACTTTCTTTTAGCAAACAGGGCGCACGCTCAATTTGAGAAAGAAAGACATATCGAATTCTAACGAGATGGGAATGTTATTCAACACCACAGAGCGACAGATATCTACTTCAAGTAGCAATCTAGCACGGAAGAAGATCGGACAGATAAAAGCGAGAAAAATTAGGTTCGCCACATAGGGCCGTCCATCTCAATCGGGCTTTCTAAAGCGTCTTATACAAGCAAAGGACGCATACACAAGTGCAACCCATCCCAAAGACAAAGCGCATCCTCTGATCTAAAGGGTGGCGAACGTGAATTTCGAGCTCAGATTGACTCCAAAATCTCCATATTTTTTTTTTTCGGGAAGATGGATGAGGAAAGGACCAAATCAAGCAGGGAAGTTGGTCAGTCACCCGTTAACCGATTTGGTCATGGCGCTACTGAAGTTGGAGAAACTCGAAGCTATGGAAGCCAAGAAGCCGCCGCCCTGCTTGGGATCGTTCGCAGCCATTTCCTCTGCGGGTCCTCGGAGATCTGTTCAGCAATGAACCCTCACGAGCTGCTACAGAGACGAAGCGGGGAGGGAGGGAGGGAGGGAGAGAGAGAGAGAGAGAGAGAGGCTGACCGATGACCAAATGGAGGAGGAGGAGGAGAGAGGCGAAAGATCCAATTTGGCGGTTCGGTTCGTTTGAAGTCGACTCGAGAGTCGAAGATTTTTCTACGTTGACTCTTGGTCATGCGGGCCCTTGGCTTTTTTTAAGCCCTCCTTTCTTCGACGGATCCGCCGCCGTGTGACGAGCGAATGCAACGTTAGCCGGAGAGCCATACATAAGCGGGACCACCGCCCCCATAACAACCCGTCGCCGGAGGCATGTTTGAGTCGATCGGTCCTGACGGGATCAAATTCAACTCTTCTAATTGTTTTATGAGGTTCATCTCAAACGCTTGCGCTTCTATGATGCTTGCGCTGCTCCGAACATCTCATTGTGGCAGAATTTTGCATTTCTTCTATAAAAAAAATCTTTATCTAAATTGGTACCTACTTTTTTTTTGGGGTCAAAAAAAGATTTTATTTTTTAAAAATAATACTTGAGAAAAGCTTAGCAAATGCTAAATAATTGCAGAATAAAATAAATTCCAAAACTGATAAGGATTTTTTTTTTTTGGGGTCAAACATGAGAACTTACATTTACTAAACGAAGTCTGAAAAACAACCAAATTTAATATCAAAGCACAACAAATCCCAAAGGATAGAGGGAGGCCTAGAAAGCCAATTAGAGGAAAGAAAACCTAGTCTATGAGCTTTAGCTAATCAGTTCGCGCCCTAGTTCGCTTCACGAGAAGAGAATTCAATACGGATCCCATCAAGCTAACCAAGAATTCTCTACAGTCAGAAAGTAGATGAATGATAGGCCATGGGCCATCTGCAAAGAGTTTGCCTTATGAGTTGGATTGGTCATCAGATCCACTAGAGTAAAGTTGTTGCTGTAGATAACCCACGAAAGCCCTAAGTGTCCCATTTGCAACGTACTAGAAAAGCTGTTGTCTTTGACTACCAACCCTCGAGAGGCTTCTTCAGCTCCACCAAAATTTGCAGCCCCTGGTTGAGAGCAAGGGTTTCCACCGTTAAAGGAGATTCTGCTCGGATCTTATGTGCAAAGCGATCCACCAACGTGGCTTTGTTGTCTCTAAATACTCTTGCTATAGCCGCTTCTGATCTTCCATCTATCCATGATGCATCGACGTGGATTTTGCAGGTCTTCCTACTCTTATTCGACTCTCGACCAGGTAAGTTTACTTCCCAATTCACCTGCTTGTCATGAGTGGAATCTTGTAACGATTTCGCTCCCACGGGCCTTTGCATCACTAATGCCTCATCTAAAACCAGGGTTGGAGATGGGTTGAGCCCTCTAAATGCCTTCGCATTTCTTGACTTTCAGATTTGCTAAAGAACCATCGGTAGCAAATGTTGCGTTTGGGGAGCAACACTACCGGTAAGGACTTCGAACAACCATGAATCTAGCCTTGTAATTCTTTGAGGATCAGTTTTAAAATTCAGTCCCGGGTTCGACCAAATCTATCTAGTCCAGTCGCATAACAAGAACATATGCTTTGTAGTTTCTTGAGCTTTATTGCAGATAGGGCAAAGGGGGTCGGAAAGAATCTTGCGTTTCAAAAGGTTTTCTTTTGTAGGTAGAGCATTTTGGCATGCACTCTATAGGAAAAATCTAACCTTTGCAAGGGATTGAATCTTCCAAATTTTAGATCAAAGTTTCTGGGGAGGTTGGTATGAAGATGAGGCTTGATCTACTAGTGCTTGCTTACTTGCTGTTTGTAGAGTGTTACAAGCGCTTCTAACACTATAGGCTCCATCTTTAGACTTAGTCCAGACCAACTTATCAGGAACTCGCCTAGAGCATAACGGCACAGATAAGATATCTTATACAATCTCATTATCAAAAAGGGAATTCAGCTTAGAACGGTTCCATACTCATATATTTGTGTCTATCAAATTCTCTACCATCACTGGATCTACCCGGTTGGAAGGACCCCCAAGGATGCCTGTCGGAAGCCATCTGTCTTCCCTAATTTTAATACTTTTTCTAGCCCCAACAACCCATCTCACATTTAGTGCAATCGCATCTTTTCCTAGAAGTAGACTTTGCCAACTCCACGAAGAACGAAAGCCCTTTCTTGCTTTCCAAAAATCCCCCGGTAGAAAAATAGAGTCCTTGTAAAACTTGGCTCCAAAGAGCAGAGGGGGATTGCCACAATCTCAAAGCTTGCTTACCAAGTATCGCTTTATTAAAATTAATGAGATCTTTGAACCCAAAACCACCTCTGTCTTTTCTAGTTTTCAATATATCCCAACTCTTCCAGTGAATTCCTGAGTTAGTCTTACTCTGTTTCCACCGGAATGAAGCAATCTTCCTCTCTATAGTTCGGAAAATAGATAATGGGATTTTGAAAACTGACATAGCAAATTGAGGCAAAGCTTGCACCACTGTTTTAAGCAAAATCTCCTTTCTTGCCCTTGAGATTAGTTTCTCTTTCCAACCTTGGAGTTTCATGTCCACTCTAGCTAGGATCCATGCAAACATATTCTTCTTTGATTTTCCCCAATCCGATGAAATACCAAGATACTTCCCTGTCTTTGCAATAATAGGTAATTTCAAAGATTTTGTCATGTTTTCCTTCAAATTTGATGGACAACTAGCACTAAAATATATACCTAATTTATCAAGGTTGATAGCTTGGCCCGATGCATTACAATACATATTAAGAATATTAATTAGATTATGACATTCCCTGGTAGTTCCATCTAGAAAAAAGACAGCATCGTTGGCAAACAATAAGTGAGATAATGTGGGGCAACTACTATTCAACTTTATCCCTTTTAATCGCCCTTCATTGGTGGCATGTTTCAGAGTCAATGAAAGAGCATTTGTCATAACGATAAACACGTATGGGGACAAAGGATCACCTTGCCTTATTCCTCGGGAAGGTGTGAAAAAAGGAAGTAGTTCCCCATTCATCTTGACACTAAAGGTCACCGTTGAAATACATTTCCTCACTAGAGCAACCCATTCATCACAAAATCCCATTTTGGACATACTTGCACAAAGGAAATCCCACTCCGCCTGATCTTATGCTTTTTGCATATCTAGTTTCAGTATGGCCTGAAACTTTTTAGTTCTTTTCCGTAGTCTCAATTGGTGTATTACCTCTTGAACTACGATGACATTATCCTGCATCTGCCTACCCCCAACAGAGGCACTTTGTTCTTGGGTGATAATATCAGGAAGCAAGGGTTTTAGACAATTTGCCATAACCTTAGAAATGATCTTATAATTAAAATTGCAAAGGCTTATCGGCCTATATTGAGAGATACTTTCGGATTTGGCACTTTTAGGATTAGGGAAATAACAGTTCTGTTTAAAACTGGATCCATAATACCTGAATTAAACAAATCCTTAACCATGCTCCATAGATCCTGCTGTAATAAATTCCAATGTTGTTGATAATAGTGTCCATGAAAATCATTAAGACCCGGGGCCTTAGACGCACCCATATGAAAAACGACAGTTTTGACTTCTTCAAGAGTTACATGAGCCATTAAAGCAAGGTTCAAATCCGTTCCAACTAGGCTTGGGCTGTCACGCCCTGCGTCTCATGCACAGGCGCACGACTTCTTGCGAGTAAACTTTCGAGCGTCCCAGGATTCACATATTTCGAGTGATGCATAAAAAAATCAAATCGTTCGCATGCGGAAGCGATAACATAAATTTCTCCGTACAAATATTACCGGAGACTTGGGTAGCAAGGACACCATAATTACATTTATAAATAATCTCCCACAAGTTCTTACAAAAGCACTAGTAGACTAATCTTGCTAGTTGGTAGGGGTAACTGGACCAACTCAAAAGACAACCATTAACATCTCCAAAAGAAAACGGACCATCGAGGTCATCAACAAAATAACAGTCCAGAAAATGAAAACCCCTAGGTCGAGCTGCTGGAGTCGTCAGTCTCCTCGGCATCCTCGGTAGGCTCGTACTCCGAGAAGGTCTTCGAGCGTACCTCTACTGTATCATTCATCGTCTCGTCTACTGATTGCTCCACTAGGTCGTCCTCGAAGGCTTCGATCTCAATGACCTCGTCGGTGTCCTCTAGGGTCGGGATTCTCTCGGGGATGTTCCTCGAACCAGCTACTGACCCCTCGACTTTCACAGAATCCCGAGTGGGATGACACAAACTAGGGATTACCCCGTGGGGTACCTCGGTGGACTTTAGCGGTCCTGTAGTAACCTCTCCTACCCTCCGAAATCAAGCCTCGAGCCTATGAGGCTTCCCGCTCTTTCCACCCTCATCGACCCAAACTATAGTACATTTCCTAACATATACAATTCCCTATCCGTCAGGGAACTCTTCAAAATATGCGGACATCTTCTTCGGGTCACCTAGTCTGATCGGCAACATTCTCATGATCTAGGATCTGAAAATGTGGTCCCGCAACGGGGTGAGATTCACATCTCAGTAAGACAAGTCCTAACCCTAGGTTAGGCTGACCATACAAAGGTGATCGTAATCAAGAACAAAATGCACAAATAACCACATGAAGCATTCAGCAGTCATTAAACAACACATAGATACAAACTAGCATCAAGCACGCAATCATGGCATCATATCTCATTGTTCGAATAAAACATGCATTACCAAGTTAGGCCACACCTTCCACCCTTCCAGGTTTCTATTGATCTACGCCCGCGTTTAAAACACCTTAGGTTCGGTTCGCGTAATTACGCCTTAGACCATCCCATTGACAAATCCACGTAAACGCATCAAGTTTTCAATTTCATTCCAAGCCTGTGTCGACACATATTAAAATTCCGTCCCGCATTTCAACGCATCAGGACATTGGTCATTTCCACCCCGCATCTCAACGCCTCATGGTATCATCGGTTCCAAACATGCCAGGCATTATTTCGATTTAAACTTCATAATCGAGCACAAGCTCATGCATCGAGCTAAATATCTATGGCATGTAAGGCAATTAATCTCATCACTCATAAGAGGTAATCAATTCATAGTACAAGCATTCAACAAGCATTCAAGCCATCGACATCTCAAGAGGACGAACATTGGACAATCACACCATAATTCACGAGAACCAACCTAATTCACACCCAATTTACCCAATCGAGTCCAATCCTCCTAGCTAAGGTTTAGAAACCCCTTATCTTGTGGTAAAATCAAAACAAATCTTCTTCCAAGCAATTCAACAATTCCGCCCAAGCAATCCTCAAACAGGGCAGCCTCGCACCTATTGAAATTCAATCCAATTCATCAATTTTTCTTGCTCAATTCACCAATCCATGAAACATATACCTCAACAAAATATCGATTGACATCCTCATAAGCCTCAACAATGAAATTGGAACTCAACTCCATCACCAACAGCCCCCACAAGATTCAGTATGCACAGAATCGAAACAGGGCATTTTCGGTTCTGTGCATATCTCAACTAATCAGCCCATAAACCATCCTAAATCTTCAATTTATCTACTAATCTACTTTCTGACATGTAGTTCTAGGAGTTGGGAAGCCTCACCGAAAATTTAAGGTCAAGGCGACGCCAAATGGTCCACGAACGGCGCCGGTTCCTCCAAGTCTACTGTCGGTCAATTTCTATCCATCAAAGGCGACACATTTCATCATGAAATCTCCATCAAATTCTGCCCAAATTTTTACCACAACTTAGTATACATGTGACCTTGATGTCCACAAAATTTGGCCAAAAGATTCAAACGATTAGAGGTCCTACGGAGTCCAAACAACAGCTTATCTCTAGTTGCAACGGTTTCGGTCGACTCTCGGAAAAATGGCCAGCCGAAGCTCCTTAGTGGGTCAAATGACTTGATTCAAGTTGGAGCTGGTCGGAAAGAGGCTGAGCTTGATGTTGGTGGCCGGCTCGATGGCTGAAAGTCGCTGGAAGTAACGGTCGACGGCAGCGAAGCTACGGTCGGGAGTTGGTCGGGCTAGAGCTGTCCTTGGAATGAATAAGAGGAGGAAGAAGAAGAAGAATGGCTATGGAGAGAGGGGGTTTCGGCAGAATGGAGGGTGTGAAGGGTTGTATGCACAAATTTGAGGGTCAACCATGAAGAATGGTAGGTTAAAAGTTGGACATTTAATGCCAACTCTTCATCCATTGACACTTGTTCATATGTCAATCAATAGCTCATCCAATGGCCCTCATTTTCTCTAATTTTTGGCAGCTATGGGGATATTACAATTGACCAAAATGCCCTTATCCATTTATTAAGGTAAGGTCAAGACTTGAGGGGCAAAATGGTAATTTTACCCTCGACGTCCGGAATGTCATTTTTCTAATTCAAATTTTCTTCGATGAGGCGACGACCAATCCAATTATAATGTTGGAATTCTTGATTCTCCATTTTCTAATTTCGAAACTCATCTCTGAATCATTTCTCTGTTAGATGTGATTCCAGCCTACCCCGAACTGACAGATGGCTTTTGTAGACGTTACGCGTATCGACTCTGTGATTCATGTCACACTTAAGGCTCGTCTGTTCATGGCGACTTTGGTTGTCATGTAATTGCGAGGGTCTATTACTAGTTCCGACAGTCTCAATCGTCATTGTTTGATTTAGGAAAATTTTACAAATTATACATTGGTTAAGTGGCATCACCTGTGCTCCAATCGTATAATGTTAGCAATGCATTCCTTAATCATTCTTAGATCGACCTTTTATGGATCTAAATTTCCCCTCTCAATCCTTATGATCAAAGTGCCATTTTCTATTCGAGTTCTCTAAGTTCACGTTCCTTGTCTCGCGTTAGCCTTCCCCTTTTGGTCAGTTAACTCGAGATTGATCAGATCCGAGCGAGATATGACTGAAATACATCGTTAGATATATTTTCATTAATAAGTCCCGAAATGATAGGAAAAATCAGAATGTCACAACTCTTCTCCCCTTACAAAAATTTCGTTCTCGAAATTTACAATAAACCCGGTTACTCAAACAAATGGGGGTATTGACGTCTAATCGTTTCCTCGCTTTCCCATGTAGCTCCTTCGGTTCCATGGTGCTCCCAAACAACTTTGACTAATGGAATCGTCTTATTCCTTAGAATCTTCTCCTTTTGATCTTCGATCCTAACTGGCTTTTCTACGTAGGATACTTTGTCATCCACTTTGATAACCTCGTAATCCAATACATGCGTCGAGTCGGGCTTGTACTTCCGTAGCATTGACACATGGAAGACGTTATGTACTTGGGACAAGTTAGGCGGTAAGACAAGCCTATAGGCTAAGGTTCTAATTCGTTCTAAAATCTCAAAAGGTTCTACGTACCTTGGACTCAGTTTCTCTTTCTTTCCAAATCGAGATAATCCTCTCATTGGCGACACCTTAAGGAAAACATGATCGCCTACTTGAAACTCTAAAGGCTTATGCCATTTATCCGCATAACTTTTCTGACGACTCTGTGCTGTGTTTAGTCTATCCCGGATTATCTTTACCGCTTCCACCGATTGCTCTACCAACTCTGGGCCTACAATACTTCTTTCTCCAACCTCGTTCCAACAAATCGGGGTCCTGTAAGCTCTTCCGTAAAGCGCTTCAAAAGGTGCCATTCGAATACTCTGCTGATAATTATTATTATATGCGAACTCCACCAAATACAGCTGATCCTCCCATCCACCTTTGAAGTCTATAACACACGCTTGTAACATATCCTCGAGCGTCTGAATTGTCCTCTCCGATTGTCCGTCCGTCTATGGATGGTATGCCGTACTAAACTGTAGTTAAGTTCCCATGGCATCTTGAAGACTCTTCCAGAAGTTCGCTGTAAACTTGGGATCTCTATCATATGTGATCGTCACGAGTACTCCATGTAGCCTCACTATCTGCTGCATATATAATTCGGCATATCTATCCATTGTGAAGTCTTTTCGCACAAGAATAAAATGTGCAGACTTGGTTAATTGGTCCACGATTACCCAAATAGAATTATGGTCTCTTTGGCTCCTTGGTAGTCCCATGACAAAGTTCATAGTCACGTGTTCTAATTTCCATTTAGGAATCTCTAACGGCTGTAACAATCCACCAGGCTTACAGTGTTGTGCCTTCACCTACTAGCATGTCAAGTACTTTGCCACATACTTCGCTATATCTACTTTCATCCCGTTCCACCCATAATGTTGACGCAAGTTCTGATATATTTTCGTGCTATCTGGGTGGATGTCATAATTGCTTCTGTGAGCCTCCGATAAAATCCTTCCTCTAAGCTCTTCGTCCTTTGGTACGCATAGATGCTCTCGAAATTTTAAAATTCTATCTTCTAACACTTGGAACTCTGGTTTCCTCTTCGTAGCATCCATCTCTAGGATTTTCTGAATTTCTGGATCTGTCGGTTGCAAGGCTTTTATCCTTTCTTGGATCTCGGGTTCTATCCTCAGTGTGGCTACTAAACTGGATAGCTGACAGACTTCCAATTTGAATTCAGAATCTCTCAAATTTTCAAATAATGACCACTCTTTTACCAGTAGACATGCGATACTCGATTTCCGGCTGAGCGCATCCACGACTCTGTTTGCCTTTCAAGGTGATATAATATGTCGCAATCATAATTCTTAAGCAGCTCCATCCATCGACACTGTCTCATGTTCAGTTCCTTTTGGAAAAATAGATACTTCAGGCTCTGATGGTCCGTATTAATCTGACATTTCTCGCCACACAAATAATGCCTCCAGATCTTCAGAGCAAAGATGATTGCTGCCAATTCCAAATCATGAGTCAGATAGTTCATCTCATGCGATCTCAATTGTTGGGACGCGTAGGCAATCACTCTTCCATGCTATACTAGCACACAACCTAATCCCTTTAGCGAAGCATCACTATATATTTCATTGCCTCCAATTCCTGATGGAATCGTCAATGCCGGTGCGATTGTTAACCAATGCTTGAGCTCTTGAAAACTCCTTTCACACTTATCCATCCATTCGAACTTCATTTCTTTCTTGGTCAATCTCGTCAGTGGAATGGCTATAGATGAAAACTACTCCACGAAATGTCTGTAATATCCTGCCAATCCTAAGAAACTTCGGACTTCCGTGACCATTGTAGGCCTAGACCAATTCATAACGGCTTCGATCTTCGCAGGATCCACAACAATTCCTTCTCCGAATACCACATGGCCAAGAAATGCCACTTTATTCAACCAGAACTCACATTTGCTAAATTTAGCATAAAGCGAGGGCTTCTTCAAGGTCTACAAGACAATCCTCATACGCTCTTCGTGTTCTTCGTTACTCTTTGAGTAAATTGGGATATCATCAATAAAGACTATAATAAATCTATCCAAAAACTCCTTGAACACCTGATGCATCAAGTCCATAAATGTGGCTGGAGCATTGGTCAGTTTAAAAGGCATCATAGTGAATTCGTAGTGACCATACCTTGTCCTAAAAGCTGTCTTATGTATGTCTTCTTTTTTTATTCTCAACTGATGATACCCGATCCTCGGGTCAATTTTTGAGAATACCGCAGCTCCTTGCAACTGATCAAATTAGTCGTCAATTCTCGACAGTGGGTACTTATTCTTTACAATCACTTGATTCAACTGCCTGCAGTTGATGCATAGACGTAATGACCTATCCTTTTTCCTCACAAACAACACCGGCGCTCCCCACGGTGAAGCACTCGATCGAATAAATCTTTTATCTAGTAATTCTTGCATTTGCACCTTTAGCTCTTTCAGTTTTGATAGGAACATCCTATAGGGTGCCTTCGAGATCGGCTCCGTTCTGGGAGCTAACTCAATCATAAATTCTATTTATCGCTCTAGTGGCAATCTTGATAACTCTTGAGAAAAAATGTCAGGAAACTCACGCACTACCGGAATACTTTCTAGTTTAGGCTCCTCGGCAGTCGTGTCCATAACTGCGACTAAGTAAGCCTGACATCCTTCGATTATTAATTTTATCGCTTCAAGAGATGAGACTAATGGAATCGAGGTTACTCCTTAACTTCCCACAAATTCAAAACTAGAGCGATCTTCCGGATAGAAATGGATTATCCTACTCCCACAATCAACTACTGCCCTATGCTTAGTCAACCAATCCATTTCTATAATCACATCAAAGTCATACATGGGTAACACAGCCAAGTCTATACTCTCTTTACTACGATCAATTATAATTCTACAGTTAGCATAGCCCAACGAAACCAGCACATTATCCTTCAACGAGGTAGCAACATGCAGAATCACACTCAATGGTTTTAACTCCATATCAACCAAATCAGCAAAGCAACCAGACACAAATGAGTGTGATGCGCCAGGATCAAACAAAGTATATGCAGCTTGGTCACATAAATAAATCATACCTGTGACCACACCGGGTGCTTCTTCTGCTTCCCTGCGTGCCATGGCATAGACCCTTCCCTGAGCTGGGGTCGATTCTGATCATTCTGTGGAGTGCCAGCTAACGATTCTGCCTGTGGTCGTTGCCCTTGAGGTGTGACATTCTTATTTCCAGTCAATTTTAGACTCATTAATGAGAAGTAAATCTAGAGATGTATTTCAGTCGTATCCCGTTCAAATCTGATCAATTCGAGTAGGCTGACCAAAAGGAAAAGGCCAACGTGAGACGAGGTACGTGGACCTAGGCAACTCAGATAGGAAATGACGCTTTGACCATAAGAATTGTCGAGGGGATATTTCGAACCACAAAAAGGCCGATCTAATAACGATTAAGGAATGCCTTGCGAGTGTTATACGACTGGAGCGCGGGTGATGCCGCTTAACCAACGTATGATTTGCAAAATTTTCCTATATTGGACAGTGACGATCGAGACCATAGAGACTAGTGATAGACCCTCACAATTACATGACAACCAAAGCCACCACTAATTGACGAGCCCTAAATGTGATATGAATCACAGGGTCGATACGTGTAATGTCTACAAAAGCCGCCCGTCGGTCCGAGATAGGTTGGAACCACGTCTGATAGAGAAAATCATTAGAAACGAGTCTTGAAAATTGAAAATGGAGAGTGAAGAATTCCAACGTTATATTCGGATTGGCCGTCGGCCTATCGAAGAATATTGAAACGGGAAAAACGACGTTCTGGACGTTGGGGGTGAAATTATCATTTTGCCCCACAAGCTTAAGTCTAGCCCATGCAAATAAGGAAAGGAATTTTGGTCTTTATCCCTACCTCATAGCTACCAAAAAAGTGGGTGAATTGTGGCCATTGGATCAAGTTGAATGACATTGAGGACAAGTGTCAAGAGATGGATTAAAAAGTGGTCAAGTTCATTATTCGTCACGTACCATTCAACCCCTTGACTTGAGCCTTGTATATAGCAATTTTCACTCTCTATCCTCACTCATTGATTGGCTATACACTCCCCTCAAACTCACGACAAACACTCCATCTTCTTCCTCCTGTTCTGCCACCGACGACAGCTCCTACCGCTTCATGTTCGCTGTTGTCGACGCCACCTTTCGGCCACCACCTGGACTCCGGCTGACCACACCCTCCTAGCCCCACGTTTTGTCGACCTCCTCGAACTAGAAGCAAGCCGTTTGGACTACTGAGGAGCTCTGGCCAAGCGTTTTCCCATAAGTCGACGAAAACTGATCCAATCTGAGGTAGGTGATGTTTTTGACCCCTTAGAAGGCCGAAATGTTGGAATCTTGAGGTCAAATTATGTGGAGGTCTAGAGGACATGTATATCTAGCTGTGGTAAAAAGTTGAGCTTGATTTGATGAAGTTTTGACCCCAAATGGGTCTTGTGAATGTTGGATAGAAAGCTGCTGGTTACTGATCTTGAAGATCCGGCAACTTTTGACGAGATTCCGGCGACTCGACTCCAAACCCATGGTGAGACCCTTAGACCCTTAGATAGACATGTTAAGATGTAGGTTAGTGAGTAAATGATAAATTTGACGAAGATTTAAGACAGTTGTGCTCGATTTGCACAGAATCGAAAAGAACCAGTTTGGTTCTGTGCAAGACCGAATCTGTTGGGGTTAAGGACTGGCGATTTTGAGCCTCAATTTGGTGATTTAGACATGCTAGGATGATGAGGATTATGTTATGGAGGTTTGTGGTTCATGGATTGAGGAATTGGACATGAAAATTGACAGATTGGTTGGATTTTATTAGGTTGCGCGATGAGTTCGATCTTGGACCCTTGAAGCCGAATCTTTGTGGGGGCTCAAGAAGAGAAATTCTTGATAACAAATTCAAGGTAAGGGAATCCTAAACTTAGGATAGGAAGATTAGACTCAATTGGGTGAGTCGGGTAATAGTTTGATTGATTTGTGAGGGATTTCAAGATGATTGATACTCGTGTATGCGAGAAGAGTTTAGATGATTCAATTGTTTGATTATGCTTGTGTCTTGAGTAAATTGCCATATTTGACTGTACATTTGAATCGCCTTGCATGCCATGAATGCATTGTTAATGCATGAGTTGCACTTGACCTTGTGTGCATGAGTTATGATTGTGGCATGGCGGAGGCGAGGTGAGGCCCTGACTTGTATGAGACGCGGGGTGATGTAGTTGATACCTTGAGGCGCTGAGGCGCGGGGTAGAGGTTGTTTGGCGCCCTGATGCGATCTAATCGCAGGGTTGAGATGGCCACAGTCCTGATGCGATCTAATTGTGGGACGGAGATATGAGGTGCCGATATTGGATTGGAGAATCATTGAAACCTGATGCGTTTACGCGGGTTGTCAATGACGGTCTGATGCGTTTACGCGGACCGAGCCTGGTGCGATCTATTTGCGGGCATGAGGATGAGGCAGGCAGGAAGGGATGGTTGTGATGAAGTGACATGATGATGTGTGCATGATCATCTGAGTGTGATAGGATGTCATAGCTGCATGCCTATCTTCTGTGTGTCGTCATCTTTATTTGTATTTGCCTGTGTGATTATGAGTTTGGAATTTTGGGGTAAATGACTGCCTGAGCGGACGGTCGGCCTAACTTAGAGTTAGGACTCTTTTACTGAGATGTGTATCTCACCCCTTTGGAGACCCTTATTTTTACAGATCCTAGGCCTTTACCATGTGGCCTATTCGTTTTGAAGATCCTAAAGAGATGACGGTATATTTTGATGAGTTCCCTGACGGTTAGGGGACCATTTACTTGAGGAAGTTTACGATCGTGTGGGAGACAAGGGTAGCACAAACTGGAAGCCTCATAGGTATGAGGCGTGGTTTAGGAAAGTTGGGAACGAGTCGACTGGGCCGCTGAAGCCCCATAAGGTGCCCTAGGGAGTGATCCCTGATTGGTGCCACCCCGGTAGGGACCATCACTAGGCCGAGAGATCGGTAGTCGGTTCTAGGAACAGGTCGGAGAGGACCCCGACGTTAGAGTTTACTGAGGACGAGGAGGTCATTATCTTGGAGGCGACCGAGGAGTATCTCACAGAGCCATCGCATGAGGAGATCATAGAGGATATTATTGAGGTTCGCTTCGAGACGTTCTCAGAGTACGAGCCGACAGAGGTCGCTGAGGACACCAAGTACTCCAACAGCTCATCCTAGGAGACTCTAGTTGTAGCTTGATCTGTGGTGACGACCCCGACCCTGTTCCTATCAGATTTTGATGATGGTCCATTTTGTGTGCTCACTCTGTCACCCCTTTACTTATCGGATTTTAGTAACTCTGTACTTGTATGAACAGTCGGTTATTATGTACGACAGTTTCTATGCTATCCAGGTCCCACTTAATTTATATTTGTACGGAGGAGTTGCTTTTTTATCGCTTTCGCATGCTGGATATATTTGTTATATCTCTCGGCTTAGATTGTGGATCTTGGGATCGCGAGAGATTATGTGGTTTGCTTGCAGGGAGTCGCGTGCTCGTGCCCGGGGCATGGGGCGTGACATCCTCGTACGATTTGGTATCAGAGCAAGGCAGCTTGATCCAAAGTTGGTTGAGGACTGGAGTAATAAGGAGGATTAAGTTGGGACAAGGACGGATAGTAAGACCTTAGGAGACTGGTTAAGATAAAGCCTGGGGTGCATAGTGTGTGACCTGGTACTTATGGCTGGTGTTTGATCTTGGCAGGGTTGTGGTAAGGCATGAGAATTAAGTTCCTTGCTTAGTGTTGAAGGTTATTTCTAGATTTTGGCCTGAAAAGTGAATGAGTACGACCCGTTTTGGTGAGCCGTTAGAGTAAATGGAACTGAGAAATAGCCATGTGTTATTTGTTGAAATGTTTCTGGAGTTTATTATATGAGGGGTACTGCTGTGTTGTGACTGTCTCTATTGAGGATTAGTTAGTAGCTTTGGATGTGAATGAATGAGTGAGTTACTAACTCCTTGCTGAACTTGTGGTGAACTAGGTTCAATAGAAAGAGATAAGGATGAGCAACTCGTCTAGAAGATCTGGAAGATCAAAAGGCGGAGCCTCTAGCTCGAGGCCGCCTGTAGCTGAGGACCCAATAATGGATGGCGTGCTGAGGGCACTAGAGAGAATCGATAATCTTATTGACAAGCAGACCCAAGATTGGGACTCTGCCATCGCCTAGGCAGTAGGAGTTGCCATAGCTGCCGTCAATGCCAACAACGGCAACAACGGTGGCAATGGAAACCAGAATGAACATGGCCAAGGCAATGAAGCTGTGAATGTCCAAGAAAAAATTGTCGTGGCCAGACAGATGGGCCAATGGGTGGAACAGTTTATAAAGTTGAAGCCGTCTCAATTCAATGGGACTGGAGATCATGAGCTAGCACCCAGGTAGATTGAGAAGTTAGAGAAAGCTTTTGGAGTGCTGAGATGCACAGATGAAGAGAAGGTGCTGCTAGCAGTGTACCAACTGGAGGGTACAACGAATGATTGGTGGGCTGCCACCAAGAACAAAGTTTTTCCTGAAGGAACGACTATGAACTGGGATGCCTTTAAGATGACGTTCAATGACAGGTACTTCTTTGAGACGACCAGGGAAAGGAAATAGGTGGAATTCCTACAGTTACGCCAGAATCAGCTGACGATAGATCAGTATGAGGCCGAGTTCTCGAGGCCATCGAGGTACGCACCTCGATCTATGGAGGATCCCCAAGAGAAAGCAAGGAGGTTTGGGGATGATCTGAGGTCTAAGCTCCGTAGTTAGATGATTGCTCTGAATTTGAGGACTTTTAAGGAGATATACGAACGGGCCTAGATGATAGAACGGGACTTGAAAGAGAGAAACACCGCAACTAGATCGCGGTTCACATCATTTAGAGATAACTGCCAGATGGGCAAGAGGCCGATGACGAGCAATAGGCGTTTTGTTCCTCTCGTAAGGAAAAATATCGTGAAGCCGCCAAATCCCACTAACTAGAGCTGCTGCCTTTGTGGCAGGAGGCATGGGAATGGGACATGCCCGGTAAGAACCGGCACTTGTTTTAAGTGTAGTCAGCTGGGCCACCAGATGAGACACGCCCAAGTCAAGTTTCGACAAATCGACCTTAAGGGCAGAGACCGTAGACTGGGCCATCGACTGCTACTCCCCAGATCAAGCAGAATCGACTATCGGCACAGGGCAGAGTGTATGCAATAGCCCGCAGGGAGGTAGAGGAAGCACCAAGTGTGGTCACAAGTATGATTTACTTGTGCAACCAAGCTGCATACGCATTGTTTGACCCTGGAGCCACGCATTCATTCTTGTCTGCACAGTTTGTTGAATTAGTGGGAATGAAATTGAAATTGTTGAACATAATTCTGCATGTTGCCACACCGTTAAAGGATAATATATTGGTTTCAATGGGTTGTGCTGGTTGTGAGATTGTGATTGGATGGAGTAAAGAGAGTATTGACCTGACTGTATTACCCATGTACGATTTTGACGTAATCATAGAAATGGATTGGTTGGGTAAGTAGGGGGCAGTAGTGGACTGTGGTAGTAAGATAATTCGGTTTTATCCGAGAGGCCGCCTTAGCCTTGAATTGGTGGGAAGTTGAGGAGGAATCTTGATTCCTTTAGTCTCATCTTTGGAGGTGACTAAGTTGATGTCTGAAGAGTGTCAGGCATACTTAGTGGCAATAATGGACACGACTACCAAAGAGTCAAAGTTAGAGAGTATCCCGATAGTGTGCGAATTTCCTGATGTGTTTCTCCAAGAGTTGCCAGGGTTACCACTGGAACGAGAAATAGAATTTGTAATCGAGTTAGCCCCTAGGATAAAACCAATCTCGAAAGCACCTTATAGGATGTCCTATAAGAACTGAAGGAGTTAAAGGTGCAGATGCAAGAGCTGCTAGACATGGGATTTATCCAATTAAGTGCTTCGCCATAGGGAGCACCGGTGCCCTTCGTAAGAAAGAAGGATGGGTCTTTGCGTCTATGCATCGACTATTGACAGCTGAACCAAGTGACAGTGAAGAACAAGTACCCACTGTTGAGGATTAACGATCTGTTTGATCAGTTACAAGGAGCGACAATATTTTCAATGATTGACTTGAGAACGGGGTATCACCAGTTGAGGATCAAGAAGGAAGACATACCCAAGATTGCCTTTAGGACGAGGTATGTTCATTATGAGTTTACAGTGATGCCGTTTGGATTGACCAACGCTCCAGCTGCTTTTATGGACCTGATGCATCGAGTATTTAATGAGTTTCTGGACAGCTTCATCATAATCTTTATTGATGATATCTTGATTTACTCGAGGAATGGTGCAGAACATGAGGAGCACCTAAGGATTGTACTACAGACTCTAAAGGAGCATGCGCTCTATGCGAAGTTGAGTAAGTGTGAGTTTTGGCTGAACAAGGTAGCATTTCTTGGTCATGTGGTATCGGATGAAGGAATCGCGGTGGATCCTACGAAAATCAAGGTTGTAACCAATTGGCCTAGGCCTACTACGGTCACTGAAGTCAGAAGTTTCTTGGGACTAGTAGGATACTACAGGCGTTTTGTGGAGAAATTCTCATCCATAGCCATCCTATTGACGCGGTTGACGAAGAAGGAAATAAGGTTTGAATGGACAGACAAATGCGAGAGGAGTTTCCAAGAGCTCAAGCATAGAATGACAATCGCGCCAGTGCTAACAATTCCATCATGATCAGGAGGTTACGAGATATACATCTCATGACTTGGAATTAGCACGGAAGAGTAGTAGCCTATGCATCTAGATAGTTGAGGCCACATGAAATGAACTACCGAACTCATGACCTGGAGTTAGCAGCGATTATATTTGCTCTGAAGATTTGGAGACATTATCTATGTGGCGAGAAGTTTTAGATCTATACAGACCACCAGAGCTTAAAGTACACATTTCCCAAAAAGAGCTGAATATGAGACAACGTAGGTGGATGGAGCTGTTGAAGGATTATGATTGTAATATACTGTATCACCTTGGGAAAGTAAACAGAGTAGCAGATGTGCTGAGTCGGAAGTCAAGCATCGCATGTCTGCTAGTAAGAAGTTGGTCGATGATAGAAGACTTGAGAGATTCTAAGTTCAGACTAGAAGTCTGTCTGTTGTCTAGATTGATAGCTACATTGAGGGTGGAACCTGAGGTTCAAGAAGGAATAAAGGCCTTATAGTCTACAGACCCAGAGATCCAGAAGATTCTCAAGATGGATGCGAAGAAAAGAAAACTAGAATTTCAAGTGTCAGAGGACGGAATCCTGAAGTTCCGAGGACGACTGTGCGTGCCAAAGGATGAAGGGCTCAGGGAAAAGATTTTGTCAGAGGCTCACAGAAGCAATTATAGCATCCACCCTAGAAGTACGAAAATGTATCAGAACTTGCGACATCACTATTTGTGGAACGGGATGAAGGTAGAGGTAGCAAGGTATGTAGCTAAGTGTTTGACATGCCAGCAAGTGAAAGCGCAGCACTATAAGCCTGGAGGACTATTACAGCCACTGGAGATACCGGAATGGAAGTGAGAGCATATAACTATGGATTTTGTGATGGGACTCCCAAGGAGCCAGCGAGGTCACGACTCTATATGGGTAGTCGTGGACAGATTAACCAAGTCCGCACATTTCATCCCGGTGCGGAAGAACTTCGCTATGGATAGGTATGCAGAGCTGTACATGAGACAGATAGTGAGGCTACACGGAGTGCCTGTGACGATCACCTCGGATAGAGATCCCAAATTCATGGCAAATTTTTGGAAAAGTTTGCAAGAAGCTATGGGAACCCGACTGCAGTTTAGCACAGCCTACCATCCACAGACGGATGGGCAGTCGGAAAGGACAATACAGACGCTTGAGGATATGTTGCGAGCATGCGTCATTGATTTTAAAGGTGGATGGGAAGACCAGCTGCATTTGGTAGAATTTGCTTATAATAATAGCTATTAGTAGAGTATCTAGATGACACCATTTGAAGCACTCTATGGAAGAGTCTGCAGAACCCCGATTTGCTGGGATGAGGTTGGAGAAAGAAGTATCACAGGCCTATAATTGGTAGAGCAATCGGTGGAAGCAGTGAAAATAATTCGGGATAGATTGAAGATGACACAGAGTCGTCAGAAGAGCTACGTAGATAAGCGGCGCAAGCCTTTGGAATTTCAAGTGAGCGATCACGTCTTCCTCAAGGTGTCACCGATGAGAGGGTTATCGCGATTTGGAAAGAAGGGGAAGCTGAGCCTAAGGTATGTAGGCCCATTTGAGATATTGGAGCAGATTGGAACCTTAGCCTACAAGCTTGCCCTGCCGCCTAATCTATCCCAGGTGCATAATGTATTTCATGTGTCGATGTTGTGAAGGTATGAATCAGACTTGACACATGTGCTAGATTATGAGACCATAGAAGTGGACGATCGAGTGTCTTACGTGGAGAGGCCGATAAGGATCGAGGACCGGAAGGGGCAAATCCTTAGGAATAAGAAGATCCCACTGGTCAAGGTAGTATGGGAGCACCATGGAACTAAAGGTGCTACGTGGGAGAATGAAGATACGATGAGGCGACAACACCTCCATTTGTTTGAGTAATTAAGTGTAAAGTAAATTTCGGGGACGAAATTTTTGTAAGGGGGAAGAGTTGTGACATTCTGATTTTCAGTTAATTTCAGACTCATTAATGAGAAGTAAATCTAGAGATGTATTTCACTCGTATCCCGCTCAAATCTGATCAATTCGAGTAGGTTGACCAAAAGGGAAAGGCTAACGTGAGATGAGGTACGTGGACCTAGGCAACTCGAATAGGAAATGACGCTTTGACCATAAGGATTGTCGAGGGGATATTTTGAACCACAAAAAGGCCAATCTAAGAATGATTAAAGAATGCCTTGCGAGTGTCATACGACTGGAGCGCGGGTGATGCCGCTTAACCAACATATGATTTGTAAAATTTTCCTATATCGGACAATGACGATCGAGACCATAGGGACTAGTGATAGACCCTCACAATTACATGACAACCAAAACTGCCACGAATTGACAAGCCCTAAATGTGATATGAATCACAGGGTCGATACGCGTAATGTCTACAAAAGCCGCCCGTCGGTTCGGGATAGATTGTAACCACGTTTGATAGAGAAAATCATCAGAAACGAGTCTTGAAAATTGATAATGGAGAATCAAAAATTCCAACGTTATATTCGGATTGGCCGTCGGCCTATCAAAGAATATTAGAACGAGAAAAACAACGTTCTGAACGTCGAGGTGATATTACCATTTTGCCCCTTAAGCTTAATCCTTGCCCATGCAAATAAGGAAGGGCATTTTGGTCTTTATCCCTACCCCATAGCTGCCGAAAAAGTGGGTGAATTGCGGCCATTGGATCAAGTTGAATGACATTGAGGACAAGTGTCAAGAGATGGATTAAAGAGTGGTCAAGTCCACTATTCCTTACCTACCATTCAACCCCTTGACTTGAGCCTTGTATATAGCAATTTTCACTCTCTCTCCTCACTCATTGATCAGCCATACACTCCCCTCAAACTCAGGACAGCCACTCCATCTTCTTCCTTCTGTTCTGCCGCCGACGATAGCTCGTGCCGCTCCTTGTTCGCTGCCGTTGACGCCACCTTTCGGCTACCACCTAGACTCCGGCTGACCACACCCTCCTACCCCACATCCTGTCGACCTTCTTGAACTGGAAGCAAGCGGTTTGGACCACCGAGGAGCTCCGGCCAAGCGTTTTCCCCGGAAGTCGACGAAAATTGAACCAATCTGAGATAGGTGATGTTTCTGACCCCTTAGGAGGCCGAAATGTTAGAATCTTGAGGTTAAATTTTGTGGAGGTCTAGGGGACATGTATATCTAGCTGTGGTAAAAAGTTGAGCTTGATTTGATGAAGTTTTGACCCCAAATGGGTCTTGTGAATGCTGGACAAAAAGTTGCTGGTTACTGACCTTGAAGATCCGGCAACTTTCGATGGGATTCCGGCGACGACTCGACTCCAAACCCACGGTCCCTTAGACCCTTAGATAGACATGTTAAGAGGTAGGTTAGTGAGTAAATGATGGATTTGATGGAGATTTAGGACCAGTTGTGCTCGGTTTGTACAGAATCGGAAAGAACCGGTTCGGTTCTGTGCAAGACCGAATCTGTTGGGGTTAAGGAATGGCGATTTTGAGCCTCAATTTGGTGATTTAGACATGCTAGGATGATGAGGATTTTTTTATGGAGGTTTGTGGTTCATGGATTGAGGAATTGGACGTGGAAATTGACGGATTTATTAGATTTTATTAGGTTGCGCGGTGAGTTCGATCTTGGACCCTTGAAGCTGAATCTTTGTGGGGGCTCAAGAAGAGAAATTCGTGATAAAAAATTCAAGATAACGGAATCCTAAACTTAGGATAGGAAGATTGGACTCAATTGGGTGAGTCGGGTGAAAGTTTGATTGATTTGTGAGGGATTTCAAGACGATTGATACTCGTGTATGTGAGAAGCATTTAGATGATTCAATTGTTTGATTATGCTTGTTTCCTGAGTAAATTGCCATATTTGATTGTGCATTTGAATCGCCTTGCATGCCATAGATGCATTGTTAATGCATGAGTTGCACTTGACCTTGTGTGCATGATTTATGATTGTGGCATGGCGGAGGCGAGGTGAGGCCCTAATGCGTACTAGCCGTGGGGTGATATGGTTGATACTCTGAGGCGCTGAGGCGCGGGGTAGAGGTTGTTTGCCATCCTGATGTGATCTAATCGCGGGGTTGAGATGGCCACGGTCCTGATGCGATCTAATCGCGGGACGGAGATACGAGGTGCCGATATTGGCCCAGTGAATCATTTAAACCTAATACGTTTACGCAGGCTGTCAATGACGGTCTGATGCATTTATGCGGACCGAGCCTGATGCGATCTAATGGCGAGCATGAAGATGAGGCAGGTATGAAGAGATGGTTGTGGTGAAGTGACAGGAGAGGCGTGCATGATCATTTGAGTGTGATAAGATGTCATAGCTGCATACCTGTCATTTGTGTATCGTCATCTTTATTTGTATGTGCCTGTGTGATTGTGAGTTTGGGATTTTGGGGTAAATGACTGCTTGAGCGGATGGTCGGCCTAACCGAGGGTTAGGACTCTTTTACTGAGATGCGTATTTTGACCATGTGGCCTATTCGTTTTGGAGATCCTAAGGAGATGACAGTGTATTTTGATGAGTTCCCTGACGGTCAGGGCACCATTTACGTGAGGAAGTGTACGATGGTGTGGGTAGACGAGGGTAGCACAAACTGGAAGCCTCGTAGGTATGAGGCGTGGTTTAGAAAAGTTAGGGACGAGTCGACTGGGCCGCTGAAACCCCATGAGGTGCTCTAGGGAGTGATCCCTAATTGGTGCCACCCTGGTAGGGACCAGGACTAGGCCGAGGGATCGGTAGTCGGTTCTAGGAACGGGCTGGAGAAGACCTCGACGTTGGAGTTTACTGAGGAGGAGGAGGTCATTGTCTTCGAGGCGACCGAGGAGGATCTCGCAGAGCCGTTGCATGAGGAGACCATGGAGGATACTATTGAGGTTCGCTCCGAGACATTCTCAAAGTACTAGCCGACGGAGGACGCTGAGGACATCGAGTACTCCAACAGCTCATCCTAGGAGACTCTAGTTGTAGCTTGATCTTTGGTGACGACCCCGACCCTGTTACTGTCGGATTTTGATGATGGTCTATTTTGTATGCTCACCTCGTCGCCCCCTTGTTTATCGAATTTTAGTAACTCTGTAATTGTATGAACATTCGATTATTATGTACGATAGTTTTTATGCTATCCAGGTCCCTCTTAATTTATATTTATACGGAGGAGTTGCTTTATTACCGCTTCCGCATGCTGGATATATTTGTTATATCTCTCGACTTAGATTGTGGATCTTGGGATCGCAAGAGATTATGTGGTTTGCTTGTAGGGAGTCGCGTGCTTGTGCTCGGGGCGCGGGGCGTGACATGAGGTCTATTCATTGGGGCTTGGTTCGAGCAAGTCCTCATCTGATGGCCCATCTGACCACATTTGAAGTACGTTCCAATCCTTGCCGAGCAAGGTCCATTACCATGCCTTCTACCATAGAGACAGCAACTCCAGTTCATTAGGTTTGGCGGCTTCACTATATTCTTTCTTATTGGAGGGATGAAACGTCTATTGCCAACTATAGGCCTTTTGCCGATTTGGCAGTTATCTCTGAACAAATTAAACCGCGATCCAGATGCAGCATTCCTCTTCTTCAAGTCACTCTCGATCATCTGTCCCCGTTCATAGATATCCTTGTAAGTTCTCAAGTTCAAAGCTATCATCTAGCTTCGAAATTTAGGCCTCAGTCCATCCCGAAATCTCCGTGCCTTCTCCAGGGGATCCTCTACCGATTGGAACGCATATCTTGACAATCTAGAGAACTCAGCTTCATACTGGTCCACTGTCAGGTGATTTTGATGCAGCTGTAAGAACTCTACTTGCTTCCTTTCTCGAGCTGTCTCGGAGACGTACTTGTCATTGAATGCCGTGGTAAAGGTATTCCAGGTCAAGACTGTCCCTTTCGGAAAGACTCTATTCTAGGTGGCAGCCCACCAGTCATTTGCGTTACCTTCCAGCTGATACACCGCTAATAATACTTTTTCTTCATCCGTACATCTCAGTACTCCAAAGGCTTTCTCCAGTTTCTCTATCCACCTTGGCGCCAATTCAGGGTCTCTAGTCCCATCGAACTGTGTTGGCTTCAGTTTTATAAATTGTTCGACCAGTTGGCCTATCTGCCTGGTCACAACAACTTCCTCCTGGACATTCCCTATCTCATTGCCCTGGTCATGATCGCCGTTGTTTCCATTGCCTCCATTATTGTCGTTATTGGCGTTGACGGCAACTATTATTGCTCCTACCGCTTGAGTTATGGCAGCATCTCTATCCTAGGTCTGCTTGTCGATGAGGTTGCCAATCCTTTCTAGTGCTCTCAACACTCCGTCCATCCTCGAGTCTTCTGCTACAGGTGGCCTCGAACTAGAAACTCCACTCCTAGGTCTTCCAAGTATTCTAGGTGGATTACTCATTCTTGTATGCTTTCACTAAGCCTGGACCACCACAATTTTACCAAGGAGTTAGTAACCCATTCATCCAACCAAGTCCAGAGCTACCAAACTATGCCTTAACGGAAACAGTCATAACATAACGACTTTCCATACCACCAATTCCATACGTACTTCACCAAACAATCCATGGCCATTACCCTATTCCGTCCACTTCAACGGCTCGCCCAACTAGCCATGCTCATTTACTCAACAGACCAAAATCTGAAAATAACTTTCAACACTAAACATGAAACTTAATCCTCAAAAGCCACCATAATCGTGTCACGACCAAAAGTCAATCACATGCGCCAAGTCATATGCCATGCATCTCGTGCCTTATCCTAACAAGTTTCCTAAGGTCTTGCTACCCGTCCTGTCCCAACTTAATTCTCCTTATCACTCCAATCCTCAATCAATTTGGATCGAGTTGACCTTGCTTTGATACCAAGCAAGGCAGGAATGTTACGCCCCACGTCTCATGCACCAGCGCGCGACTCCCTGCGAGTAAACTCTCAAGCGTCCTAGGATTCACATATTTCGAGAGATCCATAAAAAAATCAAATCGTTCGAATGCGGAAGCGATAACATAAATTTCTTCGTACAAACATTTGCGGGGACTTGGGTAGCAAAGACACCATAGTTACATTTATACATAACCTCCTGCGAGTTCTTACAAAAGCGCTGGTAGACTAATCTTGCTAGCCGGTAGGGTAATTGGACCAACTCAAAAGACAACCATTAACATCTCCAAAAGAAAACGAACTATCGAGGTCATCAATAAAATAACAGTCCAGAAAACGGAAACCCCTAGGTCGAGCTGCTAGAGTCGTCAGTCTACTCAGCATTCTCGGTAGGCTCGTACTCTGAGAAGGTCTTCGAGCGTACCTGTACTGTATCCTCTATCATCTCGTCTGCTGACTGCTCCACCAGGTCGTCCTCGGAGGCTTCGATCTCAATGACCTCGTCGGTGTCCTCTAGAGTCGGGGTCCTCTCGAGGATATTATTCGAACCAGCTACTGACCCCTCAAACTCCACAGAATCTAGAGTGGGATGACACCAACTAGGGTTACCCCGCGGGGTACCTTGGTGGACTTCATCGGTTCCGTAATAACTTCCCCTACCCTCCGAAACCAAACATCGAACCTATGAGGCTCCCAGCTCTTTCCACCCTCATTGACCCAGACTACAATACACTTCCTAACATACACGGTTCCCTATTCGTCCAGGAACTCCTCAAAATACGCAGACATTTCCTTCGGGTCACTTAGTCTGATCGGCAACATTTTTATAGTCTAGGATCTGAAAATGTGGTCCTGCAACGGGGTGAGATTCATAAATCAGTAAGATAGGTCCTAACCCTAGGTTAGGCTGACTGTACACTTGAGTGAATGCAATCAAGAACAAAATGCATAAACAACCACATGAAGCATTCAGCAGTCATTAAACAACATATAGATACAGACTAGCGTCAAGCACGCAATCATGGCATCATATCTCATCGTTGGAATCAAACACGCATTACCAAGTCAGGTTACACCTTCCACCCTTCCAGGTCTCTATTGATCCACGCCCGCGTTTAAAATGCCTCAGGCTCGGTCCGTGTAATTATGCCTCAGACCATCCCATTGACAAATCCGTGTAAACGCATAAGGTTTTCAATTTTATTCCAAGTCTTTGTCGACACATATCAAATTTCATCCTGCGTCTCAACATATTAAGGCATCGGCCATTTCCACCATGCGTCTCAATGCATTAGGGTATAATTCAACACAACCCTGCGTCTCAACGCCTCATGGTATCATCGGTTCCAAACATTCCAGGCATTATTTCGATTTAAACTTCATAATCGAGCACAAGTTCATGCATCGAGCTAAATATCTATGGCATGCAAAGCAATCAATCTCGTCACTCACAAGAGGCAATCAATTCATTGCACAAGCATTCAACAAGCGTTCAAGCTATCGACATCTCACGAGGATGCACATTGGACAATCACACCATAATTCACGAGAGCCAACCTAATTCACACCCAATTCACCCAATCGAGTCCAATCCTCCTAGTTAAGGTTTAGAAACCCTTACCTTGTGGTAAAATCAACAGAAATCTCCTTCCAAGCACTTCAACAATTCGGCCCAAGCAATCCTCAAACAGGGCAGCCTCCCACCTATTGGAATTCAATCCAATTCTTCATTTTTTCTTGCTCAATTCACCAATCCATGAAGCATAAACCTCAACGACATATCGATTGACATCCTCATAAGCCTCAACAATAAAATTAGAACTCAACTCCATCACCAATAGCCCCCACAAGATTCAGTATGCATAGAATCGAAACATGACATTTTCGATTCTGTGCATATCTCAACTAATCAGCCCATAAACCATTCTAAATCCTCAATTTATCCACTAATCTACTTGCTAACATGTAGTTCTAGGAGTTAGGAAGTCTCACCGAAAATTTGAGGTTAAGGCGACGCCAAATGATCCACGAACGGCGTTGGTTCCTCCAAGTCTACCGCCGGTTAGTTTCTGTCCATCAAACATGACACCATTTCATCATCAAATCTCCAGCAAATTCAGCCCAAATATTTATCACAACTCAGTATACATATGCCCTTGATGTCCGCAAAATTTGGTGGAAAGATTCAAATAATTAGAGGTCTTACAGAGTCAAAACAATAGCTTACCTTCAGCTGCGACGGTTTCCGTCGACTCTCAGAAAAATGGTCGAGCGGAGCTCCTCAGTGGGTCAAATGACTTAATTCAAGTTGGAGCTAGTCGGCAAGAGGCTGAGCTTGATGTTGGTGGCTGGCTCGACGGTTGGAAGTCGTCGGAAGTGGCGGTCGACGGTAGCGAAGCAGTAGTCAGAAGCTGGTCGGGCTGGAGCTGTCCTCGGCATGAAGAAGAGGAAGAAGAAGAAGAAGAAGAAGAAGAAGAAGAAGAAGAAGAAGAAGAAGAAGAAGAATGGCTATGGAGAGAGGGGGTTTTGGCAGAATGGAGGTGGTGAAGGGTTGTATGCACAAATTTGAGGGTCAACCATGAAGAATGGTAGGTTAAAAGTTAAACATTTAACGCCAACTTTTCATCCATTGACACTTGTCCATATGTCAATCAATAGCCCATCCAATAGCCCTCATTTTCTCTAATTTTCGGCAACTATGGGGATCTTGTAATTGACCAAAATACCCTTATCCATATATTAAGGCAAGGTCAATACTTGAGGGGCAAAATGATAATTTTACCCTTGACGTTTGGAATGTAATTTTTCTAATTCAAATTTTCTTCGATGAGATGATGGCCAATCCAATTATAATGTTGGAATTCCTGATTCTCCATTTTCTAATTTCGAGACTCGTCTCTGAATCATTTCTCTACTATATGTGATTCCAGCCTACCCCAAACAGACGGACGACTTTTGCAGACGTTACGCGTATCGACTCTGTGATTCATATGACACTTAAGGGCTCGTCTGTTCATAGCGACTTTGGTTGTCATGTAATTGCTTGGGTCTATTACTAGTTCCGACGGTCTCGATCGTCATTGTTCCATTTAGGAAAATTTTGCAAATTATACATTAGTTAAGTGGTATCACCCGTGCTCCAATTGTATAACGCTAGCAATGCATTCCTTAATCATTCTTAGATTGGCCTTTTATGGCTCTAAATGTCCCCTCGACAATCCTTATGGTCAAAGTACCATTTTCTATTCGAGTTCCTTAGGTCCACGTACCTTGTCTCGCGTTAGCCTTCCCCTTTTGATCAGTTAACTCGAGATTGATCAGATCCAAGCGAGATACAATTGAAATACATCATTAGATATATTCTCAGTAATAAGTCTCAAAATGACAGAAAAAATCAGAATGTCACATGGGCTGACATCAATTACCTCCTGAAAATTTCTTACACCCACCGAGTCATATATGGAGGAATAATAATTCAAAATATGATCTTTTAGCTTACATGGATTTCTGCACCAAATCTGATCATCGATTTTCAACAAGGAGATTCTATTCCTTTGTCTTCTTTGAATTGTCAAAGCATGGAAAACTTTCGTATTTTTGTCCCCCCATTTGAGTTACTCAATGCGGGATCTCGTACTCTAATACATCTCTTCCTGCCTCTAAAGTTGCCCTGTCTGATCAATAATATTTCAGGCTGTCTCAGTATAGCTGTCCCTTTTAGTGTTATTAGTGATTTCGGTAAGTTGTCCTTGTAGATATGCAATCTGTCTTGAATTGTTAGAGAACTTCCCTTTACTCCATTTGGTCGGCACAATAGCCATTTTCTCCATTTTGAGGGCCATATTCTCCACAAAACCATGCTGGTCCATCCATATATATCTCACAAAATCCCTATACTCCGAGTGTTCAAGCCAAAATACTTCAAATTTAAACTATTTCTTCTTCCTAACCTATTGTGGGGCTGTGGAAAGAATAAGAGGGTTGTGGTTTGAGCCAATTGCAGGTAAAGCATAGACTTCCGCTTGAGGGAAAAGAACTCTCCAGTCAATATCACATAACACTCTATCAAGTCGCTTTTTGACTAAGGCTTCGCCATCTTTGTTGTTCGCCCAGATAAAAGCGTAGCCTTTACATCCATATCCATGAGAGAACAATCACGTAACAGCTCCTGAAAAGCAACAAGCCTATAATTTTCTGCCTCTTTCCTCCCAAATTTCTCCCAATAGTATAGTACTTCATTAAAGTCTCCCATAACACACTAGGGAAGGATATTACTTAAAACTATAGACCGAATAGCAGACTACAGCCTTTCTTGAAAATTTGTAGGTGCATAAACAAATGTGACTCTCATTTTGTCATAGGTCGCAAAATCCATGTAAACAATATCAATATAGTTATCTTTACTGCCCACAGTCTCTATCGACCCATCTTCCTCCCACCATAAGGTCAAACCTCCTCCAATACCCACTGGATCAACATTGCATGAATAATTGTAATTTAAATGTCTTCTAACCCGCTCAACAGCTTGCAATTTGTTTCTAGTCTTCCCTAAAAGCACTAAGTTGGGCCTCTCTTGAGTCATAAGGACTCATATGCTGGAAAGTCAGGGGAGAGCCCAAGCCATGACAATTCCAACTCAAAATCTTCATATATCTGTCGGTGGCTTATTCGGGCTAGCCACCAAAGCCCAATTATTAAAACCTACCTCTACAGAGATGGGAGTATCCAGAAGTTGAGTATCATCGAACTCATTAGAAGCCTCCTGAAGAAAAGGAGTTTGGGAACATCTTTGAAGTTTTTTCGACATATGAATCTTACCTTTCTTCTTTATTTCCTTTGATGAGTCTGTCATATTTTCCAAACACACTTCAGGCCAAGGGATATATGAAAGTAGGAGATGCTTACGCAGAATTCTTTTCCCCAAAGAAGTCCCTACTTCCTTCAAAGTTTCCTTCCATTTTTTCTTTATACTATCCTCTAAGATAATGTGACATTCCGAATTCCGACCCTCTCGAGGCTATTGAATGGAAGGATATCGATTGATGTGTTTTAGTTGTAACTCGCTCAAAGTTGACTACTCTTGAGTTAACTGACCAAAAGGAAAAGAATGACGCGGAGTCGGGTATGTGGACCTCGGGTATTTGAATGAGAAATGACATTTTGACTATAAGAATTGTCGAGGGAATATTCCGGGCCAGCAGAGATCGATCTAGGAACGATCATGGAATGTCTTGCTAGCGTTATAGGTTTGGGACGCGGGTGATTCCGCTTAACCAATGTGTAATTTGCAAGAATTTCCTAAATCGAATTATGATGATCAGGATCGAAGGAACGAACGATAAACCCTCGTAATTACATGACAATCAAAGTCGCCACGGCTTGAGAAAATCCCAAGGTCGATACGCGTAGCGCCTGCAATAGCCACCCGTTAGTTTGAGATAAATTGAAATTACAGTCGATGAGAGTTCAACATGAAATTGGACATCGAGATTTAGGTATTGGACATTGAGGAATTCAAACATTGGAATTGAAATGGACGTCGCCTCATCGAGGGTGGTTTATGTTGAAAAAATGGAAGCTTGGATGAAAAGTGCAAAATGACCATTTTGCCCCTCGACCTTTGGCCTTGCCTTAAGAAGTTTAAAAGATCATTTTGATCAATTTAGGCTCTAAGGTGGCTATCGAAAATGTGTAATGGATATGATAAAAGGAAGTCAAAGTTAATGAAGCAACCAATGGGAGATTGCCAAGTGTCAACCAAAGGAGAGCCCAAGCATTAAATAGCCATTAATTATCCATCCTATCAAAGTGACCAAAGTGCATTATTGGGAGGGAATAGATTCTCTCTCCTCAAATTTGGCCGGCTACCACCTCCCACCATGTTCTTCTTCCTTGTTTTCCTCTTGGCCGAATAGGTTTCTCGCGGACAGGGAAAAATCGGTTCACTGTTTCGGCCATAACTTTGTCATCAGACTTCGGATTGAAGTAAAACCACCGCCATCTTAAAGCTTATCATCTTTTCGTATTAGAAAGGTATTATAAGCTTAATTTGGCTTAAACGTTTATCCCATAGATCTGTTTGAGTTGGCAAAGGTCAAAATTTGACCCGATTTTGGAGAAGCTGCGTTTTTAGGAGCTACTGGACTCAAATAGCTTCAAATTTTCAGTGAGCTCTTCTAAATTCATAGTATAAGAATTTAGCAAGTTGAAATTAAGGTTTTATATGATTTTTGATAGGTATACATGATTGATTTTTGGAGATTTATACAGAGCAAATTCTGCCCGTTTGAGGACCATGCGGAAGCCGGGTTGTTTCGAGGTCGCCGGGCTGTTTTGAGGTCTTTGGAGCGTCATTCCACTTCAAATCTCTTGATGAGCTCTCTAAACCCATAAATGAAGGTCTTAGCAAGTTTGTTTGTGAAGAATTAAGGCTTGGAATTAAAGTATTGCTTGATTGTGCTAGTCGAACCGAAATCGATTCTGTTTTGTGGGTAGACCCGTGCTGGCCGGTTCTGTTGGAGGCTAATTAAAGAGTATTATGACATCTAGTTGACTCAAAAGATCCCATAAGATGTGATGTGAAGTGTTAATGCGGTGTATGTGAAGTGGATTGAGAATTTGAAATGATTTAAGAACTAGTTGGTGCATAAACACCGAGTTACATTCGGCCTTGTATGTTGATGCATGAACCGAATGTATTAGGGGTTCGTGGAAGCATGGTTATGTATTCAATTGAGCGATAAGGCATCCTGAGTTGCTATTTGAATGATTTTGAGGGAATTGATTTGGTGGAAGTGGAATTCGATTGAGTTTTGATCCGAAATTGATAAAATTTCCTAGGATGGCGTGTGATCCCTTTTGGCTGTGGACTTGCCAAGTTGGAAAGGATCAATTGATTTGGAATTCTTGCTATTGACCAAAGGTAAGTGGTTCCTACACCTTTATCAGAATGCTAGGACACTACTGGATAGAGTGGTCAAGTGATTTGATTACTTTATGAAGCCTATGCCTTGAATTGCTTAATTGAGTAGTGAATTCCATGGTTTGAATGGCATAACATGACAATTGGACTGTGATAGGCCTTAATGACATATTTGGCTATTGAGCCCTATTTTCATGAATTGACAATGATGCCCTGTTATTGAATTTGGCTATAGTGCCTATAGTATTGAATTTGCTTTGGCTATAATGCCTGCGTATTATGAATGAGCTATGGTGCCCCAGCGATCGTTAGCCCGTGGCCCCGGAGATCGCGTTGGCTATGAGTCCCTAAGATAACAATTGGTTGTGAGCCTCGACAATATCAATTGGCCTGTAGCCTCAGTTGTATCGAATGGTGGTGATCTTGAATAAAATGAGAATGCTGATTGACCTGTGGCCCTAGTGACATTGAATGGCTGTAAGCCTTGAAAGTATCGATTGGCCTGTGGCCTCAAGGGTATGACGACATCGATTGGCCTGTGGCCCCAGTGATGTCAGGTGGTAAGAGTGCCAGAGAAGTATGTGGGTGAATGAGAGAGTGGCGGCAGTTGTGTATCGATGCATGTGCTTGTGCATTGAGCTTGAACCCTGAGATTGAATGTGATGAATTGTTTTGCTTGACCGTGATAGCTTTGTTGATTTACTTGATTTGGTGTTAGATGCATAGTTTGGGGGGACTAACGTTTAGGTCTAGGTTTAGGTTTCACTTATTGAAATTTATATCTCACCTCAGTGGGGGCTTATCTTTTTCAGGTCCCAGGAGAAGGAAGCCCGAACTTGCCAAGGATTAGCATTCGAGGAAGTAGTTGATTAATTGTATTGAAGACGTTGTGTGATCTTAGAGATTGTGTATTTTTTGGTGGATTAGTTTTGATCATTGGAATGAATTGAGGTGTACTATTTATTTTTGTCCTAAGTCATCTTGATTTTATTTGTGTACAGAGTAGTTTCTTGTTTCCGCTTGTATACGATTTGTGAATATGAGGGTCGAAGGATCCTGGATGGCACAGCTTGATTTTGGCTTGGTGGGATGTTCGCATGCTCGCTGGGCTTGGGGCGTGACATCCCCGTTTAAATGGTATCAATGCAAGGTCAGCTCGATCCATTGTGATTGAGGTTTGGAGTAATAATGAGTAATGGCTTGAGGACAATTATATAGTGAGACCTTTAGGGTTAAACATGGATTGTTGAATCTTGAGGATTATAGCCTTGAATTTGTGTGCACTCTAATGGTTCTAGAGTTGATTTCAGTTGATGATCTTGAGTGATTTTATGAATAAGGCTCACAAGGAAGTGAGTAGAAATTAAAGAGTCATAAGCTTGGATTTGAGGTTGCTAGAAAATAGCTTATGAATGAAGGGTCAATTGGAGTATATGATTGTGATCGTGGCTTGTCGATGACCCAACTTGGGGAATATGAATTATAAAGAGACGACTGGTACTAGTGTATTCAGGCTTGAATTGCATTGTATCTTGATGGTTTAGTTATTGATTGCTATTGACAATCTTGGATGATATGAGGTGAGGTGTATACATGGAAGCGGACAAGGAATATTTGGATTAAAGACCAGTTGTGATTGAATACATATGAATTTGACTTGAATAGTGACTAGAATTGAGGTATATGGTTGAATATAGGCAATTGATCTGTGAGATGTGATAGTCATTGGTGGAACCAAAGGTTTTCTATAATCGAGGCTTAATGTGGAAACGATTGTGATATGACATGTGGTGAGAACGAACATGCTGTACATATATTTGTGACTTTGAAACGAAAGCTGATGAGGGTGCATTCATGAGTTTATCGCTGTTGGACTTAATAAACTGTCACTTGGTATGGGACAAGTGGATGAGATACCTATAAACTGCAATGAAGCATGGTATGGGACGTGTGGAACGGGACTTTCTCCATAGATGTATGACTTGGGATAACCTGCAACGGCCGGGTTTGATGAGGGCGGGGAGTGATCGCCGAGACAGAGAGGTCCGAATAAGGAGCGGCTCTTGGCAGGCTTCTAAGATGGCAAAAGGCAGGAATGACCCAAGTCATAACTTAAAAGGAAAATTCTAGGTATCATATTGAGTCCAATTATGGTTAAGAGATGTATGACACGAAATTGATTCTCGAAGTGAATATTAAAAGTGGCACGGCATGGCATGTGAACTGATGCCTATAAGTGGCGTGGTTAAAAGCTTCGTGCTTGGCAGAGGATGCTGTTTGAAAAAGAAAAGTGATGTTTGTGATGAGCCTGTTAGACATGTTTTATGATTGACATCGTGTGATTGTTATGGCCAATGTCTAACTGAGGATTAGACGGCGTGTGGGGAGTTTATACTCCGTTGAACTGATGCCTATCGAGAATGAGATAGCCTGTCGTGTTTGTGACAAAGTGGCGGATGCCTTTAGGTTGAAAATGTGAGCTACTGACTCAGTGAATTGCTATCTTGAGTGCTTGTTTGATAGTTGCCTAGTTGAGGTTTACCTAGTAATGGCTGTTACTTGAGAAGTTGCCTCGTTGAGGCTGGCTTGATGAATGTTTGCTAATCAAGGATGATTTGAGATCCTTGAATAATTGGAAATTAGTTGAGAATTGCCTAAGAACTATTAGAGGGTTGTTTGATGGTGAAAGATAACGAGATGAGCAGCTTGAGACTGCTAGACTTGAGTAGGTGACTTAAGTCTTTGATTCTTGGAGGGAATCATAGTTGTTCAAGAGACATGAGAACATAATAAGGTCGAATGACCAAGGGACGGTTGTTAGAGGAGCACTTGGCTCGAATATGTAAAGTATGTGAAGATCCAAGATTTGAGATGGATCATGAGAATTGAGTAAAGATGAACGACTAGAGAATGAGTACTAGAAGAGAATATGGCTCGATTTTGTTAATCGTGCGAGACCCAAGTGTAATGGGGGTCGTGAGAACTTAAAAAAAAAATGAGAAAAGTGGATGGGAAGACAGACTCGAGAAGGAGCTGTCATTGTACCCAAGTTGCTAGGACGACTGATGCTAGTATTGATGAGTTAAAAGATGGATATCACGAGAAAGGTGACTCTGAGTTAATCCTTTCTAAATTGAATGCGTGGGAAGAACCATGAGAGTTTTAAAAACCTTTTGAAGCTATGTACAAGTTGAGATTGACTGAGTTTGAAGGAGGGATGAGATTTGAAGTTGTCTCCCTCTGGATAGGATATTTTGGTAAGGAAACCTTAGAGGTTTTGGGTATACTAAGGAAAGAAAGTGACCCCGACAGTTTTAACCTTAAGAGGCTGTCGATAATTCGTGAAAGGTCACTAGAGGAAGAGTTTCCTCGAAGGCATGATATCTGCCTGGACTACCCCTGTTGAGCTGTTCGATGAAAAATATCCTCTTGAGATTACTCGAGAGCAAAGGTTATTTGGATCCTAATAATCTTGAAAGGATCCGAGGACGATCGACCAGTGTGAGACAGAGTTCTCAAAGTTATTTAAGCATATGGTAAAGATGGTCAAGGACCCTTGAATAAGACAAGTAAATCTCTAAGAGGATTGGAGTTTGAAAGCCTTATGGCTAGTTATTCTTGCTGATTTTGAGGAATGGTAATGGGACTCAGTAAAAGAAGAGAACTCCTGTTTATGGATTACGAGTAAATAGATGTTCATTATGGAATATGGAACGTGCCTATGAGAAATGGTTGATTACTTGGACGTAAGACCCCTGGTAGAAAATGGATAGCCTGTCTCTTTTGTTATGAAGGAGTTGAGGGAAAATCGGCATGCTAGTTTACCTGAAATTAATGATTCCCTGGGATTGTTTGGTTGCACTGGAACCATTAGAAATGGAATTATGAGTTGTTGTTCCCTAAAGAGTAGGGTGTCATTCTTAAACGACGATTGGACCATGAGATGGTCGTTGATGAAAAGAAAAGTGAACGGACTTGATAGCCATGGCTATTCGTAATTCTAGTGAATGATTGAGGAAGCGAAACGAGCGCTTAGAGAGCAATTGCAGAGTAAATTGAGGAAATCGAATTGAGTATTCGATACTTGAACTGGTAGAGACCAAGGACGAATGGATATTGTCACTTGAGGTGACTGAGTTATAGGAAGAAGAGTGTCGAGTATGGTGGCATCTACGTTTTGGAGTAAAACACCGCCGTTGGTGCTGACTCCAAGATTGACGTCCTATGAAATGGGAAGAATAAGGTGGATTCGAAGTGAGAGAATGCCATTGAAGAGTATAGTTTCTTTCTTAGGGTAAGAGACCTATTGTAAAAGGAAGAAAAACTCCGAATTGTCTTAGTATTGTGGTTGAGCGTTTGTACTGGGAAAGAAGACATAGAACTTGAACGATTTCTGGAAGTGAAATCCGAGAAACTGTCTTGTAGACAATGTTGACTTCCTGAATGATGTCGATGTTTAGTTGAATGGATGAAATTGAAAAAAGGTCGCATTAGCTGGTTGTGAAACCAAGAGGTTAAGGCACTAATGCTTTCCGAGGAAAGAGCGACAAAAATGAACAAAAGTTAGTGTAGTCTAAGTGGGGACTCATGAGAGCAAAGAGCCAAGGTTTGAGCTCTCAAGTGAAAAGTGTGAGGAACAGTGTGAAAGATTCGACACTTGGTAGAAAGAAATTGACGATAGTTTGACTGAGTATCCAAGGGATAATTGGATCAATAGTTACCGTCTTGAGAGACAATGATTGAACTTATTTAAGGAGTCATGAGAAATATGAACACGTTTGAGAGTATCCTATGGACTCTAAGGAGATGCTCGTTGTATGTTGAATTTAAAGAGCACGAGCTATGGATCTGATGAGGAAAGATTCATCAGTCGTGAAATTTCTGGGAAATGAAATTCCTGTGGAGCCTTTGAGGATGAGAATAAGTGATGAATCGACTAGAGTCGATGTGAGTTGCGGGAAGTTGAAATTTTCTTAGATTGGTGAATTGTTATAGACGGATCGTGGGAAGCTTCCCCATAGGAGGTGTTCCATTGATGAAATGGACTAAGGACGAGACGTAACACGAATGGATGAATGAACGTGAAAAGAGTTTTCGAGGACTTGAGTTAAGTTGATGACTATGCCCTTTATGACGTTTTCGGTTGGAAATTGAAAAGCTTATGAAGGTCGTAATGACGTGACGCAGAATGGAACTTGAGGCATAGCGAGGCAATCGAAAGTGGACATTACATATACATCGTGACAATAAGGCCATATGAATTGGAATGCTTAGAGCATGATTGGAGTTGGTCTGTGAGTATCCCCGCGATAAAGTTTGGGAAACATTGTTTGGGTGGAATAATTGGCGGATGCTTATACTTAAGAATTGTGTAATCGGTGATGGAGGGACATATCTTCCCTCGATAAATAAGATATTCAACTTCTAAATTGGACAGATCTACCTGAAATATTAGGCCTGAAGGATAGAAAGGAATCAAGATATTGCCATAATCGGACCCTGATATCTAAGGGGTTATGGGAATAAATAGAAAATGGAGAATTAAAGTGTTTCTTGGGATGGTACAAAGATGTGCCGAGATTGCCTCAATATTATCGGTGATATGGATTGAAGGTTGAATTAGTCCATAGTGTGATCGAGCATTAGAAATGCCGACAAGAGGAAGAGACGGGGCCACGAAAGTTGATGAATCACTATAATCAGTTGAGATTTTCAAGTGGAATCAAGAAGGCTATACTTCGATTTGGATAATAAAGGGCAAGTTGATAAAGCCCTTGAATCTCTGATGGTATGAGAAAACATTTGGAGGAGTGATATGTCAAATGACATGAGTGCCAAAAAAAGCGTATTATTGTAATGGTTTGTTAAGGCACAGAGTTATTTTGAAAAATGAGAATGCGATGAGGCGTCTGTACCCCATGAGATTGGATAATTGGAAAGTGGAAAGTGGAAAATTTCGAGGACGAAATTTCTTTAAGGGGAAAGAATTGTGACATTCCAAATTCCGACCCTCTCGAGGCTATTGAATGGAAGTATATCGATCGATGTGTTTCAGTTATAACTTGCTCGGAGTTGATCACTCTTGAGTTAACTGACCAAAAGAGAAAGATTGACGCGGAGTTGGGTAAGTAGACTTAGGGCATTTGAATGGAAAATGACACTTTAACCATAAGGATTGTCGAGGAAATATTCCGTGCCAGCAGATATCGATCTAGGAACAATCATGAAATATCTTGCTAGCGTTATACGTTGGGACGCGAGTGATTTCGCTTAACCAATGTGTAATTTGCGAGAATTTCCTAAATCGAATTCCGATGATCAGGAACGAAGGAACGAATGATAAACCCTTGCAATTACATGACAATTAAAGTCGCCACGGCTTAAGAAAATCCTAAGGTCGATACGCGTAGCGCCTGCAAGAGTCGTCCGTCAGTTTGAGATAAACATTAATTACAGTCGACGGGAGTTTGACATGAAATTGGACTACGAGATTTGGGTATTAGACATTGAGGAATTCAAACATTAGAATTGAAATGGACGTCGCCTCATCGAGGGTGGTTTATATGGAAAAATGGAAGCTTGGACGAAAAGTGCAAAATGACCATTTTGCCCCTTGACTTTTGGCCTTGCCTTAAGAAGTTTACAAGGTTATTTTGGTCATTTTAGGCTTTAGGGTGGCTGCCTAAAATGTGTAATGGATATGGTTAAAGGAAGTCAAAGTCAATGAAGCAACCAATGGTTGCCAAGTGTCAATCAAAGAAGAGCCCAAGCATTAAATGGCCATTAATTATCCATCCTATCAAATTGACCAAAGTGCATTATTGGGATGGAATAAACTCTCTCTCTCTCTCTCCCCTCAAATTTGGCCGTCCATCTCCCACCATCTTCTTCTTCCTTGTTTTCGTCTCGGCCGAACAGTTTTCTCGCGGATAGGGAAATACCAGCTCATTGTTTCGGCCATAACTTTGTCATTCGACTTCGGATTGAGGTAAAACCACATTCATCTCAAAGTTTATCATCTTGCCGTTCTAGGAAGGTATTATAAAATTAATTTGGCTCAGTCGTTTGTCTTGTAGGTCTATTTGAGTGGGCAAAGGTCAAAATCTAACCCAGTTTTAGAGATGCTACATTTCTGGCAGCTTTCGGACTCCAAATGGCTTCAAATTTTCGGTGAGCTCTTCTAAAATCATAGTATAAGAGTTTAACAAGTTGGAATTAAGGTTTTATATGATTTTTGATTGGTGTACATGGCTGGTTCGTGGAGGTTTATACCGACCAAATTCTGCCCGTTTGAATGTGATGAATTGTTTTGCTTGACCATGCTAGCTTTGTTGATTTGCCTGATTTAGTATTAGATGCATAATTTGGGAGACTGGCATTTAGGTTTAGATTTAGATTTCACTTATTGAGATTTATATCTCACCTCAGTGGGGGTTTATCTTTTTCAGGTCCTAAGCAAAGGAAGCCCGAACTTGCCAAGGATTGGCATTCGAGGAAGTAGTTGATCAATTGTATTGGAGACGTTGTGTGATCTTAGAGACTATGTATTGTTTGGTGGATTAGTTTTGATCATTGGAATGAATTGAGGTGTATTTTATAGGTTGAGAAGTGTACTATTTATTTTTGTCCTAAGTCATCTTGATTTTATTTGTGTACGGAGTGGTTTCTTGATTTCGTATGTATACGATTTGTGAACATGAGGGCCGAAGGATCCTGGATGACAAGCTTGATTTTGGCCTGGTGGAATGTTCGTGTGCTCACCGGGCTTGAGATGTGACAGATAATATCTGTTGGGTTATTAACAATAGGCGTTTCAACTTCAATAGGCACAACACCTTCTTTGACAAAAAATTGAGTTGGTGTTTTTGGGATCGTTTCCTGTAGATCAACCACAACAACTTCGCTTGCAAAAAATAGTTTCCAATATAGACTAGGTTCTTGTGCTTCGGCTCTAAGGCAAGAGCCAAACTTACCTTTTCCCACTTTGCCCCAGTTAGATTCTTTATTCTAAACTTTGTCGCAGATAGTCATGAAATTCCCAAGTCTTCCACAAGAATAACAAAACCTAGGGAGCCTTATTTAAAATCAACCCAAAGGTTGTTATCATCCAAATCCAATACAATTCTTGGTAGAAGGCTGTTGCTGAGGTCTAACATCACCCTCACTTTTCCCAACTTACACAGACCACCTTGTTTAACATCCATTTTCACATCCACGACATTGCCAATGAAGTTGCCAACCTGTCTAAGAACGAAATCATTAATCATAAGCAAGGGCAGTCGAACTACATGAACCCAAAAGGCACAATGCGTGAACACATGGCAATGTATAGGCACTTCAGGAATTAGTTGCTGTAGAATTAGTAAGTTTCTTGAAAAGGACCAAGGACTCCCATCTAACACCTTCCGCATAACAATTTCTGACTTAAAAGTGAAAGAAAGTATGCCCTGATCATGCCGGTTTAACATGAACTCCTTTGATTTCCAAGCTTTCTCATTGTAGATACGAAAGCCTGAAAATTAATGTTTGGAGTTGAGTATAGCTTACCCAGGAGAGTGAGATTACATGTTTTCATATTGTTCTCCAACCCTTCCTTGGATACAAATGCAATACTGTCCCTTTTCCACAAATTCCCGAGTCTATTACACAAAGCAGCCATGCGCTGCTCTTTATCAGATTCATTCTCCATCTTACTGACAGTTGTTTCCTTTCAGGCTACACAGCAAAATTCCAAGTTGGCACATTAAACCTACAACAGTCTAGACTGAACAGAATTTACAGCAAAGCAGTAACGAAATCACGCAAACCAGATCTCCAAAAGGTGATTGACAGAGACAGGGTGAGCAAGATTCAGAGAGGAAGACTTTATGGAACAACGACCATAACTGTGTTGATAGAGAAAGTTCACAAGTTTGGATGAAGGGAGCACTAAATGATTTGGGAAGGAACAACCATCACTGTGTGGATAGAGAAACAAGGAAATAGAATTACAGGGGAAAGGTAAATGGATCCACGAGGGATGAAGAACAAAGCAAACACCTATGGTTTCCATTACAAAGAAGAAGAGAAGATTTGGATTCGCGATTAACTATCAGCGTGGATAGAGATTGTTACCACCGTGGGTGGGGAAAACTCTTCTAGGAGAAGAGAGAAAGATAACTGCCTAGAAGAGAGAAAGACAAGGACTTCAAAAGCATAAAAAATGGGCCTAATACCAAAAAAAAACCTCTAATTTTAGCATTTATGTTAGTTATATCTAAAACTTTTTGTCTCATACAAAACCCATAACTTTTACATTTGTTCCAATTCTACTAGTCTAATATTCGAGAAAACCCTCAACTTTAGCGTCTATATCAATTATATCCAAAAAAAAATTATCTCCTAAAAAATCACCAATTTTTATTTTTATCAAAATTCTACCACCGTTAATATTTTATTCATAATCACCATTAGTTAATCCTACATGATTCGAAACTTTGATACAAATTCAGAGAGAGGATTTTTACTGCTTTAGGGATTGTTTATCCCTACTTCGTTTCCATAGGAGTGTGTAAAGAGAACAGATGTGACATGGATCTATTCGAACCGAACTAAATTGGTCGATTCTGGGTCAATTTCGATTTCACTGAATTGAAATTGATGAGTATATGTTCGATTCCAGGTGTGGAACCACCCACCGTACTATACCTATATACATATTTTAATGTACATGTTTTCAAAACTCTAATTCCAGTTCTGATGCTCCTTAATTGTCATGATCTCCCCTCTCTCTCTAAGAAAAAAAGACTCTCATTCCTGTTATCTCTCTTTCAACTTGTTCTCTCATTCTCTATCACAGTCTTGCTCTCTTACTATCTATTGTAGCTCGCTCTCGGCACTCACAAGTCGCAACCTCGCTCGTCGCTCAAGAGAGGGTGAATCCCTGGTGCTATGGTATAAAGTGGTGTAGAGGTAGAGCCCGTGGAGTCGAAGAAGTAGAGGACGATGTGGATGGCGAGCTCATTCTTGATGACGGATAGGGGCTTCTTGTCGACGAGGGTGGACATGACGCCATGGTCAAGTGGCTGTTAATCTTATTGGCCGGCTAGCTTGGTCCAGCTGAAGTAAGAGTTGAAAAACGAGTACTTGAGCAATCCATCAAAGATCTTGTGATGTGGGCAAAGACGACAGTGAAGCACAAAAGGATAAGGAAGTCGACGATGGGGCATAATGCGCACATGGTGAAACTTAGTAGATGCTATGCAATGATAGGTTCCACAGACCCACTAGCGAAATCGAATTGGTGGTCTAGGAGCCAATGGGCGATTTTCGATCCCTAGATTGCAGAACCTCTTTTCACTCTGAAGCCGATTCACTATGAAGCCGATTACCTCTAATTTCCAACTCCTCCTGTCCATTCAATATCAAGAACTTGTAACCAGACGGAAATTTGGTTTGTTTGCCCAAAAATATGATGGCAACTACTCCAAATCATTATTGGAAAATATGAGATATTTTGATGGGTGAGTGAATGAGAAATTATTTTTCAAAGAACACCCCTTGAGTTGGAAGTGGGAATTGACAAAGCACTAATCCCACATTAGAAAGGAATAAGACCTTGAAGTACTCTATATATGGTTACACTCCTTTGAGTAGTAACTATCATAATACAAGTACTATGCTTCGCGCGCACGTGTTGGGAGTGAAAATTCCAAATCCCGACAGAGGCCCGACAAGTTGAAACTTGGGCGCGAGCGCACGACCCGGGTACACGAATGCAGGACCAGAAAGTAAGCCTCACAATAAGCTAATTTTTGCCTTCTCTTTTAATTTTTTCCAACTCAAGCCATTACAATTTAATCGTTTTTAAGTTAATTACCGGCATGTTAATGGTATTAACTAAGTAACCACTATTATAATTCTGTGGTTACAAAATTAAATACATAACGGCTCTAAACAGTAGAGTTATTTAGCTATTATTCTTTATTTTTGAAATTATCATTTTGCCCCTCAAATTTTAACCTTACCTTAATGAATGGATAAGGGCATTTTGGTCTTTGATACACCCCATAGCTGCCAAAAATTTGGAGAATTATTGGTCATTGGATAAGCAATTGATTGACAAGAGGACATGTGCCAAAGGATGCTTAGTTGGCGTTAATTAAACACTTTTAACCTACCATTCCAAGGGAGTTGACCAAGTCAATTGGTGTATACACCCCCCTTCCTCCTCCATTCTGCCGAAGCACCTCAACACCATAGCCATCTTCATCTTTTCTTCTTCTTCTTCTTCTTCTTCAAGCTGTGAATTGCTCTACCCGACCAGCTTCTGACCTCCGCTTAGCCGCCGTCGAGCGCCACCGTCGGCGACTTCCAACCATCGAGCCGACCACCAACACCAAGCCTTGCCTCTTGCCGACCAGCTCCAACTCAAAGCACAGCGTTTGGCCACCGGTAGAGCTATGGCTAGCCGTTTCCCCACGAGTTGACTGAATTTGTCATAGCTGGATGTAAGTCGATGTTTGAGTTTCGTAGGATCTCGAATCGTCTCAAATTTCCTCCCAATTTTTGTAGAAATCTAGGGCACTCATATATTGAGCTGTGGTAAAAAGTTTGGACGATTTTGATGCAGTTTTGATGCCGAAATGGCGTCGTGTTTGAAGGGAGAAATTTGACCGGTGAAGGACTTGGAAGAATTGGTGACGTTCGTGGACTTCCGGGTGTCGCCTTGACTTCAAACTTATGTTAGCTAGTAGTTTAGTAGATAAATTGAGGTTTAAGAGTAGTTTATGGACTGATTATTTGGGCACTACGCAAAATCAAAAATGCCTATTTCGATTCTGTGTATATCGAAACTTTTGGGGCTATTCATGAGGGAAATCAAACTCTAAATTCTTCATCGAGGCGTATTAGAATGTCAATGAATGTGTTATTAAGGTTTACGCTTCGTAAATATTAATGATTGGACGAAGAAAAATTGACGAAATGGATGAAACTCTATTAGGTACGAAGTTGTCTTGTTTTGGATTTCTTGGGGCCGAATACTTGAGGTGCTTGGAAGGGAGATTTGTGTTGATTTGAGCCTAAAGTAAGGAGTTCCTAAACCTTGGCTAGGAAGATTAGACTCGACTGGATAAAATGGGTGTGAATTGAGTTAGTTTTCGTGAGTTATGGTGTGATTGTTCAATATTTGTCTTGGTGAATTGATGATTGCTTAGATGCCTATTATATGCATATGCCATGAGTGGATTGCTACATTTGAGTGATGAGTGTGATTGTCTTGCATGCCGTATGTCACGCCCCTACGCTGCGGGGATGTCCCGATCTTGGTTCTGCCTATCAATCAAGTCACCAATTCTCTCTAGCGCCCTCAGCACGCCATCCATTCTTGGGTCGTCAACTATAGGCGGCCTCGAGCTAGAGGCTCCGCCTCTGGATCTTCCAGATCTTCTAGACGAGTTGCTTATCCTTATCTCTTTCTACTAAACCTGGTCCACTACAAGTTCAGCAAGGAGTTAGTAACTCACTCAATCGTCCAAGTCCAAAGCTACTAACTAATCCTTAATAGAAACAGTCACAACATGGTGACACTCCATACAACAAGTCCTAGAGACATTTCAACCAAAAGCCCATGGTCGTTTCTCAGTTCCGTTTACTCCAACGGTTCACTAAAATAGGCCATACTCATTCACTTATCAGGCCATACTTATTCACTTATCAGGCTAAAATCTAGAAATGACCTTTAACACCAAGTAGTGAACTAAATCCTCATGCCTTACCACAACCCTGCTAAGGTCAAATGCCATTCATAAGTGTCAAATCACATGCTAGGCACCCCATGTCTTATCCTAACCAGGCTCTTAAGGTCTCGTTACCCGTCCAAGTCCTAACTTAATCCTCCTTATTACTACAATCCTCAATCAACTTTGGATCTAGCTGACCTTGCTCTGATACCAAGCAAAGCGGGGATGTCACGCCCTGCGCCCCGGGCACGAGCACGCGACTCCCTACAAGCAAACAAAACATCTATCGTGGTCCCAAGATCCACAACTAAGTCGAGAGATATACTATATATACCAAGCATGCGGAAGCGGTAAAGAAATACTCCTCCGTGCAAGATATAAAGCGGGACCTGGATAGCGTAAATACTGTCACACATAATAACCGTCTGTTCATATAAGTACATGGCTACTAAAATCCGCTAAGCATAGAGGGTGACAGGGTAAGTACACAAAAGTCCATCATCATCACACGACAAGAGATAGGGTCGGGATCACCAAAAGATCGACTGATGTGCTGGGAGCTCCTAAGACAAGGTGCTGGAGTCTTCGGTGTCCTCTGTGTCCTCCGTGGGCTCGTACTCTGAAAAGGTCTCAGAGCAAACCTCTATAGTATCCTCAGTGGTCTCCTCAGCAGATGGCTCCATGAGATCCTCCTCAATCGCCTCGATCACAATGACCTCCTCCTCCGTGTTCTTTATGGTCGGGGTCCTCTCCGGTCCATTCCTTGACCCGGCAACAGATCCCTCAGCCTGGCCTAAGTCTCGAGCAGGGTGGCACCAGCTAGGAACAACTCCTTTAGGCACCTCATGGGGCTTCAGCGGCCCGGTAGACACATTCTCGACTTTTCTAAATCAGGCCTCATACCGATGAGGCTTCCAGCTCGTACTACCCTCGTCTACCTAAACCACAGTATACTTTCTTACATAAATAATTCCCTGCCTTTCAGGGAACTCGTCAAAATAGGTGGACATCTCTTTCGAGTCTCCAAAACGAATGGGTCAATCATCAAGGCTAAGGATCTGTAAAAATAGGGGTCCCTAACGGGGTGAGATTCACATCTTAGTAGGGTGGGTCCTAACCCAAGGTTAGGCCGACCGTCCACTCAAGCAGTCATAACCCCAATAAGTCAAAGTCATAAACATACGAGGCATTGCAAGCATAAATAACAACACACAGATGGCAGACATACAGCTATGACATCATGCACACTTAGATGATTATGCATAACCATCTTGCTACTTCATCACATCCACCATCTCCCGCCTGCCTCATTCTCATGCCCGCGATTAGATCGCATCAGGCTCGGTCCGCGTAAACGCATCAGACCGTCATTGACAACCCACGTAAACGCATAAGGTTTCAATGATACTCCAGGCCAATGTCCACACATCTCATATCTCCGTCTCGCATAAACGCATCAGGACCGTGGCCATCTTAACCCCGCGATTAGATTGCATCATGGCGCCACACAACTCCAATCCCACGCCTCAGCGCCTCAGGGTATCAACCACCTCACCCCGCGTCTCGTACGCATCAAGGTCTTGCCTCATCTCTGCCATGCCACAATCACAAATCATGCACACAAAGTCAAGTGCAATTCATGCATAAATAATGGCATGCATGACGATTCAATACACATTCACATGTAACCAATTACTCAAGAGACACACATAAGCAAACATTAGGGTCATCTATACTCTCGTAGCATTCACAAAGACCATTCATGCTAAGCCTCCCAAAATACCATCTCAATTCCACCCGACTCGCACAATTAAGTCCAATCTTCCTATCCTAATGTTAGAAATTCCCTTACCTTGAGTTTGATGCCACAAAATTCTCTTCTTGAGACCTCAAAGATTCAGCCCTCAATGGTCCAAGACCAATCTCCTAGCACAACCTAGAAAATTCCAATCAATCCGTCAATTTTCATATCTAATTCACCAATCCATGAACCACAAACATCCATAACATAATCCTCATCATCCTAGCATTTCTAAATCACCAATTTGAGGTTCAAAACCAATAGCCATCAGAACCGAATCGGCTATTTTCGATTCTGTTCAAACCGAGCACAACTAGCCCTAAATCTCCACCAAATCCTTCATTTAATCACTACCCTACCTCTTAACATGTATATCTAAGGATCTACGGGTCTCACCGTGAGTTTCAAGTTGTGTCGTCGCCAGAATCCCTTCGAAAGTCGCTGGTTTCTCAAGGTCAGTAACCGGTAGATTCTATCCTATATTCACAAGACCCATTTGGGGTCAAAACTTCATCAAATCAAGCTCAACTTTTTACCAAAGATTGATATACAAGTCTCCTAAATCTTCACAAAATTTAGCCGCAAGACTCGAACATTTCGATCTCCTAAGGGGTCAGAAACTTCACCTACCTCAGATTGAGTCCGATTCCGTCGGCTTTCGAGAAAAAGCTTGGCCGGAGCTCCTTGGTGGTCCGATCGACTTGCTTCCACTTCGAACAGGTTGGTAGGAGGTGGGGTTCGGCTTGTATAGTCGGCTTGCTGGCTGGTGGTTGCCTGATGAGGGCGTCGACGGTAACGAACAGGAGCCTAGAAGCTGGTCGTCGGGCGGCAAAAGGAAGAAGAGAAGAAGAAGAGGTTTTTGGTGGTGGTGGGGTGTATGGCCGGTCAAGAGAGGAGAGAGAGAAAAGAGTCTGTATACAAGGCTCAAGGTCAATAGTTGAATGGTAGGTGGTGAATAGTGGACATGACCACTCTTTAGTCCATATTTAGACACTTATCCTGAGTGTCATTCCAACTTGATCCAATGGTCACAATCCGTCCTCCTTTTTCGGTAGCCTTAGGGTGGTTTAAAAGACCAAAATGCCCTTCTTTATTTGCATGGGCAAGGCTTAAGCTTGAGGGGCAAAATGGTAATTTTACCCTTTACGTCCGGAATGTCGTTTTTCTCGTTCCAATATTATTCGATAGGGCGACGACCAATCCGAATATAACATTGAAATTCTTGATTCTCCATTTTCGATTTTCAAGACTCGTTTATGATGATTTTCTCAGACGTGGTTTCAGCCTATCCCAAATCGACGGGCGACTTTTGCAGACTTTACGCGCATCGACCCTTGTGATTCATATCACATTTAGGGCTCGTCAATTCGTGGCGACTTTGGTTGTCATGTAATTGTGATGTCTATCTTTAGTCCCAATGGCCTCAATCTTCACTGTTCAATTTAGAAAAATTTTGTAAATTATACATTGGTTAAGCGACATCACCTGCGCTTCAATTGTATAACGCTAGCAAATGCATTCTTTAATCGTTCTTAGATCGACCTTTTTATGGTTCTAAATATTCTCTTGACAATCCTTATGGTCAAAGCGCCATTTCTTATCTGAGTTTCCTAGGTCCACGTACCTCGTCTTGCGTTAACCTTTCCCTTTTGGTCAGCCTACTCGAATTGATCAGATTTGAGCGAGATACGACTGAAATACATCTCTAGATTTATTTCTCATTAATGAGTCTAAAATTAACTAAAAATCAAAATGTCACAACTCTTTCCCCTTATAAAAATTTCATCCTCGAAATTTACATCAAACTTAATTACTCAAATAAATGAGGGTGTTGTCGTCTCATTGTCTCTTCATTTTCCCACGTGGCACCTTCGATTCCATGGTGCTCCTACACTACTTTTTTGACATTCTAATTTTCAGTCGATTTCAGACTCATTAATGAGAAGTAAATCTGGAGACGTATTTCAATCGTATCTCTCTCGAATCTGATCAATTTGAGTAGGCTGGCCAAAAGGAAAAGGCTAACGCGAGACGAGGTAGGTGGACCTAGGAAACTTGAATAAGAAATGACGCTTTGACCATAAGGATTGTCGAGGGGATATTTAGAACCACAAAAAGGACGATCTAAGAACGATTAAGGAATGCCTTGCGAGTGTCATATGACTGGAGCGCGGGTGATGCCGCTTAACCAACGTATGATTTGCAAAATTTTCCTAAATCAGATAATGATGATCGAAACCATAGGGACTAGTGATAGACCCTCACAATTACATGACAACTAAAGTCGCCACGAATTGACGAGCCCTAAACGTGATATGAATCACGGGATCGATACGCGTAATGTCTGCCAAAGCCGCCCGTCGATTCGGGATAGGCTGGAACCACGTCTGATAGAGAAAATCATCAAAAACGAGTCTTGAAAAAAAAATGGAGAATCAAGAATTCCAATGTTATATTCAGATTGGCCGTCGCCCTATCGAAGGTTATTGGGACGGGAAAAACGACGTTCCGGATGTCGGGGGTAAAATTACCATTTTGCCCCTCAAGCTTAAGCCTTGCCCATGCAAATAAGAAGGGCATTTTGGTCTTTATCCCTCCTCCATGGCTGCTGAAAAAGTGGAGAGATGATGGCCATTGGATCAAGCATGAATGACATGTGGGATAAGTGTCAAGAGATAGAATAAAGAGTGGTCAAGTCCACTATTCCCTATCACCATTCCACTCTTTGACTTGAGCCTTGGATATAAGCTTTTTTTCTCTCTCTCACCTCACTTTGGCCAGCCATAACACTCCCCATAGCTCACGATCACCTCTTCTTCTTCTTCCTCTCCATCGCTGCCTCCCGACCAACCCTTGCAGCCTTGCTCATTGCCGTCGACGCCATCCTCCGACGACCACCGACTGGCGAGCTGACCACACTAGCCTAGCTCAACCTCTTGTCGACCTCCTTGAACTGGAAGCAAGCCATTTGGACCACCGAGGAGCTTCGGCCAAGCGTTTTCTCGAGAGTCGACGAAAACTGATCCAATCTGAGGTAGGTGATGTTTTTGACCCCTTAGGAGGCCGAAATGTTGGAATTTTGAGGTCAAATTTTGTGGAGGTCTAGGAGACAGGTATATCAATTTGTGGTAAAAGGTTGAGAATGATTTGATGAAGTTTTGACCAAGAATGGGTCTTGTGAACCTTGGACAGAAAACTGCCGGTTACCGACTTGGAAGATCCGGCAACTTCCAATGGATTCTGGCGACGACTCGACTTCAAACCCATGGTGAGACCCTTACCCCCTTAGATAGACATGTTAAGAGGTAGGTTAGTTGACGAAAACTGATCCAATCTGAGGTAGGTGATGTTTTTGACCCCTTAGGAGGCCGAAATGTTAGAATTTTGAGATCAAATTTTATGGAGGTCTATGAGACATGTATATCAATATGTGGTAAAAAGTTGAGAATGATTTGATGAAGTTTTCACCTCGAATAGGTCTTGTGAACCTTGGACAGAAAACTGTCGGTTACCGACCTTGAAGATCCGGCAATTTTCGACGGGATTATGGCGATGACTCGACTTCAAACCCATGGTGAGACCCTTAGACCCTTAGATAGACATGTTAAGAGGTAGGTTAGTGAGTAAATAATGAATTTGATGGAGACTTAGGCCTGGATATACTCGGTTTACACATAACCAAACATAACCCGGTTCGATTCTATGCAAACCAAATATGTGGGGGCTGATAATGGTTGGTTTTGAGCCTCAAATTGGTGATTGAGACGTGCTAAGATGATGGGGATTATGTTATGGAGGTTTGTGGTTCATGGATTGAGTAATTGGACGAAGGAAAATTGATGAATTGGTTGAAATTCCTAGGTTGCGTAGTGAGTTCGGCCTTGGACCCTTGAAGTCGAAAATTGTGGGGGCTCAAGAAGAGAAAATTGTGATATCAAATTCAAAATAAGGGAATCCTAAACTTAGGATAGGAAGATTGGACTCAATTGGGTGAGTCGGGCAAGAAATTGAATGAATTGTGAGAGATTTCCAAGGTGCTTGTTCTTGGTGCAACCTACGATAGTATATGGGATTAAGGTGTGTTAATGCTTGTGCTTGAATTATCTGCCATGTGTGTGTGTCGCTTGATTGCCTTGCATGCCATGAGTCTTTGAATTATGCTTGAATTGCACATGCCGTTATGTATGTGAAACGAATTGAAAATCATGGCATGAGTGTGACATGGCGAGACCCTGATATGTATGAGACGCGGGGTAAGGTGGATGATACCCTGAGGCGCTGAGGTGCGGGATTGGAATTGTGAGGCACCCTGATGTGATTTAATTGGAGGTCGTGAAAAGGCCACGGTCCTAATGCGTTTACGCGGGACGAGGATATAAGGTGGTGACATTGGCCTGGAGAATCATTGAAACCTGATGTGTTTGCGCGGGTTGTCAATGACAATCTGATGCATTTACGCGGACCGAGCCTGATGTGATCTAATCGCGGGCATGAGAATGAGGCAGGCAGGAAGAGATGGTTGTGGTGAAGTGGCAGGACGAGGTGTGCATGATCATCTGAGTGTGATATGATGTCATAGCTGCATGCCTGTCATCTGTGTGTCGTTATCATTGTTTGTATGTGCCTGTGTGATTATGAATTTGGAATTTTAGGGTAGATGACTGCTTGAGTGGACGGTCGGCCTAACCTAGGATTAGGACTCTTTTACTGAGATGTGTATCTCACCCCTTTAGGGACCTTTATTTTTGCAGATCCTAGGCCTTGACCATGTGGCCTATTCGCTTTGGAGACCCTAAGGAGATGGCCGTGTATTTTGATGAGTTCCATGACGGTCAGGGGACCATATACGTGAGGAAGTGTACAGTGGTGTGGGTTGACGAGGGTAGTACAAACTAGAAGCCTCATAGGTACGAGGCGTGATTTAGGAAGGTCGGGGATAAGTCGATTGGGCCGCTGAAGCCCCATAAGGTACCCCAGGGAGTGATCCCTGATTGGTGCCACCCCGGCAGGGACTAGGGCCAGGACCAGGCAGAGGAGTCTGTTGTCGGTTCTAGGAACGGGCCGGAGAGGACCCCGACTTTGGAGTTCACTGAGGATGAGGTCATAGTGCTTAAGGCGATCGAGGATAATCTAGCGGAGCCATCGACTGAGGCGACCATGGAGGATACTATTGAGGTTCGCTCAAAGACATTTTCAGAGTTTGAGCCGACGAAGGATGCCAAGGATACCGAGGACTCCAGCAGCTCTTCTTAGGAACTTCCAGTTTGTAGCTGGATCTTTTGATGGTGACCCCGACCATTTTATTTTGGATGTCGTTGAGGGACTCTTATGTACTTACCCCATCACCCTCCATGCTTAACGGATTTTAGTAGCCATGTACTTGTATGAACAGTCGGTTATTATGTGTGACAATTCTTATGCTATCTAGGTCCTACTTAACTTATATTTTGTAGGGAGGAGTTATTTCATTGCCACTTCCACATGCTTGGTACATATATATATATATATTACGTCTCTCGTCTTAATTGTAGATCTTGGGATGACGAGAGATTATACGATTTGTTTGCAGGGAGTTGCGTGCTGGTGCCTAGGGCGCAAGGCGTGACAACTTTGACCAGTGGAATCTTCTTATTCCTAAGGATTTGCTCCTTGCGGTCCTCGATCCTTATCGGCCTCTCCACGTAAGACACTTAGTCGTCCACTTCTATAGTCTCGTAGTCTAGCACATGTGTCGGATCTGGTTCATACTTTCGCAGCATCGACACGTGGAATACATTATACACCCGGGATAGATTAGGTGGCAAGGCAAGCCTATAGGTCAAGGTTCCGATTCGCTCCAATATCTCAAATGGTCCTACATACCTTGGGCTCAGCTTCCCCTTCTTTCCAAAATGCGATAACCCTCTCATCGATGACACCTTGAGGAAGACGTGATCGCCCACTTGAAACTCCAAGGGCTTGCGCTGCTTATCTGCGTATCTTTTGACGACTCTGTGTCGTCCTCAGTCTATCCGGAATCATTTTCACTTCTTCCACCGATTGTTCTACCAATTCTGGGCCTGTAATACTCCTTTTTCCAACCTCATCTGCAGGCCCTACCATAGAGTGTTTTGAATGGTGCCATCTGGATACTCTGCTGGTAGCTATTATTATAAGCAAACTTTACCAAATGTACCTGATCTTCCCATCCACCTTTAAAATCTATGACGCATGCTCGCAGCATATCCTCTAGCGTCTGAATCGTCCTTTCTGACTGTCCGTCCGTGTGTGGATGGTACGCCGTACTAAACTGCTTTCGGGTTCCTATAGCATCTTGCAGACTCTTCCAAAAGTTTGCCGTGAATTTGAGATCTCGATCAGACGTAATCGTCACAGGCACTCCATGTGACCTCACGACTTGTCTCATGTACAACTCTATATACCTATCCATAGCAAAGTCCTTTCGCACCGGGATGAAATGTACGGACTTGGTCAATCTGTGCATGACTACCCATATAGAGTCGTGACCTCGTTGGCTCCTTGGGAGTCCCACCACAAAATCCATAGTTACATGCTCCCACTTCCATTCGGGTATCTCTAGCGGCTGTAATAGTCATCCAGGCTTACAGTGCTACGCTTTCACTTGCTGGCACATCAAACACTTAGCCACATACTTTGCTAAGTCCACCTTCATCCCGTTCCACCAATAGTGATGTCGCAAGTTCTGATACATTTTCATACTTCCAGGGTTGATGCTATAATTGCTCATGTGAGCCTCTGATAAAATCCTTTCCCTGAGTCTTTCATCCTTTGGCACGCACAATCGTCCTCGGAACTTCAAAATTCCGCCCTTTAACACCTGAAATTCTGATTTTCTCTTTGTTGCATCCATCTCGAAGGTCTTCTGAATCTCTGGGTCCGTAGACTGTAAAGTTTTTATTCTCTCCTAGACCTCAGGTTCCACCCTCAATGTAGCTATCAGACTGGACAATTGACAAACTGCCAGTCTGAACTTAGAATCTCTTAAATCCTCAATCATCGACCATCCTTTCACTAGTAGACAGGTGATGCTTGACTTCCGGCTAAGCGCATCCGCTACTCTGTTTGCTTTCCCAAGATGATACAGTATATCATAATCATAATCCTTGAGCAGCTCCATCCACCTACGCTGTCTTATATTCAGCTCTTTCTGGGAAAACTAATACTTTAAGCTTTGGTGGTCGGTGTAAATTTGAAACTTGTCGCCACATAAGTAATGTTTCCAAACTTTCAGAGCAAATATAATCGCCGCTAACTCTAAGTCATGAGTTGGGTAGTTCATTTCATGTGGCCTTAACTGTCTGGATGCGTAGGCCACTACTCTTCTGTGCTGCATCAACACATAACCTAATCCTTTCAACGAGCATCGTTGTATATCTCGTAACCTCCCGATCTTGATGGAATTGTCAGCACTAGTGCGGTTGTCAATCTATGCTTGAGCTCTTGAAAACTCCTCTCACCCTTGTTAGTCCATTCAAATCTCGTTTCCTTCTCGTCAACCGCGTCAATAGGATGACTATGGACGAGAATTTCTCCACAAAACGCCTGTAGTATCTCGCCAGTCCCAAGAAACTTCTGACTTTAGTGACCGTAGTAGGTCTAGGCCAATTTGTTACAGCCTCGATCTTCGTAGGATCCACTGCGATTCCTTCACCAGATACCACATGACCAAGAAATGCTACTCTGTTCAACCAGAACTCACATTTACTCAACTTCACGTAGAGCGAGTGTTCCCTCAAAGTCTGCAGAACAATCCTTGGGTGTTCCTCATGTTCTGCATCACTCCTCGAGTAAATCAAGATATCGTCAATAAAGACTATGATGAATCTGTCCAGGAATTCCTTAAATACTAGATGCATCAGGTCCATGAATGCAACTGGAGCGTTGGTTAAATCAAACGGCATCACCGTAAACTCATAATGACCATACCTCATCCTAAAGGCAGCCTTAGGTATGTCTTCTTTCTTGATCCTCAACTGGTGATACCCTGTTCTCAGGTCAATCTTCGAAAATACCGTCGCTCCTTATAACTGATCAAACAAATAGTCGATTCTCAGCAGTGGGTACTTGTTCTTCACTGTCACCTGGTTTAGCTGCCAATAGTCGATGCATAGACGCAAAGACCCATCCTTCTTCCTTACGAATAGCACCGGTGCTCCCTAGGGTGAAGTACTCGGTCAGATAAATCCCTTGTCTAGTAGTTTCTGTATCTACACCTTTAACTCTTTCAGTTCTGGCAAGGACATCCTGTAAGGTGCCTTCGAGATCGATTCTGTCCCAAGGGCTAACTCGATCACTAATTCTATCTCTCGCTCCGGTGGCAATCTGGCAACTCCTGGGGAAAGACGTCAGGAAATTCACGTACTACCGGGATACTCTCTAACTTTGGCTCTTCGGTAGTCGTGTCCATTACAGTAACTAAGTATGTTTAACACCCTTCAGACATCAACTTTGTCACTTCGAGGGATGAGACTAAGGGAATCGAGACTCCTCCTCAACTTCCCACCAATTCAAAGCTAAGGCGGCCTCTCGGATAAAATCAGATTATCCTACTACCACAATTCACTATTGCCCCTTGCTTACCCAACCAATCCATTCCTATGATTACGTCAAAATCATACATGGGCAATACAGCTAGATTAATACTCTCCTTACTCCCTCCAACCATGATTTCACAACCAGCACAGCCCAATGAAACCAATATATTATCCTTTAATGGAGTGGCAACATGCAGAATTATATTCAACGGTTTCAATTTCATACCCACCAAATCAGCAAACTGTGCAAACACAAATGAATGCATGGCACCAGGGTCAAACAATGCGTATGCAGCTTGGTTGCACAAGTAAACCGTACTTGTGACCACACCTGGTGCTTCCTTCGCCTCTCTACAGGCTATTGCATACACCCTTCCCTGTGCCGGTGTTCGATTCTACGCGATCTAGAGAGTGGCAGTCGAAGGTCTAGCTTGCAGTCTCTGCCTTTGAGGTCTACTCGCCGGAGCGTGGTTTGGGCACATCCTTATCTGGTAGCCTAGTTAACCACACTTAAAACAAGCTCATGTCCTCACCGGGCATAACTCATTTCCATGCCTCCTGCCACAAAGGCGGTAGCTCCAGTTAGTGGGATTTGGCGGCTTCACAATATTTTTCCTCACGGGAGGAACAAAACGCCTGTTGCCCACCATCGGTGTCTTACCCATCTGGCGGTTATCTCTGAATGGTGAAAATCGCGATCCAGTTGCGGTGTTCCTCTCTTTTAAGTCCATTTCTATCATCTGGCCCCGTTCGTATATCTCTTTATAAGTCCTCAAATTTAAGGCAATCATCTGACTCCGGAGCTTAGGCCTCAATCCATCCTTAAACCTCCTTACTTTCTACTGAGGATCTTCTACAGATCGAGGTACGTACCTCAACAGTCTGGAGAACTCGGCCTCGTACTAATCTATCATCAGCTAGTTCAGGCGCAACTATAGAAATTCCACCTGCTTCCTTTCCCTGGCCTTCTCTGAGAAATACTTGTCATTAAACGCTATCTTAAAGGCATCCCAGTTCATGGCCGTTCCTTCAGGGAAAACTCCATTCTTGGTGGCAGCCCACCAATCATTCGCTATACCCTCCAGCTGGTATACTGCTAGTAGTACCTTCTCTTCGTTCGTGCACCTCAGCACACCAAAAGCTTTCTCTAACTTCTCAATCCATCTAGGTGCTAGCTCGGGATCTCTAGTCCCATCGAATTGAGACGGCTTCAACTTTATGAATTGCTCTACTAGCTGGTCCATTTGTCTGGCCACGACGATTTCCTCTTGGACATTCATAACTTCATTACCCTGGTCATGTTCATTTTGGTTTCCATTACCCCTGTTGTTGCCGTTGTTGCCAGTGACGGCAACTATGGTAGCTCCTACTGCCTAGGCGATGGCAGCGTTCGGATCTTGGGTCTGCCTATCAATCAGTCACCAATTCTCTCTAGCACCCTCAGCACGCCATCCATTCTTGGGTCCTCAACTACAGGCGGCCTCAGGTTAGAGGCTCCGCCTCTGGATCTTCCAGATCTTCTAGACGGGTTCCTCATCCTTATCTCTTTCTACTAAACTTGGTCCACCACAAGTTCAGCAAGGAGTTAGTAACTCACTCAATCGTCCAAGTCCAGAGCTACTAACTAATCTTTAATAGAAGCAGTCACAACACAGCGACACTCCATACAACAAGTCCTAGAGACATTTCAACCAATAGCCCATGGCCGTTTCTCAGTTTCGTTTACTCCAACGATTCACTAAAACAAGCTATACCCATTCACTTATCAGGCGATACTTATTCACTTATCAGGCCAAAATCTAGAAATGACCTTCAACACTAAGTAGGGAAATAAATCCTCATGCCTTACCACAACCCTTTTAAGCCCAAATGCCATTCATAAGTGTCAAATCACATGCTAGGCATCCCATGTCTTATCCTAACCAGGCTCTTAAGGTCTCGCTACCAGTCCAAGTCCCAACTTAATCCTCCTTATTACACCAATCCTCAATCAACTTTGGATCGAGCTGACCTTGCTCTGATACTAAGCAAAGCGGGGATGTCACGCCCCGCGCCTCGGGCACAAGCACGTGACTCCCTGCAAGCAAACAAAACATCTCTCGTGGTCCCAAGACCCATAACTAAGTCGAGAGATATACTATATATACCAAGCATGCGAATGTGGTAAAGAAATGCTCCTCCATACAAGATATGAAGCAGGACCTGAATAGCGCAAATACTGTCACACATAATAATCGTCTATTCATACAAGTACATGGCTACTAAAATCCTCTAAGCATGGAGGGTGACGGGATAAGTACACAAAAGTCCATCATCATCACAAGACAAGAGACAGGGTCAGGATCGCCACCAAAAGATCGACTGATGTGCTGGGAGCTCCTAAGACGAGGTGCTGGAGTCCTCGGTGTCCTCTGCGTCCTCCGTGGGCTCGTACTCTGAAAATGTCTCAGAGCGAACCTCTATAATATCCTCAATGGTCTCCTTAGCAAATGGCTCTATGAGATCCTCCTCGGTCACCTCGGTCACAATGACCTTCTCCTCTGTGTTTTCTATGGTCGGGGGCCTCTCTGGTCCATTCCTTGACCCGGCAACAGATCCCTCAGCTTGGTCTAAGTCTCGAGTAGGGTGGCACCAGCTAGGAACAACTCCCTCAGGCACCTTATGGGGCTTCAGCTGCCCGGTAGACACATCCCCGACTTTCCTAAATCAGGCCCCATACCAACGAGGCTTCCAGCTCGTACTACCCTCGTCTACCCGAACCACAATAAACTTTTTTACATAAATAATTCCATGCCCGTCAGGAAACTCGTCAAAATAGGTAGACATCTCCTTCGGGTCTCTAAAACGAATGGGCCACATCGTCCAGGCTTAGGATCTGTAAAAATAAGGGTCCCCAACAGGATGAGATTCACATCTCAGTTGGGTGGGTCCTAACCCTAGGTTAGGCCGACCGTCCACTCAAGCAGTCACAACCCCAATAAGTCAAACTCATAAACATACGAGGCAATGCAAGTATAAATAACAACAAACAGATGGCATATATACAGCTATGACATCATGTACACTCAGATGATTACGCAGACCCGTCCTGCCACTTCATCACATCCACCATCTCTCGCCTGCCTCATTTTCATGTCCGCGATTAGATCACATCAGGCTCGGTCTGCGTAAACGCATCAGACCGTCATTGACAACCTGCGTAAATGGATCAGGTTTCAATGATACTCCAGGCCAATGTCCACACATCTCATATCTCCGTTCCACGTAAACACATCAGGACCGTGGCCATCTTAACCCCGCGATTATATCGCATCAGGGTGCCACACAACTCCAACCCCACGCCTCAGGGTATCAACCACCTCACCCCGCGTCTCGTACGCATCAGGGTCTTGCCTCGTCTCCGCCATGCCACAATCACAAATCATGCACACAAAGTCAAGTGCAATTCATGCATAAACAATGCATCCATGGCATGCAAGACGAATCAATACATATTCACAAGTAACCAATTACTTAAGAGACACGCATAAGCAAACATTAGGGTCATCTATACTCTTGTAGCATTCACAAAGACCATTCATGTCAAGCCTCCCAAAATACCATCTCAATTCCACCCGACTCGCCTAATCGAGTCCAATCTTCCTATCATAAGGTTAGAAATTCCCTTACCTTGAGTTTGATGCCATAAAATGCTCTTCTTGAGCCTTCAAAGATTCGGCCATCAATGGTCCTAGACCAATCTCCCCGCACAACCTAGAAAATTCCAACCAATCAGTCTATTTTCATATCCAATTCACCAATCCATGAACCACAAACCTCCATAACATAATCCTCATCATCCTTGAATTTCTAAATCATCAATTTGAGCTTCAAAACTAATAGCCATCAGCTCCAACAGCTCCGGCCTTACACAGAACCGAACTGGCTATTTTCGATTTTGTGCAAACCGAGCACAACCAACCCAAAATCTCCACCAAATCCTTCATTTAATCACTACTCTACCTCTTAACATGTCTATCTAAGGGTCTAAGGGTCTCACTGTGAGTTTGAAGTTGCGTCGTCGCTAGAATCCCTTCGAAAGTCGCCGGCTTCTCAAGGTCAATAAACCGGCAGATTCTGTCCTACATTTACAAGACCCATTTCGGGTCCAAACTTCATCAAATCAAGCTCAACCTTTTACCACAGATTGATATACAAGTTCTCTCAATCTCCACAAAATTTAGCCGCAAGACTCCAACATTTCGGTCTCCTAAGTGGTCAGAAACTTCACCTACCTTAGATTAAGTTTGTCCGTCGACTTCTTGGAAAAAGCTTGGTCGAAGCTCCTTGGTGGTCCAATCGACTTGCTTCTACGTCGAGGAGGTCGGCAAGAGGTGGGCCTAGGCTTGTATGGTTGGCTCGCTAGAGGAGGGCGTCGATGGTAACGAACAGGAGCCCAGAAGCTGGTCGTCGAGTGGTAGAAGGAAGAAGAGAAGAAGAAGAGGTTTTCGGTGGTGGTGGGGTGTATGGCTGGTCAAGAGAGGAGAGAGGGAGAGAAAAGAGTCTATATACAAAGCTCAAGGTCAATGGTTGAATGGTAGGTGGTGAATAGTGGACATGACCACTCTTTAGTCCATCTTTGGACACTTGTCCTAAGTGTCATTCCAACTTGATCCAATGGCCACAATCCATCCTCCTTTTTCGGTAGCCTTGGGGTGGTTTAAAAGACCAAAATGTCATTCTTTATTTGCATGGGCAAGGCTTAAGCTTGAGGGGCAAAATAGTAATTTTACCCCAACGTTCGGAACATCATTTTTCTCGTTCCAATATTCTTCGATAGGGCGACGGCTAATCCAAATATAACGTTGGAATTCTTGATTCTCCATTTTAGATTTTCAAGACTCGTTTCTGATGGTTTTCTCTATCAGACGTGGTTTCAGCCTATCCCGAATCGACGGGCGACTTTTGCAGACTTTACGCATATCGACCCTGTGATTCATATCACATTTAGGGCTCGTCAATTCGTGGTGACTTTGGTTAGCATGTAATTGTGAGGGTCTATCTCTAATCCCAATGGCCTCGATCGTTACTGTTCGATTTAGGAAAATTTACAAATTATACATTAGTTAAGCGGCATCACCTGCGCTCCAATCGTATAACGCTAGCAAAAGCATTCCTTAATCGTTCTTAGATCGGCTTTTTTATGGTTCTAAACATACCCTCGACAATCCTTATGGTCAAAGCGCCATTTCTTATCTGAGTTTCCTAGATCCACGTACCTCTTCTTGCGTTAGCCTTTCCCTTTTGGTCAACCTATTCGAATTGATCAAATTTGAGTGAGACACGACTGAAATACATCTCTAGATTTACTTCTCATTAATGAGTTTGAAATTGACTGGAAATCAGAATTTCACACCGTAGATATTTAGCTCGTTGCATGAGTTTGTACTTGATCATGCAGTCTTGATTTGAAGTGAATTTTGACATGCTTGAGGAACTCGTGGTACCCTGATGCTTTGAGATGCGGGGTTGTGATGGTTGGTATCTTGATGCGTTGAGACGTGAGGTTGTGAGAATTTATGTTCTGATGCATTGAGACGCGAGACGAGATTGAATATGTGTCGACATAGGCCTAGAATGGCATTTGGAAACCTGATGCGTTTACACGGATTTACCAATTTGATGATCTGAAGTGTAATGATGCAGGCCAAGGCTGAGGCGTTAACACAACGCGGGCGTGATTCATGAGAAAGTTCGGAAGGGTGGAATGTGTGGCTGATTTTGCATTTCCCTGCCTGACTTGGTTGATAAGCCTTGATGCCTTGACTACTTAATTGCCAATCGCTTGTATCCGTGTGGCATTTTATGACTGATGAGTGTCTTATATTGTTAAATACATGTCCTTGATCATTGTTTGCATTCATCTGGGTGTATTGTCAAACTGACCTAGGGTTAGGACTTGTCTTGGATGTGAATCTCACCTCGTCTTGGGATCATATTTTCAGACCCGAAGCCTTGAGGATGTTACCGACTCGACTTGGTGACCCCAAAGAGATGACAGCATATTTTGATGAGTTCCAGGACGGTCGGAGAACTGTGTATGTTAGAAAATGTACAGTAGGTTCGACGAGGGCGGTAAGGGCTGGATACCGCATAGGTTCGAAGCGTGGTTTCGTAAAGTAGGCGAGGTTACCATTGGTCCGCGGAAGGCCACAGAGGTACCTTGCGGAGTCATCCTACCTGATGTCATCCCTCTCAGGATTCTATAGAGGTTGAGTTGTCCGTTCTTGGTTTGAGGAACATGCCCGAGAGTAACCCGACCCTAGAGGACACCGTTAAAGTGATTGAGATCGATTCTTCAAAGGATGAGCTGGAGGAGCAGGTGGAGGACATGATGATGGAGGACACGGTAGAGGTACATTTCGAGACTTTCTCGAAATACGAACCTACTGAGGATGCTGAGCAGATAGATCATTCAACAGCTCGACTTAGGGATTTTCTGACTTACTATGTTGTTTATTTTTGGTGATGACCTCGTCGGTCAGTTTCGTTTTGGGGACTCCTTATAGTTGTCTTTTGATTGATCCCGACTCCTGACTAATAGCAGGATTAGTTCATCTGCACTTTTGTACGAACCCATGAGATGTTTATATATATTTGTTATGTCCTCGCTATCCAGGTCCCTATTTGATGAGTGTACGGAAGAGTGTGTGTTATTGCTTCCGCATGCTACCATCATAATGCATCTCTTGATATATGAATCCTAGGATATGAGAGAGACCAGAGAAGGGAGTCACGTGCCCGTGCTCCGGGTGCGGAGCGTGACAACTCGCCTTGCTTAGTATCAGAGGAAGGTCAGCTCGATCCAAGTTGATTGAGGATTGGAATAATAAGGAGGACTAAGTTGGGACAAGATGGGTAGCGAGACCTTAGGAGACTTGTGAGAGATAGGCACGGAATCCATGGCATTCGACTTGGCGCCGTGAATGACATTTAGGTCTTGACAAGATTATGGTGATATGTGAAGACTGAGTTCCATGTTTAGCACTAAAAGTCATTATTGGATTTTAGCATGTTGAGTAAATGAGCATAGCTGGTTTTGATGAACTGTTGAAGTGAACGGATTTGAGTAATGGTCATGTACGGCTTAATGAAGTGCTTCTGAAAATAGTTGTGCGGAAGGTTGTTATGTTATGAATGCTTCTCTTGGGACATAATTTGTTATCGCTTGACTTGATTAGATGAGTAAGTTACTAATTTTGTGGTGGAATTAAGTGGTCCAGGTGTAGTGAGAGCACCCAAGAATGAGTAATCCATCTAGAAGACCTGTAAGACACAAGAGTGGAGTCTCTAGCTCAAGGCCACTTGTGGCGGAAGACCCGATAATGGACGGAGTGCTGAGGGCACTCGAAAGGATCGGCGACTTCATTGACCGACAGACCCAAGATAGGGACGCTGCCATAGCTTAAGCGGTGAGAGCCGCGATAGCTGCTGTCAATGCCAACAACGGCAATAATGAAGGAGATATAAATAATGGTGATGCTAACCAAGGCAATGAGGTAGGCAATGCTCAAGAGGAAGTAGTTGTGGCCTGGCAAATGGGCTAGCTAGTCGAACAGTTCATTAAGCTGAAGCCAACCCAGTTCGATGGGATTGTAGACCCGGAATTGACACTAAGATGGATCGAGAAACTGGAGAAACCTTTCGAAGTACTGAGATGTAAAGATGAAGAAAAAGTACTACTGGCAATGTACCAGCTGGAAGGTACCGCTAATGACTGGTGGACTGCCACCAAGAATGGAGTCTTTCCGGAAGGAACAGCCTTGACTTGGAATGCCTTTAATAACGACATTCAAAGACAAGTACTTCTCTGAGACAGCTCGAGAAAGGAAGCAAGTATAGTTCTTGCAGTTGCGTTAAAATCATCTAACAATAGATCACTATGAAGCTAAGTTCTCCAGATTGTTAAGGTATGCGCTGAGATCAATAAAGGACCCGTTGGAGAAGGCGCGGAGATTTCAGGATGGACTGAGGCCTGAACTTCACAGCAAGATGATAGCTTTGAACTTGAGGACTTATAAAGAAATCTATGAACGGGGGCAGATGATCGAGAGGGACCTAAAAGAGAGGAATGCCGCATCGGGATCGCGGTTAAGTTCATTCAGAGATAACCGCTAGGCCGGCAAAAGACCTATGACTGGCAATAGACGCTTCGTTCCTCTAGTAAGAAAGAACACAGTGAAGCCGCCGAACCCAATGAACTGGAGTTGTCACCTCTATAGCATAAGGTATGGTAATGGACCTTGTCCGGCAAGGATCGGAGCGTGCTTCAAATGTGGTCAGATGAGCCATCAGATGAGGACTTGCCCCAATCAAACTCCAATGAATAGACCTTAAGGGCAACGACCACAGGTAGGACTGTCGACTACCACTCCACAGAATGATCAAAATCGACCCCTAGCTCAGAGAAAAGTCTATGTTGTGGCATGCAGGGAAACGGAAGAAGCGCCAGGCGTGGTCACAGGTACGGTTTATTTGTGTGACCAAGCTACTTATGCATTGTTTGACCCTGGCGCATCACACTCGTTTGTGTTTGCTCAATTTGCTAATTTGGTTGATTTTGAGTTGAAACTGTTGAGTGTGATTCTACATGTTGCTACCCCGTTGAAAGATAATGTGTTAATTTCGTTGGGCTATGCTGACTGTAAAATCGTAATTGGCGGTAGTAAAGAGAGTATAGACTTGGCTGTGTTGCCCATGTACGACTTTGATGTGATCATAGGAATGGATTGGTTGGGTAAGCAAATGGCAGTAGTTGATTGTGGTAGTAAGATAATCCGTTTATATCCAGATGGCCGCCCAAATTTAGAGTTTGTGGGAAGTCGAGGAGGAACCTCGATTCCTTTAGTCTTATCTCTTGAAGAGACAAAGCTGACAACTAAAGGATATCAGGCTTACTTAGTCGCAGTTATGGACACGACTGCCAAGGAACCTAAACCAAAAAGTATTCTGGTAGTGCGTGAGTTTCCTGACATTTTTCCTCAAGAGTTACCAAGGTTGCCACTAGAGAGAGAAATAGAATTTATGATCGAGTTAGCTCCCGGAATAAAGCCAAACTCGAAGGCACCCTAGAGGATGTCCTTATCGAAACTGATGGAATTAAAAGTACAGATGCAAGAATTGTTAGACAAAGGATTTATTCGACCGAGTGCTTCACCGTGGGGAGCATCGGTGTTGTTTGTGAGGAAAAAAGATGGGTCCTTGCATTTATGCATCGACTATAGGCAGTTGAATTAAGTAACGGTGAAGAATAAGTACCCATTGCCAAGGATTGATGATTTATTTGATCAGTTGCACGGAGCTGCGATATTCTCTAAGATTGACCTGAGGACTGGGTATCATCAGTTGAGGATTAAGAAAAAAGATATACCTAAGACCGCTTTTAGGATAAGGTATAGTCACTACGAATTTACTGTGATGCCTTTTGGATTGACCAATGCTTCAACTGTATTTATGGATTTGATGTATCGGGTATTTAAGGAATTCTTGGATAGGTTTGTGATATTCTTTATTGATAATATTTTGATCTACTCAAAGAGTAACGAAGAACATAAGGAGCATAAGAGAATTGTCTTGCAAATTTTGAGAGAGTACTCGCTTTACGCTAAGTTTAGCAAATGCGAGTTTTGGCTGAATAAAGTGGCATTTCTTGGCCATGTGTTATCTGAAGAAGGTATTGTTGTGGACCTTGTGAAAATCGAAGCTGTTATGAATTGGCCAAGACCTACTACGGTCACAGAAATCCGAAGTTTCTTAGGATTGGCAGGGTACTATCGACGTTTTGTAGAGAAATTTTCATCAATAGCCATCCCATTGATGAGATTGACTAAGAAAGAAACGAAGTTTGAATGAACGAATAAGTGTGAAAGAAGCTTTCAAGAGTTTAAGCATCGATTGACGGCAGCATCAGTATTGACAATTCCATCAGGACCTGGAGGCCATGAGATATATAGCGATGCTTCATTAAAGGGACTGGGCTGTGTGCTAATGCAACATGGAAGAGTGGTTGTCTATACGTCTTGACAACTAAGATCGCACGAGATGAACTATCCGACTCATGATTTGAAATTGGCAGCAATCATCTTTGCTCTGAAGATCTGGAGGCATTATTTTGTGCGGCGAGAAATTCCATATTTATATGGACCACTAGAGCTCGAAGTATCTATTTTCCCATAAGGAATTGAACATGAGAAAACGTCGATGGATGGAACCGCTCAAGGATTACGACTGCGGCATTTTATATCACCCTGGGAAAGCGAATAAAGTCGAGGATGCGCTCAGTCGGAAATCGAGTATCGTTTGTCTACTGGTTAAAGGATGGTCGTTATTTGAAAATTTGAGGGATTTTGAATTCAAACTAGAAGTCTGTCAGCTGCCCAGCTTGGTAGCGACCTTGAGAGTGGAACTAGAGATCCAAGAAAGGATAAAGGCCTTGCAGCCTACAGACCTAGAAATTAAGAAGATCTTGGAGATGGACGCAACAAAAAGAAAGCAAGAATTCCAAGTGTTAGAGGATGGAATTTTGAAATTTTGAGGGCGTCTATGCGTACCAAAGGACGAAGGGCTTAGAGAAAAGATCTTATCAAAGGCTCATAGAAGCAATTATAGTATCCACCCAGGTAGCACAAAAATATACCAGAACTTACGTCAGCATTATTGGTGGAACATGATGAAGGTAGATGTAGCAAAATATGTAGCAAAGTACTTGACGTCTCAACAGGTAAACGCACAATACCGCAAGCCTGGTGGATTGCTATAGCCGTTGGAGATTCCTAGATGGAAATGGGAGCACGTGACGAAGGATTTTATAATGGGACTACCAAGGAGTCAAAGAGATCACGATTTTATTTGGGTAGTCATGGACAGATTGACCAAGTCTGCACATTTCATTCCTGTACGAAAGGATTTTGCGATGGACAGGTATGTCGAATTGAATATGCGACAAATGGTGAGACTACATGGAGTACCCATGACTATTACCTCGGACGGAGATCCCAAGTTTACGGTAAATTTCTAGAAGAGTCTTCAAGATGCCATGGGAACTCGACTGCAGTTTAGTACAACATATTATCCTCAGACGGACGGACAATCGGAGAGGACGATTTAAACGCTCAAGGATATGTTACGAGTGTGTGTTATAGACTTTAAGGGTGGATGGGAGGATTAGCTGCATTTGGTAGAGTTCGCGTATAACAATAGTTATCAGTAGAGTATTCAAATGATACATTTTGAGGCACTCTATGGAAGAGCTTGCAGAACGTTGATTTGCTGGGACGAATTTGGAGAAAGAAGTATCACAAGACCAGAGTTGATAGAGCAATCGGTAGAGGCCGTGAAAATAATTCGAGATAGACTAAGACTGCACAAAGTCGCCAAAAAAGTTATGCGGATAAACAACGAAAACCTCTGGAATTTTAAGTAGGTGACCATGTTTTCCTAAAATTATCGCCAATGCGAGGACTGTCTCGATTTGGAAAGAAAGGAAAATTGAGTTCGAGATAATAGGTCCATTTGAGATTTTGGAACGAATTGGGACCTTGGCTTACAGGCTTGCCTTACTGCCTAGCTTGTCTCAAGTACACAACGTTTTTCATGTGGCAATGCTACGGAAGTACGAACCGGACCCGATGCACGTATTGGACTGCGAGACTATCGAGGTGGACGACAGAGTATCCTGCGTAGAAAAACCAGTCAGGATTGAAGATCGAAAGGAGCATGTTTTGAGGAACAAGACGATTCCACTAGTTAAAGTCGTTTGGTAGCACCATGGAACCGAAGATGCTACGTGGGAAAGTGAGGAAATGATGAGGCGTCAATACCCTCATTTGTTTGAATAGCTGGGTTTATTGTAAATTTCGAGGACGAAATTTTTGTAAGGGGCAAGAGTTGTGACATTCTGATTTTTCCTGTCATTTCGAGACTTATTAATGAGAATACATCTAACGATGTGTTTCAGTCGTATCTCGCTCAGATCTGATCAATCTCGAGTTAACTGACTAAAAGGGAAAGGCTAACGCGAAACAAGGTACGTGGGCCTAGGGAACTCGAATAGGAAATGTCACTTCGACCATGGGGATTGTCGAAGGGACATTTAGAGCCATAAAAAGCCGTTCTAAGAACGATTAAGGAATATATTGCTAGCATTATACAATAGGAGTACGGGTGATGCCACTTAACTAATGTATAATTTACAAAATTTTCCTAAATTGAACGATGACAATCGAGACCGTCGGAACTAGTAATAGACCCTCGCAATTACATGACAACCAAAGTTGTCATAAACTGACAAGTCCTAAGTGTGATATAAATCACAGAGTTGACCCGCGTAACATCTGCAAAAGTTGCCCGTCAGTTCGGGATAGGCTGAAATCACATTTGACAGAGAAATAATTCAGAGACGAGTCTCGAAATTAGGCAATACGAAATCAAGAATTCCAACATAATATTTGGATTGGATGTCGCCTCATCAAAAAAAATTTGAATTAGAAAAACGATGTTCCGAAAGTCGAGGGTGAAATTACCATTTTGCCCCTCAAGTTTTAACCTTACCTTAATAAATGGATAAGGGCATTTTGATCTTTGATACACCCCATAGCTGTCGAAAATTTGGAGAATTATTGGCCATTGAATGAGCAATTGATTGACAAGAGGACATGTGTCAAAGGATGGCTTAATTGGCATTAATTAAACACTTTTAACCTACCATTCCAAGGAAGTTGACCAAGTCAATTGGTGCATACACCCCCTTTCCTCCTCCATTCTGCCGAAATACCTCAACACCAAAGCCATCTTAATCTTTTCTTCTTCTTCTTCTTCAAGTCGTGAACTCCTCCACCTGACCAGCTTTTGATCGCCGCTTCATCGCCGTTGAGCGCCACCGCCGGTGACGACCACCAACACCAGGCCTTGCCTCTTGCCGACTAGCTCCAACTCGAAGCATGGCGTTTGGCCACTGGTAGAGCTCCGGCTAACCGTTTCCCCGCGAGTCGACGGAATCCGTCGCAGCTGGAGTTAAGTCGTTGTTTGAGCTCCGTAGGATCCCGAATCGTCTCAAATTTTTGGCCATTTTTTATAGACATCTAGGGAACTCATATACTGAGCTATGATAAAAAGTTTGGACGATTTTAATGCAGTTTTGATGCCAAAACGGCATTGTGGTTGAAGGGCAGAATCTGACCGGTGAAGGACTTGGAAGAATTGGCTCCGTTCGTGGACTTACGGGTGTCACCTTGACTTCAAACTTTCGATGAGGCTTCCCAACACCTAGAACCTTATGTTAGCAAGTAGTTTAGTAAATAAATTGGGGTTTAAGAGTAGTTTATGGACTGATTAGTTGGGCACTACACGGAATCGAAAATGCCCAGTTTCGATTCTGTGTATGCTGAAACTTTAGGGGCTGTTCATGGGAGAAATCGAGCTCTAATCGTCGAGGCGTATTAGAATGTCAATAAATGTGTTATTAAGGTTTACGCTTTATAGTTCAATGATTGGACGAAGAAAAATTAACAAAATGGATGGAACTCTATTAGGTACGAAGCTGCCTTGTTTTGGATTTCTTAGGGCCGAATACTTGAGGTGCTTGCAAGGGAGATTTGTGTTGATTTGAGCCTAAGGTAAGGAGTTCCTAAATCTTGGCTAGGAGGATTGGACTCGACTGGATGAATTAGGTGTGAATTGAGTTAGTTTTCGTGAGTTATGGTGTGATTGTTCAATGTTTGTCTTGGTGAATTGGTGATTGCTTGGATGCCTATTATATGCATATGCCATGAGTGGATTGCTACATTTGAGTGATAAGTGTGATTGTCTCGCATGCCGTAGATATTTAGCTTGTTGCATGAGCTTGTACTTGATCATGAAGTCTTAATTTGAAGTGAATTTTGGTATGCTTCAGGAACTCGTGGTATCTTGATGTGTTGAGACGCGTGGTTGTGATAGTTGTACCCTGATGTGTTGAGACGCGAGACGATATTGAATATGTGTCAACACAGGCCTATAATGGCATTTGGAAACCTGATGCGTTTATGCGGGTTTACCAATCTGATGGTCTGAGGCGTAATGACGCGGACCGAGCCTGAGGCGTTGTTAACGCGGGCGTGATTCATGAGAAAGTTCGAAAGGGCGGAATGTGTGGATGATTTTGCATTTCCCTACCTGACTTGGTTGATAAGCTTTGATGCCTTAACTACTTGATTGTCAATCGCTTGTATCCGTATGGCATTTTATGACTGATAAGTGCCTTATATTGTTAAATGCATGTCCTTGATCATTGTTTGCATTCATCTGGGTGTACTGTCATTTTGACCTAGAGTTAGGACCAGTCTTAATGGTATGTGAATCTCACCCCATCGGGAGACCATATTTTCAAACCCTAAGCCTTGAGGATGCTGCCAACTCGACTAGGTGACCCCAAAGAGATGACAACATATTTTGATGAGTTCCCGGACGGTCGGGGAACTGTGTATGTTAGAAAATGTACAGTAGTCTGGGTCGACGATGGCGGCAAGGACTGGATGCCGCATAGGTTTGAAGCGTGGTTTCATAGAGTAGGCGATGTTGCCACTGGTCCGTTGAAGAACATAGAGGTACCTCGCGGAGCTATCCCCAGCTGGTGTCATCCTACTCGAGATTCTTAGAGGTTAAGGTGTCCGCCGCTGGTTCGAGGAACATGTTCGAGACGACCCCGACCCTGGAGGATACCATTGAAGTGATTGAGTTTGATGCTTCAGAGGCTGAGCTGGAGGAGCATGTGGAGGACGTGACAATGGAGGACGCGGTAGAGATACGCTCCGAGACTTTCTCGAAAGACAAGCCTCCTGAGGATACTGAGCAGACAGATGATTCCAACAGCTCGACCTAGGGGTTTCTGACTTACTATGTCGTTTCTTTTTTATGATGACCTCGTCGCTCAGTTTCGTTTTGGGGACTCCTTATAGTTGTCTTTTGATTGGTCTCGACTCCCGACCTAATAGCAAGATTAGTTCACCTGTACTTTTGTATGAACCCACGTGATGTTTATATATATTTGTTATGTCCTTGCTATCCTGGTCCCCATTTGATGAGCGTACGGAGGAGTGTGTGTTATCGCTTCCGTATGCTACCGTCATAATGCATCTCTCGATATATGAATCCTGAGACATGAGAGAGACTAGAGAAGGGAGTCGCGTGCTTGTGCTCGGGGTGTGGGGCATGACATAAGGGCAGCTTTAAAGTGACTAGATGTCTTTATGTTGTAGATTTTACGGCATTTGCCCTAGCTCACTCATCATATCATGTTGCTGGTTTGCCATTGAATGCAAGGATAGAGATGGAGTGCATTTCAGCACTTATTGGCTGCAAAAATCTTGAATCCTGTTTATGTGGTTTATGAGATTTAAGGAAAGTCTAACTGGATGAATTTTTTGTAATTGTCGCACAATCTATATCAGTGATGTGCACTTTGTGTTTTTAATCATCTTGAGCAACTTTTTGTAATTGTCACAACAATCTATATCAGTGATGCGTCGCCTTGAGCAAGTATTATATGATGTTCAGATCTACCTTTTTGCGTTGCGGGAAAATGTGACCGGAAAATGATACTCAGTCATTACTTAGAACAACACATTATCAGGTTATTGAAGTCTGATGTTGTACCTTTTTGACAAAGCTCTATTTGCTTATATTTTGTGCAAATATTTTTTGAGAAAATTGCCATTTTACTATATGGCCATTGCGGCCCAAGCGGCAGGCGCAAAGGCCCTCGCCAGATCTGAATTAAGCCCTTGAGGTCCCGCTGCCCAAGGCAAGGGCGGTCACGCCATCGACATCTAAGAGCCATTGCTGCAACACAAGGGTCTTGAATGTTTGTAGAGTTTACTGGTCGCTGACATCCCTAATGGCGACCTCTCTATTTTGGCAAGTCTATGAGGGGATCAAGGAGCTTGAATAGAGGTTAGGGAACAATAAAATTCTCATTCTTCTCGTGAAAAGCTGAAGCTCTTGTTATCTTGGAAGTTGCAGACTCTGCAAAAGTCCACATGAGATTGAAGTGCTTGAAGAGACAAATTAAAAGAAAAATCAATTCATTGATCCATCTGCTTGAATGATTGACTTTTGTGGAATGAACTGCACCAAATGAATCCCATTGATAGGTTAACTAACAAGACTTGCACATTTATCTTGCTCTGCATATCGGTGATACAACATTTAAAACCTCCTTCAAACTATTAGGCTTACATTAACTATCTTGCAATTACACAGGAAAAAGCTTAACTGAGTACAACCAAAATTCGATCAATGGAGTACTAGCCACTTTCGGATGTTCATGTTGAAAGGCTTGAATTTTTTGTAAGAAGAGGATCATCCTCCAATGAGCAAGTCGCACAACGCCTCTACCTTTGAATTGGTCATGGTTTGGTTGGTGGCAAGAGCTTTCTTCTTAATTGTAGCATTGTCGTCCAGTCGCACAATGCTAGCGCCATCGGACCTCGATCACAGAGGTAACATGGAAGACCCAATCGAAACCATTCTTGAATTGGAGGCAAAGGCTTAGCGTGAATATGAGGGATCTTTTAATTTCTTTCAAAATCCCTTATCTTCGAAGTTGCCATCGCCAGCCCTGTTGCCATCGCCATCGCCACCGTAGCTGTGACATTCTGATTTTTCCTGTCATTTTGAGACTTATCAATGAAGATATATCTATCGATGAATTTCAGTCTTATCTCACTCGGATCTGATTAATCTTGAGTTAACTGACCAAAGGGGAAAGGCTAACGCGAGACAAGGTACGTGGACATAGGGAATTCAAATAGGAAATGACACTTTGACCATAAGGATTGCCGATGGAGTATTTAGAACCATTAAAGGTCTATCTAAGAATGATTTAAGGAATTCATCGCTAGCGTTATACAATTGGAGCGCGGGTGATGCCGCTTAATCAATGTATAATTTGCAAAATTTTTCCAAATCGAATTAGGACGATCGTGACCGTCGGAGCTAGTAATAGACCCTCACAATTACATGACAACCAAAGTCGCCAAGAACTGACGAACCCTAAGTGTGATGAGAGCCACGGAGTCGATACGCGTAACGTCTGCAAAAGCTGCCCGTTAGTTTGGGGGTAGTCTGAAATTACATCTCACAGAGAAATAACCCAAGGACGAGTCTCGAAATTGAAAAATGAAAAATAAAGAATTCCAATATTAAAATTGAATTGGACGTCACCTCATCGAAGGAAATTTGAATTGGAAAAACGACGTTCTGGACCACGAGAGCAAAATTATCATTTTGCCCCTCAAGGTTTGGCTTTGTCTTAATAATTAAAGAAGGATAATTTGGTCATTGTCCATCCCCAAGGCTGCCGAAAATGTGAGACAGTAGCCATTGGATAACCAAGATTCATAGACAAGAAGACAAGTGTCATGGTTTGGGGCATATCAATTAATGTTCACCTTTTAACCTACCATTCTTAAGTTGACCAAACTTATTTTTGGTGGAAAGCCTTCATTCTTCCCTTGACTCAACTGAACCCCTTCCTTTAGCCATCATCTTCTTCTTTTCTTCTTCTTCTTCATTCGACCGAGAGCTCCCCTAACTGACCAGCTCTGCCCGTCGGCTTCACTCCACTCCACCGCCACTCCCAGTGACCCGCCGGCCACCAACTTTAACCTTAACCTCTTCCCGATAACATCCAGGTGGTAGCTCGGCCGTTGGACACCGGAGGAGCTCTGACTAGCCCTGTTTCCAAAACTGGACAAATTTGAGCTCAACCGAGGATAAGTCTTCGTTCGGCATCTTTAGGACTTCGTTTTGCTTCAAACTTTTTTGCGAGACCTTGTAGACTTATAATACTTAGATGTAATGAGCTGAGGTAGCAAGTTGGTTAAATTTCGATGGAGTGTTGATATTGAAACGACGTTGTTTCCGTTGAATAGTATCATACTGGCGGTAGGCTTGAGGGAACAAGAGTTGTTCGTGAATTTTCGAATGTCGACACACCCTAAAATCTTCGATGAGACTTTGATACACATAGGACTACATGTTAGCAAGTTATTTATGTGGTGAATTAAGGTTTAAAGTTGAATTAAGGGCTTATTAGATGAGGATAGGGTAGAACCGAAAGTTACCCTGTTTCGATTTGTGCAAATCGAACTCTGAAGGGCTGAATGGGGTGTCGCCTTGCCTTGATTTCATCATTGAGACATATTAGGATGTTAATTGAGATGTTATTGAGGTGTATGCTCCATGATTCGACGAATTAGAAGGGAAAATTGATGAATTGGATAAATTCCTCTAGGTGTGTGTGGCTGCCCTGTTTTGGACTCCCTAGAACCAAATCCTTGGAATGCCCTTGGAGGAAATTTAGCTGATTAAAGTTTAAGGTAAGGAGTCCCTAAATATTAGTTAGGAGTATAGGCCTCTACTAGGTAAATTGGGTTTGAATTGGATGAATTCTTGTGGAATTATTGTGTGATTGTTCATAGCCGATCATAGCGAACAAGTGCAAGTTTTGTGTACTCCCTTAATGTTTATGTTTTGTATTAGATGTTATCTCGTGAGTGTTGAATCTTGTTCACCCGCATGCTGTAGACTCTTAACTCGATGAATGAACTTGTACTCGATTGTGAAGTCTTGAAATGGCAGGAAATCTTGTATGCTTAAGAACTCTTGGTACCTGATGCGTTAAGACGCGAGGTTGTATTTACTAATATCCTGAGCCGTTGAGACGTGGGATAAGTGTACATGTGTCGACATAAGCCTTGAGTGGTATTGAAAACCTGAGGGGTTTAACGTAGGTTTATATTTTTAATGGTCTGATGCGTTATGACGCGGACCAAGCCTGAGGTGTTCTGCTGCGAGCGTGGATAATGAATCATGGTGATGGAACGTATAGCTTGATCTTGTATTTTCATGCCTAACTTGAGTTGTAAACTATGATGATATACTTGGATGATTAGCAACCACTTGTCTCTTTATAGTTCATTATGATGATTGTTTACCTTATATTACTTGGCGTGCCTATGCTCTTTGTTTGTATAGATGTCGGGTGTACTGTCAACCTAACCGAGAGTTAGGACTCAGCTTACTGAGATGTAAATCTCACCCGTCGTGGGACTTACTTTTTCAGACCTCAAACCTTGAAGGATGCTTCTAACTCGCCTAGGCGATCCTAAAGAGATGACCGCCTATTTTGACGAGTTCCCTGACGGTTGGGGTACCATTTATGTTAGGAAATGTATAGTTGTTTGGGTTGGCAAGTGAGGTAAGGATTGAAAACCACATAGGTTCGAGGCTTGGTTTCGAAGAGTCGGTGAGGTCACGACAAGTCCATTGAAGTCCATAGAAGTGCCTCGTGGAGTCATACCCAACCGGTGTCACCTTATCCGGGATGAGGTAGAAGTGGAGGTGTTTGTAGTAGGATCAAGGAATGTGCCGGAGAAGACCCCTGCTCTAGAGGACGTTGATGAGGTGATAGAGATCCCTGCTTTTGAGGATAAGCTGGAGGATGTCATGGTGGACGATTCGGTGGATGTGCGTTCTGAGACCTTTTCGAAATATGATCCAGATGAAGATGAGGACAAAATAGATGGAGCTAGTGGTTCGACTTAGGGGTTTCTTGACCTTCTTAGGTAGTCTTTTGGTGGTGACCCTCGTTGGCTTGTAAGTTGTTTGGGGATCTTGGGATTTTGTTGTCTTTTGGTTGATCCCCAATCGCGTTGACCCGTCTACAGGAGCAGTTGATCTGCATCTTTTGTATAAAACCCTTGTTGGTGTTATGTATGTATTTATATATGTTCTCGCTATTCCAGGTCCCATTTTACATTCTTATAGGAGGTGTTTATTCTTTTTGCTTACGCATGCGCATTATATCGTGTGGGCCGTATCTTGGGACTTAAACAGTATTATCTGGATGTTGCGAGCTACGATAAGGCGCGGGGTGCAACATATCCGCTTGTTTGGTATCAGAGCAAGGTCAGCTCGATTCAAGTTGATTGAGGACTGGAGTAATAAGGAGGAATGTGTTGGGATTTACTGGGTAGTGAGACTTTAGGAGACTCGTTAGAGTTAGGTGCAAAATGCATGACATATGGATTGGCGCATGTGGTTGACATATGGTATTGGTATGATTGTGGTAGTTTATAAAGATCAAGCTTTGTGGTTAGCACTCGGACCCATTCTTGAAATTTTGACTTGTTGAGTGAATGATTATCGCTGGTTATGATGAACCGCTGAAGTGTGGAATTGAGTAGTAGTCATGAATTGTTTCTTAAGCTGCCCCTGAAAATAACTGTGTAGATGGTTGTCTTATTGTGACTGCTGCTTTTAAGGTATAGTTTAGTATCGCCAATCTTGACTAGTTAAGTAAGTCATTAATTCCGTGGTGGAATTGTAGTGGTCCAGGTGTAGTAAGTGCATACCATAATGAGCAATCTACCTAGAAGACTTGGAAGACCTAGGAGTGGAGCTTCTAACTCAAGATCGCCCGTGGCGGACGACCCAAGAGTGGATGGAGTGTTGAGAGCACTAGAAAAGATTGGCGATCTCATCGACAAGCAAACCCAAGACAGGGATGCTACCATTGCTCAAGCTGTGGCGACTGCTATAGCTGCTGTTAACGCAAATAATGGCAACAATAGAGGTAATGAGAATAACAACGACAATGACCAGGGTAACGAAATAGGCAATGCCCAAGAAGAAGGAGTTGTGGCTAGACAAATGGGCCAACTGGTCGAACAGTTTATTAAGCTGAAGCCAACCCAGTTCGACAAGACTGGAGATCCTGAACTGGCACCAAGGTGGATAGAGAAGCTTGAGAAAGCTTTTGAGGTTTTGTGATGCACTGACGAAGAGAAGGTATTATTGGTAGTGTACCAGCAAGAGGGTACCACAAACGATTGGTGGAGTGCGACCAAGAATGGAGTATTCCCAGATGAAATTGCCTTGACTTAGAATGCCTTTACTACTGCATTCAATGACAAGTACTTTTCGGAGACTGCCTGTGAAAGGAAGCAAGTGAAATTTTAACAGTTACGTCAGAATCTCTTGACGGTGGACCAATACGAAGCCGAGTTTGCTAGGCTGTCAAAGTACGCACCCAGATCAATAGAGGACCCACTGGAAAAGGTGCAGATGTTTCAAGACGGACTAAGACCTGAGCTTCGCAGTCATATGGTGGCTGTGAATTTGAGAACTTATAAGAAAATTTATGAGCGGGAACAAATGATAGAAAGGGACATGAAGGAGAGGACGACCGCATTTGGATCGCGGTTTAGCTCATTTCGAGATAATCGTTAGACAGACAAAAGATCGATGACTAGTAATAGACGCTTCGTCCCTCCAGTGAGGAAGAATTTTGGAAAACCGCTGCATCAGACAAATTGGAACTATCGCCTCTGTGCTAGGAGACATAGAAACGGACCCTACCCAGCTAGGACTGGAGCGTGCTTCAAGTGTGGTCAGATGGGCCATCAAATGAGGAGTTGCCCCAATTAAGCTCCAGTGACTAGACCTCAAGCACAACAACCGCAGGTAGGATTGTCGTCTACAACTCTACCGAACGATCAGAATCGACCGCTAGCTCAAGGAAGGGTTTACGCTATGACATGCAGGGAAGCGGAAGAAGTGCCTAGCGTGGTCATAGGTATAATTTATTTGTGCGACCAAGTTGCATATGCCTTATTTGACCCTGGCGCTTCGCATTCTTTCATGTCTACTCAATTTGCTGATTTGGTCAATATGAAATTGAAACCGTTGAATGTTATACTGCATGTTGTCACCCTGTTAAAGGATAATGTGTTGGTTTCATTAGGCTGTGCGGGCTGTAAGATAGTCATTGGTGGTAGCAAAGAGAAGATATACTTGGCTGTGTTGCCCTTGTACGATTTTGATGTGATTATTGGAATGGATTGGCTGGGAAGGCAAATGGCAATAGTTGATTGTGGTAGCAGGGTAATCCGTTTTTATCCAGATGGTCGCCCTAGTTTTGAATTTGTGGAAAGTTAAGGAGGAACCACAATCCTACTAGTCTCATCGCTTGAAGCAACAAAGCTGATGATTGAAGGATGTCATGCTTACTTAGTTGTAGTTAGGGATACAACTGTCGTGGAACCTAAATTAGAAAGTATTCAGGTAGTGTGTGAATTCCCTGATGTCTTTCCTCAAGAATTACCACTAGAAAGGAAAATTAAATGTGTGATCGAGTTAGCCCCAAGAATGGAGCTAATCTCGAAGACACCTTATAAAATGTCCCTGTCAGAATTGAAAGAATTAAAGGTGCAAATGCAAGAATTATTAGATAAGAGATTTATTCGATCGAGTGCTTCACCGTGGGGAGCGCCAGTGTTGTTTGTGAGGAAAAAGGATGGATCCTTGCATTTATGTATTAATCATAGGTGGTTGAATCAAGTAATTGTAAAACATAAATATCCACTACCGAGGATTGATGATTTGTTTAATCAATTGCAAGGAGCTTCTGTGTTCTCTAAGATAGACTTGAGGACCGGTTATTATCAGTTAAGAATTAAAAAAGATGACATACCGAAAACAGCCTTTAGGACAAGGTATGGTCATTATAAGTTCACCGTTATGCTTTTTGGATTGACTAATCTTCCAGCTGCATTTATGGATTTGATGCATTGAGTGTTCAAGGAATTCTTAGATAGGTTCGTGATAGTCTTCATCAATGATATTCTAATTTACTCAAAAAGTAGCGAAGAACATGAAAGGCATTTGAGGATTGTCTTACAGACTCTGAGGGAGCACTCACTCTACACTAAGTTTAGCAAATGCAAGTTCTGGTTGAATAAAGTAGCATTTCTTGGCCATGTGGTATCTGGAGAGGGAATTGCTGTAGACACTGCAAAGATTGAAGCCGTCATGAATTGGCCTAGACCTACTACGATTACAGAAGTCCGGAGCTTCCTAGGACTGGCTTGTTATTACCGACATTTTGTGGAAAAGTTTTCGTCTATAGCCATTCCGTTGAAGGTTGACTAAGAAGGAAACAAAGTTCGAGTGGACGAATAAGTGTGAAAAGAGCTTCCAAGAGCTTAAGCATCGGCTGACAACCGCACCGGTATTGACGATCCCATCAGGACCCGGAGGCTACGAGATATATAGTAACGTTTCGCTAAAGAGACTGGGTTGTGTACTAATGCAACATGGAAGAGTGGTCGCCTACTCGTCACGACAACTAAGACTGCACGAGATGAATTATCTAACTCATGACTTGAAATTGGCTGCAATTATCTTCGCCCTGAAGATTTAGAGGCATTACTTGTGTGGCAAAAAGTTTCAGATTTATACAGATCACCAGAGCCTGAAGTACCTCTTTTTCCAAATTGAAATAAATATGAGGCAACGCCAATGGATGGAACTACTCAAAGATTATGACTGTGACATTTTGTATCATCCTGCGAAAGCGAATAGAGTTACGGATGCACTCAGTCGGAAATCGAGCATTGCTTGTCTATTGGTTAAAGGATGGTCGTTACTCGAACAATTAAGGAATTCTGAATTCAAGTTGGAAGTTGGTCGACTGTCCAGTTTGGTAGCGACTTTGAGAATAGAGCCTGAAATCCAAGAGAGGATAAAGATTCTGCAGCCTACGGATCCAGAAATTCAGAAGATTCTCGAGATGGACACAACGAAAAGAAAGCCAGAGTTTCGAGTGATAGAGGACGGAGTTTTGAAATTTCGAGGGCGTTTATGCGTGCCCAAAGATGAAGAGCCTAGGGAAAGGATCTTATCTAAAGCTCACAGAAGCAATTATAGTATCCACCTAGGCTGTACAAAAATATACTAGAACTTACATCAAAATTACTGGTGGAACAGGATGAAAGTGGATGTGGCTAAATATGTAGCAAAGTGTCTGACATGTTAGCAAGTAAAGGCACAACACTATAAGCCCGGTGGATTGCTACAACCTTTAGAAATTCCTGAATGGAAACGGGAGCACATGACCATGGATTTTGTAATGGGGTTGCCAAGGAGCTAGAGAGGTTATGATTCGATTTGGGTAGTCGTGGACACACTGACTAAGTTTGCGCATTTCATCCCGGTGCGAAAAGACTTCGCAATGGACAAGTATGTCGAGCTGTATATGCGTTACATAGTACAATTGCATGGAGTACCTATAACGATTACGTCTGACAGAGATCCTAAGTTCACGGCGAACTTCTAGAAGAGCCTTCAAGATGCCATGGGAACTCCACTACCGTTTAGTGCGGCGTATCATCCACAAATGGATGGATAGTCGAAGAGAACGATCCAGACGCTTGAGGATATGTTACGAGCATGTGTTATAGACTTCAAAGGTGGATGGGAGGGCCAGTTACACTTAGTAGAGTTTGTATATAATAACAGTTATCAGCAAAGTATCCAAATGGCACCTTTTGAAGTGATTTATGGAGGAGCCTACAGAACCCCAATTTGCTAGGACGAAGTTGGAGAGAGAAGTATTACATGCCCAAAGTTAGTAGAGCAATGTGGAGGCTGTGAAGATAATACGAGATAGGTTGAAGACGGCGCAGAGTCATTAGAAAAGTTATGCTGACAAACGATGTAAACCTCTAGAGTTTCAAGTTGGTGATTATGTTTTCCTTAAAGTTTCACCAATGCGAGGACTATCTCAGTTTGAAAAGAAAGTAAAATTGAGTTCAAGGTACGTGGGTCCTTTTGAAATTTTGGAACGGATTGGAACCTTATCCTACAGACTTGCCTTACCGCCCATCTTATCTCAAGTACATAACGTCTTTCATGTGTCAATGCTAAGGAAGTATGAACCAGACCCTACGCACATGTTGGATTATGAGACTATCGAAGTGGACGACAGGGTGTCATATATGGAAAAGCCAATCAGAATTAAAGATCGAAAAGAGAAAGTTCTAAGAAATAAGACGATTCCACTGGTCAAAATAATTTGGGAGCACCATGGGACCGATGGCGCTACGTAGGAAAGCGAAGAAATGATGAGGCGTCAATATCCTTATTTGTTTGTATAGCTGGGTTTATTATAAATTTCAAAGACGAAATTTTTGTAAGGGAAAAAGAGTTGTGACAATCTGATTTTACCTGTCATTTCGAGACTTATCAATGAAGATAAATCTATCGATGTATTTCAGTCTTATCTCGCTTGGATTTGATCAATCTTGAGTTAAATGATCAAAGGAGAAAAGCTAACACGATATAAGATACATGGATCTAGGGAATTCAAATAGAAAATGTCATTTTGACCATAAGGATTGCCGAGGGTGTATTTAGAACCATTAAAGGCCGATCTAAGAACGATTAAGGAATTCATTGCTAGCGTTATACGATTGGAGCGTGGGTGATGCCACATAACCAATGTATAATTTGTAAAATTTTTTCAAATCGAACAATAACAATTGTGGCTGTCGGAGCTATTAATAGACCCTCGCAATTACATGACAACCAAAGTCGCCAAGAATTGACCAACCCTAAGTGTGATGAGAGTCACAGAGTCGATACGCGTAACGTCTGCAAAAGCCGCCAGTTAGTTCGAGGCAGTCTGAAATTACATCTGACAGAGAAATAACCCAAGGACAAGTCTCAAAATTGAAAAATGGAAAACAAAGAATTTCAACATTCTAATTGAATTGGACGTCGCCTCATCGAAGGAAATTTGAATTGGAAAAACGACGTTCCAGACGACGAGAGCAAAAATATCATTTTACCCCTCAAGATTTGGCTTTGTTTTAATAATTAAAGAAGGGCATTTTAGTCATTTTCCATCCCCAAGGCTCCAAAAATGTGAGGAGATAGTGGCCATTGGATAACCAAGATTCATTGACAAGAAGACAAGTGTCATCGTTTGGGAGCATATCAATTAATGCTCATCTTTTAACCTACCATTCTTGAGTTGACCAAGCTTATTTTTGGTGGAAAGCCTTCATTTTTCCCTTGTCTCAGCCGAACCCCTTCCTTTAGCCATCATCTTCTTCTTTTCTTCTTCTTATTCATTCGGCCGAGAGCTCCCCCAACCGACCAGCTTTACCCGCCGGCTTCACTCCACTCAAACACCACTCCTGGCAACCCGCCGTCCTCACGTCGACCGCCAACGTTAACCTTAACCTCTTCTCAACAACATCCAAGTGGTAGCTCGGCCGTTGGACGCCGGAGGAGCTCCAACCAGCCTTGTTTCCAAAACTGGACAGATTTGAGCTCAACCAAGGCTAAGTCTTCGTTCAGCCTCTTTAGGACTTTATTTTGCTTCAAATTTTCGGCGAGACCTTGTATACTTATAATACTTGGATATACTGAGCTGAGGTAGCGAGTTGGTTAAATTTCGATGGAGTTTTGATGTTGAAACGGCGTTATTTCCGTTGAACAGAATCTAACCGACGGTAGGCTTGAGGGAACCGGAGTTGTTCGTGAACTTTCGGACATCGACTCGCCCTAAAATATTTGGTGAGACTTTGATACACGTAGGACTATATGTTAGCATGTGATTTATGTGGTGAATTAAGGTTTAAAGTTGAATTAAGGGCTGATTAGAGGAGGATAGGGCAGAACCGAAAGTTACCCTGTTTCGGTTTGTGCAAACCGAACTCTTAAGGGCTGATTGGGGTGTCACCTTGCCTTAATTTCGTCATTGAGACATATTAGGATGTTAATTGAGATGTTATTGATGTGTATGCTCCATGGTTTGACAAATTGGAAGGGAAAATTGATGAATTGGATAAATTCCTCTAGGTGTGTGTGGCTACCCTATTTTGGACTCCCTAGAACTGAATCCATGGAATGCCTTTGGAGGAAATTTTGCTGATTAAAGCTCAAGGTAAGGAGTCCCTAAAGCTTGGTTAGGAGGATATGCCTCTACTAGGTGAATTGGATTCGAATTGGATGAATTCTTGTGGAATTGTTGTGTGATTGTTCGTAGCTAATCATGGCTAACAAGTGCAAGTTTTGTGTACTCTCTTAATGTTTATGTTTTATATCAGATGTTATCTCGTGAGTGCTGAATCTTGTTGACCCGCATGCTGTAGACTCTTAGCTCGATGAATGAGCTTGTACTCGATCATGAAGTCTTGAAATGAAAGGGAATCTTGCATGCTTAAGAACTCTTGGTACCCTGATGCGTTAAGACGCGAGGTTGTATTCACTAATATCCCGAGCCGTTGAGACGCGGGATAAGTGTACTTATGTCGACACAAGCCTTGAGTGGCATTGAAAACCTGAGGCGTTTAACACGGGTTTATGTTTTTAATGGTCTGAGGCGTTATGACGTGGACCAAGCCTGAGGCGTTCTGTCGCAGGCGTGGTTAATGAGATGAATTGTGGTGATGGAACGTATAACTTGATCTTGTATTTCCATGCCTGACTTGAGTTGTAAACTATGATGATATACTTGGATGATTAACAACCACTTGTCTCTTTATAGTTCATTATGATGATTGTTTATCTTATATTACTTGGCGTGCTTTTGCTCTTTGTCTGCATATATGTCTGGGTGTACTGTTAACCTAAACTAGAGTTAGGACTCAGCTTACTTAGATGTAAATCTCACACCGTCGTGGGATCTTACTTTTTCAGACCCCAAGCTTTGAAGGATGCTTCTGACCCGCCTAGGCGATCCTAAAGATATCACCGCCTATTTTGACGAGTTCCTTAACGGTCGGGGTACCATTTACATTAGGAAATGTATTGTTGTTTGGGTCGACGAGGGAGATAAGGATTGAAAACCACATAGGTTCGAGGCCTGGTTCCGTAGAGTCGGTGAGGTCACGACAGGTCCATTGAAGTCCATAGAATTGCCTCGTGGAGTCGTACCCAGCTGGTATCACCCTATTCGGGATGAGTTAAAAGTGGAGGTGTCTATAGTAGGATCATGGTATGTGCTGGAGAAGACCCCTACTCTGGAGGACATTAACGAGATGATAGAGATCTCTCCTTGTGTGGCTACCCTATTTTGGACTCCCTAGAACTGAATCCATGGAATGCCTTTGGAGGAAATTTTACTGATTAAAGCTCAAGGTAAGGAATCCCTAAAGCTTAATTAGGAGGATATGCCTCTACTGGGCGAATTAGATGAATTCTTGTGGAATTATTGTGTGATTGTTCATAGCCGATTATGGCGAACAAGTGCAAGTCTTGTGTACTCTCTTAATGTTTATGTTTTGTATCAGATGTTATCTCATGAGTGCTGAATCTTGTTGACCTGCATACTGGAGACTCTTAGCTCGATGAATGAGCTTGTACTCGATCATTAAGTCTTGAAATGGAAGGGAATCTTGCATGCTTAAGAACTCTTGGTACCCTGATACGTTGAGATGCGAGGTTGTATTAACTAATATCCTGAGGCGTTGAGACGCGGTATAAGTGTACATGTGTCGACACAAGCCTTGAGTAGCATTGAAAATTTGAGGCGTTTAATGCGGGTTTATGTTTTTAATGGTCTGAAGCGTTATAACGTGGACCAAGCCTGAGGCGTTTTGCCGCGGGCATAGATAATGAGATGAATCATGGTGATGGAACGTATAACTTGATCTTGTATTTCCGTGCCTGACTTGAGTTGTAAACTATGATGATATACTTAGATGATTGGCAACCACTTGTCTCTTTATAGTTCATTATGATGATTGTTTGCCTTATATTGCTTGGCGTGCCTTTGCTCTTTGTCTACATATATGTCTGGGTGTACTATCAACCTAAACTAGAGTTCGGACTTAGCTTACTAAGATGTAAATCTCACCCCATCGTGTGATCTTACTTGTTCAGACCCCAAGCTTTGAAAGATGCTTTCGACCCGTCTAGGTGATCCTAAAGATATGACCGCCTATTTTAATGAATTCATTAACGGTCGGGGTACCATTTATGTTAGGAAATGTACTGTTGTTTGGGTAAATGAGGGAGGTAAGATTGGAAACCACATAGGTTCGAGGCTTGGTTCCGTAGAGTCGGTGAGGTCACGACAGGTCCATTGAAGTCCACAGAAGTGCCTCGTGGAGTCGTACCCAGCTGGTGTCACCCTTTCCGGGATGAGGTAGAAGTGGAGATGACTGTAGTAGGATCATGGTATGTGCCGAAGAAGTCCCCTACTCTAGAGGACGTTGACGAGGTGATAAAGATCTCTGCTTCTGAGGATGAGTTGGAGGATGTCATGGTGGACAATTCGATGGATGTGCATTCTAAGACCTTCTCGAATTATGATCTAGACGAAGAAAAGGACAAGACAGACGGAGCTAGTGGTTCGATTTAGGTGTTTCCTGACCTTACTAGGCAGTCTTTTGGTGGTGACCCTCGTTGGCTTGTAAGTTGTTTAGGGATCTTAAGATTTTGTTGTCGTTTGGTTGATCGCCAATCACTTGACCCGTCTACAGGATCAGTTGATCTGCATCTTTTGTATAACCCCTTGTTGGTGTTATGTATGTATTTATATATGTTCTCGCTATTCCAGGTCCCCTTTCACGTTCTTATAGAAGGTTTTCATTCTTTTCGCTTTCGCATACGCATTTCACTTTACGTGTACCGTGTGAGCCGTATCCTGGGACTTGAGCGATATTGTCTGGATGTTGTGAGCCGCGATAGGGCGCGAGGCGTGACAGTAGCCTTGAAACAAGGTCTCGTCTCCGTCGCCATCGTAGACAAATCACATGCTCATGTGGCCATTGCCATCGCCACCCGATTGCATCTCTCGCTCAGTCGCACACAACCAGATCCTTCTTGTTTACAAACAAGGGTTTGTGTGAACAAGAGAGATCTTATAATTTCTTCCAAAATCCCTCACCTTTGAAGGTTGTCATCGCCGCCCCTGCCGTCGTCACCTGGTCGCAAGCACCTGGCGACGTCGTTCAATCGCACGTCATTGCTCGGCTCCTTCTCCTTTACGAACGAGGGTTTATGTGAATAGGAAGAGGTTGTTATCATCACCTTAATCACTGTCGCCGCTATTGCCTTGTCGTGAGCCCCATCACCGTCGCCGGATCGCACCTCGTCGTTCGATCGCACATAGCAAGCTTTTTCCCTTGACGAACGCAGGCGGGTCAAAGAAGAAAGAGAAGTGAAGACATAGGGTCTTGTTTTTAATTTTAGAATTTTGTTGTTCTTTTTAGTTGAAATTTATTTTGACAAAAATGACCTTGTTAAATTGCCGGAAATAGTCCCTCTTCATCGGCCGGCAAGCTAAGGTCCTTTTTTGAAACAAGATTGAGCACTTGGGGCCCATCTCTAAAACAAACTACACTATGGGCCCTTTTTTTAGAGAATAGAGGGAGTTTGGGTCCTTAATCGAAATTTTTCCAATTTAATATGAATGATTCTAATATTGCTAGAACATCATTAGACAATAGTTTCCATCTATCTAAGAATAAAGGAGATGGTATTTCTCAAGTAGAGTACTCTAGAATTATTGGGAGTCTAATGTACTTAATGAGTTGTACTAGACTAGATATTGCCTATACGGTTAGTAGATTGAGTAGATATACAAGCAATCCGAGTGCTAACCATTGGAATGCAATAGTAAGAGTACTCAGGTACCTACGGTATACTCGGAATCATGGCCTACATATACCAGGTATCCATCTGTTCTATAAGAATATAGTGATGCGAACTGGATATATGATATAAAAGACTGAAAATCTACTAGTAGATATGTGTTCAAATTGGCAGGTGCAGCTATACCTTAGAAATCCTACAAACAAACTTTTATAGCCAGATCCACAATGGAATCTGAATTTATAGCTTTGGATAAATGTGGTGAAGAGGCTGAATGGCTATGCCATTTCTTAGAGTATATTCCAAAATGGAAAAAAAAAACCTATGCCACCAATTTGTATACATTGTGATGATCAATCTACGATTAGAAGAGCACAGAGTAACATGTATAATAGTAAGTCTAGACATATACATCGTAGACATAATACCATTCGACAACTACTCTCAATTAGAATTATCTCCATTGACTACATAAAGTCAAAAGATAATATTGCGGATCCGCTATCCAAAGATTAAATAGAGAGTTGAAAAGTAGACAATAAAAATGGGACTGAAGCCCATTACAGGAAAGTTGATATAAAGAAAAACCCAACCTAGTTGAGTGGAGATCACAAGATCTAGGTTCAAAGGGACAACCTAATTATATGAACTGAATGATATTACTGTGGGGGTTTATCCCTCAACCATTCCCAATTTTTGTGGGGATTTATCAGGAAAAGGATAGCAATTATGCTTTAATGATTCTTAAGTAGGATGAATCAATTACTCAAAATTAAGTAATCACCTATGTGAGAGAGAAGTGACACCGCTTCAAAGTAGAATTATTGAGGGCTGAATTCTTTAGAATCTCTCGCAGAACCATGACGATGTTCATGGCCAAAATGAACATACTCATGAGAACTGAACAAACATTTAGATGATTCATGTGTGAAGTATATGGGTCATTTACTGAGAAAGCATGACAGTTCAAGGACATCATGTCTACTGGACAGCTGGTAAATTGAATATACTTTCATAAGGGAAGGTTCAAAGGGTGACACTTACCTATTCTATGCAGGTTTCATTTGTTAAACATCATCATAGAGTCAAGACCAAAACAATTTTCGTTCATGTGGCGGATTATTGGAAAATATGAGATATTTTGATGGGTGAGTAAATAAGAAATTATTTCTCAAAGAACACACCTTGAGTTGAAAGTGAGAATTGACAAAGCACTAGTCCCACATTGGAAATGAGGAAGGCCTTGAAGTACTTTATATATGGTTACACTCCTTTTAGTAGTAACTATCATAATACAAGTATTATGTCTCGCGCGCATGGGCAGAGGAGTGCAAATCCCAAACCCCAACGGAGGCCCGACAAGTTGAAACTTGGCATGAGCGCACGACCCGCGTACGCGAATGCAGAACTGGAAAGTGGGCCTCACGACAAGATCATTTTTGCCTTTTGTTTATTTTTTTCAACTCAAGTCGTCACTATGTAACCATTCTTAAGTTAATTACCGGCATGTTAATGATATTATCTACGTAACGGCTATTATAATTATGAGGTTACAGAATTAAATACATAACAACTCTAAATGGTAAAGTTATTTAGTCATTATTCTTTATTTTCGAAATGTACCGCTTAGCCTATAAATAGGTGGCTTCCCGTTCTATTTCAAAAATAAGAGAAAAAAAGGCAGAAAATAAGAAGCGAAAACCACTCCTCCCTCTCTTTCAAATTCTCTACATTTGCATTATTTTCGATAGTGTTCACGTTGAGTTCAAGTTCGCTGAAAGTTTTGGAGTGCTGTGCTTGCCTATATCGCTGCTTAACCGTTGTATCTTGGGAGATAGACGTTCACGAAACCTTAAAACACATATTGGATGGATCAAATCTGTTTTAAGGAAACTGTGCCGAACACAAGCCTCGGAATTTTTATCAATTCCATTTCTTTTAATAATGTTGTGTTTCTGATCAGATTTTGTTCTTTTGAAGGTTCGGATTTTGTCCTTCCGAGGGTTCGGATTCATTGCTTCTAACATGTTCAAATTCAGTTCTTCTAACGGTTTAGATTCATTGCTTCTGACAGGTTCAGATTCAGTCATTCTGACGAGTTCAGATTTAGTCCTTCTGCCGGTTCAGATTCATTGCTTATGACGGGTTCAAATTCATTGTTTCTAAAGGGTTCAGATTTTGTGCTTCTAACCTGTTTCTGAAGGATTCAGATTTTGTGCTTCTTACCTGCTTTTGAGCTACTTCTAAAGGCTTAGATTTTGTGCTTCTAACCTACATCTGAGCCACTTTTGAAGGCTCAGATTTTGTGCTTCTGCCAACTTAGAGTTTTATGTTTGAGGCAGTTTGCTCACATTTATTATTGCCATTTAAATTTTAAGTATCCTCCAAATTTTATAAAATAAAATTGTTATTTTTTACACCATTTTCCCAACAATCATAACTCAAACAACCAATAAATATGGCCAAATAAAGCAAGCATGCAAATATATCTAGGAACAAATATAAAACAGCGTGAATAGAGAGAACTTGTTGGAGTGATTTGTAATGCTTAGGCCCTCACTTGCTGTACTCCCTGAAACCGCTTGGGAGTTTCCTAGAGTCCGCTCGTATCTCTCGCTTCACTTGTGATTTGCAATCTGTGATGCACTGACACACCATGTGGGGGTTTTTGTGTCTTGTCGGACACGTTGTTTGGACACCAATGTTCGGCACTCTCAAACATGCAACTGATGTAGTCAACAAATGTCCAACATTCGACATGTAGTCAATGTTCCGAACACGCCAGCAACACACGAATCTGACATTCCACCATAGTGCTAAAGAGAAAAAGAGAGATCAGAATCATAAATTTCAAAGTTTAGGAAAGCTTCATGCTTGCCTTCTATGAGTTGCAAAATGTTAAAGAGAGCCATTGAAAGAGTGATTGTATGTGAGATAGCGAGACCTATCAAAGTTGAATGTCATCACTTTATTGTGTAATATCATATTGGGTGATTAGTAGAATCCATCCAATAAGTTATTAGCGTGGGAGAGTGGATGTAGGCATAAAATAAACCAAAACACTATAAATTCTGTGTGCAAATTTCTCTATCTCTCAACTCTTCTTACTACTTTTAATAGAATCTTGCATACTAGTGAATATCATCATAACACTAATAATATTTAGACTTTGTTTACAGTAAATTTTGATAATACTCAACTTGATTATTTTTTCACAAAAAGAAAACTTGATTGTTTTATTTCCCCAAAAAAATTTAAATTTTGTTAAAATCACTTATTCACTCATTTCTAAGTGATATTCTAGCATATAACATATCCAAATTCTCCTTCCTATTGTCATTACAAAAAAATATCATTAAAACAGAGTTTTGAAAATTATTTCAGAAAGACTCACCCTATAAAAACTAATCACATAATGGGAGACTCTCTCAAATGAACAAATATATGCTATTCTGTGTCCAAACTAATATGGATCCACACAAAATTTCTTTAGGAATTCAAACTTATGAACCTTCACAAAAACATTTCTTCTAGAATAATAATTTGTTACCCTAAATAGGCCAACACCAAAATATATATATATATATATATATATATATATATATATCCCAAACTTTAGCATATGTTCAAACATATCAAAAACTTTTTTTATCTCATAAAAAAATTTCAACTTTTAATTCTCTCTCAATTCTACTAACCTAATACCCAAAAAAAACTTAACTTTAGCATTTGTCATAATTGCATCCAATTTGTATTATCTCTAAAAAATACTCAGATTTTACTTTTGTCTCAATTCTATTGCCATTTGCCTTACGATAATCCTACGTGGTATTTTCACATTGTTAATGAATTACAACTTAGCAAAACTGATATGAAAAAATCCACAAACTTCTCTTCTATTGTCTACTTTTTTTACACATTGACAGGAGATACAGAGCCCCTCAATACGTCGTGTTTCAAATTCTTCCGGTCACTCAACAACCAAAGAACGACTAGACATGGAGATATGATTATTTGGACGAATGATATCAAATCTTATCGTTCTTGAAACCTGTTGTTTCCAAATTTTGAATATTCATTGGTAAGTTTGGTAAGAAAATTTGAGTCATCTAGGATTAACTAATGGTGATTATGGACGGAAGACTGGCGGTGATAGAATTGAGACAAAAGTAAAAGTTAAAAATTTTTTATGAAATAATTTTTTTTTGGATATAATAGGGAAAAATGCTAAAGTTGGTTGTTTTTTGGGTATTAGGTTGGTAGAATTGAGATAAAAGTAAAGACAAACAAAGTTTTGGATATGATTGTGACATATGCTAATGCTGTGAATTTTTTTGGGTATTAGGCCTTCAAATTTACCACAACTTTGGCAGACGCCTGATGCAATCTCCTAGATTGGAAATGTCTATGACCACAATCACTTCTATGAGTAAAATCGTGTCTGCCAGACATGACATTTTTCCCCTTACATCCTTCAAGTTTTTAAAAGGAATGATCTTTCATTCTTCTTCAAAATCACAAATTCATTTTTGAAATTTTCAATTCCAATTTTTCATATATATATAAAAAAAATCATGTCTTTTCTCCAAATCAACATCCTTTTCTTTCGAGAACTCATTTTCAATTTTCAAATACTTGTTTTCATTTGTCAAAGTATCAATCACCTTTTTCAAGCAGTAGATTTTGTCATCTTGTTATGATGTTCTTCCTCTTTGCCTTCACTTTTTATCTCATATATGTGAGAAGGATTCCAAAAAGCTAATCAAGCGTCATTTGGGAGAGAACATGAGAATCATCAATTGCCTCTACTTTTGATTCCCTCGCTAGCGGCAAAGCTCTTCGAATTTTCTTATTAACCTCGCCTTGGTATATCCTTGCAAAGACATTTCAAACCGAAACATATCGACAACATATTCACCCTCGTTCACGACAAAAAGGTAATAAGAATGTGTAAGCATGCTAATTTCTTTTGCACTTTCATAAGCGGAAGTACGATTAAACTCATTTGCATCAGCAAAAAAAAAAAAAAACTCAAACTCATAGCTTTATCATTCAATAGTGACCCTTTCGAAGTGAAAATGACCAAAAAAAAAGAAATAATCTATTACACTTGCACCAATTTAGCCATAAATCCTTCAATTTGGTCAATTTAGCCCCAAATCTTTTGATTATTTGTCAATATAGTCATTTTAGTCATTTTTTGGCTGAAAATTATTGACCTAGACGTTGCAATTCCACGTAGAAAGGCGGATGCTGACATGAGAAATATAATGACCTTTTAATTTATTATGATTTTTTTCTTTTTTTTTCTAACAAGTTTGACGAGGGCCATGACCTTTGCTCGTGGCCGCCTTGCCTGTGTTCAGTGAGGATTAGTCGACCACACTTGCCCGGCTTAGAATTAAAAGAAAAGAAAGAAAGACAAAGATAAATAAAATAATAAACTATAAAGTGTTCAGAAAAATTTAAAAATAAAAATTCTTTACATCATCATTAACTTGTGCCACACAGGATAGTCGGTGTCCGCGTTGGCGATATCCTACCAAAATTGATCGAAAGAAATATAATTAAAGGCAAAATTTTAAAATGTTTAGAACTAAATTGATCAAATTACAAAATTTAAGACTAAATTGATATAAATGTAATATGTTTAGGACTTTTTTTGATAATGTCTTCACTTTTAGGAAGCATATGAAGACCAATTTCGAATAACTGTCCATAATCATAACTTTGAGATTGAATCAAAAAGAAAAATCTATGTTCAAAGCATTCTGATAATCGTAATTCAACCCTCAAAACAATGGAGGTTTAACAGTTGATTGCCCTTCACCAATCCAAGAAGAATTAGATGTTGCCATGATCTTTACCTCAAGCAAATACGGGTACCCGCCTCGGCACCAATTGTTGACACAAATGTACGATAAAAAAAAACTATTGGAAATCAAGTTTCAAGGAACCAAGAAATACAACACAAATGAATAAAGCAAGAAAAAAAACCACTCGGGAGTTTCCCCAAATCTCCAAGTACAATCTCGATCACAAGCCACCAAGGATTTACACTTCACACTCAAGTGTATCTCTCACCTCACTTGTGATTGCAATAGCAAGTGTGTACAAGAGGTTTTTGCACACTTGCAAACCTAATGTAACGGGTGTTGTGGCTGTTGAGAAATTTCGTCGGGAATGGAATGAACAATGGAATCAGATTTTGAGGTGTGTAATCACTCTCTTTAAGGATTTATTTGCCCCACAACGTTGCTAATAATTCCTGCAAATATCGTTCAGGATACAACAAAGTCTCAACGAGAATAACATATAGCAATTATGATATTTCTACAAGATCTCTCTAGAAAAAAATTGAAAATAAATGTTATATTTCTCTTGTGTTCAAAGAACAAAAATTGAGAGAAGAGTGAAGATAATTTTGAAAATGAACAGAACACTTGAATATATATGAGAACGAACACACCTTTTCGCAACCGAAAAGTAGTTAATTCTCACATAACTCTTCGTGTTCAAGCAATTTATTCAATCATACCTTTTCATGTATGAATCGGTAGTTATTTTCGAAGAGACATAAATACTCGAAAATTTGTAAGAATGCCTTAGAAAATAACCGTTGATTGAATAGACGCAACCTTTCAAAGGTCGTCAGAATCTTTCGTGAACAGTCGCACTTTTTCACTAGTAAATAATGGGCACTCACATCCTTTCGATGTGGGACAAGACACCTCTTAGTTTATTTTTACAAACAAACTACTAACAATTCCCCACTTTTTTTTTTTTATAATCAAGGTGTTTTTACAAACAAACTACTAACAATTCCCTACTTTTTTTTTATAATCAAGGTGTTCGGACCAGCTTGCACGCACCTTGACTATTCCTCGAGGAAGACTAGCACAACAACCCACTGCCATGGCCCCTCGCTTAAATCACAAATGCTTATCTAAGGAATTGAACCTAAGACCAGTGCGTCTAACCACATAATCCCCAATGCGCCCTAACCAACTGAGCTACCCATGGATGGTAATCCCCCACTTTGTTTGTAAATATTAAATTACAAAACAAAAATTCTTATAAAATTGCAGCCAACATTTTCATGAGACTAATATACATTTATAAAGGTCTCTTTTGAATTAAACCTTTATTTAGTGCAAGTATCTCAAAATTCTATCAAAGTTACAAGTAACTTGGCTTTAAACTTGTTACTCTATGTAATAGAATCGAACATACCGCACATATACTAAGCTCTTGTTTCAGCGAGAAGTTCATATTTATTAAGCACTATTATGGCCTTGTGCTTATACCTATTTCATGAGCTCTCTAGAAAGCAACCCTAATTTTCGCAAGAAGTTGCACCACTTCTAAGCCTATATAGGTGAAGTATTTTCACGTGTTTCTGTTACTAATGAATACGCTGCTAAAACGTATTATACTTCATTAAGAGTATAACTCAACCTCTAAAAATATGACAGACGATACTGACTTCTCATGTCCGGGCTAGTGACTTTCAGTAACTTGTTTTTACCCATTAAACCTTATAACTAGCGATGTGTTAGTGTCAGGTCAGGTTACCATTACTGGTAATTTTAAGCAAAGGGTTTCAGCTCCATTTCTTTTAATATCACTTTTACCATCTCTCTTGGTAAACCCTTTATAAAGAGATGCCAAATTCTTGTTTGATTTCATCTAGACAATTGTTATGATACCATTTTTAATCAATTGTCTCATGCACTTATGCCTTAGTCTAATAAGTCTATACTTTTCATTATACGCACTACTGTAAGCTCTTGCCAAAGTAGCCTGACTGTCACAATGAATAGAAATAAGAGACATAGGACTAATGAAAAATTGATGTTTAATAGCAAATTTCTAATCCAATCAGCCTATTTTCCAATTGCCGCTAAAAAAATGAATTATGCTTCTATCATTGTGTAAGTTATGCATGTTTGTTTCTTTCTCATCCAAGATATAACACATCCGCTTAATTTCTTGTAATCCAACTAGCGTCGGTATATCCTTTTAATACAACCAGATAATTATTATAGAACAATTACAAATCTTTTAGTTCTCTTAACCAAAATTCTATGACGACATTATAATGTTCTATATTTGGATTACTACTATATATACTCAACTTACACACGAAAAATGTAATCTCAAGTCTAGTATAATGCATCGCATATAATAAAGATCCAATAGCACTCACTATTCAACTTGTGCTACTAGTTTACCAGTATTATACTTTAATTTCATACTTGTACGAAACAGTAAAGTTTCTTTGAAACCAAGATGTTTAAATCCATTTAACATCTTTTCAACCTTAATCACATTGGTTCAAATAGTGACCCTCACTATATTTGTAAATTTAGGTCTCAAGATAGTATATACTCCACTCAAATATTTTAAAAGTATGAAGTTAGATACTTCTTAGTCTTAATGACTTCAGTTATATTCATTCCAAATATAAGCATATATCATCAACGAATAAGAAGACCGCAAATCTATAGTCTTTACTTAATTTAGAATAAATATATTTATGAGCACTATTATTGAAATCATTGGACAATATGAATAAATCAAATTTGTGGCTTAACCCCATAAAGAGATTTAACAAATTTATATACTTTCCTCTCTTTTTTAAGAAGAACAAAACCCTCTAGTTATTCCATGTAAATTTTCTCATTTAAATATCCATTTAAGAAAGTAGTTTCAGCATCCATTTAATGAGCACAAAGATAATAAATGAAAACTAAAACAACAAATTCAAATAGATATTATACGTGCTACAAGAGCATATAAATAGCCATATTCTCAAAATCACTCTTCAAGGAACTCCTTCTTGTCATAACAGGAGTACTAATCCGCGCTCCACCGGGCAATAGTGTCATTCTCATCAAAGATCAGTATCTTGTTAAGAACTATTTGACACATCTTTGAGAATTTCTTATAATTTCCACCGGTTAATCCAAGAGGCCTTTGATCTCAAAGCAATAAATGGTTATTTATGCGTTCTGTCAAAAGCTTGTATTTTTATCTCAGCAAAGCCATGTAAAATTTTGACAGAAATCCTCTCCTTCAGACCTCAAGAAAAGACTTCAGTTCTTTTTAATAACTAAATTAAAGAAAACTGTCCTAAAAAAAAAAAAAAAAAATATTACCTCGCGGGCGCTTCCTTGACCTGTTTAAACAAACTTTTAGTATGTTGGATGCGATTTGTTCCGCAAAGCATCTGCGTGTTTCGAAGCCGCGATATTTCTTCAAGAGCAGATAATCTCATGGTAAAACTCTCTCTTAACGATGGTCTTCTGATCTTCGGGAATTGGATCGCCTCTAATCGTTGACCTTCTTCTTCAAAGTCAATGACCTCCCCACCAGCAACGGTTAGAAACTGCGAAATCAAACCATGCCCGTAGAGTTGCCCGGTCTGTCATTTTTCAATTTTGGCTTCGACTTGCTCCCTTCGTTCGTAGGATTTTCGCCTTGCCGCCTTTGCATCTTCTTTCTTCGCTCCATGAAAAGAAATCCCATCTTTGGTACTCAGGCCCCATTCGCAAACCCCTTCACGTGGTCCATCGCATTCTCAAGCTCTTCGGTTTGGGAAACTGCGTGGATATGGATGGATCGCAAAGAGCCACGTGTCCGGACATCTTCGGAAGTGAGATATCCATACCCGCCTGTGACGGACTCGCACGGAGACTGACATGAACCAAGTTAATCCTTGTCGACAATGCAAGTCGAATCCCGGGACAACAACATCGACAACAATCTCCCGTGGCAAATTGTGTCGAGTACTGAAGGAGGTAGATGAACAGTGAGAGGAGAGATCCAGAGTCCGAGAGCGAATCAGGAGACTCTACGCTGGGACTCATCTCTAAAGTGTTCAAACAATGAAGCAGGAGGATCTTGAAATTTCAAAAATCTGTGGAGGGCGCCAAGTAAGTGTCAACAGTCGGAGCGGTGGAATCATGTGAATGCCATTAGCCACATTCCGCTTTTGAATGAAAGTATATTTTCGTCGTTCTCCATTATTGTCCCTTGCACCGCGTCGTCTACGAAAAGGCACGGACTTCTTATTGTACCCATCCATGATCTTGCAGTTGTCGATTCCCACGGGCACGGATGTAGGGTGTAATTTCTTGCTCTATTGCCCGGTTGATTTGAAACTACACTTCGCTTCGCGTGATCAACCATGGCTTAGCCATTGTTACAATAGTTCTTTACTATCGCCATCTCCACAAATCGCCATGTAATCCGATTGCGTGTCCGATTCCATTATTGCATAAATAAATCCTTAAAATTGTTGAGAAATTTCGTTGGAAATGGGGTGAATAATGGAATCTGATTTTGAGATGTGTAATCTCTTTCTTTAAGGATTTATTTGCCTGACGACGTTACTAAATATCCTCCAGGGTACAACAAAGTCTCAATGAGAATAGCAGATAACAATTCTGATATTTATGCAGGATCTCTTTAAGAAACAATTGAAAACAAAGGCTGTATTTCTCTTATGTTCAAAGAACGAAAATTGACAGAAGAAATGAAGATAATTCTGAAAATGAACAGAACAATTAAATATATAATAAGAATGAACACACCTTTTCGCGTACGAAAAGTAGTTAATCCTCATGCAACTCTTCGTGTCCAAACAATTTATTCAATCATACATTTTCATGTATGAATCGGTAGTTATTTTCGAAGAGACACAAACATTCGGAAGGTTATAAGAATGACTTAGAAAATAAACGTTGATTGAATAGACGCAATATTTCAAAGGTCGTCAGAATCCTTCGTGAATAGTCGTACTGTTTCACTAAAAAATAATGGTAATTATTGATTTGTGCCAAATTTAATCCACGTCGTCACTCACATACTTTCGATTTGGGACAAGACACCTTTTAGTTTGTTTTTACAAACAAACTACCAACAATAACCCCCTGAATACGTTATACTAATACCAAACAAGGCTTCCAAATGGCAATATGTTTTTTTTTTAACCATTGAGACTTCTGAGTGCCCGCTCTTGGAATTTCGATCGCCCACTCGGTCTTTAGATAAAAAGTGGTAAAATTAGAGTTCTAGTCGGAAGCCTGGACGTAAGGCTTGGTCGACCAAACCATCGCTGACCATAAGGAACTGCCACGACCCTTAGTATTAAAGTATGAGTTATTGATGGGGTTCTCTGATCACAGAGGCGCATACATTTAATAAGAGTTTCCCTTGAGAAAATAATTGTCAAATTCACTTAGTCTTAGAGTCGGTTCATCCAAAATTTTGGAATAATTCTCTATCTCCTTCCACAATTTTTCATCGAGGTCGATGGGCTAATAAGTCAGCAAAATGCACGATTCAAGAGTTCAATAATCTTGTAGTCGGGTCCCAGCCTGTTTGACGGTGTGGATTCGGACACCATGGATTAGGGCACTCCGTCATCAAAGACTCGTGCTGTTTGCACTTTCAATACTTTCACCTAATGTCAAGGTCATGCCATTCTAGATTGCAACTATCTCTTCCTTAGAAAGACGATAACGCTTTATTGACATACACATTCTCAGATTCCGCTTTCCTTATCAAACAAGCCCTTCGATCCACCAAACTTCCACTTCCATATACCAAACTCTGGAAAAAATTATCAAAGAAAGTCATAAACTTATTGCATTTTTGCCAATTCGATCCTAAACTTTTTCATTTTTTTCCCAATTGATTCCTTTTGCCTTAAAATCGATGGACGGCGACTATCATTCGTGGCAAAGCCGTCGCTGACGTAGATGCTTTTTAATAAAATTTAGCACTGAATTCGTAAAATCAAAATATTTAGGATTGAATTGACAAAAGTATAGTAGGTTTTGTTGACACCTAAATTTTAATTTTTAAAAATTCATCTATTTCACAAAATGAGAACTAGTCTTAGTTCTCACAAAAATAAATTCTCATACATTGCATATTTATTTTATGTCATGCATTTGCAAAGAGTGGATCAATCGAGTTTAATCCATCAAACATCCGGATCGAACTAATTATCAATTTTTTACCAAGGGAGAAGATGGCCGAAAATTTCATAGGTTTGGACTTCATTCGAATTTAATTCATGTCCAATTTAGGTCTTTTAATGCAATGCTTTCAATTAATTACCAATTTAATTAGTTAAAGCCCGATTAGGCTCTGAATCCGCACAAATTAGCCCATAAATGGGAGAATTTCGGCCAAGTCATATGCTCCTCTATTGTTGCCGAAATTTTGAGCATCCTAGCCCACAAAGGACAGAAAATTCAATCCAACGGCTATTATTTCTCGAATTCAATTGGAAAAAATAAACCCTACGGCTTTCTTAATCTATATATATTTCACATTAGCCTAGGTTAGAGGAGTAGCTTCATAATTTTTTCAAGAAAAAACGTGAGAACAAGAGGGAGCTTCATTCACATACTTAAAAATTCGGCACTTTTGAGATAGGAAAAGAGGGAGTTCGAGAGTTTCTCCTCCCTAGAGGATCGAAGCTTTCCTCCAGTTCGCATATCCGCCGCCGCTCCCACCTGTTCGTGCTCGATCACTGCCGTCGCTCAGCCTATTTCGCATCACGTTAGAAGCCCGATGTCCCCAACGTGTTCGACCCCCTCGACATTATCTCATCTCCCACTCGAGCAACTCTATTTGCTCACGGTTGTTGTTGCTTATCACCGATCATCACCGGAGCGGACGAACATCAAACTAAGCTGCTGTCCAGCCATCGCTCAGCCTTGTTTTGAGGGTAATCAGCCTCTGTTTTCGTGTTATTTGAGGATCTAACATTGCTACTATGTGTGGTAGATCAATTGGAAGTGGTCTCTAGCAAGTCAGGTCCCGAAAAATGCTATTTTTTTGCGCAAACCTGAACACTGTGTCTGCCGGAATATGGCTCTGAAAAAAGGTAAATTTTCTCATTCTTATGCGTGTTCAATTGTCAACATGCATGTATGTTCATATGCTTTGATGGATATATGTGTGTTCATGACCAAAATCGAGAAATTGAGTCTTTTTGCTATGAACCGAACATCAAGCTAATGGTGGCATAAAAATCAGATTTTTGTGAAGATAATTCGTCTATGAGATAAATTGAGGTACATGATGTTCTCGAGAATTGCTTGTTTCCTGAGTAAAAAATCGCATGTCATCATGGTGATCTGAATTGGACAGAAATCAGATTTTCTGTTAGTTGAGAAACCAATTTGTGATGCACAAATTTTCATGATGGCCGAATTTTCCATATGCTAGAGATAATTTTCGACTTGAATCCTCATGCTAGTTGAACATGCAAGTTGGTTGGATTGAATATTTTAGCCGTTATCTTGGTTCTCATGAATTATCTTGGGATTTTTTTTTTTTTAGAGATAGGATGTCCGTATAGTATTTTTAATTCAATAAAAAATCCTAAGCACATATCCGAAATTTAGGAAGTTATCTAAAATATTTCCAAACTTTAAAGATAGCTTTCTAAAAATCTGAAGATTAAAGATGAGATTTCACTCGAATTAAGATATCTTTCAAAATTCTAAAGATTATCTAAAATTTCCTAAAAAAATCTCAAGATATAATATTTCTTAATTTAAAAGATATGTTCCTTGGTGGACATGGTATTATACCCTCGAAAATTTCAGCTAATCCATGAGATTTTTGAAATTCCTTAGCCTTTGATTGACTCATCTTTCCTAATTTAAAATGTATGCACATTTTTAAACAATAATATATGCTCCTCACGTGTCTTGACCCTTGGAAAAATTAAATCATACACATTACCCAAGATCTTATGGGGCGGGATGTTGATTTAGTATAAGACTTCATATTTTTTTCCCTATGGCAAGAGGGACAATTGGCAAGAGGTACATTGTCATCTTATATGCGTATTCGCATATTGACTCGAATCTTCAAGGATGTAGCGACAAAAATTCTACTCTAACTTGAATCTTTGGGAATGAGTGAATTATCGAAAATTCGGATTTCAAGGTATATTATAGGCATTCATGTTTAATCGTGTTCAAACTCCTTTTTTTTAAGAAATCCGAAAAGAAATTAAAAAAATGAGAGAAGAAAATTGAAAACCCACAGAAAACAGAAAAAAAGAAAAAGAAAAAAGCATTTAGTCACATAAACCAATAAAAAAGGTATTTTTATTAAATTGGTACAGAAAGGGTATTAATTGATTTTTTTAATTAATGTAACCAAGTCCCCAAACTCATTATCTTTTGTCCACAGGAATAAAATGGTTCTCCCGCTATTTTATTTAGGTTTCTAATCGACCTATCAAGAAATAATTAGTGAGTCTCCTAAATGAAACAAATCATTTCAGTGAAACCTAAGTTTCGAATTTGTAGGGCTTGGGAGAGTCCGTACTAAGTTAGTTAATTCATCTAATTAACCTAATAATTCATTAATCTAATGAATCTGATTTTAGGTTGTGACAGATTTAATAGCTTTTTCTTTTTTTAACAATTTACCCCACAGTCGTCACCGGTAAATGGAGGTTATTCTATGCTTTTGGATTGCCTCTATCTCGTTTCTAGCGTGGCTATTGTGCTTAAATAATTTTTATGTTAATGAAGAGAGCTTCGCTATTTATATAACAGCCAGCATGTCTAATGCGGTTGCCAGCTAGAACAAAATTGCAAAAGAAATTTGCAAACCTTATCTCCCAAACATCCACCTTTACGAAAGCATATTAATACATAGAATTAGAATCTACCTTTGGGACGTAGCTCTTTTTCTCTTTCTGTGTGCACTATAACATTTTGCCGTGTGTATCCTCTAGGATTAGGAGCAAAACTCGTAATGGAATAAGGAGTAAAGATGAGAAAGAGAAATCGAAACGCAAATGTTCATTCTTGTTCACCCTAAGTTAGGCTTATGTCCAACAAAGAATTTCACTGTAACTAGCACATCTCACATCTTTATTACAACTTTCAATTACTAGAGAAAGAGATTGTATACAACAGTAGCTACTCATAGACCTGAATCCCAACTATCAATAAAATGCGGGCTTTGAATATAAAAACCCTTTGGTATCCTCCTATGTTTTTATGACGATGAAGAGTAAGAACCGCACTCGAACACATCTGACTAATCGAGAAAAGAAATTCTTAATAGCTTGTGCTATTGTCGTGGGCGATCTACTAGTCACTTCATGAGAAGGTCGGTCTTGGGCTTGCTCTCAAGGTTAGGCTTCACTTCTTCGGGCCTGCTGAACTTGGGCTCTAACAATCTTCTTCCTGGCTTCAGAAACATCCCAAACCGATAGCCAGGGTCTCCATTCAAATTGCTCAAAAAGTTTTAGGCTTTAACAATCTTCATATATCCAATGCTGCTCAATTAAAAAAGCAACCCTACAATGATGACAATAAATGTGAGAAAAAAAATCATGGTGGATATGGTATTTAGAAGTCAAATTGTGCATCATGCTACGTCGCAATCTAGCACAACCATCCTATTTCGATAATTTTTAACTCTTGGGTGTTGCTACCGGAACAGGTCAAGCTAATTGCGTGTACCGTTTGTCACTGCTTAGTAATGTTATTCGTCGATTTCTCCTTTTTGACTCGAAATTATGTGTACACGAGTTTCCACTTAGAGTAGGAAACATGTTTCGATTAGGCATTTTATACTTCTTCTTTTTTCCATGCAAAGAATTTAAGCATGAGCTATGTGTCATGGGCTAATGCTCGGGATTGAGATCACGTGGTGACTTAGACTTCTTTAGATTGATGAATTGCCTAAGGCAAGCCTTTGCAAGGGATTGAATGCTCACTAGCCCACTCGGATCGTAGAGAGAAAGTAGAGGAAGAAGTTGTTGGGATTGTTTCCACATCGATTGTGGAATGGGCTGGTGATCGGTTAATAAGTGTGAGGAAAAGTCTCAACTTTTAAGGCAGCTTTTGAGTTGAGAGAGACCCAAGACCACCTAACACTGGTATCAGAGCCTAGGTTACCCACAAGTCTGGACCTAATAGTCACTCAGTAGAGATACGGGTTGTCGTTCCCTCCGACCCATGGCTCGATGTGTGAGGAGGAGATTGTTGGGGTTGTTTCCACATCGGTTGTGGAAGGGGCTGGTCGTCGGTTAATAAGTGTGAAGAAAGTCTCAACCTTTGAGCTAGCTTTGGGTTGAGAGAGACTCAAGACTATCCAACATACTACTCAACAGAAGTTCTGGGAGAGAATGATTCCATTCTAAATGCTAGTTGATTATATGTGAGGAGAGAGCTTTCCCATTTATACATGAGGCCTATCAATTTGTACCATTCATTGCTCCTTGGTCAAAGGGTTAATTCACTAAAAAAAAAAAAAAAAGAAACACCAACTTTAGATCTAATGACAATTCTGGCCAAAATCTTTTTTTTATCTTATAAAAAAATCAACTTTATATCCAATGACGATTCTGACGATTTTGGCCCGAATTTTCTTTTCATCCCATGAAAAATCATTAAATTTATCTCAAGTCCTAAATCAGGCCGCCATTAGTTTGGAAATAATTAAGGCTCGTTTAATGAAGAATCTGTATTGAGTTACATTAAGGGGTATCGCCATTGTCAAAAATTCTGAAAGTTTAATCACTCTGGATTCAACGCTCATCTTTGCGTGCTTAAGTGTATTTTTCCCTTTCGGCAACATGCATATTCCGACACGTCCTAAATATGATTATTATTACAATAATCAACACCGTAATCAATCAAATAATCATGCAAATGAATGTCCTCCTCCTGGTACTGGATTAAGTAGGAATTTGTGACATCGTGCGATCGATGCTAGGAGTTCATGTTAGGAAATTAGGGATGAGACAATTATCATCTTAGAAGATCTCTGAAGGCGGGTAGTGGCCTCTCGTGCGCAATTAGTCAAGCTTATGTTGATCTCTTGATAATAGCTATGGTAGGCCGAAATTAGTTATTGTGCTGAAGGATTTGAATGTTTGCTTTAGAAATTAAATGCCCAAGCCAAATTGGGCATGGCACGATCAATTATGAGGATGCGTTGCCATACTGCCGTTTAAAACGATCTAGGGAAGGTTGGCCCGATGTTCCGAATCATCATGCCCGACATGGGCTTGTCCTCGACTTGGAAACTTTCAGCTTGCGGCAAATGTTATCAAAGCAGGTTTCCCAAACTATATGCGCTAATCTGTTGCCACATTTCCAACAATTAGAGAAACCTCCGTTAGTTTGCTAAGATCAAGAGAAGTCTAATAGGAGAAAGAAAGTGCTGCCGAGAGATTGCAGTTAACTTAGGATGCCACACTTTTCATGGAGATCACAAGTGTCTTGAGATTAGCAAACGACTCCGAAGGGGAAGCAACTGATAGAGTAGAGTGGCATGTTCTGTTAGGCAAGTGATTCCCATTTATGTAAGTCTCCAATAAAGTTGTAGTGGTGGCTGAATAAGACGAGCAAGTGACAGAATAGACCGCAACAAGAATTAGATGGGGGAGACTAAGAGTAGCCTAGCTCGATTTCTCCCATATTCATGTGGGCTGAATAGTGGGGCTTTATGACATTGAAGTAACGTGCAAGAGCTGAAGAAGGGCTGACACAAATGGTTGGTGGTAGTGGCATCAAGGTGTTTATGTCGAGAATCCAGTGATCCGATGATTAATCTTAGAGGAACTCTGACGGTCGGATTGGGCTCCCTTGCACAAACTCATCCGGAGTTGATGTCCCTTCTTGATGATGTTGACGGCTGGTCGAAAGCGATGTTGGCTAAGAGTATTGCAGAGAGGGATGGAATATAGGTGGTTTCAAGAAACTTGACAAAATATTGCCAAACTAAAGGCGTCAAGTTTGATATAAGCACAAGAGCAGTGACTATGTGGGTTATATCAGTTAGTGCAGTGGTAATTAATGTAAGGAGAGATATATAAAAACGATGCACTCAGAGCTTTATAATGGTTCGATTTGTACTAATCCTACGTCTACTCTTCCAACAACCTACTGCCTGAATTCCGTTAGCAATCTTTAAGCATTTACAGTGTTATGTGCCGCTTATACCCAATCACCTTTTTCCAAAGCTGGTGCTGCTTATATCCAAGCTTGTAGATAACACTATCTCACACCTAAACATAAACTATAATATTGATGCACTTCTCAAGAGATTACGATTTAGGTGCATAGAAGTCAATATAAGAATGCAATGCTCTCTCGATAGTTGGATTGGTTGTCATTCTTTGATCAATATTTTTCTTCAGTGTCTCGTTCATGCTCTTTTATACTCCTTAACATCCAATTTTCTCATTGGACAATCTTCACCACAATCAATCTCCAAGTCAATTGTTGGACGGTTGTTGAGCATATTAACTGAGCTGAGTCGTTTATGTCAATCAATTTGAGTTTCTGTAGATTTGGTCGTCCATACAACCAAATCTTCAGTTTCTAGAATTAGAGTTGCTCAAAGTCGAGAAAATAACTTGTGTTCAGGTTGATTGCCAATCAATCAAGATATCATACGTAATTGGTATCTTCCGCATACATATTCTTTGAGAGTGATAATCGATCAACCTGTTATAAAATTAAGATCCATACTAGATCACAAGCCTTCAAAAGATAAAATAACTTATCTCAGGATATTATCCTCAGTCCCTGATAATATCAAGCTTCTAGTTATTTCAGACTTTGGTTATATCAGTTTTCCCGGTTATATCCAACTACATCTCATTAGGAACTTCGAGTAAGATGGTGATGTACATCCTGTTGACTGTTCACCTTGGTACCTCCAAGTCTTTATGAACTCTCCATTCTTCTAGACTTGTTCACGTAGGTCCTTCTAGCTGTTTCAAATATTTTCACTTCGCATATCTAAGTTTCTTTTGCGCGGATATTACCTGAGGCATAAACATCGCTTGTACATATCATGCTCATAAGGAATCATATTCTATTTTACCAACTTTAAAGCATATTAGTAGGTTTTTTTTATCAATAGAAACCCTGTTGTTATGCTAAAGTTATTTTTAAGTCTCGGACTGAATGTTCGAGTTAAATTGGGTGTGGTACGGTCTGAAGATGCAATTTGCCCTACTCTCCTTGGAGATGATCTATCAAAGGAAGTCTGGTCCGATGTTCCAACTCATCAGGCCAGCGTAGGGTTGTCCATGGCCAGGAAACTTCGGCCCGTGACACTGGCATGCCACATTGCGTTAGCGACGGAAAAAAACTAAAGATTGCTGGAAATGTTAGACTACTAATAGTTGGGGGTCCTCATGCCACAACTAATTAGAGAAAAAGACGAACCCTTTTTTCTCTATGTACATGGTAGAACTCTATTGACCATAATGGGTAAAATAAAGGGTTTGCATGTACAAAACGAGGAGGGCCTTATTATATTTTTCTCTCTTTCACATCTCTCAACTATGGCTTTAAATTCACTCATGGATAGCTCAGTTGGTTAAGTTGCACTTGAAATTGTGTGTATTGAAAAGGTAGTCTAGTCTTTTCTATAGTCAGTGAGCCCTAATACTCACTATATATACAAGATGATGTATTTTGATTTGTTAATTTGATGGCGATTATATTTTCCAACATGGTATCAGAGCCTATGATTGTCACTAAAATCCTCTTTCAGTAAAAAAAAAAACAAAACTAGATCGAGATCACCCAGCAACGCCATTGCCCAACATTACCCGACGTTGTTCGACACCACCAACCGGCGTTGTTCGACACCACCAACCAGCATTGCTGGACGACACTCGGCGTTGCCCGACCAGCGTCGCCTGATGTCTAGATCGTGAATCAGCATCGCCCCACGCTTGGAAGCATCGCCAACCAGCGTTCGTGAACCAACGTCACCCTACATCATGGTCCAATAAGAACACAGGGCAAAGAAAAAACAAGAAGACAAAGAAAATGGATTTGCGGTAACTTCTCATATTGTTAATGCCCTCAGGATAATTATTGATTGCCGTTCCCTTTTTTTTTTTGGTCTTGGGTTGTCTACGGAGAACGAAAACCCAATCTCATTTTTTGGTCTTGCCCTTCAACTAACTGATGAATTGCCAGATGTATAATCTCATGACCTTTAAATCCATGAATTGAATTTTGATGCACTTCATCAACTTGTGACCTTCAAGGTACTTCTCTTGAAACAATAGTTGGATGAGTCATGTCTGGATAGAAGATGTACACATTAGAAGCCTTAATCAATTGGATCGCCAGTGCTTGAGGCATAGTAGTGATAGGTTTGTTGTATTGTGAGGTAAAACAACAAAATGCTAAAGGTGGATTATGAAGCTAAGTTCCTTGCATAATGTTGAAGTTTATTGATGATTGTTGATTATAGGGTTTGTTAATGCCCTATGGTGATTTGTGATTCTGTTCTCATGAGTTATTGTGTTTGGTAGTGATTGGTGGAAATTATTACCTTTGGGGCACGAGGTGCAAATTTCTGTTAGGTTCACCTTTATATTACAATTGAGTTATGATTGATACTTCTGGAAATATGGATACCAGTCTCACTAATCTGAAGTTAATCTCTGTTAAGCTTGATGGGACCAATTACCCCTCTTGATCTGTGGCAGTCGAAACATTTCTTTTAGTCACCAAACAATTGAGTTATCTAACTTCATCACCACCTACGGATAAAACAAAGATTGATGATTGGCGTTCCGGCGATGCTGCTATTCGGACATTGTTATGGAATACCATGGATTTGAAAATTAGTCCTTAGTTTATGCGGTGTACATCAGCTCAAGCTATTTGGGACAAATGTGCTCTTATGTTTTCCGGTCGCGATAATATGACTCGCGTTTGTGATGTGTGGTAGGAGTTGTTTGACATGCGTATTGGAGACATGTCTGCATCAGATTATTATTCTAGATTCACTACCCTCTGTGAGAAACTGGATACTTATTTACCCGCCACTGATGATATTAGAAAGTTGGCCAAGCGCCAACAGGATATGAGAGTTGTGTTATTTCTTCGAGGACTTAGTCGTACCCATTCTTCTCTCAGACAGTAGATTATCTCTCACAGTACTCTTCCATCAGTAAATGATGTCTTTTCTTGAGTTCTTCGATGTGTGCCTGATTCATTATCATCTACATATGTTGCAAGTGCTATGGTCTCTCAGTCTATTGGGGGCCGTGGAGGCCGGGGGCGTGGTCCTCGGGGTCGTGGCAGGTCTGTATTTTCTTCAAGTCATGGACGAGATGGTGGTAGGGGTGCTGGAAGTTCTCGTTATTGCAAATACTATCAGCGAACTGGTCATACTGAACCTTATTGTTATTTATTGCATCCTGAGCTTCGTCCACGGGCTGCTTATGCCGAAGCAGCAGAATCTCCAGTACAAAAGGTTCGCGACCAATCACAGGAGTTACCTAGCACCATTATGCTGTCTCGCACCGAGTACGAGTCCTTAGTGCGTCCTAATCAGGTGGTCGATTCCTCTACTCCTACAGCTAATTAGCATAGAGTTCTTCAGGTAGTCCATCTTGTTTACTCTCGTCTGCGCCCACTACCTGGGTTGTAAACTCCAGGAGCCACAAATCATATGACCGGTAATTCTAAGTTGTTGTCTAATATTACTTCTATGTCACCTAGTTCCATTATATTTGCTGATGATTCACATTCACATATCACTGGTCAAGGAAATGTAACCCTGGGTTCCTCTCTTACTCTTTCATCTATTTATCATTTCCCAGCTTTCCCATATAATTTGCTCTCTGTTAGTTCTCTTACTTGAGATTTGAATTGTTCCGTAACCTTTACTTCCACTCATTGCATCTTTCAGGATCAGAGGACCGGACGGATGATTGGTGGAGCACATGAGTCCAATGGGCTATACTACCTAAACAAGGACCTTATTGCAGTAGCTGCTCAAAAGAAATTTGCCTCCGATTTATTTCATATGCATTGTCGTATGGGTCATCCACCTCTTGACATTCTTAGTCATTTTTCACCCATTTTCGAATCTATGAGTTCTATCTAATGTGATGCTTGCCAATTAGGCAAACACCATCGGGTGTCATTTCCTTTTCATATCCAGCGTCGTGTGTCGAGCCCTTTTCAGTTAGTCCATTCTAATGTTTGGGGATCGTGTCGTGTCAGTGATATGTCTGGTTATACATATTTTGTTACATTCGTGGATGATTATTCTCGAGTGACGTGGTCATATTTAATAAAAGATCGCACTGAAGTTTTTTTTTGTTTTCGTATGTTTTACTTTGAAATTCTTAATCAATATCATGTTTCTATTAAAAGTTTGCGTTCTGATAATGCCAAAGAATATATAACTGCTTCTTCTGGCTTTCAATCATTTCTTATATCTCACGGGATTTTGCATCAGACTTCTTGTTCCTATACTCCCCAACAAAATGGGGTGGTTGAACGAAAAAATCGTCATCTCCTTGATGTGGCCCGTTACCTACTTTTTCATATGAATCTCCCTAAAATATACTGGGGGCATGTTGTCCTTACAGCATGTTATCTCATAAATCGTCTTCCATCCTCAGTGCTTCATGGGGGAATACCTTTAAATCGTCTTCCATCCTCAGTGCTTCATGGGGGAATACCTTTCTCCACTATCGATCTTAAAAGTCCACTTTTTGCTTTACCGCTTCGTGTATTTGGATATGTTTGTTTTGTGCATCGTCTTGCTCTTGGTCATGATAAACTCGATCCACAAGCTGAAAAGTACGTGTTTCTTGGATATTCTAGAACTCAGAAAAGATATAAATGTTATTGTCCGATTAGTCGGTAGTTGTATGTCTCAATAGATGTCACTTTCTTTGAAGATAAGTCATATTACTCTTCTACAGCAGATCCTTCTGAAGATGTTATGTCTTCGACTATGACTCCACTACCACTTATTCCCTTAGCGAGTATGCATGAGTCGTAAGCGTCATCGTTTAATTTTCAATTTGCTAACAATACTTATCAATGGCGTCGACATGTTCAACATGAGATAGCACAGTCGTCGCCTACATTGGATATGATGTCTCATCGTCTGATCCACCAGCTCCCTCTGAGCCTTCTTCTACTATTGATATTCCCATAGCATTGCGCAAAAGTACACGTGCTTGTGCTGGTCAACCCAACCGTCGATTTACTCTATATAATGGATTGTCTTGTCATATACATACTAGTTATCCTCTTTCTCAATTTTTGTCATACGATTGTATTTCTCCTCAATACTCCTCGTTTGTTGCATCTTTATCTGTTGTATCTATGCCAAGTACCGTTGTAGAGTGTCATGCCTCGCGCCCCGAGCACGAGCACGCGACTCCTTGCAAGCAAACCAAATATCTCTCGTGGTCTCAAGATCCACACATAAGTCGAGAGACATATAATATACAAGCACGCGGAAGCAATAATGAAATAACTCATCCGTACAAAATATGAAGTGGAACCTGGATAGTACAAATACTGTCATACATGATATCCAACTGTTCATACAGATACGAGCTACAAAATCTGCTAACATGGGGGACAGTGTAAGTACACAAAAGTGATCCATCATCATCAACCAACTCTTAAACAAGGTCAGGATCGCCATCAAAAGACCGACTGGCAAGCTGGGAGCTCCTAAGACGAGCTGATAGAGTCATCGGTCTCCTCTGCGTCCTCCGTGGGCTCATACTCCGAAAAGGTCTCAAAGCGAACCTCTATGGTATACTCCATGGTCTCCTCAACAGATGGCTCCACGAGATCCTCCTCAGTCGCCTCGACCACTATGACCTCTTCCTCTGTGTCTTTTAAGGTCGGAGTCCTGTCCGGTCCATTCCTTGAACCGGCAATAGACCCCTTAGCCAAGTCTAAGTCTCGGGTGGGGTGGCACCAACTAGGGACAACTCCCTGGGGCACCTCATTAGGCTTTAGAGGCTCGGTAGACATATCCCTGACCTTCCTGAACCAGGCCTCATACCTGTGAGGCTTCCAACGTACTACCCTCATCTACCCAAAATACAGTACACTCCCTGACATAAATGGTTCCCTACTCGTCAGGAAACTCATAAAAATAGGTGGACATCTCCTTGGGGTCACTAAAACGGATAAGCCACATCTTCAATGCCTAAGATCTGTAAAAAAAAAAAAAAAGGGGATCCCCAACGGGGTGAGATTCACATCTTAGTAAAGTGGGTCCTAATCCTAGATTAGGTTAACCGTCCACTCAGGCAGTCATAAAGATCAACATTTCACACAAACAAACATAATAGGCGATTCAAGTATCAATACAACGCACAATGTCCGGCATGCAATCATAGCATGATAACACATCCAGATGATCATACACGAATAACCATGCCACATCATCACTTCCACCCTTCACACCTGCCTCAATATCATGCCTGTGTTTAGAACGCATCAAGCTCAGTCTATATAAACACATCAAACCGTCATTGACAACCCGCGTAAATGCATCAGGTTTCAATGATAATCTGGGCCAATGTCGACACGTCACATCTCCGTCCCGCGTAAACGCATCAGGATTGTGGCCATTTTAACCCCGCGTCTCTTACGCATCAGGGTGCCACACAACTCCAACCACGCGCCTCAGCGCCTCAGAGTAACCATCACACTACCTCACGTCTCATACGCATTAGGGTCTCGCCTCCTCTCCGTCATGCCACAATCACAAATCATGCGCACAAGGCCAAGCGCAACTCATGCACAAATAATGCATCCATGGCATGCAAGACGATTCAATCAACGTGCAACAAGGTAACCAATTCAAAGCACGAATATTAGCACACATGCAATCCTCTGTACCGTCCTAAGACGCACAAGGAACAATCTCATAAAAACCTTACAAGAATCACCTAAAATTTACTCGACTAGCCAAATCGAGTCTAATCTTCCTATCTTAGGTTTAGGGTTCCCTTACCTTAAGCTTGATACCACAAAAATCTTCTCCTCAAGCCCTCAGCAATTCAATCTCAATGGTCCAAAAACAAACCCACCGTACAACCTAGGAAAATCCAACCAATTGTCAATTTCTCTTGTTCAATTCACCCATCCATGAACCATCAACCTTAATAACACATTCCTCAACATCCTAACATGTCTCAGTAATGAATTTGAGACTCAAAACCAACAGCCAATAGCCGAGCATATCCAGCACTTAACCTACTCCAATTCCACCATTTAATCACTAACCTACTAGCTAACATGTCTATCTAAGGGTCTAAGAGGCTCACCGAAGATTTGAGGCCGTGTCGTCGTCGGAAATCCCTTGAAAGTCGTCGGTTCCCTCAAGTCCTTAAACTGACAGTTTCTGTCCAACAATCACAAGACTCATTTGGGGTCAAAACTTCATCAAATTGACCTCAACTTTTTACCATAGATCACTCTACAAGTCCCCTAGACCTCTACAAAATTTGATCTCAAGACTCCAACGTTTCGAGGTTCTAAGAGGTCAGAATCTACCTACCTCAGATTGTGTCAGTTTCCATTGGCTTCTAGGAGAATGGCTGGCCGAAGCTTTTCAGTGGGTCAATCGATGCGCTTCCACTTCGAGGACGTCGGCAAGAGGCTGAGCTAGGAGGAGATGGTAGGCCGGAGTCCAGGCGGTGGCCGGAGGGGGTTGTCGAAGCTGGCGAACGGCGGCATAGAAACTAGTTAGCGAGCGGTAGAAAGAGAGAAAGAAGGAGATGGCGGTTCTCGGTGAAAATGGGAGTGTATGGCCGGCCAAGAGGAGAGAGTGAGAAGCTATATTCAATCTTCAAAGTCAAAGGTTGAATTGTGATTGGCAAAAAGTGGACACGACCACTCTTTAGCTAATCCATTGACACATGTCCTAAGTGTCAATCAATGTGATCCAATGGCCACAATCTCTCCCAATTTTCGGTGGCTCTTGGGGTGGTTGAAAGACCAAAATGTACTCCTTCAATTGCATAAGCAAGGTTAAAGCTTTGAGGAGTAAAATGATAATTTTACCCCTGACGTCCGGAACGTCGTTTTTCTCATTCCAATATTCTTCGATAAGACGACGGCCAATCCAAACATGACGTTGGAATTCTTGATTCTCCATTTTTAATTTTCAAGACTCATTTCTGATTGTTTTCCCTATCAAACGTGGTTCCAACTTATCCCGAACCGACGGTAGCTTTTGTAGACGTTGTGCGTATCACCCTGTAATTCATATCACATTTAGAGCTCGTCAATTCATGGTGACTTTGGTTGTCATGTAATTTTGAGGGTCTATCACTAGTTCCTATGGTCTCGATCATCACTGTGTGATTTAGGAAAATTTCGCAAATTATACATTGGTTAAGTGGCATCACCCGCGCTCCAATCGTATAACACTAGCAAGTCATTCCTTAATCGTTCTTAGATCGACCTTTTATGGTTCTAAATGTCCCCTCGACAATTCTTATGGTCAACGCGCCATTTCCTATTCGAGTTCCCTAAGTCCACGTATCTGGTTTAGCGTTGGCCTTTCCCTTTTGGTCAGTCTACTCAAATTGATTAGATTTGAGCGAGATATGACTAAAACACATCGCTAGATATATCTCTCATTAATGAGTTTGAAAATGACTGGGAAATCAGAATGTCACAACTCTTCCCCCCTTCACAAAAATTTTATCCCCGAAATTTATATCTAACTTAATTACTCAAATAAATGGGGGTGTTGTCGCCTCATCGTCTCTTCATTTTTCCACGTGGTGCCTTTGGTTCCATGGTGCTCCCATACGATTTTGACTAATGGAATCGTCTTATTCCTTAGAGTTTGCTCCTTCCGATCTTCGATCTAGATGGGCTTCTCCGCGTAGGATATCTGGTCGTCCACTTCTATGACCTCATAATCCAGCACATATGTCGGGTCTAGTTCATATTTTCATAGCATTGACACATGGAAGACATTATGCACCTGGAATAGATTAGGCGGCAATGCAAGCCTGTAGGCCAAGGTTCCAATCCGCTCCAATATCTCGAATGGGCCTACATACATTGGGCTTAGTTTTCCCTTCTTTCCAAATCGCGATAATCCCCTCATCGGCGACACTTTGAGGAAGACATTTGCCTACTTGAAATTCCAAAGGCTTACGCCGCTTAATAGCATAACTCTTCTGATGACTATATGCCGTCTTCAATCTATTCCGAATTAATTTCACTGCTTCCACCGATTGTTCTACCAACTCTGAGCCTATGATACTTCTTTCTTCAACCTCATCCCAGCAAATCGGAGTTCTACAAGCCCTTCCATAGATCACTTCAAATGGTGCCATCTGGATACTCTGTTGGTACTATTATTGTATGCGAATTCCACCAAATGTAGTTGATCCTCCCATCCACCTTTAAAATCTATGATGCATGCTTGCAACATATTCTCAAGAGTTTGAATCGTCCTTTCTGACTGTCCGTCTGTCTGTGGATGGTACACAGTGCTAAACTATAATCGGGTTCCCATAGCATCTTGTAGGCTTTTCTAAAAGTTTGTCGTGAAATTAGGATCTCTATCCGAGGTAATCGTCACAAGCACTCCATGTAGTCTCACAATCTGCCTCATGTATAACTCGGCGTATCTATCCATTGCGACATCCTTTCGCACAGGAATGAAGTGGACGGACTTGGTCAATCTGTCCACGACTACTCATATAGAGTCGTGACCTCTCTGGCTCTTCGGGAGTCCCATCACAAAATCCATAGTTATATGCTCCCACTTCCATTCCAGAATCTCCAGCGGCTGTAATAGTCCTCCAAGCTTACAGTGTTGCGCTTTCACTTGCTGGCATGTCAAATACTTAGCCACATACTTTGCTACGTCCACCTTCATCCCGTTCTATCAATAGTGCTATCGCAAGTTCTGATACATCTTCATACTTCTAGGGTGGATATTATAATTACTCCTATGAGCCTCTGACAAAATCCTTTCCCGGAGTCCGTCATCATTTGACACGCACAGCCGTCCTCAAAATTTCAAAATTCCATCCTCTAACACCTAAAATTCTGGTTTTCTCTTCGTTGCGTCTATCTCCAGGATCTTCTGAATTTTTAGGTTCGTAGACTATAAGGCCTTTATCCATTCCTAGACCTTAGGTTCTACCCTCAATGTAGCTATCAGACTAGACAACTGGCAGATTTCCAACCTGAACTCAGAATCTCTCAAATCCTCAATCATCGACCATTCCTTTATTAGCAAACAGGCGATGCTTGACTTCCAACTAAGCACATCTGCTACTCTGTTTGCCTTCACAGGGTGATACAGTATATCACAATTATAGTCTTTGAGCAGCTCCATCCACCGACGCTGCCTCATATTCAGCTCTTTCTAGGAAAACAGATACTTTAAGCTCTGGTGGTCGGTATAAATCTGAAACTTTTCGCCACATAAGTAATGTCTCCAAATCTTCAGAGCAAATATAATCGCTGCTAACTTCAGATCATGCGTTGGGTAGTTCATTTCATGTGGTCTCAGCTCTCAGGATGCGTAGGCCACTACTCTTCCATGCTGCATTAACACACAACTCAATCCTTTCAGCGAGGCATCGCTGTATATCTCATAGCCCCCTGGTCTTGATGGAATCGTCAACACCGGTGCAGTCGTCAACCAATGCTTGAGCTCTTGGAAATTCCTTTCACATTTGTCTATCCATTCAAGCATTGTTTCTTTCTTTGTCAGCCTCGTCAATGGGATGGCTATGGATGAGAATTTCTCCACAAAACGTCTACGATACTCGGCCAATCCCAAGAAACTTTTAACTTCAATGACCGCAGTAGACCTAGGCCAATTCGTTACCGCTTCGATCTTCGCAGGATCCACTACGATTCCTTCTCCAGATATCACATGACCAAGAAATGCTACCTTATTCAGCCAGAACTCGCATTTGCTCAACTTAGCCTATAGTGAGTGCTCTCTCAAGGTCTGCAGGACAATTCTCAGGTGCTTTTCATGTTTCGCGTCACTCCTCGAGTAAATCAAGATATCGTTAATAATGACTATGATAAATCTGTCTAGGAATTCCTCAAATACTCGGTGCATCAAATCCATGAATGCGGCTGGAGCATTGGTTAATCCAAAAGGCATCACTGTGAACTCATAATGACCATACCTCATCCTAAAAGCAGTCTTAGATATGTCTTCCTTCTTGATTCTCAACTAGTGATACCCGGTCCTCAGGTCAATCTTTGAGAACACTGCCGCTCCTTGCAGCTGATCAAACAGATCGTCAATTCTCAGCAATGGATACTTGTTCTTCACCGTTACCTAGTTTAACTGTCGATAGTCAATGCATAGACGCAAAGACCCATCCTTCTTCCTTACGAATAACACCGGCGCCCCCCACGGCGAAACATTCGGTCAAATAAATCCTTTATCTAGCAGTTCCTACATCTGCACCTTTAACTCTTTCAATTTTGACAAGGACATCCTATAAGGTGCCTTTGAGATCGGCTCCGTTCCAAGAGCTAACTCGATCACGAATTCTATCTCTCGCTCCGACGGTAATCTTGGCAACTCTTGAGGAAACACGTCGGGAAATTCACGCACTACTAAGATACTTTCTAGTTTTGGCTCTTCGGTAGTCATGTCCATTACTGTCACTAAGTATGCATGACACCCTTCAGACATCAACTTTGTCACTTCAAGAGATGAGACTAAGGGAATCAAAATTCCTTCTCGACTTCCCACCAATTCAAAGCTAGAGCGGCCTTCAAGGTAAAAGCGAATTGTCCTACTACCACAATCTACCACTGTCCCTTGCTTATCCAGCCAATCCATTCCTATGATCACATCAAAATCATACATGGGTAATACGACTAGGTCAATACTCCCCTTACTCCCTCCAATCATGATTCCACAATCAACACAGCCCAATGAAATCAATATGTTATCCTTTAACGGAGTGGCAACATGCAGAGTAATATTCAATGGTTTTAACTTCATACCCACCAATTCAACAAACCGAGCAGACACAAATAAATGCGTGGCACCAAGATCAAACAATGCATATGCAGCTTGGTTACACAAGTAAATCATACTTGTGACCGCACCTGGCGCTTCCTCCGCCTCTCTGCAGGCTACTGCATATACTCTTCCCTAAGTCGGTGGTCGATTTTGCCCGATCTGAGGAGTGGCAGTCGACGGTCCAACCTCGATCCCTGTCCTTAAGGTCGACTCGTGGGAGCTTGATTTGGGCACGTCCTCATCTAGTGGCCTAGCTAACCACACTTAAAGCAAGCTCCAGTCCTTATTGGGCATGGCCCATTTCCATGCCTTCTGCCACAAAGGCGGCAGCTCCAGTTTATGGGATTTGTCAACTTCACAATATTTTTCCTTACTAGAGGCACCAAACCTCTATTGCCTGCCATCGGTCTCTTGCCCATCTAGTGGTTGTCTCTGAATGGGGTAAATCGCGAACCAGTTGCGGTATTCCTCTCTCTCAAGTCCCTTTTCAATCATCTGGCCCCGCTCATAAATCTTCTTATAAGTCCTCAGATTTAGGGCAATCATCTGACTGCGGAGCTCAGGTCTCAGTTCGTCCCAAAATCTCCATTCTTTATTTTGGGGATCTTCTACAGATCGAGGTGCGTACCTTGATAATCCGGAGAACTCGACTTCATACTGATCCACCGTCAGCTAGTTCTGACGTAGCAATAGAAATTCTACATGCTTCCTTTCTCTGGCCGTCTCCGAGAAATACTTGTCGTTGAACGCCGTCTTAAAGACTTCCTAGGTCATGGTTGTTCCTTCTGGACAAACTCCATTCTTGGTAGCAGCCCACCAATCGTTTGCAGTACCCTCCAGCTGGTATATTGCCAATAGCACTTTCTCTTCATCTGTACACCTCAGCACTCTAAAAGATTTCTCTAGCTTCTCAATCCACTTGGGTGCTAGCTCGGGATCTCCAGTCCCGTCGAACTGAGTCGATTTAAGCTTTATGAATTATTCCACTAGCTGACCCATTTGTCTAGCCACGACGATTTCTTCCTGGGCATTCACTACCTCATTGCCCTGGCCATGGTCACCCTGATTTCCATTACCCCCGTTATTGCCATTGTTGGCATTGATAGCAGCTATGGCGGCTCCTACCGCTTGGATTATGGCAACATCTCGATCTTGGGTCTGCCTGTCAATTAGGTCACCAATTCTCTATAGTGCCCTCAGCACGCCATCCATCATTGGATCTTCTACGACAGGCGACCTCAAGCTAGAGGCTCCGCCTCTTGGCCTTCTAGACCTTCTAGACGGGTTGCTCATCCTTATCTCCTTCTACTGAACCTAGTCCACCACAAGTTCAGCAAGGAGTTAGTAACCCACTCAATCATCCAAGTCCAAGGCTACCATCTATACCTTAACAGAAACAACTTCAACACAACAGTCCTTTCACACAATAACTTCTACATACATTTCAACAAATAGCTCATGGTCATTCCTCAGTTCCATTTACTTCAACGGTTCACTAAAACCAACCATACTCATTCATTCAATAGGCCAAAGTCCAGAAATGACTTTCAACACCAAGTAGGGAACTTAATCCTCATGCAATACCACAATCCTGTTAAGGCCGAATACCATTCCTAAGCGTCAAGTCACATGCCATGCACCCCATGTCTTATTCTAACCGGTCTCCTAAGGTCTCGCTAACCGTCCAAGTCCTAACTTCATCCTCCTTATTACTCCAATCCTCAACCAACTTTGGATCTAGCTGACCTTGCACTGATACCAAATCAAATTGGGATGTCACGCCCCGCATCCCGGGCACGAGCACCCGACTCCTTACAAGCAAATCAAATATCTTTCGTGGTCCCAAGATCCACACATAAGTCGAGAGACGTATAATATACAAGCACACGGAAGCAATGAAATAACTTCTCCGTACAAAATATGAAGTGGGACCTGGATAACTCAAATACTATTATACGTGATATCCAACTATTCATATAAATACAGAGCTGCTAAATCCGCTAACATGGGAGATGGGATAAGTACACAAAAGGGATCCATCATCATCAACCAACTCTTAAACAGGGTCAAGGTCGCCATCAAAAGGCCAACTGGAAAGCTGAGAGCTCCTAAGACGAGCTGTTGGAGTCTTCGATCTCCTCTGTGTCCTCCATGGGCTCGTACTCTGAAAAGATCTCAGAGCGAACCTCTAAGGTATCCTCTATGGTTTCCTCAGCAGATGGCTCTACGACATCCTCCTCAGTCGCCTTGACCACTAGACCTCTTCCTCCATGTCCTCTAAGGTCGGAGTCCTCTCAGGTCCATTCCTTGAACCGGCAAAAACCCCTCAATCTGGTCTAAGTCTCGGGTGGGGTGGCACCAACTAGGGACAACTCCCTAGGGCACTTTATTGGGCTTCAGCGGCCCGGTAGACACATTCCTAACCTTTTTGAATCAAGCCTCATACCTGTGAGGCTTCCAACTAGTACCACCTTCATCTACCCAAACTACAGTACACTTACTGACATAAATGGTTCCCTACCCATCAGGAAACTCATCAAAATAGGTGGACATCTCCTTGGGGTCACCAAAATGGATAGGCCACGTCTTTAAGGCCCAGGATCTGTAAAAAAAAAAAAGAGGGATCTCCAACGGGGTGAGATTTACATCTCAGTAAAGTGGATCCTAACCCAAAGTTAGGGTGACCGTCCACTCTGGCAGTCATAAAGATCAACATTTCACACAAACATACATAAGAGGCGATTCAAGTATCAATACAACGCACAATGTCCGGCATGCAGTCATAGCGTCATAACACATCCAGATGTTCATACACGAATCACCATGCCACATCATTACTTCCACCCTTTACACCTGCCTCAATATCATGCCCTCGTTTAGAACGCATCAGGCTTGGTCCTCATAAACGCATCAGACCGTCATTGACACCCGCGTAAACGCATCAGGTTTTAATGATACTCCAGGCCAGTGTCGACACGTCACATTTCCGTCCCGTGTAAATGCATTAGGACCGTGGCCATCTCAACCCCGCGTCTCATACGCATCAAAGTGCCACACAACTCCAACCACGCACCTCAGTGCCTCAAGGTAACCATCACACCACCCCGCGTCTCCTACGCATCGGGGTCTCGCCTCCACTCCGTCATGCCATAATCACAAATCATGCACACAAAGCCAAGTGCAACTCATGCATAAACAATGCATCCATGGCATGCAAGACGATTCAATCAACGTGCAACAAGGTAACCAGTTCATAGCACGAATATTAGCACACATGCAATCCTCTATACCGTCCTAAGACGCACAAGGAACAATCTCATAAAAACCTTTCAAGAATCTCCCAAAATTTACTCGACTCGCCCAATCGAGTCCAATCTTCCTATCTCAGGTTTAGGGTTTCCGTACCTTAAGCTTGATGCCACAAAAATCCTCTCCTCAAGCCCTCAACAATTCGGTCTCAATGGTCCAAGAATAAATGCATCGTGCAACATAGGAAAATCTAACCAATTGTCAATTTCTCTTGTCCAATTCACCCATCCATGAACTACAAACCTTAATAACACATTGCTCAACATCCTAACATATCTCATTAATGAATTTGAGACTCAAAACCAATAGCCAACAGCCTCCACAGAATTGGTTTACACAGAACCGAACCGGGCTATGTTCGGTTCTGTGTAAATCGAGCATATCCAGCCCTTAACCTACTCTAATTCCACCATTTAATCACTAACTTACTTGCTAATATGTATATCTAAGGGTCTAAGAGGCTCACCGAAGATTTGAGGCTTTGTCGTCATCGGAAATCCCTTGAAAGTCGCCAGTTTCCTCAAGTCCTTAAACCGGCAGTTTCTGTCCAACAATCACAAGACCCATTTGGGGTCAAAACTTCATCAAATTGACCTCAACATTTTACCACGGATCACTCTACAAGTCCCCTAGACTTTCACAAAATTTGGTCGCAAGACTCTAACGTTTCGAGATTCTAAGAAGTCAGCATCTCTGCCTACCTTAGATTGTGTCGATTTCCATCGGCTTCTAGGAGAATGGTTGGCCGGAGCTCTTTGGTGGGTCAATCGACACACTTCCACTTCGAGGATATCGACAAGAGGCTGTGCTAGGAGGTGATGGTCGGCCGGAGTCCAGACGGTGGCCGGAGGAGGTCGTCGGAGCTGGCGAACGGCGACATAGAAACTGGTCGGCGAGCGGCAGAAAGAGAGAAAGAAGGAGATGGTGGTTCTCGATGAAAATGGGAGTGTATGGTCGGACAAGAGGAGAGAGTGAGAAGCTATATTCAATCCTCAAAGTCAAAGGTTGAATGGTGGTTGGCAAAAAGTGGACATGACCACTCTTTAGCTAATCCATTGACACTTGTCCTAAGTGTCAATCAAGGTGGTCCAATGGCCCCAATCTCTCCCAATTTTCGGTGGCTCTTGGGGTGGTTGAAAGACCAAAATGTACTTCTTCAATTGCATAAGCAAGGTTAAAGTTTTGAAGGGCAAAATAGTAAATTTACCGCCGACGTCCGGAAAGTCATTTTTCTCGTTTCAATTTTCTTTGATAAGGCAACGGTCAATCCAAACATGACGTTGAAATTCTTGATTCTCCATTTTCAATTTTCAAGACTTTTTTCTGATTGTTTTCTCTATCAGACGTGGTTCCAGCCTATCTCGAACCGACGGATGGCTTTTACAGACGTTATGCGTATCGACCATGTGATTCATATCACATTTAAGGTTCGTTAATTCATGGCGACTTTGGTTGTCATGTAATTGTGAGAGTCTATCACTAGTTCCTATGGTCTCGATCGTCACTGTCCGATTTAGAAAAATTTCGCAAATTATACATTGGTTAAGCGGTATCACCCGCGCTCCAATCGAATAACACTCGCAAGATATTCCTTAATCGTTCTTAGATCGGCCTTTTATGGTTCTAAATGTCCTCTCGACAATCCTTATGGTCAAAGCGTCATTTCCTATTCGAGTTCTCTAGATCCACGTACCTGGTCTAGCGTTAGCCTTTCACTTTTGGTTAGTCTACTCAAATTGATCAGATTTGAGTGAGATATGACTGAAACATATCGCTAGATATACCTCTCATTAATGAGTCTAAAAATGACTGGGAAATCAGAATGTCACATAGAGGCTCTTGTTCATACAGGTTGGCGACAAGCTATGGAGGATGAAATGCAGACTCTACAAGCTAATGGAACATGGCTACTTACATCTTTACCGGCTATAGGGTGCCGTTGGGTTTTCATAGTGAAGTTTCAACCAGCTGGTACTGTTGATCGTCTGAAGGCACATCTAATCGCTAAAGGTTACACCCAGACTTATGGAGTTGATTATGATAATACATTCTCTCATGTAGCAAAGATGTCTTCTATTCGTGTTTTCATATCTCTTGCTATCCATTATGATTGGACTCTTCACCAACTTGATGTCAATAATGTATTTCTTTATGGAGACTTGGCAGAAGAGGTCCATATGAAGCAACCCTCAGGGTTCGTTGCTCAGGGGGAGCCTACTAGTGTTTGTCGCCTACACAAGGCATTATATGGGTTGAAGCAGTCTCTTCGTGCCTGGTTTGGTCGTTTCAGTGATACAGTTACTCGGTTTGGTTTGCGACGTTGCACTGTTGATCATTCTATCCTTAGCACTAATTTCCATGATGGGTGTGTTCTCTTGATCGTGTATGTAGACGATATTATCATTACTGGTAGTGATTCTTTAGGCATAAAAAAATTGAAACAGTTCTTACAGGCAGAATTTAACACAAAAGACATGGGTTGTTTGCGATATTTCTTAGGCAATAAGGTGGCCTAGTCACGTGATGGTATCTCATTATCACAGCGGAAATATGTACTCGACATTCTTAGTGAAGTTGGTTTTCTTGGAGCAAAGCCTGCTATTACTCCGATGGATACTAATGTGAAGCTTGATGCAGAACATGATGAACTACTTCCTCATCCAAGTAAGTATCGAAGACTAGTGAGTAAACTCAATTACTTAACCGTTACCCGACCAGATATCTCTTTTATTGTTAGTGTTGTTAGTCAATTTATGAGCAGTCCTTGTACTACACATTGGGAGGCGGTGTTACGTATAGTTAAGTACTTAAAGGGAGCATCAGGAAAAGGGTTATTGTTCAAGAATTACGGATATCTTGATATTGTCGGCTACTCTGATGCTGATTGAGCTTGTTGTCCTTTTGATAGGCGATCAACTTCTGGTTATTGTGTATTCTTGGGAGGCAACCTTGTTAGTTGGAAAAGTAAGAAACAACAGGTGGTGTCTCGATCAAGTGCTGAGACGGAATATCGGGCTATGGCTCATGTGACTAGTGAGTTGATTTGGTCAATGATGCTATTATCCGAACTTAGTATGCCATCTTCAGCTCCCTCAGTTCTATGTTGCAATAACCACTCTGCTATGCATATTGCTTTAAATCCAGTTTTTCATTAGCGTACGAAACATATTGAAGTAGATTGTCATTTTGTACGAAAAAAGATTCAAGACAAAAGCATAGCACTTCAGTACACACGAACTGAAGACCAACTTGCTGATCTTTTCACTAAATCACTGTAGAGCAGTAAGGTAGTTACTTTGTGTAACAAGTTGGGCCTCTTTGATGTTTATGCCCCAACTTAAGGGGGGTGTTGAAAGGGTAATCTAGTCTTTTCCATAGTTAGTGAGCCCTAGTGCTCACTATATATACAAGATGATGTATTTTGATTTGTTAATTTGATGATGATTATGTTTTTCAACGGTATGGTTAGGCGCATTGGTCCCAGATTCGATTCCTCAAATGAGCACTCGTGATTTAAGTAGGGGCCATGGCGGTGGATTGCTATGCTAGCCTCCCTCGAGAAATAATCGGTGTGCGTTCAAGTTGTCCCGAGCACTTTAGTTATCTAACAAAAAAAAAACTATGGCTCTAAAAATTAGGAAGGAAGTTACACATTTCACAAGAACCATTGAAGTGGGTTCTTTCTGACGGCACCATTCCTAACTCTTTCCCTCCTCAATTATTGCCGACCACCTGGACATCACCATCATCTAAATTTCAATTGCATTTGTTGTTTTGTGCCACTGAAGACTCTCCAAATGTAGTCGTCATGGGGGGTTGGGAGCTCTAGGGTCCAGTGGGTGAGGTGGTTTAGTTGAATTGGAAAGGTACAGCAAGGGAGAATATAAGAAGGGATGATCCAGTATTCAAACCTTTGCAAAGAGAAATTGGATGACTGCTTCCCAAAACTGACTGAAGAAGGATAAACATTCAGCTCTTGCAACTGCAAGTCTGGACTGTTGCCATCTGCTACTTCGCCATTGAACTCCCAGCCTAGTGAATTTGATGCTCGTTCGTCCGACACAAGACAGATAATAACATGAGTTATAGAGGTTTGATCGGTATATCGGCCTATCTGATAGAGATCTTTACCATTTGGGACAGATGCAGAAATGGGGATCTGTAGCTTCATCCTGGGACGTCGGGTTTGTTTTCCATGTTGAGGCATGGACGTGTTTAAACGTTTCTTGTCGAGAAAAAGGGCGAAAGAAGAAATGAACAAATACATCAACATCCAGAAGCCATACAATTTCTGACTAGAGGTCAGGGTGGAGAAATAGAGACCCTAAACTCAGTACAAAACCATGACGATTCTCAGTACATAAAAGTGCTATTATTGTACTGGCCCTAAACAATCATGTCGTATAAAAAAACGATGCCGTCGACATTCTTAGGCACGGCGTTCCTGCTGAATTGTTTATAGTCGGAAGCCGACCGTCATTCAACGATAAAGGCACTCCTCTAGAGGGATCGGTCCAATCAGTTTTTGGTACGGCAGGTTCCGAAAGCGGAACTTTTGTAGCATTGGGATTTTATTATCATGGCAGAAGACGATATCTACAGCGACTATGCGATGAAATGGTGAACACAAAGGGCCACATAGATCTCCGGATCACCATTTCATATTTTACGCGTTGAGAGAGACGGGGTGTGTGTTTTGTCGGGAGCGATGAGTAGAAACCCAAAACCTTTGAAGATTATTTGGTGGAAGATTAAGTCCGAGACCGTTCCGACCAAAAAAAAAAAAACGAGCTTGTCAACATATTGAGTTAAAGTTACTTTTACTAAAAAAATTTAACCTAATGACTTGCCAACACAATTTTAAGACCAACCCACTTCCCAGCGGATATGTTCCTACTTTATCCTCGAAAAAAACTTGCAGTCGTAAAATTGAATGAATGACCGGCAATCATTGATAGTCAAATTGAACGATGTAGCAACGGACTTTAGAGAGCATTGTCTTACCGTTCTCTAGGTTGGTGTCGGTGATAAGATTGCACGCTCTACGACGACTTCTGATGGTTTGCAAATAACAAGGGTTCTCGGTGATTACCAAAAAAGTTTCAAACTTATTGCAATTATATCAATTCAATCTTTTTTGCCAATTCGATCCTAAAATTTTCGCATTTGTGCCAATTCGGTCTATTTCGTCTGCTGGTACTAACGTGACGTTGCTGATGCTGACATGAATAATTTTTAATAAATTTTTCATATTTTCCATTTTTTAAATATTTTTCTCTCTTTTGTTCATTTTCTTCCTCTAATCGATCTTGCCTCTAGCAAGAGAGAAAGAAAAACAACTAAAAAATAATTAAAATTTGTCTGCATTAGCACTAGTGATGCCACGTCAATGTTAGCTGGTCAAATTAACTGAATTGGCACAAATGCAAAAGGTTTAGACTCAATTAATTAAAAAAAAGTTTAAGATTGAATTAGCACAATTACGATAAGTATAGAATTTTTTGGATAATTTTTTTCTTGAGAAATGTCCAATCAAGTCAAAAATCTCGAGACTCGGAGTCATTGCTTCTGGTTGTGTTAGGCTATCCCACAAAATTGATATTGCTTCATCATTGCAAGTGGCATTCTTATGAACATAATGTGTCATAGATAACTTAGAGTGCGACAACATGTTGAGAATGTGATTAGCAGTTAGAACTGCTTCTCCCCCAATAAGAGTATGGCTATAAGTAACATAGAATTTAACATTTTAGTTAACATTCTTCTTTTACGCTCGGCAACACCATTTGATTGGGGTGAATAAGGAGCAGTGATTTCAAGTGTCACCTCCTATGAAACACAAAATTCATTAAATCTTATCATTATATATTCACATTCTCTATCACTCTTAAACCTCTTAATTTTCAAGTTGAGTTGATTTTCTACTCTAGACATGAAAATAACTTTTCAAAAGCCTCATCTTTTGATTTTAACAAATAGACATGACAATGTCTAGAAAAATGGTCTATGGATGTTATTACATATTTCCGATCACCTCTAGTAACGTACTTTCTAAAGTCACGAAGGTCAAAATATATTAGATCAAGAAGTTGTGTGCTTTAGAAACCGACTTAAAATGTTTTCTAATGATCTTAGCCTGTGCACACACTTCACATTTGTTAAATCGAATAGAAGTATCCAATGAAATGTTGTGAGTTTTAGCTAGATATTGCATTTTCCTATAGTTCACATGTCCAATTGAATATGTAATTTCCAACCATGGTTTATGCTTTCAGTAGATAAACTCAGCATATACATACAATTAACCATGAATGCATAACTGAAATAACATGAGTTAACAAATAAAGTTACACTACCATTCATAGTTGAAAAAGACATACCATCTTTATCAAGTAAACTCATAGATATCAAATTCTTTTTAAGTAAAGGTACTACTCTAATATGTTTCGGAGTTAGTAATTTACCTGAAGAAATCACCAAATTTGTAATTCCAGCATGAGTCAGCTCTGCCTCACCACCATTGCAATTTTCCACAGTGTCATTCACTTATTTGATCTTAATGAATAAGTTCTTGTCATTTGTAGCATGGCAAGTAGCGCTACTATCCAATCGCCACTTAGAAGAGACGCTGGACTTTCTCATAGTATTGTCTCGATCCTCAGTGTGAATATATCTCTTTGATTCATCCAGTCCCAATCTGTTCTTTCTGTGCGTGCATTTCAACCTTGAAATAACCCTATTCAGCAGGTAGCTTACTCGACACAAAATCAACCAAAAGATTATCGGACATATCAGAGTTATCCTCTTTCGACTTGTTCTTCATGTTTTCAAGTTCAATTAGCTGAGAGGCGACACTTGAATTCATATTAAATTTAAATTCAAAGAACTTCTCCGCTGGGAGAGTTTTAGAGAGTCCTCTTGTTTTTTGGAACTAAGTGTTCAAGTGATCACATATCTCTTTCACCATCTTATACTCACTATAAGTCATAGCTAGATGAGGATTTAAAGAAGTCAACAAGTAATCTCTACAAAGATCTTCATCTTTGTTCCATTAATATTTATCCACATTTTCAGTAGTAGATACAAAATCACTTAATACAATGTAGAATTTATACACATTTTCACGTTCTTTCATGCCCAATTGAACATGTAATTCCCAACCATGAAATTCAGTAACATCAAATTATTGCACCTTTATAATATCATAGGAACTACGTTTTGCCATTTTAATCAGAGTAAAGACTTAGAAAGAGTGCACTTTGTAGTTTTTGAAACTCACAAAGTTGAGTAATGCCCCTAACCTTGGTCAAACTACTCTATAGAAGTGGAATTTGCCAAAATAGACCCCAAAAAATGAATTTGGAGCGCTCAAATACCTTACGATAGACCACCCTTGTCTCTAGAAACTCGTCGAAAAAATAGCCGAAGAATCGCGGAAAAACGTACGGGATAGTGAATCTTCCGGCGGCCTTATCTCCGCCATTCGACGCGAGTGGCCACTCAAAATGTTCATATCGACAAGTAGAACAAAAACTAAGTGGTTTCATTCTCTAAAATTGGCTATAACTTCTAGGTTTTTGAATCAAATATTTTGGCCATTGAATCTTCAAACTTAGATCCCGACCAATCCCACCGTCGAAATCAAAAGTAAATTACACTTGCAAGTTCGTCTTGACGAGATCTTCAAGTCGATACCTTACTCGCTCAAATCCGACACAATACTTCAAAATTGTTTGAAGTTATGAGTTTGATAGTAGAAAGTGTTTTGGCTGCTTGAACTAGTACACCAAGAGACATCAAGTTTGAAATACTCAACAATGTTACCTCTAACTTAGGAGAACCCTAGAGTTAACATGTAAATTATTGGACTCCAGCCTATATGGACTCAAATAATCATTATTTCACCTATTGAGCTTTTATGTAAAAATATTATTTAGATTATATTAATAATATATCCAACATATACTTGCACTACGCGAGAGTTCTCGTGCCATCGTTAATTTTGTGAAAAGGACCAGCCCGACCAAACCTTTTTGTATGTACACGGTAGTTACTCAATTGACCACGTACCATATACTATTATGTTTTTCATGAGAGCAGAGTAAGCTCTCGCGACGGCCTTCTTTTTATCGAAATGAATTAGACTAGGGTTTTTTTCTTTTCTTTTCTTTTTTCCGATTTTTTGGGGAAGAAAGTTACGTATTGGACAAGAAGCATGGCCGTGGGTACTTGTTGAAAGCGCTAGTTCTTTAACTTTTTCCCACCTCCTTTGATACGACAGCCACCCCGGTCATGGGACTTAAAAGAGTTAATATTCGACCATTTGTTGTTTTGCAACTAAAGAACTTGTTGACCTGGAAAGGTGGTTTGGTCGACCTAGAAAGGTACAGCAACGGAGGGTAGAAGAAGGGATGATCTGGCATTCAACCCTTGCAGCTGCTAATCTAGATCTTCTTGTTTGTTCTGTTCACCAGCCGGCCACGCCGCCGATGAACTTCCGGTACAAGGGAGATGCTCGGATATCCGGGCGGAGACAGATAACACCACCGGTTCTAGAGGTTTTGATTCGGCCTGTCAGCTTACTAATGCTCATATCGCAATGAGTCGATATGGGAAGACGTAATCTCGATGTCTGCATATTTTTAACAGCTCCTTCAGAGATTTACCGCGGAGTTTGTAGCTTCATTTTGGGACGTCGTTTTTGTTTTCCATTTCAAGGCTTGTACTTGTTTGTATGTTTGATATCAAGCAAAAGGCAAATGAACAAATGAACAAATACATCAGCATCAGAAAGACATACTATTTTTGAACCAGGGATCCCTCGGGGACAAAAAACATGACAGATCCTCGGGACGTAAAAGTACTATTATTATTGTTTTGGCCCGAAACAATCTTGATGTCATATGAAATTAATATGTTTGTTTTCGGTTTTACCATCGACATTAATTGGCACGGCATTCCCACTGAATTGTTTATGGTCGGAAACCGATGGTGACTTCATTGATAAAGGCACTCCTCTGGAGGGATCGGTCCAATCAGCTTCCGGTACGGCAGCATGCGAAACCAGAACCTTTGTTGTATCGAGATTTTATTATCACGGCAAAGGAAGACATCTACAGCGAAATGGTAAATATGAAGGGCGACATACATTTCCATCTCGCCATTTCATGTTTCATGTGTTACAAGGGAGAGGAAGAGGGGTGACAACATAAGAAATGAACCTAAGCTGTCACAGATGTTTCCACAGTAACCTTGCCAGAGTAGCCCACTTCAGACTTCACTTCGAATTCCCAAAGCTCTGGGATTGCCTCCCTCAAGTTGTGGATGTTCTCAAGTGCATAGTCTGCACCTTTTGGCCTGTTAGAAGTGCCAACCTGCAAGAATTTTACCAAAAACCCATCAATGATGCATTAGAATTTGTTAGGATATACTTTACGGGTTCTGATATTGTAAGCAGTTAGTGTAGCGTCTGGTTCACATGACTATCATTGGAGGACTAAAACAAATTGGTACCCTGTTTGCTACTTACCAGCACGGTTTGAAGGCCTACACGCTTCCCAGCCTGGATGTTCCTAACGCTATCCTCAAAGAAAATCTGCAGTCATATATTTGGATGAATAATTAGCATTCATTGACGGTCAAATTGAACGATGCGGCAGTGGACAGAGAAGATAGTCTCACTGTTCTCTGGGGATTGATGTTGGCGATCGAGAGGGCCCGCTCGATGGCATCTTCTGATGGTTTGCAAACAACAGGGGTCGTAGGTAATCCTGACCCGGCACCATGTCCAGAGAAATGCCCAATTATGTCGAAAATCTCAGACCTGGAGTCATTGCTTCTGATTGTGTTCGGCAATCCTGCAAACTCGATATCGTCTTCATCATCAGGTGCCACGTTCTTGTGAACAGAATTTAGTGTCTCGAAACAAATAATCCCTTCGAAACAGTCTTCGAGTCCGAGCCTACTTAGTGCTTTGACTGCATGAATCTTATCCGCATTTGTGAATATCTGTTCCATGGACCAGACAGGTTAGAAATACCTCAAAAATTTGGCAAAAAATCTGGGGCATTACAGGATACATGAGCTTACAATTTTACGGTAAGGCAGGCTGAGCAAAAGACTCCTCAGGACTGGGTCGGGTTTTAGGTTCTCATAAGGCAGTCTCCCATGGACAAAACTGTTGAATGGGTGCAACAACATCCTCAGCAAAAGCAGATATGAATGCACAAATGCTCAAAACAGTGAGACTGTCCAAATGATGATACGCTACACTAGACGCTTTTCTAACCTGTGGTAATCATCATAATCGAAGTCGTAGCCAATTGCCTGGAAAGCAAAAAACAACCAATTAGGCGTGAACAACAGTTGATTTTTTTGTCTACACTGCAAAACTGGAAAAATGCGTGAAATCATACCCTAAGACCAGCCATTGTTGTCCCATAATTCTTGTATAGAAGTTTGCACAAGGTATCGATCTTGCCCTCGTCTATGCCAAGCTTTTCAACCATATAATCTGGCAAAGAGCTTCAATGTTAGAACATGAATCCTGAACAATCTCAGTTAGTGCAACATGACATAGCACCGTGGTAGTGCGTATGGGAGAAAGCATAGCTACCTCCGATGTTCTTGCGGCATGATGCAGCAAGGCCAGAGCTTAAGGGATAGAGAGTGTCATCGAGATCTAGAAGCACATTGAAGTCAGGGGATTGGCATAAATAATCTGTCTTCGTGTCCATTCAATTAATATCGTCTAGTAGAACTTACCGAACAAGAGACAATCATACTTAGGCCTCTGAGGCTGCCGGTACAACCCTTCGAACTCCATTTCAATTGTCTCCAAAGGACCTTCAATAAACAGTTAAAAAAAAAGGAGTAAACAACTAACTTGAAGAACACCAAAAAAGCTTTCGGCTTCTGTTAAGATTCATAAATTCTAGTTCTCCCAGCCTTTTCATGATCAACAAACGAAGCGAAAAGAGCACCGGCAGCCGCAGCATATCAAACTATCAACGACTAACAACCGAAACTCGCCTGACCCGACATAAAAGCAAACAGTCTGCAGGCCGCAACTATCGAACCAGAGCAAAACAATACGACAAAGATCAGAACTTGCATCTCCCATGGTCGTCAGCTGTTCACCTCGAGCCATTTACGAATTTCAAGTCAGGCATATATACTCTCTCAATCGCCACCCTTTTAATGACATTCGGGTACTCTTTCAAAGAGCTCACTCTGTCTCCCGTTCGTTCATGCTTTAACACGTATATCTCCGAGTTTCGCTTCATTTACAAGGTAATCAAATAGATTGAAAAGGGTGTCACAGAAGGCAAAATGCCCACGAAGAAAGGAAAGAAGGGAAAAAAAAAATCCTTCATCCGAGATGAGCTCGCAATCATAAAATCGGACTCACCAGGATTGAGCCACCCAAATGCCGAACTCCTTGGGCAAGACCAGCAGAGTCTCGGCCAAGGAAGACAATAGGCTCAGACTTCGGAGATGGAAGTCGATCAGCAAGCGCAACTCGAGAGGAAAGATTTTCTCGAGATGAAAATGGCACGAGGTGAAGGAGTGCAAAGCGAGCGAGGAGGGAGAAGGAAGGGACTCGGCCGGGGTTTTATAAAGGCAAGAAAAGAAGACCGTTAGCTCCATCGTCTCTTTGGCCCAAATGAATTTAATATGCGGGGACATCACACAAGTACTCCCCAAACATTTTCCATGTGAAAGCACCAAATGACCCACAAATATCTCGTGGTTCGTTTGAAAACACGAGGTGGCGGCACTCGTAGACACCGCCAGGAACGATTTTAAACGGTCGTTATGCACAGAAGCGGACGACATTTTTGCGTCCCTTGCATAGGTTTAAGGGGAAAAAAAAAATTAGGATTATGATGCCCACATGACAAAGCAAATAATTATGCAATTATTGTAAAAGACGCGATTATAATTCATTTGGGAATTGAAGTCCTTGACAAGTGTCGTCGAGCATCGTTAGCAAAACCCATTTTGGAACAAGTGCGATCGGAAACTCGAAAGAAGAATCGGGGGAGTTTTGAGTAATTTCTGAGTAAGTCTCCAGTGGCTCAACTCGTTTTGAACATCCCTTCAACAGGACGACGACTCCCGAGCTCTGTTGTCTGGATTCTTCTGGATTACTTGATGCATCGACGCTGGTCATGAGATCGATTATGAGTCTATGACCAGCTCGTGAGGTTTTTAGCTAGGTCTAATTTGGGGGGGGTCTTTTATTTTTTATATTTTATTTTTCTGTTTTTCTATGCCGTTATTTGGCTGGATGTTCCGCTCCATGTACGTGGGGTTACCGCATTCTCCAGCATCTAAATCTTATATTATATACTTGCTTTATTTGGCACCGCAACTTTGAACGATTATTCTTTACAATCTACGGACTACGGATATTATATTCACTACCCACTAGAACAGCATGTATGAACAATAATTTGATGCGAAACCTCATGTCATAACGAATAACGTAAGTTTCCTGTATTGTTAGCAGCGGATTTACGTCGTATCATCACTACGTTGATTCAACTTTAATTTAATTTAGCTTTCTCTAGAGATATATAGGTTTCGTCGGGCCAATAATGTCTTCTGGATTCCATAGCAAACTCGGAGAATGTGGATATTCCACACTCGTCCATCGCATTCAAAGTACTAAAAAGAAAAAAAAGATTCAAAGCAATCTCTATCATGGTCATCATTTATTTTATTTTTTTTGTAGCTTCTCGGCATCAACACTAATCATTGCGTGCTTATGTGTGTTTTGCCCTTTTGGCATCGGGCATCTAGCGACACGTATGCACAAATTGTTATTGCAATATTCATCAGCGTAATCCATCAAATTAATCATGCAAATTAATGTGTCTGTCCCCTAGTACTAGATTACGTGAGTATCTTGATTGCTTGATGGTTTCGATCTTCCTATGTGGATCGAATACCCGAAAATGTAGGGGAGACAAATCAATCGATCACCATCTCGACAGACTGGCGTGCCACACTACAATCATGAAAGAGAGCAAGCGTGGCAATAAATGTGTGTCGAGTTGGGGCGACTGATCGTACTCGGAATGCTTACGGTACCCGGGAGAAACCTTCGTGCCATCGGTTTTTTCAGTGAATAAAGATCGACCCTTTTTTTTTCCTTTCGTAGGTAAACGATAGCGGTACCCAATTGAACTTACGCGCATACTTTCAGTTTTTTCTGGGGACCAATGATAGTAGCCCCAAGGTCACATGGCAAAGGAAAGAGTACAAGCAAAAGTTCAAGGATGAAAGGCCAAGGGTCTGAACATATAAACAAAAAACCAGGAGGGGGGCCTTGTTTAGTTGTAGATCCCCATTCATCGCGGCCATAAAAATATTGGGAAGAAAGCTACGTATTTGACGAGAAGCGTCGAAGTGGGTTCCTGGGGAAAGCACGACTTCTAACTCTTCCCCTCCATAATTATCACAACCACCACCTGGACACCTCCATTATGGGACCTCAACATATTCCCAACGACGTTTGTTTCCTAGCCACTAAAAATTGTCAAACGTTGCTGTCGCGGGGGGGCTCCAGGTTCCGGTAGGGGAGGTGGTTTGGTTGACTCGGAAAGGGACAGGAACGGAGAGCAGGGGAAGAGGTGATCTAGCATTCTTAGTTTCTTAATCACGGAAAGCCCCATCAATGCCACACTAGGTAGCTGGTGATCAGTCTTGAAGGGTTGATTAAATTAACAGCAACATCTCTTAAAAAAGGGATAATCGCACTCGAGTCCTATGACTTGTCTCAAAAATGCGATTGAGTCCTAAAACTTTTTAAAAATTACAACTAATTCCTAAAACTTGTCAAAAAAATGAACTTGAATCCTAAAACTTAAAAAAAAAAAATGCAATCAAGTCGTAAAGCTTTTCAAATTGATGAAATCAAGCAGTTCTGTTAATTGCACTTTTATTATATAAGACTTGATTGCGTATTTTAAAAATTTCAGAGCTCGACTGTAATTTCATGATAAATTTTAGGACTTTTAACGCACATATCCCGAGAAAATGTGAGATTTCAAATTGGATATTTACTCAACGCTCCCTCTGAGGGTCATCAATCAAGACGAAGCAACTACCCACACATCCTTTTCCTCCTCACCAGATTGAATAGGCGGGCTATGTGAAGACCGCCCATGGTATCATCTAGTTAAGCGGACAGGCACTTGGTTCGGATACAACTGGTTCTGCATTCGACTCGTAGCATCTCACTGTCAAGTTAACCTTAGATCACACCCACCATTCTGTAGGTAAAGACTTACCCGGTACAGGTGGACTAAGAGGCTTGCCCGTGTTCGAGTAAGGACCGACAGAACCCAAGGTTCGAACACCTCGAGCAGCGAAAAAGGGAAAAAAAAAAAAAAGGAAAAAAGGGGATTGCCCAATAGTAGCTATGACAAGACATTCATCCTAGATCCTGTGCTTTGTTATTTGTATACATCTACGAATAAAGCTAAGTATGATGGCATCCTCGGAAAATATCTTGCGTGAGGTATAGGAATTGTGTTATTTAACCTGTGGCAATAAGGCGTGATTAGGCAGGAGTACATGAGATGCACGTTTTTGCTAGCCCTTGAAAGAGAGGCCAATAATGGAGTCCACGAAGACGTCTGGCCGAGCATTTCTTTTATACTTGTTTAGTTTCAAACCCACGGCATTTACCCGATTTCTTTTTCTTTGGCTGAGTTTGCTCTTTAGATGTGACCGTTTATGATGTGTAAAGTAATTGCGATAAAGGACGGAACACATGATCGCAAGAGGAATGACTGGCTCATGGCCGCTTGAATAACTCTCTCGGGTCCGCTAGCCAAATAGGACGGTTTGATTTTTTTTATTTTTTTCTTTCTTCCGGGATCGAAATCAAATAGAAATTGCGAAAAAAAAAATTAAAAAAAAAAAAAAAAACTTTCCCACTTAACTTAAATTGGGTCGATTTCACATCAAACTTCATTGTAATATTGAATGCACATATTTAATTTCTTTCCTTTTAGAACTGTAACGTCGTATTTTTTATAATTTCTATTCTGCTTTGGGCGATATTGATCTTTCGATCTTCCCTTATCATGACTAATTCTTTGGGTTTTAGCTTTTGTTAAGTTAGGAGGAGATGTATGTTCAGTCAAGCGGACACATTAGGCGACGGATATCGAGTTTGAAGAATTGTGATCACCTGCAGTTGAGTATGCAAGTCTACTTTATCACCATAACTTCCCCCCCCCCCCCCCCCCCCCCCCCAAAAAAAAAAAAAAACAATTTGCATCACCATAACAGTTTCACATTTGCTAAGCAATGTTCCCGTGGAGGTGGAATCCGTGCATGAAGGTCTAAATTATGCAAACTTCGTAACCTTATAAAATCGAAAAGAGTGTGGAAAAGGTTACAAACTTATTGCATCAGTGTCAATTAAGTTCTAAACCTTTCGATTGTGCTAGTTTAGTCCTAAACCTTGCAATTGTGCTAATTTAGTCTTAAACCTTTTTCACGAGACCTGGCTAGGACATTGCGACCCTTGCCTGTGGCCGGTAGGGATGTGCTGTCCACTCTCCTCGGCCTTCAATAAAAAAAAAGTAAAGAAAAGGAAAATACAAAAATAAAAAAAATCATTAAAAATTATATAAAAAAGGTAGCATCGGTCCTGCCACGTAAAACGATTGACATCCATATCAGGGATTTTCAACTAAAATTGACCGGATGGACTTAATTAGCATACATGCAAAAAATTTTGAGACTTAATTGGCACAAATGCAATAAATTTAGGACTTTTTGACACTTTTCCCCCTTAGCACCACCCGAGCGCCAGAAGTTATACAAACTCAATCATCAACAGAAAAATCACAGAGTACCATCTCGATGAGCTAATTCGACCTGTGGCCTCCGGGATGAGACTAAAAGTCTTGCGCCTCTCGCCACCATCGTTAATGGATGTCTTTCTAAAACATGACAAGATGTCCGAATCTATTGACCTCAATAATTCCATGGACATACACAAACTATCACCCGCGTCAAATAAGGGTCTACCCAGAAGATGCCGCGCATTGCCCCCAAGATTATTTAGAGGAGGGGACATGATTTGATATGGGAATGTTGCATCCGAAGGGTTATCCACTAATAACGTTTAGAGCACAATTAATCTTACGAATAGGATGAACTGTTGCGGAAGCGTAGGCAAACTTTGAGTTAATAAAAGTAAATGGAACTCCCGTGAATCTCCAGCGTCGGCGTAGTTGGTTGGAGAGTCCAGGACTATCCAGCTTATGAATCAGGGGCTATTTATCTGGATTTCACATACTGCGCGGAAACCGATATGGGTCAGGACTATTTGCACGGGCCAAAGGCCTAAACTAATCATGGAGCTTGCGGGGTGTTTCGTGAACATCTAAGTATTGAGGTGTGGTTCGTTTATATGGTCAATATGGTCCGTTAACATATCATTTAGTACTCCCATATTAACAACAAATTTTAATGCTTCTGGACAAAACGAGAGAGGCTAATGGAGCAGGAATGTCGTAGACTTTGAATTCCCTACCTAATGCAAATTCCCATTAGTCTCCAAAGTCCAATTTGTCTCCTCCTTTAATCTCCTATTGGAGTGTAAAGGCAGCTTTGACAACAAAAGCAAACACGGTCCAAAGTAAGGAGAAAAATCCAGACATTGGACTAATCGACCAATAATGAGCAAGCAAGACCACCCAACTTTGAGGGCGGATTAGCTCTTTTCGTTTGTCTTTCCAGGGCTTAATTTCATTGTGTCACGAAATGGAAAAGCTTAATTTAATCGCGGAGTTGGATTACAGGTAGCATGAGTCATTATGCAGCCGCAAGCCACTCAATGTGGATCTTGGGACCTCTCACCACCTGCGCCATTGACTCACCATCATTATCCGAACGACCCTTGTGCTCGGACCGCACACGACTCCTCCAAGAGGACAAGAGATGTCCAGTCCAATCATGAGCAACCCCCACAAAAATGATTGGCCGCTAATTAAGAGAATCCATTGTGGTTTCATCCTAAAAGTGCCTACTAATCAAGCCAGTGTGATGTATCAACACATTGAGATGTATGTCGAGTTCGTTGGCGGTATACCGGACGTTACTTGCGCCGGATGTTTACGCTCGTCATGGGTTGCTTGGTACGACGATGTCTTAACACGAGTCTGCACAATGCATTCGTGAAAGGGACATGAACGGTACCCTATTCACGACCTTCTGGAGTGTCTTTCTTGAATATGCGGGGGCTCAAGCAATCATTAAGTGCTACAGCTTTCAGAAAATCAATCATTCATGGGACATTGACCACCTATGTCCCGGGAAAATCACATGTGGCATTATTCTAGAGTATATAACATAAAATGTACTGGTGGAGAAGTTAACACTCGATATGTTGATGAGACGATGTAGTTTGACAATGCAAATTTGCTCGGAATTGAGAAATTAGGTTCGATTAATTCCATAAACCAAACTCTAAACCCCAAATCTTCCCCCAAATTGAGAAATTTAGTATTGATTTTCTTCCCAAAAAACCCTACCCAAAAATTCCAATTTCATTTCGAACGTATTGTTCCTTAGTAAATCAATATTATATGGGATTTTCAAGAAAGGGATATCACTGATATAACTTAAATTGATGATTTTTGAAAGTCACCATAGGTTATCGATTGCTTGAAAAGTTACTGTAGGAAAGCTAACGACATACGAAAAATTATGACTCCGTCACCACCATTTTCTCCCACGATTCCCCCTTCCACGATGTCTAGAGATTGCAATAAGTTCACAGGAGCTGCTTGTGGCATCATCGACTAGCCTACATAGGAATGTCTAGGAAAACCTGAATGATTGGTGTGGCCTGGGATTAGTTCTTTACTTTATTGATTGTCTTTATGGGCACTGAGGATGGCCTCACGTTCAACACCCCTGTTTGAGTAGCTATCTAGAAGGAAATACTCCTCTCTTTGGATGCATCAGAAACCACAAAAATTAAAAACTTGAACGAGGGATATTCCATGGCCAGAAAAACTAAAACCAGGATTGTGTGTACCGACATTTAATATGAACTATAGAATCTTTACGAATTATGTTACATAAGCTATGAATTTCATGTAAAATTCTTACATGTCTAGGTATTGTAGTCGAAATAACACGTTAACTAGAATGCGCCAATTCGTGCATGAATAGGTTAAGTGATCAATTTGCCTAAGCCACAATTTTGTTTATGCCAAATCGAAATCTGTTTAACTGTGGGTAGTATCATGTCTTGCTAACGGATCGTGTTGAGAATCACCGACCCTTTTATGATATGTTCAAGGCCGAGCATCTTCATCCCAAATAGAGCCTTCTCCTCTTTACATGCCTGACATCAACGGTAATTGAACCCACGTCTAGCAAGCTAGATCAAGGGAGCCGCTGAGCCGGACTATTTCCACATTGGCAATGGCCACAAGTTTATGAATTTTATTTCCTTTTTTCCTTTCATTTTCTCTGAGAAACTTTGCCCGCCATTAAATATGATAATTATTATAGACGAAGAGGCAGACACAGGGGCCACCATAATACACAGATTAGAAAGCCAGCAATCAGGATCGAGTAGAGTTATTCATTGAATCGATGCTCCAAACAATTATTTTGCTAATAAATTCAGTGGGGGCATAATAACTTTGAAGGGCGATACATCCCTGGCGATACCGTAAGTGACTATACAATCTCAACCGTAGATCCGTGCACCATTATCACGTGTTTTGCATAAAATGATCACTGATTGAGAGATCGTGTGATAGAAATAACCGACAGTACAGTTAGACCGTTAGGCTAATAACTTCTTATTTTAAAACCGCCCAATGACCATCATCCATTCGTCGCTTGTTTTGGTCTCATCGATTGGGTTCTTGAGAAACAGGTTGGTCGGAGGCAAAAAGTTGCAATAATGAACGTGTCCACTAAATCTTTCAATCATAGCATGCCGAAAGGTCCCTCAAATTGATCAAGTCAGTTCCCATCAGTAGGTCAATCTAGCAGTCTCAACATATCCCGAGACATCAAAGGGTCAAATTCACCGGGCCTCTCAATTTCAATCCACTTACAGCATGTAATTTCGAAGCCTAAGTACTGTTTGACCAAGCCTAATGCGAGAGGAAGAAATTATCAAAGACATCAATGAGGAATAATAAAGGACGTCAGAACTTTACATGGTTCAGTTAGAGTATTGGACCTGCTCTATGAGAAGAGGTAGGCTCCCAACAATCCACTATAAATCCGGAGAATTACAAATTTACACTCAATGCGATACTATCCAGACTTATACTAAGTCGGGGTTTTGTACTTTAACTCGGTGTTTTTGGCCAAGTTATATTGCTCGACACCCCGACGAGCACTCAACCATAGGAGACGCCCATGCTTAGCTTGGGCTTGCTCAAAGCAATGAACTCAAGCCACATGTCCATAGGACTCACAACATCATCTTTTCTTGACATGCTATATTAGATGCAGAAATTTCAATCATCAATGAACTCGATTCTCTGGTGATACCTCTGGTTTCTACTTAACACTACAGCAACTAATGTCCCACGGAAACATTGTTTGATTTCATTATCAAGGCCATTGAAGTTAGAGATAAGTGAAATGAAAGTTTGAGAATTTATTATCAGAATGCAATCGAGTCTTAAAACTTATCAAATTTATTCAATCAAGTCCTTCTCCTTAAGTCTGTCAAACTTAGCTGATGGAAAATGATGATGTAACCTTTTTTAAATATTTTTTTTCTCTGCTATGTAGATATGACTTGGTTAAAACAACATGGTTATGGTTCAAATCTGATTTTTAATGCAAATTTTATCTAAATCAAATATATATATATATATATATATAAGCTAACGAAAAAATGAGGAGCCAAATATTCATGTCGGCTGGAACCTACTATGTCGGGTCAGATCCGTCTGTGACTCACTCAATGAATACCTTCCCCGTCATTATACATGGATTCGGGCCTATGTTTTAATTGGGCTCATTGACCAAACGAAATCACTTGTTTTTTTTTTTTTCCCTAATGTCTTTCACAGTCATTTACTTAAATTCTGGTGCTAAAAATTTCCCAACACATGACTTATTTAAGCAGACCTGTTAAATGATACCATCACTTTGCTTGATGCCAAGTAGTCAGTGCACCGTGAAATTCACTAAGCCTGCCTCAAATAGTCTCGGCCGCGAGGGATCGAGGGAAGTGTTCGGAGCCTGCGGTCACGAGCTCTTGTGTCCTTGTCCTCTTAAAAAAAAAAAAAAAGGCTGTAATGAACAGCAGCAAAGGTAGATCTTTCTATCTGCATCGCCAACCTTATACCGAAGATCGGATTATTACAAACAACCGGCTTTTGGGATGCTATATGAAGCAAAACTGAAGCTGCATTGATAACATGGAGCCGCAAAAGCGCAAGAGGATCAAAGTGCAACAAAAATCAAATGAGCTCATTTGATGCAGCTATAGGGAGGCATGTCAAAATGGGCGACAAACCCAATTTTTTAACTCATGTATGATGGGCTGAGTTGTTAAATAGGGTAATTACATTCAATATATGGATTTAAACATGATATGAATTTTACATGTATCATAAATAGGTTGTAAATGGGCCAAAAAGGAGTTTATAGCTTACTTAAGTCCAACCCAGCTGTAAGACTCTTTATTTATACTCTCTCGCCCTCATTCGATCTCGTGCTCACTCGCTGTACACTCTCAATTAGTTTGGGTTTGAGTTTTCCTAGATTGTATTAATGTGCATATGTCTTAGGAATATGGGCCGGGTTTGGTACAGGTCAATAAATTTGCATTGTAATAAATGGATCATAAACAGATCAAATGGGTCCACCCATTTATGACCACTGACCCACCCGAGTCTAGCTATAGGTAAGTGTCAAATAATATTGATTAATGTATAGTATCAACAGCATGTTTTGGATGCGATATTGACTATTACGTATATTACATATTTACTACAGGGTTAGAGCCTATTTTGGTGTTTGCTCATGGTTCCCCTCTACAATAGTCCTATACAATTATGTTCTTTTATTTTCCTAAAAATGAATGATTTAGAAAATATTTCCCTAAAAGTGATTGCTTGTGTTGATTACACACAAAAAAGATTTGACATAAATTCTTGTTGGTGCTAAAATAATTTTTTATCAATTATTTTAAGTGATACAAGCGATCATTTTTAGAATATATTTTTCAAAACATTCATTTTTTACGAAATAAATAAAAACTTAAGCTATAATTATTCTCCAAATGTGACGCAAAGAGAAATGATAACTTGAACAATTCCAAAGGAATTCAGAAATTTGATTGAATGATATCGTGTAGATTACAAAGAGTGGATGTTATTTATATAGGTAAGACTCCTAAAGAAATAGAATTGCTCAAAGATAACCTAAAATGAATTTAATCGAATCAAAAGAGAATTCAAATTAGATATTGCAATTATTTGTATTGCTAAGTTTCCTACAATAGAAAAACGATAATTAAAATATTGCAAATCAAATCTAAAGATATCTCAAAACGAATGTTGAATCAAATCTAAATGATATTCGATAGACCGAAAACTTGATATGTTGTCTGCGAGATTCGGTAAGTAAGAGAATCGGCAAGTTGGATATTCGGTAAGTCGATAATAGAATTGATAACTTCCAGAATTTAGTGACATCTCGTGCTGTGAAATTTTTCCAATTTTCAGCTATATTCTCAAGATAATGAAGTATAATCGTTCTGCATCAAAATTCCCTTGTCCTTTTTCTCCTCCTCATTCCACAAGTGTTGGATAAAATTACTTATATTTTTTTTTTTGGTCAGAATTGCCGTATTTACTACACCTGAAAGGTCAGGAATGATCTAACTCTCTGGAAGGTCACTCCAAGGACCACCATCATGGAACGCAGATATCATGTATTATTAAAGGTTGCAGGTGGAGGAAGGCAGGCCACAAACATCGAGGCCTCCTATGCTGTAATGATCTGGGCCCAACATTCGCAAGCTAAGAGGACCCTACCTTTATAAAACTAACCCAAGACCCTCTCCCTAACCAATATGGGACAAAGAGCCATGCACACTCCGTACGCGGGATGTCACGTGTGCCTTCATAGTTGGAGGATTTCTTGCTGACTTGTTAGTGAGTCTTGTGAAATGGTAATTTTTGGTCGATGGATGTTGGTCTGAGTTTGTAAAACCAGGCATGGTTCGAGATGTTTTCTCATGTCCCTGTTGTTGGCATGCCTGAGTTTCCATCTAGTTTGTTGTGGTTTGCATATTTTGTTGACTTGAATATATCGTGTTGTTGTTGGGATCGTCCTATATTGGTTACAAAAGGGGATGGTGTTCAGTTTATAAATATCATGATTTGAACTAATTTTTGAGTAAAAAAGGTTAAATCAGAGCTGAGATTACCAAGAAATTTAGACTCGACATTCACTCGAAGAGGATCGTTGCTTCTCTGACCTAAGCCCGATACATGAGGGGGAGATTATCGGAGTTATCTTATATCCGTTGTAAAAGAAACTGGTGGTCGCTTTTATCTCCATGACCACGTCACCCGACGAGAATTGAGAAAGTCTGGATGTATTATATAATCATTTGCTTAATGAGAAGGATGTAATAACACTCTCGTAGCGGAGATCTCTTTTTCCAATTCCAACGCGTTCAGGTGCTGTTTGATCCCCACTTATCTGTTTGGCGATCATATTCAAGTACAAACAAAGAGAGATGGCACGGTTGCTGCTTCCACATCCTTGGACCTTGACCGAATCAATGTTTTCCACAGCAAAGCAAAACAGCTGGTAAATTACTGCTTATAGATACTCTTGACTCAATCATAATTGCACTCCTGGTCCTAATTTGACGTGAGCAGAGACAAAAACCGATGCCACTCTGATGCTGTACCTACTATGCTTTGCGTGACACGAAGCCTATTGCTGGAGCGGGGATCTCCTACCTTAGTTTTTTCAAGGCATGGGGATCCCCACCCTTGATATTGCTCTTCCCCCCTATATCAAGAGTGGAGACCCTACCTTGGAAAAACCAAGGTGGGGGATCTGGATCCCTATTGCCCCGATTGATTCGCTTCTCCGACGCGCTACATAGCAAATGTTTAAGGGTTCTCAATAAGGAACTGATGCCCTGTCTTCAACAAAGCGACAAAGTGAAAATGAAAGATTTTATGGTAATTATCCCTTGTCAAATCCTTGGTTCAAATTTCTCAATTCGCGCTTCGTGACTTAAGTGGGGGTCGCGGCTGGTGGTTGTCGTGTTAATCCCCCCGAAGAATAGTCGAGATACCCGCAAGCTGCTCCGGACATTTCGATCATAAAAAAAAAAGATTTTATGGGACTACAACCAACTATTTTAAAAGCTTAAGTTATTTTGTGAAAAGAGTCCACACGAATATAAAGAACATATAAGACCCGTTATCAAGCGATGTGGGATAACAACTTCAACATCTCCTCTCACGTACAAGTCGGATTAAGAACGGCTCGTGGAATTTGATTAACGGAGGGTGTACGCACGCACATTCGCGAACGAGATAACACTGGCTCTTGTACCACAGTGAAAAGTACGACTAAAAAATTTAAACTACCAAAAAAAGACGTGATTTAATATTTATATATTTCAATATTACCATTACACATCTGATGGGCCTCACGGAAAAATTCATCGATGCTCCCGGAAGGTATCTTTTAGATGTTAGCGAGATATCACTAACGTAAAATATACTCTGCAAATCACGCGGATATTTAGCATATTACGAATGTTTTGCATGTGGTCGGATTTGTGTTTAGATCAATGATATGGAGTATTGGACCGGCATGGCTTTGTTTCGTGCCTATAAATAGGTCATTGTTGAAATTTCGAAGATAAGCAACAATCGTTCCACCGTTCTTTTCGGTTTCTAAGTACATGAACCATGTCTCACTGGCCCCAACACAACCACTCGTGGGTCCTTGTCAGCTGACTTGACAAGATGCCCTTCATTGTATACTTTTCAATTAGGGTTTCGTTTTGGCCCCCCCCCCAAAAAAAAAAAAAAAAATCATCGTTTCACAAGTACGAATCGTCTATCCCAAGGCTAATCCGAATAGCGCTCGTTTTCTAGCATCGTCCACTCGGAAGTGAAGCTCAACGAACGCCAGCTTTTGGACGGTACTTGCTTTTCAAACGATGTTATTGAAGGCTGGCTAATGTTGACAGCATTATTTAAAGTTTTGCAGAATTGGATGATTCTTCAATATCCTTTCATTTCCAAACTTAGATTAATCTACAACATCGACTTGAATTTGTTAAAGATGTGCTTTAGATGCTGTGGAGATACAATACATTATATATTCTGCAAATCGTTCGGATACATAACGTATTATGTGTCTAGAGTCATCATATGGATTATTAGACTGAATTTTCTTTCATTTTGCTTCAGGTCTATAAACAAGGCCACGGATGTAATATCCAACACAAGAAATTCAATCCTTCCATTGATTCTTCTCATTTTCCAAATCTCAAAGCAAGTGGACCGGCTTCATCCTCGCTAGGTTCTATTCAGGACATCACGTGAGACCCACAAGATTTGATAGCTGAGATGATATGATCTCACAAACACTGGACGGACACAGCAACTCTTTTCGACATTATGGACATGACCGAGGTCATTTTTCAGACGTGGCAGTGAAGAGAGGATGAAGCATCCTTGTCTCTCAACGAGATGGCGAAAAACAACGCCACCAACTCAAACACCAACAAACAAAAGGTTGTGGGGCAGATGTCTCCGTTCACCATTGGCATTCAACACCTAATCCAACACGATCGGTCAAAGCCTCAGATATCAACTCCAGAATTAGCAAGACCTCCCTTGTGCTGCCTCCTCAACTCGATGAATGAATGCTATGACAGCTAAAATTGTCAATTGAAACTATAACTAGAAAAAAATTGTCACCTAAGCATACTAGCAGCTGCATACCGGATTTTAGCCAATGATGCCGAACATAAGATCTGCAAAATCTATCGCATTAGGGGCACGAGGTCTCGATTTGCCGAATGCAGGAGCGTATATAAGTTGAAATCTCATCCTCAAGTCCACAGAATCTAGCACGAATTCAGAGCAACTTGCATATCTTGAATTTAACATGGCCAACATAGTCTTAGCAATAAAATCAAAGAACATTGGGCAGCCCTATAATCTCAAGTGTTCTTTTTTTCGTGCCCAATAAAATCATCCTCTAAAGGGTCCATTCATGCATGTAGACACAATAAATAAATATTGGATAGGTAGGTTAAATAACATTCGTTCTACACATGTTCATACGTAAAAACGTCGAGATGGGAGCTCTCTCTTCAGCTAGTACTTGGCTGCTCATATCGATAGCGCTAAACGCGGACGTTTAAGGGGAAGGATTCCCGAATTCTCGTACCCAACAAGACTTAGTCCGTGAAACTGTGGGAAGGGGGTGGGGGGGGGGGGGGGTGTTAGAACTGTTCATTGAAAGGGAACATGGAAGGGTCATAATCTAGGATTACTAGGTTATAAGCAAGGCGCCAGTCATGCGGTTTAAAGTGTCATGCACCATTACTTAGTCCCCAAGATAATCGCCATTTGAACCCAAATTACGTAGAGTGAAAGGAGGTCATTTCTTCAACTACTACTGAGTTTTGGGAGGATTCACCATGCTGTTACAAAATACCGGCCACTGACCAGTTGGCTTCTGTTTCCTCAATGGTCCAACCAGTGAGTGAGCGAGAGAGAGAGAGAGGATCTAATAAGTGGGGTTTTTCAAAATCGAGAAAAATTACGGGCTTCCTATCTCATTAATGAAATTTGCTAAAAAGATTTGAAGAAAGGCGTTAAAATAATGAGGTATCATTATACTTATTCTTCATTTGGTACATTGTCCTAAAACTTCAGAAGGGTTAGGATTAAACTAGCAAATGATCAAAATGTTTAGGACTCACGATTGACAGATTCAGAACTGAATTAGCCGCCGTATAATATCTTTAAAATGACTTATACATAGGGTCAATATTGATTGTTTAATGTCGTGTAGAGAGCTCTTATCTAGATTAATAGAACCGTAGAAGCAGCGCGATTATGCAGTATGCATACAAATTGGATATAGGTAGCTAGAGTTGATATCCTAGAGTTTGAGACTTTGGCATAAAGAAAATGATTAGTACTTGTGGAGATCATTTTGCTCTTCCCATCACGAATTCATTGAAGTATAAGACTCGTAAAACTCAAAAGCAATTAATAAGTCACTTTCTCACAAGTGTCATATTTGACATGTTGTTTTGACAATTTCTAGAATCTAAACTACTACCATCGATCCGATTGTTTTCAACCACTCCGATAGATCTCACGTGAAATCTCGAGTTCGCCAACCTCGATTATTGGTAGTGGCGGAGTCGCTATGTAGGCACCCAATGGCAGAGTGTGGTGGCGGTGGTGAACTGAGCAAAGGACCCGAACTCTGCCTTGAAGATGATGGTGCCTAGGGCGTATTCCACACCCTATATACTATGAGGTGCGTTAAAGAGAAGGACGCTACAAGTGTCATAGCTTTTTTTTTTTTTTAAGATCACTTTATTGACATGACTTCTAAAAAGATTTTCATTTGAGTGTCATAACTTTCCATTAATCATTTAAGCGACGTAACTTTAAAAAACAATCATCCAAGTGTCAGAAATCCGACATAGCATGTCACAATGGTTGAAGTTTTAAAGAGCTATAGCAATTCGAGTGATCTATTAAAAGGTTATATGGCACTCAAATGAGCGTTTTACGAAATTTACGGTACTCAAATGATTGTACAAAAGATAATTATAACACTTAAATGAGCGCGGACACTTGTAATATCCTTGTCAGGCCGGGTTATTCATGCATTGCACTCGAACGCTCTCAAGATGAGAAGACATGGGACAGACCATGTAGCCACCGAAATGTCCGGACCGGGGAAAGGAAAATTCTTACTTTGGCAACACTCTAAAATTCAGCACGACCAACAGCAATTGCGGATCAGACAAAGGTGAACACCGCCGGACAGATCAAACTACCCTTCGTGAAAGCCCTTTCGCCATTATAACTTTTCTTCCATTGTCGTGCCAGTTTTCTTGTCCTATGGCCACCTAATCATCCTTCGCCCACTATAAATTTGACCCGTTGTACACCATTTTTATCGTCCCTCGCGTTTGGTCAGCTTATCATTTTCACTTCCTGTATCTATAATCTTTCACCAAGTTGGAGAGATGAGCTTCCAGAGCCAGCTCTTCGTCTTCTGCACCTTGTTACTACTAGGGTTTCTAAAGTTGGCAGAAGGCGCAACGAGGCGCTACACCTTCAATGTACGTACATTTGTTAGTTACTTTGTAGTTCTATGATTCTCGATTGTGTTTGTTATCCCGTTTCGCGGTTCCGGTGGTTTCTGACACCGAGCTTCTTGAACGACGGCTAACTTTTCTGAAGATCGATTACCACAACATGACGAGACTCTGCCACACCAGGAGCGTGCTGAGCGTGAACAAGCAGGTCCCGGGGCCGCCGCTTGTGGCGAGGGAAGGAGACCAGGTCCTCGTCAGGGTGGTGAACCATGTCGCCAACAACGTCACCATTCATTGGTACGAGGAAGTGGCGCGCAACCAAAATTCATCAATTTACTATCGAAAACATTGTAATGTTGTTGATAGCAATGCATCTTCCGGTCACTTTCTTGAACTCCACGGTGCAGTTGTCTTATGTTTTCAGCTTTTACACACTCTACGTGAAAGAGTTCACGAAAGCATGCAAACTGTACGTACGAAACAAATACTAGTAGGAAACACGAGTCTTGATTAATCTATCCAAATTGATTAAAACGACTACTAAAAAGGAGTTGGATGTGTTTGTTGATCGTGGCGAGCGCAGGCATGGGATCCGGCAACTGAGGACGGCATGGGCAGACGGACCAGCCTACGTGACGCAGTGCCCCATACAGACCAACCAGAGCTACACCTACAACTTCACCATCACCGGCCAGAGAGGGACGCTGCTGTGGCACGCGCACATCTCGTGGCTCAGATCAAGCATCCACGGCCCCATCATCATCCTCCCGAGGCGGAACGAGTCCTACCCGTTCGCGAAACCCTACAAGGAAGTCCCAATAATACTCGGTGAGCTAATCCGGAACAAATCTATAAGGAAGAGCTTTTTAAGATGTCCGGACGACAAGAGCAATGATGGTTCCATAATCAAACGTTATTTCTCTTTGTTATTTTCCTGCAGGGGAGTGGTTTAACGTAGACCCAGAAGCGGTCATCGCCCAGGCTCTTCAGACAGGAGGAGCCCCCAATGTCTCCGATGCCTATACCATCAATGGCCTTCCGGGACCCTTGTACAATTGCTCTTCTAAAGGTATACCACCCAATGCATATGCATTATTCAAAAACCTTTGTGGCCAAGAAACTCTTTGAATACTTATGGTAACATCTCCTAAACTTAGATCCGATGCTCGAAACCGACAGGATCGTCTGAGGCCTCCTTGTCCGCATCTCATGCATGCAACCTCAATATATGTTGGAACCGCTCGAACTGATTAGGTCTGCCTTGCTTTTATATCGGACTAATGTAACTCGATTTATTCAATAATGTGTTATCCACGCTAACCGTCCTAAATCTTTTACTTGGTCTAGACTACCGCATCCATACCTGCATAATATCTCTGGTAGGTTGTCCTGAGTACTATGTAGCCGAATTCATCACATGTTACTGATCTTATAAAATGCGTTGAAAATTCTTTACATTAACATTGAACCAAATAAAAATCCTTAGTTTAATAGTGTCCAAAAAGATTGGAATTTATAAAATAAAATAAAAATCCACATAGGCGAGCAATAAGGCCTTACTCTGCTTTGAAACCCGTCAAACAGATACCTTCAAGTTGAAGGTGAAGCCTGGGAAGACATACCTCCTCCGGATAATCAACGCTGCACTCAACGACGAGCTCTTCTTCAGCATAGCCAACCACACACTCACCGTCGTCGAGGCTGATGCCGTGTACACCAAGCCCTTCTCCGCGGACCGCCTCCTCATAACCCCGGGCCAAACTATGAACGTCCTCCTCGCTACCAAGCCCGAGTTTCCCAACTCCACCTTCCTCATGGAAGCACGGCCCTATTTCACTGGCCTGGGCAATTTCGACAATTCCACCGTCGCCGGAATCCTCGAGTACAGCCACCCGACGAGCTCTAGCCACCCGTCACTCAACAAGCTTCCCCTATATAAACCAACTCTCCCTCCCATAAACGCCACTGCCATCGTCACCAACTTTACGAGGCAACTCCGCAGCTTGGCCAATTCCAAGTTTCCCGCCAACGTGCCCCAAAAGGTCGACCGAAAGTTCTTCTTCACCGTCGGCCTCGGGTCGAACCCGTGCCCGAAAAATACCACGTGCCAAGGACCCAACGGCACGAAATTCGCCGCGGCAGTCAACAACATATCCTTCGCGTTGCCGTCCGTGGCTCTCTTGCAGGCTTACTTCTTCGGCCAGTCAAATGGCGTGTACACCACAGATTTCCCCGCCAACCCGGCGGTGCCATTCAACTACACGGGGCCGCCCCCGAACAACACCATGGTGACCAACGCCACGAAGGCGGTGGTTCTGACGTACAACGCGAGTGTGGAGCTAGTGATGCAGGACACGAGCATTCTCGGCGCGGAGAGCCACCCGCTGCATCTGCACGGGTTCAACTTCTTTGTCGTCGGGCAAGGATTTGGGAACTATGACCCGAATAAAGACCCGGCCACGTTCAATTTGGTAGACCCGGCCGAGCGGAACACGTTCGGTGTTCCGGCAGGAGGATGGGTGGCCATTCGTTTCTTTGCAGACAATCCGGGTACATATTGTCATTTTTTTTTTATTTTTTGGTCAAAAGGTACATATTGCCATTACATCTTTGCACTATAGTAAATATTATCTCACTATCTACTAAATTTTAGTGCTATGGAGCAATACAAATGTCGAAATGAGGCATTGCTCTCAGTTCAACTTGTCAATACTAAATCCTCTTAATTAATTTCTATAAAAAATGATTTTCCAGAACTAGTCGCTTAAAAAAAAAAAAAAAAACCTCAGGTTCGCGAAGTTGGTAGCAGATCTTAAACTCAGAAATTGAAGGTCACCCGTTCGAATCCCACCAGCCATGTTTACTATATGTTGTGAATTGAAACAGGAGTGTGGTTCATGCACTGTCATCTGGATGTGCACACGAGCTGGGGCCTGAGGATGGCATGGATAGTCCTGGACGGACCACAGCCCAATCAGAAGTTACTGCCGCCGCCGTCGGACCTTCCAAAGTGCTGACCGTGACCAACGATCTGAGTGGTGGCAATATTGCCATTTTTCCTTGGCGGTTTTCCTTTCTTCCTACGTAATCATGTCTCATTTGCTAAATTAATTAATTTTGTGTCCTTGATGATAATGACCGTGCCTTCTCCTGCGACGTTGGTTGAGGAAGAGATTGCAACAGCTCAACGGCGAGCACGGAAGCCGACGATTATGTTAAAATGATCTCTTCGATCAATCTTAATCCTCAACCACCGAATGTAGTTTTTGTCTGACGAGATTTGTGTGCATCTCATGATCCATATTGCTTATAATCAAAGTTCATTGCAAGCAACAGGCCAACTCCTGCATTTCTTTACTGCTGAGACGCAGCATGTCAACAGCGACTTACGCTAGAGAGAGAGAGAGAGAGACTGATCATTCGACATGTTTTGGTGGCTTACTCGCCACTTGATTTTTCTGTCGTCCTGTAAGCCCACTGTGATGAAACAACAAAGGGGAAGATTGTCCTGGTAATCAAGAAGAGATACAGAGGCAATGGAAGGAGAATCACTATAGACGTGGACGCTAGGAACTACAACCCCCTACTTTGCGCAGACTTCACCTGTTTAAATGCTGCGTCCGAGTTTTACATTTTCTAAAGAACAAAACATAAGGTAGGTGGGGAGAGTCGATTCAATGCGTATGACGAAATCCCGTGAAGCTAAGACAGATCAAAACGGCTCGAATGAACTCGTATGTCGACCCTCCCGGTAGCTCTTTTGCTAGGGAAATAACCCGTCAACTAATCTTATGTTTTTGCACGGGCGAAGAAAAGCAAAAGTGACCCCGCGATGTCGTCATTTATTTGTGAAAGCAAAATAGGGAAAAGAATGTTTTTATTATTTCATAAAGAGGGATTCCATCAATATATATAGTGAGTATTAGAGCTCACTAATAAATAAGACTAAAATACCCTTACTGACAATAAACCCAAACAATTAACATTTCAACACTCCCCCTCAAGTTGGTGCATAAACATCAAAGTGCTCCAACTTATTACACAAAGTAATCACTCTACTACCCCACAACGATTTGATGAAAAGGTCAGCAAGTTGGTCTTCGGTCTGTGTGTATTGAAGTACTATTTCCTTGTTTTGAATCTTTTCTCGCACAAAATGACAATCCACTTCAATATATTTTGTGTGTTCATGAAAGACTGGATTTAAAGTAATATGCATAGCAGACTGATTATCACAACATAAAATTGAAGAAGCCGAGGATGGCATGTTGAGTTTAGATAACAACATCCTCAACCAAAGCAACTCACTAATCACATGAGTTATGGCGTGATATTTCGCCTCTGCACTTGATTGAGACACAAACTGTTGCTTTTTAATTTTCCAACTCACAATATTGCCTCCCAAGAACACACAATAGCCAGAAGTCGTTCTTCTATCAATAGGGCACCCAGCTCATTCAACATCAGAATACCCCACACTATTAAGATGTTCATGATTCTTGAACAAAAGGCCTTTATTTGGTGCTCCCTTCAAGTACTAAACAACACATAGTACTGCCTCCCAATGTGTAGTGCGAGGAGTACTCATAAATTGACTAATCACGCTAAAAGCAAAAGAAATATCTGATCGGATGACAGTTAAATAGTTAAGCTTACCCACTAGTTTCCGATAGTTACTCGAGTCATGAAGTAAGTCACCATGTTCTGCATCAAGTTTCACATTAGGATCCATTAGAGTATCAACAGGCTTCGCTCCAAGAAAACTAACTTCACTTAGAATATCCAAAACATATTTATGTTGTGATAATGAGATGCCATCACGTGAGTAGGCCACCTCAATGCCCAAGAAATACCGTAGACGGCCCATATCTTTTATGCTGAACTCTGTCTGTAAAAACTGCTTTAATTCCTGCAAACCCTTAGAATCACTACCAGTTATGATAATATCGTCCACATATAGAAGCACATATCCCCTAGAAGAAGTGGAGCTAAATACAGAATGGTCCACAATACAGCGATGCAAACCAAACCGAATAACAACATCACTGAAACGGCTAAACTAGGCACGAGGAGATTGCTTTAAACCATATAATGCCTTACATAGGTGACAAATACTAGTAGGTTCCCCCTGAGCAACAAATCTTGAGAGTTGCTCCATATATACCTCCTCAGCTAAGTCGCTGTGAAGAAAGACATTCTTAACATCAAGCTGATGAAGAGTCCAACCATAGTGGGCGATAAGAGAAATGAAAACACGAACGAAAGTTATCTTTGCGACAGGAGAGAATGTATCATCATAATCAACTTCATAGGTCTGGGTGTAACCTTTGGCAACCAGACGTGCTTTCAAATGCTCAACAGAACAATTTGATTGAAATTTCACTATGAAAACCCAACGACACCCCACAGCCTGTTTGCCATCAGGTAACGGTGTAAGTTGCCACGTCCCATTATCTTGTAGCGCCTTCATTTCATCCTCCATAGCCCGCCGCCAACTTGGATGGGCAAGAGCCTCTATAACAGTACTTGGCACTGACATAGTAGATAAAGAAGCAACAAAAGAGGATTATGTAGGAGAAAGACAATCGTAGGACAAAAACTAAGAAAGAGGGCGACGAGTATTTGTACAACTAGACGAATCAGTATTTAGAGCAAATCTGAAATTGGGTTGATCAGCGCAAGAACGCGTACCTTTGCGTAATGCAATGGGAATATCAATAGTAGAATCAGACTCAGAAGAAACTGGTGGATCAGAGTCCGGGGCATGAACTAGTGGAGAAGCATGCATATCCAATGCAGACGACTGTACTACCTCATGTTGAACAGGATGACGTCGTTGATAGGTCTGATCGAAGAGCTGAAAATCAATTGACTAACTAGGTACCTCTATCAAGGGGATAGGCGGTAGTATTGCCTTTGCCGAGGACAAAATATCTTCAGAAGGAGTCACTAGTTGGTCAGCAGAGGAGTATTATGAATGATCTTCAAAAAAGGTAACATCTGTTGAAACATACAATAGTCGACTAACCGGACTATAACATTTGTACCCTTTTTGAGTTTTAGAATACCCAAGAAAAGCACATTTGCAAGCCCATGGATCGACCTTATCATGAACAGGACCAAAACGATGCACAAAACAAACAGACTCAAACACACAGAGTGGTAAAGAAAAAAGCGGACTCGTAGGATGGAGAATATAAAAAGGTATGCCTCTACGAAACACAGAAGATGAAATACGATTTATGAGGTAGCATGTTGTAACAATAGCATGTTCCTAGAACATTTTGAGAAGATTCATATGAAAAAGAAGACAACGAGCAACATCCAAGAGATGACGATTTTTTCGTTCCGCGACTCCATTTTGCTGGGGGGTATATGGACAAGATGTTTGATGCAAGATCCCATGAGAGGTAAGAAATGATTGAAAACCAGAGGAAAAAGCCATATATTCTTTGGCATTATCGGAGCATAGACATTTAACAGAAATATGATATTGGTTGAGAATCTCAAAGTAAAATATACGAAAATAGGAAAAAACTTCAGTTCGATCTTTTATTTAAGTATAACCACGTCATGCAGGAATAATCATCCACAAATGTAACAAAATACTTATATCCAGACAAATCTTTGACACGACATGGTCCCCAAACATCAGAATGGATCAACTCAAAAGGACTCGACACACGACTCTGAACGTGGGAAGAGAAAGATACTCGATGATATTTGCCAAATTGACAAGCATTGCACTGGATACGTCCCACTGACTTTGAAATAGGAAAGAAATGGCGAAGTATGTCAGATGAAGGATGGCCCATGCAACAATGCATCTGAAAGAAGTTGGAGGTGGTGCTCTTCTGAACAGCAGCAGCGATAAGATCTTTATTCAGGTAGTACAACCCATTAGACTCATGCCCTCCACCAATCATCTGTTCGATCCTCAAATCCTGAAAGACACATCGAGTAGAGGTAAATGTTATCGAATAGTTTAAATCTCTAGTAAGTGAACTAACTGAAAGTAAGTTACATAGAAAAGCAGGTAAATGATAAACATATGAGAGAGAGAGAGAGAGAGAGAGGAACCCAAGGTTACATCCCATTGATCAGTGATATGAGACTGTGAACCATCAGCAAGTGTAACAGAATAAGGAGACATAGAGGTAATACTAGACAATAGGTTAGAATTACCGATCATATGATTAGTGACACTCGAGTCTACGACCCATGAAGTAGACGCAACATAGAGTAAACAAGACGAATTACCTAAAGAAGTCTGTGCCAAAGTAGCAGTAAGTGCAGAGGAATTCATCACCTGGTTAGAACAAACTAAAGACTCATATTCAGAGCAAGACAATGAAATAGTATTAGGCAGCTCCCGTGACTGATCAAGAGCTTTCTGCACTTGAGACTCAACAGCATCGGCATAAGCAGCCTGTAAGCGAAGCTCGGGATGTAGGATATAGCAATAAGCCTCAGTATGGCCAAAACGCTGACAGTGGTGGCAATAACGAGAACTTCCAGCGCCCCTAGCTCCATCACAACCACGACCAGGAGAGAAACCCAATCTACCATGACCATGATGACCACGCTCCCGAACTCCTCGACCACCAAATGACCGAGAAATCATAACACTTGCTACAGGTGCGGCAGAGGGTACGGATGAATCAGGTGTGCACCAAAGGACTCGAGAGAAGACCTCATCAACTGATGGAAGAGTACCTTGAGAAGTAATTTGTTGTCGAAGTGAAGAATGAGTACGACCAAGTCCTCAGAGAAATAACATAACCCTCGTATCCTCCTGACGTTTGGCCAACTCTCTAATGTCATTAGTGGTAGGTAAATAAGTGTCTAGTCTCTCGCAAAAAGTGGTAAACCTAGAATAATAATCTGATATAGACATGTCTCCTACACGTAGATCAAATAGTTCCTCCCAAACATTACAAACACGTGTCATGTTATCTCAACCAGAAAACATAAGAGCACACTTATCCCAAATGGCTTTCCGTTGTACATCGCATAAATTGTGGACAAATCTTGGAATCCATGGTATTCCATAATAGCATCCGAATGGCAGCATCACTAGAACACCAATCATCTTTTTTCGTTTTATCTGAAGGTGGAAGTGAAGTTACATAACTATGATGTTTGGTGGCCAAAAGATACGTCTCGACTGCCATAGGCCAAGAGGGATAATTGGTACTATCTAACTTGATAGAACTCAGCTTCAAATTAGTAATACTAGTGTCCATACTCACAGCAAGTTCAGTAGTAGGACTTTTATCCATAAATCAATACTAAAAAATGAACTTATCCCCATCAATTCGATAATCCAATACAGTTGATATATTCTGAAAATATATATCACCACATAGGAGAGCCTCCACGACTCGTAAACATCATTAATCAATCTGCATTATCACTAAGGGAATTAAGGAAGCTAGTGTTACCGGACCAAATTGATGAGAATCCACGAAGTGGTCCGAAATTGATGAGAATCAACGAAGTGATCCCAATTATTTTCCACTACTGAACTCAGTTACATGCAACTTGGCTCCAGGCCATTGGCGCTCTCCTCCACCTCGGTCACCTGCGTCCGAGCCCACACTGAAATTGGCTTTGCGGTAATTCACCCACCAATCGACTTCCCATCGCCTCCACCGAAGCACACAATAAGCATCGGAGCACTCGCAACCTCAAAAGACTTCCCATTCCTCGAGTGGAACCTGTTGTTTCGTCACTGGAGAAAGATGGGAGGGATTTGGTGGTGGAGAAGGGGTGTTGCACACTTAACAGAACCAAAAAAGAAGAGGAGAAAAGAACGAAGGAAAGGAGAAGATAGAGGAAGCAGAGGAATCGGCAGCCCGTTAGCCCTGCCTATGCGATTTCAGACAAGACAACGCCAGATCTGTGCTTTGTCGGCCTAGACGACATCCAATGGCTTCGGGTCAAGGCCCCAATGGTCTAAGCGACGCCGGATCTGGCGCGCCAGACCTGGGCGACGGGCGACGCCTTATCTGGCTCGCCTCCGTCCAATGGTTTGTTGACTGTGACGAGGAGATGGACGATGGTGGCTGGAGGTGAGTGTTATTATTTAGGGCTCAGAGGTCAACGATGGGTGCTTTGATACCATGAAAGCGAAAAAGGGAAAAGAATGTTTTTATTATTTCATAAAGAGGGATTACATCAGTATATATAGTGAGTATTAGAGCTCACTAATAAAGAACACTAAAATACTCTTACTGACAATAAACCCAAACAATTAACATTTCAACAATTTGATAATGTCCTACTGGTTTACAAGTACTTTCAATTGCAAAGCCTTCCTTAAAATATCAGCCCAATAGCATACATGATCAAAATTCTCTAAAACATGTATCCAATCGAATCCTGTACACATATGTAAGCACTCTTAGGAGATCTGACTGGCTCTTTGACCCAGGAGACTGAAAATAACACAAGCGATATCAAAAGGGACATTCGGGAACTGTAAGCATGTAGACTAACCTGTATTAACTAGCGAACACACAGGTATGTGCATACATCCCAACCAAAAACTTACGCAATATGTCATCAAAGCAATTCACTCGAGATTTGCTGTCAATTATTTTTTATTTTAGAGTATGCAACAACCAAAGAGATCGGCGAGGCTGATTTATAACCTCCGTACCTAAGGCGGAGCACAGGGCAATGATCCAGGAAGCTGAAATCAGTAATATCTGCATTGGTTGTTTATTTCCGGCAATACCCTACTACAGCATGAGCATGGAGAAGTACTGCTCAAACTCTTGGTCTATTGTTGGTCTTCTTGTGCTGTGTTGGGCTTCTGTAATGAAATAATGAAATAGACATGAGCGACCGAAACATCGAGAATATACCAAGCCACCAGTTGGATATTAGCAGATCAAAGACGAACTTGGAAAGGCGTGGAGCGAGGAGGACCGTTGCTACATTTATGCGACACTCAACGAGAACCCATACCTCCGTTGATGATCCATCTTCCAGAGGAAAGGACAAAATTAGCAGAAGGCCCCCCATTGGAGTAGAAGATATCTTGGGTTTCATCATCATGGCACTGGTCAATGGAGTCCTTTCCCTCTTCCGAGCATATGTGGTCAGCATGGTTTAATTGAAGGAGATGGTCCTCCAGGATCTGTTGTACTCGTAATTGACTGTCGCGACAAAGAGGAATGACGTCTTGAAGACCTAGCACTAGATTACCTTTACCATCCTGTTTATCCAGCATCATCATGCTATCCAATGGATAAGATGAATTTTCCAAATTCGCACATCCATAAGTGGCTGACAACGATGAATGCCCATTGGCTATTGAAGCGGACTCAGTTTCCCAGCTATCTACTCCATACGATGACATAGAGGAATCGGAATTTTTCACATGGCTGTTGCTATCCTTTTCCGATTCAAGTCTCGACCCGTCGTTGCCGTTGCCGTCGCCGTCGCCCATGTCCACCTTTCCCTTGGTTGCGACTTCAGATGTGTCATCTTCTTCCGAGTGCTTATTGAATGTAGAGGAATGAATAGGGCCTCGATCCCAGCATTGGTGCTTTGGCAGGGGCAGAATCAAGAGTCCAGGCTGCAACTTTCTTTTCCTATATAGACAAAAACAAAAGTTCCCGTCAAGTGCTCAGGCAATGTGAAAGCTTTGAAGTATTGAAAAGGGATACGAATGAGGTTAAGAAAGAGAGCAACGTCGATAGGAAATTGCTATGATGTTTTCATTAACTAATCAGGAGAAAAGTATCTTTATAGGTTTAGTATGTGAGTTCGGTTATCTTTTGTTTTCTTAGTTATTTCCATATGCGCTATAAAAATGAGACGAAGGGCGAAGCCATTTGAACACAAGCCAGCACCTAAAGTTTAGCCATATCACTGCATTTCAGAAGGAACCTTCAATTAAGTATGACAAATTTGAAGCCTTGTTTAGCCAAGATCGGAGCAAATCATTGGAAATGATGAAGGTGCTTGGCAATGAACAATCTCAATTCTAAGGAGTAAAGTGGACATATTCTTTTCCTAACCAAAAGATAAACGCACCCGGAAAATGAGATTGATTACAATAGAGCCACGTACTTAGAGTTGGCTCTATGCCATGTACTTAGAGCTGAGTGTAATAACCAATCTGCTGTGAAATAAAATACTTACGTTATAAGAAAATGGCATGAAGCACATCTTATAACATAAGACTTCCCTCATGTGAACTTTGATACGACAAAAAGTGCCCCAAGCGTGCAAACCCAATATGCATGCTCCAAGAGCGATGAATTGTCGAGATTCAGAGCATATAAAAGAAGGGATACGTCGTAATTGGGCGAAAAGGGGGAGCGAAGAATCAAATTCGAGACCTCAAACTCTGCATCAACCAAGGACGTAGAGTTGAGTGTGTAACCACACCTCTAAAAGCATAAGCCGATTAGTACTACAGGGCGAGATCTGTTTAATTACTTACAGACATCATGAATCAGGCGCATGGGTGTGAGCAGCAACAATGGAAAGACGACCCCGAGATACGAAAATCAGAGGCGGACTACTTAGAACTTATGCCCAACGATCTAACCCCATTACATATAATTACATTTCCAAGAGAAACAAGTATAGTCCTGATAGCTCACATCACCCGATTAGCACCGAAAAAGGTCAAAGGTCACATTTTTCAGCACATTTTCCAACCGCAATCATTTTTCTCGCTTCCTTCATTCTAGCCTAATCCTGAAAAGCAGAGTAAGGAGGCCCTCAGAAGTCAGCTACCGAATCTGTTCTGTCTTGGTAGACACAAATCACGCAAATCTGACATCAACTCTTTGATTCTTGCTTAGCTTCCTAAACCCAACTCCACCAGATAACTTATAACCCCCATTTCCAAAACCCTCCAAAGCTAACGAGACGCAGAACAGAAAGACCCCCATCGAATCTTCGTTAGCTAATCTCGGCAGAACAAGAACTGCCGGACTCGACTCACACGAACACGAAACGATGAAAGTATCGAGCCAGTCGCAGGCAAAAAGGAAACAACCCAGGAAATAAAGAAGCAGCGGATCAAACCTGTTGATCTCGGATGGGTTCTCGTCAACTTGATCCATGTCGAAGCAGAGAGATGAGTGAGAGAGAGAGAGGCAGAGGACAAAGGAACTGTTTCTCTTGCTGTTATCCAAGGTACCTCCACCTCGACTGTAGATTTCTCACCCCGTTCTGGCTACAAGGGCCAGACGTGGGTTGCGGCGCGTCTGCGCGTGACGGTTGGTAATTATAAGAACCACCGAGCCCATATCTTCTCAGTAGTCAGTAACACCGAGCGACCACAACCGCGCGTGGGCACCATAACGGGGCCATTTCCTCTCCACGTGCGCCACGTCCAGGATGCTTGGTGGGTCCAAACTATATTATCCGTTTCCCCTTTTTAGCTTTCTTTTTCTAATACCACCAAAAATCATAAATTATTCATATTGCCACACATTTACGTTATATTTTTATCTATTGGTACTCATTAACAGCGATGACTCGTTTCCGATTCGATTTTCCTAAAAACTTGAGAATCGGATCGGTAATTCAAAATCTCAATTTTTCCGAATCGAGAATCTCAAGCGATTCTATTGGACTGGACACATGCCAAAAAATTTCGTGAGAAAAATTTTAAAAAAATTATTGATTAATGAACCACCACTTAGTAGAATCATACACCAGGACCTCCTCAGACCAAATTGAGAAGCTATTGAGGTTCTCGAGAAGTTCTTTTTCTAACCATTGAAAGGTCAGCTAAAGTATAGAACCCAGTTTTCTGACGACGCTGAGAAAGACTTCTCCTTCGTTTTGTCACTATAGACTAGCATATTAGGGTCTTCAAGTTGACCGAATTCCTCATCGGTCAGAAATGCATGCATCAACTATTAACATACCCTTTTTTCCACGTTGTGCATTGTATCAAAACCTCAATCACTTCTCAATTTGGTAAATTTCTTGGACGCTTGGTTCAGCTTTCTTGCTCACTTGCAAGTGGAGAAGAAATAGAGCATTGAACTTAAAATAAAAATAAAAAATAAAAAAATCGATCAGTCCGATCCTATGACCTAGAATCGAGAACCGAACCGTTCCCTCTAAAATCGAGAATCGGATCACCGATCCCGGTCCGACTGTCCATTTTACTCACCCCTACTTACGTGACATATTATCTTTGAACATCATTAAAAATATACCTACGTTGAAGACGGAAGGCAAATGATATTCGCACTAGGTGGCCACATGGCTTACATGAAATAAAAATGACAAAATGGTCTAGAGATATATTTACCCACCATCATGAGAAAAAGAAAAAAATGCCAAATAAGGACCACAAGTGCTCTTAATTTCTCAAATAAGAGCCTGAAGTTGACATTGTTTCAAATAAGTGCCTAAAGTGCCCTTATTATCTCAAATAAATACCTGAAGTGACCATGATTATTTCAGATAAGGGCTTGACTTCGCCGGCCAACGGAATACTCTGTCCAATCAAGCGCTTTTTTCTCAATTTGCAATTTTAACCTAATTATTAATTAAATTAAACTAAAAATATAAAAACTCAACATAAAAAAAGGATGCGTATCCAGGCAAAAGGGGCTGCGTCCTGCTTATGGTCGCTGCCCCAACATCGGTGGGGGAGAGACAGCAATGGCCGTCAGAGTCGCCGCCACCTCAGCGAGGGCTTGCGACCTTGCCGACCAGAGGCAAAAGTCGGTTAGCCCTCGTCAAAGAAGGGAGAGGGCTGTTGTCACGCCTCGCACCATTCAAGCTCACTAACATCCCACCACGACCATTTACTTGAGTAGTCCCTAGGATCAATGGCAAACGACTTAAGTGCGATATGAAATGCACATGTAGAAGCGTCGAATAATCTCCATAACAAAAATTTTCTTTTGAACTCAATGACTCGGGATGAAAAAGAGAGATTTAAAACTTACTTCATACCTTCCTTAAAAGCGTCAAACACACATTAAAATGTTACAACAGGTCCTTTCCAAAACACAACTTCCTTTAATAAGGCAAAGATAGATGATGTTTAACCATAGCTATACAGGCTATACAGGCTATACAAAGAAAGCAATTCCCTAAGACTTCAAAAAGAAATACAGTCAAGTAAGGTTAACAGTTCATCTACTTCAAGAGAGTAACTTCAAAAGTTAGTCCATAATATTTAAGGGATTTCATCATTCGGAACCTGAAAATGTGGTCCCACAGCGGAGTGAGAATAAATCTCAACAAGTCATTCTTAAACCTAAACTAGGTCATTAGTACCTCCAGACACTTTGAAAATAAACAATTATAATAGAAAGCATAATCATGGCGTTTGAGATAATAAAAAAAGGTACGACAAATAGACACCCAATTCAATCTGATTCAAGACGCGATTTCACTATTCAAGCTAAGCTTTATACTTTAGGCAATTAAACAATCAACTACTCGAATAAGAAATTCTATCAAATAACTTGATTCTAGCATTCAGCCCTCGCCATAGCGCTTGGGACATAGCTTAATAATCACATTGTATTAGGCAGAACCCTCGTCGTAACGCCCGGGTCAAATAAATTCATCTGCTCGGACCCTCCGTAAAAATAGCTCTTAGGTCATACTTGCATTTGGTAAACGCCCTCGTCGTAATGCTCATGCTATTATATGTTTACTAGAACCTCCATAAAAACGGCTCTCGAGTCATTCTTTAACCTTAATAGTTTAATATGTGATTTAATGCTCATACATCTCATTCCAACGGCCAATTACACTCAAGATTACTCAGTCAAGCAATTAATCATTAAGGCGCATAGCCATGATCATAGGTCATCCATGAGTATTCGGTTTTACACTTCCCATTCAAAAATCAATTTAGTCAATTAAACCACTTCACTTGCTCAAATTAAGCTAGAATGACTTCAACACATCTCAAGATCCTAAGATCATTCATGAATAGAATAGGACTTCATCATTTAGCCTCAGTTTCATCATTTTTAATCCAAGAAGCGACCAAGTACAGTTCATCCATTTCATGGCAGGTTCGGTTTTCTCATGACCAGGCTTACTTCTATCAAAATTGACACCATTTCATTTACTTTTTGGGCAATCCAACTACATAATAATATTCTTTATGATCTTACGGCCGCGTAGGAGAAAATGGGGCTCAATTTGGACTCCAAACGACCTAGAACGAACTATTCTTATTTCGATACGCGCTGAAAACGGGATAATACAAGCTTTCGGGCATCAACGTTTTTCTCACAAAAACAGTCCTTAAAACTCTACCAATCCACCCATAAAATATCTATTAGTAACCCAACATCCTAATAAATGGTTAAGAATAACTTATCCCAAGCTTAGGCCAATAAAATCCACGAAATGGGCAACGAAAGGTCACGACGCAACGCCGGTCAGTTTTGGACAGATTCAGTCCCTAGAGAATTTGTGCAAGGATTACCTATCAAACTCCATCCATTTGACTCCAAACTTTAACCACTAAACTCCTAACATACCAAGCTAGGATTTAGAAACAACTTACCACTTAATCTAAGCAAGATCAGCCCCTTACGCAGCCTCCAAAGTCACAAAATCTGATCGATTCATGGAGATTGAGCAAGATCTACTATTAAACTCCATCAAATCGTCACTAAACCTTAGTCATAACTCTCATGACATGTTAAACTAAGTTTAGAAAGTCTCTTACCTTGAAAGAATTCAAGAAAATGTCCTACAACAACCCAAATAGCCCTTGGTTCAGGCTAGTCGGCGATGTAGAGGATAGTAGGCTGTTCGAGGGTGCTTCAGTGGTTTCGGGACCTCAACGGCGATGGTGGCCCTTGTACGATGGTTCAAGATGAAAGAGGACTCTGGTGTTCGGTGGTGAAATGCGTGAAAGAGGGAGAGCAAGCCGAGTGAGTTATAGAGGAAGAGAGAGTTCGGTTAAGAGAGAGAAGAGGAAATGAGAGTAGTCTTGTTTCCCTAAGGTCAACAGGCCTCATCCAAAAGATATGAGAGAGAGAGAAAGAGAATTGAGTGTCTCAATAGCTTCCTCAAGAAGCTTGGTTCAAGTGAGGGACAAGGAATGACAAGCTTGATTGACATGTGTAAGAGTGATGAACAAGTGGGCATGACAAAGTTGAATGACATTTATTTTTTGGGGTTTTGACTTTTGTGGCCACTTTTGTCTCCTTCTCCATCAATAATGCAAGACCACAAATGACAAGAATGCTCTTTTAATTTTCTAAGGCATGAACATTTCTTCGAGGTAAAAGGGTAATTTCTAATCCTCAGTCCAAATTTCGCTTTTCGGATCATTCTAGGGCGAACCATGATCTTAATTGCTCTCGACGGGGCGACGTCCAATTTATTTATATTGGAATCCTTGAATGTTTGGTCTCCAATCTCGAAGTAGTCTATTTCATTACCAGACTTAGTCAATTGACATTCTAGTTTATCTCTAATTAACGAGTGGCTCTTAGGAGTTACGCGTATCAACCCGTGATTAATGTCACATTTAAGAGTTACTCAAATCGTGGTGATTTTGGTTGTCATGTAATTGCGAATGTTAATTACTAGTTCCAAAGGGTGCAATCATCAAGAATCGATTTAGGTTGACTCACAAATTATACTATGGTTAGACGGATTCACTAGTGAACGAATTGCATGAAGCTAGCAAATCGTTTTAATATCATTCTTAGATTAGTCTTTAATGGCCCAAAATATTTCCTTGGCAATCCCTATGGTCAAGGTGTCAAACTATGGTCTAGTTCTTTAGTCTATGTTCTTAAATCCTCGTTAGCTTTTCCTTTTGGTTAGTCGACTCGAGAGTGATCAATTCCGAATGAGATTTAACTGAAATACATCGATAAGCATTTATTTATTCATAAGCTTTGAGATAGGATCAGAATTTAAAATGTCACAACTCTTCCCTCCTTACAAAAATTTCGTCCTCGAAATTTACAACAAAACTAGCTTAACCAAACAAATGGGGGTGCTGATGCCTCATCGCTTCCTTGCTTTCCCAAGTTGCTTCTTCTGTTCCATGGTGCTCCTAGATCACTTTGACTAGTGGAATCGTCTTGTTCCTCAGGACTTGTTCCTTTTTGTCCTCAATTCGAACTGGCCTTTCCACGTATGACACCCTATCATCCACTTTGATAACTTCATGATCTAGAGCATGAGTTGGGTTCGATTCACATTTCCTCAGCATCAATACATGGAATACATTATGGACTTGCGATAAACTGGCGACAAAGCGAGTCTATAGGCCAAGGTTTCAATTCTTTCAAATATCTCGAAAGGACCTACGTACCGCAGGTTGAGTTTTCATTTCTTTCCAAATTGAGATAGTCCTCACATAGGCGACACCTTAAGGAAGACATGATCTCCCACTTGAAATTTCAAAGGCCTACGCCACTTATTCACATAACTTTTATGGCGACTCTAAACTGTCTTAAGCCTTTCCCTAATAACCTTAACTACTTCAATCAATTGTTCACCAATTCTAGACCTGTTATGCTTCTTTCACCAACCTCGTCCCAGGATATCGGAGTTCTGCAAACTCTGCCATACAATGCCTCGAACAGTGCCATTCGGATACTGTACTGATAGCTATTATTATAAGTAAACTTTTCCTGTAACTAGTCTTCCCATCCACCTTTGAAATCTATAACACATGTTCGCAACATATCTTCGAGCGTCTGAATCGCTTCAGACTGTCCATCAGTCTGAGGGTCATATGCTGTACTGAACTGCAACTTAGTCCCATGGCATCCTGAAGACTTTTTCAGAAAGTCGCAATAAACTTAGGATCTCTGTCCGAGGTGATCATCACAGGCACTCCATGAAGATGTACTATGTGACGCATGTACAACTTAGCATACCTATCCATTATGAAATCCTTTCATACAGGTATAAAATGAACGGACTTGACCAGTCTATCCACGATTACCCAAATCGAGTCATGACCCCTCTGACTTCTCGGTAAACCCATAACAAAATCCATGGTGATATGTTCCCATTTCCATTCTGGGATTTTCAAAGGCTGTAACATACCACCGAGTTTATAGTGCTGCGCTTTCACCTACTGGTACGTCAGGCACTTAACTGCATACTTAGCCACATCAACCTTCACTCATTCCACCAGTAATGTTGATGTAGGTTCTAATACATCTTTGTGCTACCCGGATGAATATTGTAGTAGCTCTTGTGAGCTTCTGACGAGATCTTCTCCTTAAGCTCCTCATCATTGGGTATGCACAATTGTCCTCGGAACTTCAAGATCCCATCTTCGGATACCTGAAAGTCAGGTTTTCTTTTGTCTGCATCCATTTCTAAGATTTTCCGGACGTCGGGGTTCGTAGATTGTAAAGCCTTAATTCTTTCTTATACTTCCGGTTCGATTCTCAAGGTTGCCATCAAACTTGACAATTGTCAAACCTCTAGCTTAAATTCTGAATCTCTTATTCTTTCAAGTAAAGACCATCCCTTAACGAACAAATGCGATGCTCGATTTTCGACTAAGTGCATCCGCCACCTTATTTGCTTTCCCAAGGTGACACAGAATATCACAATCGTAATCTTTAAGCAACTCCATCCATCGACGTTGCCTCATGTTCAATTCCTTTTGGGAAAACATGTACTTTAGGCTTTGATGATCGGTATAAATTTGGAACTTCTCTTCGCACAAGTAGTGCCTCCAAATCTTCAACGCAAAGATGATTGCTGCAAGTTTCAAGTCATGCATTGGGTAGTTCATCTCGTGAGGTCTTAACTGTCACGATGCGTGTGCAACAACGGTGACATTCCAACCCTTCCCGAGGCTATTGAATGGAAGGATATCGATCGGTGTATTTCAGTTGCATCTCGCTCGGAGTTGGCCACTATTGGGTTAACTGACCAAAAGGGAAAGGCCAGTGTGGAGTTGAGAATGTAGACCAAGGGACTTTAAGACGAATGACACTTTGACTATAAGGATTGTTGAGGGGATATTTTGAGCCAGCAGAGATCGATCTAGGAAATGATCGTGGAATGCCTTGCTAGCGTTATACGCTAGAACGCGAGTGATTTCACTTAACCAGTGTGTAATTTACTAGAATTTCCTAAGTCAAATTTCGATAATCAGGACCGTAGGAACTAGCGATGACCATCGCAATCACGTGACAACCAAAGTCACCACAATTTGAGTAAACCTAAGATTGATAAGCGTAGGACCTGCAAGAGCTGCCTATCAATTTAAGATAAACTGGAATTACAGTCGACGGAGAACTTGTCATGATTTGGGCCTCGGAGTCAGATATTGAACATTGAGGAATTCCAACAATTGAAATATTTGGACGCAGCCTCATCAAGGGTAATTAAGGTCGTGAATCGCCCTGCAAGACTAGAGAAGTGAAGTTTTGGACTGAAAGTAAAAAATGACCCTTTTTGCCCTCTACCTTAAGCATGGATAAGGGCATTTTGATCTTTTTTTTCTCTACCTTCCCTTGGCCGAAAATTTGAGGACAAGAGAGTCATTTGGCCTCTTGATATTTCCATGAGAGACAAGACAACCTAATGAGCCTTAGGTTAGACCCTTAAATTGCATTAAATGCTAGTCAAGTCTCAACAACCCAAGTCATATCATGCCTTTTACATTGGATTAAGGAAGTCTTCATCTTCTTCTCCTTTAAGTTGGGCGACTGCCTTCTTCTCTTCATTCGCTCTCTCTCACTCGGCTCTCTTCTCTCTCTTTGCTCTCCCTCTCTCTCTCTCGGTCGCTCTTCTCGACGGAGACTTCCGGTGGCCGGAGGCCACAACACCAGTCACCATCTCACTCCTCACTCCCTTGTCGATGCCTCTACCATCCTAAACCACTACCTTGCCGTCACCTTAAAGCCGTAGAGCTCGAGGAGTCGAGACTGTTACCGACCCACCAAAGCCAAACCTGAGCGCTTTCTTAGCCCAAACCGCAAACTTATAACGCCTCACTCTCTCGGTAGGCCATCTTAGAACCTAGACCTAAGGGTTAGTTAGTTTGTGGGTGAATTTAACTTAGTTTAGCAGTGGTTTGATGGTTAAGCTTTGTACGACTTCGGCTTGGATAGAATCTGTCCAACAGAACTGGTTTCGAAACCGCAGCACTTTAAAGCCCATCAAGGCGTCATTTGACTAGAAAATCATCGGTGAGTCTTCTTAGGACGTAGTAGTATGCACTAGCAAGGTGTATGAGGAAATAGAATGAAGGTTTGAAGGGTTTTAATGGCTGACTTGTAATTTTTTCAAGAAGCAAAGTCTAGCCACCGCAACTAACAACGGAAACCGTGACATTTGAGCATCGTCGGGACCTTGTCTTACTTGGATTTTCATTGGTAAGTTGTCATAGGACATAGTATTATGTATAGGCAAGGTGTACATGGGTTAGAGTGGCTTTTAAATGGTGTTAATGATCGATTTTGTGTGGTATACTCAAGGACCGGAGCTTCCCTGCGCGGAACAGTTTAAGCCTTGACCTTGCTACCACTCTTGAGGAGAATTGCTTGCTTGGATAGCTCGGTAAACTATTTCTAAACCTTTACTAGGAAGTTAGGGTACTAATAGATGCCATTGTTTGAGAAATTGATGTTTTATAAACCAATTTAGGTTGTAGAGTTCAAAACCGAGCCTGCCCTATTTCGGTTGAGTTGTGTTTGTGTGTTTTATGGCTAAAAATTTATTAAATAGTGGTTATTTGGCGAAGATCTAATCTGGAAGTGATCGTAGGCCGGACCCTTGGAATGTTTTGTGTAAGCTCTCACGTGAGTTGAGTGTGTTAAGTGACTAGATTGCCAAACCGAGTCTTTAGACACTTGTCACACCGAAAACTCGAGGTCGAGTGAATAATATCATGCCTTAAAACGAAAGAATGATGAATTGACGTTTGCTTGCTAAGCCAAAGATGGCGTATATTAATGCGAGTGGTATTTATTTTCAAGGAATCTCTGTTTGAACAAATTTTGATGGGTGCGATTTGTGTGTTCACAAGTGTGATTCGAGGTCTTGGTGTGTGAGTTGAGGCTTTATGCCGTATGCTTTTCTGTGAATGACTGGAATTTGTAAGAAAAACTTGAGGCCAATCCAGACGTGTATTTGATCCCGATGTTGGGTGTTTAAACCCGACGTTGGGTGTTTAATCCTAACTTTAATTTATGTGACATTCTGATTTTTCTGTTATTTCGAGACTTATTAATGAGAATATATCTGACGATGTATTTTAGTCGTACCTTGCTCGGATTTGATCAATCTCGAGTTGACTGACCAAAAGGAAAAGGCTAACGCGAGACAATGTACGTGGACCTAGGAAACTCAAATAGAAAATGACACTTTGATCATAAGGATTGTCGATGGGACATTTAGAGCCATGAAAGGCCTATCTAAGAACGATTAAGGAATGCATTGCTAGCATTATACGATTGGAGCGCGGGTGATGTTGCTTAACTAATGTATAATTTGCAAAATTTTCCTAAATCGAATAATGACGATCGAGACCGTCAGAATTAACAATAGATCCTCGCAATTACATGACAACCAAAGTCACCATGAATTGACGAGCTCTAAATGTGATATGAATCACAGAGTTGATACGCGTAACATTTGCAAAAGCCGCCCGATAGTTCGGGATAGGTTGAGATTACATCTGATAGAGAAATGATTTAGAGACAAGTTTCGAAATTAGAAAATGGAGAATCAAGAATTTCAACATTATAATTGGAATGGCTGTCACCTCATCGAAGAAAATTGAAATTAGAAAACCATGTTCCGGATGTCGACGGTAAAATTATCATTTTGCCCCTCAAGTCTTAGCCTTGCCTTAATAAATGGAATGATGGTATGTTGGTCATTGACCATACCCCAAGGCTGCCAAAAATCAAGAAAATTGAGGGTCATTGGATGAGCTATTGATTGGCATATGGACAAGTGTCAATGGAAGAAGAGTTGGCATTAAATGTCCAACTTTTAACCTACCATTCTTCATGATTGACTCTCCACTTGGTGTATACATCTCTCTCTCTCTCTCTCTCACTCCCTCAGTCGAACACCATCTTCAATCTGCCATCTTCTTCTTCTTCATTCTTCATCTTCATCTTCAAACCGAGAAGTTCCTCGCCCGACCGATTCTGCCCGACTCCGTCGCCGCCGTCAATCGTCACCTAAGCTCGAGCCAATCACCAGCACCTTACTCATCCTCTTGCCGACAACCTTCAACTTGAATCAAGTCATTTGACCTACCGAGGAGCTTTGGCCAACCATTTTCCCAGAAGTCAACGGAAACCGTGGCAGCTGGAGGTAAGCTACTGTTTGGACTCCGTAGGACCTCGAATCGTTTGAATCTTTTAGCCAAATTTGATGGACATCAAGGGAACATGTATACTAAGTTGTGTTCAAAATTTTGGATGAATTTGATGGATTTTTGACCCCAAACGGGTCTTGTGTTTGAAGGGAAAAAAATGACCGGTTGAGGACTTAGAGGAATCGGCGCCGTTCGTGGACCATTTGACGTCGCCTTGACCTCAAATTTTCGGTGAGGTTTCCTAACTCCTAGAACTACATGTTAGCAAGTAGATTAGTGCATAAATTAAGGATTTATGATAATTTAAAGGCTGATCAAGGGAGGTATGCACATAACCGAAAATACCACGTTTCGATTCTGTGCAAACCGAATTGTTGGGGGCTATTGGGAGTTGAAATTGAACTCGAATTTCATCGTTGAGAAGTATGAGGATGTCAATCGATATGTCAATGAGGTGTATGTTAAGTGAATTGACGAATTGGACGAGAAACTTGACGAATTAGATGAATTTCCTTAGGTTGCGCGACTGATTTGTTCTTGGACTATTAGAAACAAACCATTGGTGTACTTGGAAGGAGATTTTTGCTGAATTAAGCTTGAGGTAAGGGGTTTCTAAAACTTGACTAGGTGGATTAGACTCGATTGGTGTGAATTAGGTTGGTTCTAGTGAATTGTAGTGTGATTTTTCATTGTGCGTACTCGAGAGGTGTAGATAGCTTGAATGCTTGTTGAATGCTTGTGCCATGAATTGATTACCACATTTGAGTGTTGAATTTAATTATCTCGCATGCCATAGATTTGTTACTCGCTGCATGAGTTTGCACTTGACCATGAGGTTCTGAATTGAAATGAGTATTTGGTATGTCTGAGAAACTCGTGATACCCTGAGGCGTTGAGACACGGGGTTGTATGGAATTGTACCATGATGCGTTGAGACGTGAGGTTGAAATGGCCAATGTTCTTATACGTTGAGACGCGGAACGGAATTTGATATGTGTCGACACAAGCCTGTAATGAAATTGAAAACCTGATGCATTTGCGCGGTTTTGTCAATAAAATAGTCTGAGGCGTAATTACGCGGACCGAGCCTGAGACGTTCTAAACGCAGACGTGAAACAATGGAGGTCTAGAAGGTGGAAGGTGTGACCTGTTTTGGCTATACGTGCTTAATTTGAACGACGAGATATGATGCCATGATTGTGTGCTTGACGCTCGTCTGTGTCCATATGTTATTTGATGACTACTGAATGCTTCATGTGGTTGTTGATTGCATTCACCTGAGTGTACGATCAGCCTAACTTAGGGTTAGAACCTGTTTTACTAAGATGTGAATCTCACCCCGTTGCGGGACCACATTTCCAGATCCTAGACCGTGAACATGCTGCCAATCAGACTAGGTGACCCAAAGGAGATGTCTGTGTATTTTGAGGAGTTCCCAGACGGACGAGGGACTATGTACGTTAGGAAGTGTACGGTAGTTTGGGTCAATGAGGGTGGAAAGAGCTGGAAGCCTCATAGGTTCAAGGCTTGGTTTCGGAGGATAGGAGAAGTTACTACTGGACTACTGAAGCCTACCGAGGTACTCCGTGGGGTAATCCCTAGTTGGTGTCATCCCGCTCGGGATTCTATGGAGGTTGAGGGGTCAGTAGTTGGCTCGAGGAACATTCCCGAGAGTACTCCAACCTTGGAAGACACCAACAAGGTCATTGAGCTTGAAGCCTCCGATGACGACTTGGTGGAGCAATCAGCAGATGAGATGATGGGGGATGCCGTAGAGGTACATTCGGAGACCTTCTCGGAGTACGAGCCTACCGAAGATGTCGAGGAGACTGACGACTCCAACAGCTCGACCTAGGGGTTTCCGTTTTCTGGATTGTTATTTTGCTGTCGACCTCGATGGTCCGTTTTCTTTTGGAGGTGTGAATGGTTGTCTTTTGAGTTGGTCTAGTCACCCCTACTGACTAGCAGGATTAGTCTACCATCGCTTTTGTAAGAACTCGTGGGAGGTTATGTATAAATGTAGTTATGGTGTTCTCATTATCCAAGTCCCTGCAAATGTTTGTACGGTGGAATTTATATTATCGCTTTTGCATGCAAAATATTTTTATGCATCTCTCGATATATGACTCCTGGGACTCGAGAGTATGCTTGCAGGGTGTCGCACGCCTATGCCCGGGGTGCGGGGCGTGACAATTTACATGTGTTTGATCCTGTGTTTTGGTGCTTGATCCCAAAGATATTGAGCTCAGGGACTTGATCCCATTTTGGCCTGACGAGGTCACTGCGCCTAGAAAGTCATGTAGTCGATCGAATCATCTCGAGGTGCTGGAGAATCGAGATTCACTACATCGACCGAATCATCTTTAGATTCGAACGTGAGAATCTTCATGTTGAGTGTCTCGAGGGAGTTAATGTATCGGACGTCACATGTTTGACCGAATCATCTCGCAGGATTGACCATGACGAGAGTCTTATAGTTGACGAATCATCTCGACAGCGTGGGGATGCAATTTAATGATGTGATCCTTTCATCAATCGGACGACATAAAGATAATAATGCGGCTCACTTTTGTCCTAAGCATATACAAATATAGCACGAACATTCAACGCCTGTTTTACATAAACAATCAACACGTGAATTGATGCTAGTGCTACTACAAGAAAGAGCAGAAACTCGTATAAACTACCGAAAAATTTCCTCAGATCGGTATTAAAGTTACTGTACGAATACCAATTTAATCATAAATTTTTTGATTTTGCCTGTTTAATAAGCATTTATGCAAAAAAAAAAAAATCCAATATAGTCATTCCGAGCAATTTCGGTGGAAGTCGTTGACATGACAATCGTGCAGTCACTGGCCATTCTACGTTAGTGATTTCTAGTGAAAATTGGCCCAGAGTAATATATTGGAATTTTCGACAAATGTTTATGATAATATTGATAAAACTAGAAAGTTTAATACTAAATTAACATTCATAAAACTGATTGGTCAATTATGCAATCTAAAGTGATGTGTGTATACTAGTGAATGGCCGAATCTTAGTTGAACTCAATTTAATTAACTATTATTTGTCACATTTCTTTGTGTTGCATATTCCTGTATAGTGTATGCATATCTGGTTAGAGGTGAATGGTTTCAAGTTCCGGGTAGGTTCCACTTGGAACCTGAAACCTATCTGCTAGTACAGGTTCCTTATTTTTTAGAACCTGAAACCTCGAACCTACCACATGTTCCGGTTTCGGTTCTCGGGTACTCGATAACCTGTCGATACAGCTCCCTTGCATCAAAATACACAAACCCAACTACACGACTACTCGTTTTGATGAATAAATCTCTACCACGTTCCCTTCAGGACATTAAATCAGCAAGCGAAACAACATTGGATGGCCAGAAATGCTTTTAAGAAAGTGATTTCATCAAACGGAACACATAGCTAGTCACTTAGCGACTGATGATAAACACGAAACTTGCCCATAACACAATACTCCTCACTAAATCACTGACTCTGTAAGTCAACCCGCACTAGACGCATTTCAAAAGCAGCAGATCGAAAACAGAGCTAGAGGATAATAGATGAACCGCGACATTGCCTCGCTGAATCAAAACCTAGTTCCAAAGAGAGCTCAACAAAGCATCCATAAACCGAAATCAACTTCTTAAAGAACAGCAGAGACCAAGCCGAGCATGTTACCTCACAAGAAGTCGCAGTTCTCGGCCTCTTTCCTCACAACGCCGAGCATCGAGTCGATCAACTCAGCTCCCTCGGTGTAGTGACCATTGGCCCAATTGTTCCCAGCATCGGACTGGCCGAACACGAAGTTGTCTGGCCGGAAGATCTGTCATACGGTCCAGATCTGACGCTTCCATGGTCCCATGCTCTAAATCCACGAGCACGGCGCGCGGCACAAAGTGATAATAGAGAAGAGGCTTGGAGGATTGTAGAAAGAGCGAGAGAGAGATAACATCAAAAGAAGAAGAAGAAGATGGAGATGATACTCGGCTTCAGCAGTCCTTCGCCTGCTTTGTTAAACCCTGGCTCGAGCTCTAACGCGAGAAGTCTCCACCCTTCTTCTCAGTTGGCTGCGTAGCTCTTCGGACTTAGCTTGGGCTTATCTTCGCCTCTCGCCTCCGAGAAAACCCTTTGATGTCGTTCCGAGCGTCGGATTCACCTCCGCCAAAAGCAAACTGAAAGTCTTACCTTCCTCATCATCGTAAAGGGAAAGATCGAAGTTCCCAGAGGGATTGAAGGCCACCAAAGCCGAGACGTCGACTCGCTGCTCGCTCAAGCGTGGAATGGGCAGAGAGGGTAAAGAATCTGCGGCGAGTCTCGAGGGAATCCATGGAGGGGAAGAGGGAAGAATCCGAATGGGGTAACGAGAGTGAAATTAGAAACTAAAAACCTAAGGTTTATTATTTATAAGTTACGATTTTGATTCCGGTTCCGGTTTGGTTCCAGGGTAGAACCTGGAATCAGAATAGGAACCCGAACCAACGGTTCCTAAAAATTCAGAACCAAGAACCGGACCGAAACAGTCAGTTCGGCTCTCCGATTCTCGGTTCTACCTTAGAATCGTGCTCTCCCCTACATCTGGTGGTGCAAGTTTCGTATGGCATGGAATGATGATGCCTCCACTTTCAACTTAGAATGATGAAGCGTTCTTTTTGGCATTGAAATTAGAATGATGATGCGTTTCCTTTCAAAACTTGTGATACACGATCAAAGAACTTTTGATATATCAAAGCCAATTAGAAAACATATAGTAATTTGAATTCAAAAGATTTATAAAATTAAACTCCTAGTTATTTTTGGGAGAATCATAAAAAAAGTCATACACCTATTGCATTAGTGTCAATTCAATCACAAACCATTTTTGGGTGCAAATTCAGTCTCAAACATTTTGCATTTGTGTTAATTAAGTCATAAACCTTTTATCGGTGTCAATTCAGTCATAAGCCTTTTGCATTGGTATTAATTCAGTCCTAAATCTTTTATAATTATGTCATTTGAGTTAATCTGGTGAATTTTAATAAAAAAATCATTGATGTGGACATTAATTGTCCTACGTGGTATGGTTGACGCTAACTTGCATATTTTTTAATATTATTATAATATTTTAAATAATTTTTTGAGCATTTTAAAAAAATATTTAATATATAAAAAAATTGAAAAATTATTCGCATTAGCACCAATCGTGCCATGTAGGATAAATGATATTTAAGCCAGTGATTTCTAGCCAAAATTGGATTTTATTGACTTAAATGGCATAAATACAAAATATTTAGGACTAAATTGACACCAATTAAAAGTTTAGAGTTGAATTAGCAATTGACATAAATGCAAACGGTTTAGGATTGAATTAGTGTAAAAAATTTTAGGACTGAATTAACACTAATGCAATAGATTTATGACTTTTTTGACACTTTTTCCCGGTTATCTTCATCATAGCTATCTCACAAGATTGTATATTTTGCAATAACATGCCATTAAAATTTTTCTTAGAGTGCGAGTTACAATGATTTTTTTAAGATTAAATTGAATTTTGCCAAGGAAGTTTTGCTTTAATTTGCAGAAGAATATGAGAGGTATACTTTCTCAACTTAATTTCACCGAATTCATCACCTTCCAAGATAAGTAGATAATGGATTTCCAATTTGTTTCAGAAAGTAATTGATTGCAATATCTTTTCATTTGGTGGATTTCAATTAAACTTAGGATGCATTTGTTTGAAGGAAATTTATTCCAGCAAAATTATTTTTCAACTTTTTGGTATTTAGATGACAAAAACTTAATTGATTTATGGAAAACATTTTTCAAGGACTGAAAACAATTATCTTGCAACGACTTAACCTTCTGATAAGAAAGAAATCACTTTCCCTAAATCATCAAATAAATGAAAAATAACCATAAACAAATAAAATTAATTTCCATGAAAAATATTTATTTTTACTATGATGTTTTCCTTTTAAAAAAAATGCACATGCGGCCTCCATTTATTTCGCAGAAAATAATTGATTTGAAAAGTATTCTTATAAAAATAATCGCTTGAAATAATTATTCAATTAAAAATATTTTCATTATTGATAATACTTTATGTTCACCCTTCATTTGTGTAAGTGATTCAAACAATCATTTTTTAAAACTTTTATTTTAATAGGATAAACGTACAAATTTCAAGGCATAAAGGCCAAATTCCTAATCGTCGCCTTCAAGTAGTGTTTTCCTTTAATTTCCCCTCGCCAGCATGTAATCAAACATTATATCTTGGTCCCTTCAATTGTTATTATTTTTTCCTTTTTTCTTCTAATTATGTGACTTTTCTTCCCGTCTTGGTTACCCCATCTAAATATGTGACATTCTAATTTCCAGTCAATTTCAGGCTCATTAATGAAAAGTATATATCTAGAGATGTATTTCAGTCGTATTCCGCTCAAATCTAATCAATTTGAGTAGACTGACCAAAAGGGAAAGGCTAACGCGAGACGAGTACGTGGACCTAAGGAACTCGGATAGGAAATGACGCTTTGGCCATAAGAATTGTTGAGGGAACTAGTGATAGACTCTCACAATTACATGACAACTAAAGTCGCCACGAATTGACGAACCCTAAATGTGATATAAATCACGGGGTCGATACGCGTAATGTCTGCAAAAGCCGCCCGTCGGTTTGGGATAGATTGAAATCACGTCTGATAGAGAAAACTATCGAAAATGAGTCCTGAAAAGTTTGAAATGAAAAATCAAGAATTCTAACTTTATTTGGATGGGCCGTCGCCCTATCGATGAATTCCGGAGCTAGAAAAACGACGTTTGGAACGTCGGGGGTAAAATGACCGTTTTGCCCCTCAAGCTTAGAACTTTGCCCTTGCAATTAAAGAAGGGAAAATTGATCTTTTAATCCTCCCCTAGCTACTGAAAATGAAGAGTGAAGGATGGCCATTGTATCTCATTGGGAAGGCAAGATGGACAAGTATCAAGAGATGGGCAAGTGTGGTCATATCAACTTTTGCCCACTTACCATTCTTCCCTTTGACCAAGCCTTAGAGTATAGCCTTCCCACTCTCTCTCCTCACCCCTCATTCGGCCAAAGCTTCTCTAAGAACCACCGATCACCCCTCTTCCTCTTCTTCTTGTTTCTGCTCGTCGTCGACCACCCCGGAGCCTCCTGTTCGTCGGCTATGACGCCATCCTCTGGCCACCATTTGGCCACCGGCCAACCACATTGACGAAGATCCACGTCTTGTTGAACTCCTCCAACAAGAATCAAGGCTTTTGAAGTGCCGAGGAGTCCCGACTAGAGATTCTCCCGAGAGCTGACAGAATCGGAACCAACCTGAGGTAGGTTCGGTTCTAAGCCCATTTGATGGTTGAAATGTTAGAATTTTAGGCTCAAATTTTGTGGAGACTCAGTAGACATTTGTAGGATTCTATGGTAAAAATTGAGGCTTAATTTGATAAGTTTTTGACCATGAATTAGCTTTGTGAACTTTGCCCAGAATCTGCCGGTAAACTAACTTGGACAGTCCGACGAGTTTTAACGAGAATCCGGCGGCCATTTGACTTCAAACCTTCGATAAGCCTCTCGAACCCCTAGATAGACATGTTAAGAAATAGGGTTATGATTGAATGATGGATTTAGGAGTAGATTGAAGACCGGTAGTGTTCGGTTTGCACGGAACCGAGGAGGACCGTTTGGTTCTGGGCAAACCGAATCTGTTGGAGGCTGGGATTGGTAATTTTGAGTTCCAAATTGGTGTTTAAGATATGGTGACATGTTGAGAGATATGTTATGGACGATTGGGGTTAATGAATTGAGGAATTGAACTTGAAAATTGACGGATTGGTTGGATTTTATTAGGTTGCGCGACAAGTTCGGTCTTGGACATTGAGGGCCGAAAATTTGGAGGCTCAAGAAGAGTAAATTGAGTAATCAAACCCAAGGTAAGGAAATTTCTAACCTTATGCTAGGAAGGCCAAACTCGATTGGGTGAGTTGAGGCATAATTGGATCAATCTATGAGAGTATTCCAAAAGGGTAGTCTTTGAAATGTCCTAAATGGATAGAGGAAGTCATGTGTGATATTGTTTGCATTTAAATCCCATGCCATGTCGTCTGTCGATGATTGTCTTGCAAGCCATGAAGTTTCAAATTGTTCATGAGATGCACTTGTTGTTTTACCTGTGGTATGAATTGTAAATCATGGCATGAGTATGACATGGCGAGGCCCTGAGGCGTTTGAGACGAGGGGCGGGAGGTGGATACCTTGATGCGACAAGATCATGGGGTGGAGTTGACATTGAGTGGCGCCCTAATGCGATGAAATCGCGGGATTGAGAGGACTACGGCCCTGATGCGAATCATTCGTAGGACGGAGAGGCCCTGAGGCGTATGAGACGCGGGGCAGGAGATGTATATCATGATGCGACAAGATCGCGGGATGGAGTTGATGTTGTGTGGCGCTCTGATGTGACAAGATTGCGGGGTTGAGATAGCCACGATCCTGATGCGAACTATTCGCGGGACAGAGTTATGAGATGGTGATATTGGCCTGGAGATTCATTGGAACCTGATGCATTTACGCGGGTTGCCGATGACGGTCTTATGTGTTTACGCGGACCGAGCCTGATGCGACGAGATCGCGGGCTGGAGAGTGAGGCATGCGGATATTGAAATGGATGTGGTGAAGTGGTAGGACGATTGTGTATGACCATCTGAGTGTGACATGAAGTCATCATTTCATGCCTATCATATGCATGTTGTTATTTTATTGATTTACGCTTGAGGCGCCTTGATGACTATGAGTGTGGAATTTCGGGATAGATGACTGCCTGAGTGGACGGTCGGCCTAACCTATGGTTAGGACTCATCTTCCTGAGATTTATATCTCACCCTAGTAGGGGCTTAATTTTTTCATATTCCAGGCGAAGGAAGCGCGAGTTTGCCAAGGATTGGCATTTGAAGAATTAGTCGCCCAAATGTATTTAGAATGGTTTTGTTTTTTGTGATATCAGAGATTGTACTCTTGGTTGGTGAACTAGGAATTGATCTTTGACTAATTGGTTATTATAACTCGATGTACCCTTGTGTCCTAACGGGTGATGTTGTATTTATATGATTGGAGTTGGCATCGTTTCCGCATGCGTGTTCCTTTCAGTGCTTAGAACATTGGGAGTTGGATCTTGGAGTTTTCAGAAAAGTACGGCTTGGTGGGATGTTCGCGCGTTCATGGGGTTCGGGGCGTGACAAAATACTTCTCACTTTTAAGACATAAAAAAAAAAGAAAAAAAAACCTTCTATCTTCCTTCTCAATCCTGTTCTACTAAACATGTCGTGAAGAGCATGATTCACTTAATTGTTGGGGTAATACATTTCGGTTGGGATGTAATTTCATAGCTTTTCTTTTTCTTTTTTCTTTTTTAGGTAAGATATGGGATGTAATTTAATGATACGATACTTTCATTAACCGGACAGACTAAAAGATAAGAATGGTGATTGTAGCTATTTGCAATGCATGTGCATCCAATGGTTCCAGTCTCGTGTGATGTGGAGCCTCCAATGGTGCCGTGCCGGTGAACGATTGTGAAATTATAGAGACCGCTTTTCTTGTCAACATCAAAATCAAAATGATAGATGCGCTCATTTTCAACACCTTGTAAGGAAGGATAAAATATAATTTTGATCTGGATACGTCTAGGAGATGAATCTGCTAAATCTATTAAGCTCGGAGACTTACGAAATTACACGTTCACGGTTATCTTTGCCACGACTAACTTAGGGTTTTGTCCATTTTTCAACAACATACCATTTAAGTTCAGGCATGAGAGAGATATTATGCTCATAGGAAGTATGAAGTTGAACTTTTCAAGGGATTTTGTTTACATGTGCAGAAGAAGAGGAGAGATATTTTTTCCAAACATAGGGAACAATTCTAAATAAGGGCATAGAATATCCTCATTTTTTTAAATAAAGGCTTGAAGGAATAAGTATACGATTAATGCCATAATTTTTGTACGGCGTTCACTTGAGTGCCATAACTTTCAAAACGATCACTTAAGTGCTATAACTTTTATACGGCATTCACTTGAGTGTCATAACTTTCAAAAATTGATCACTTGAGTGACATCGCTGACGTGGACGCCGCAAAAGGTGACGTGACATACCGAAAAGCTAACATGGCATGCTGAAAAAGCTGACGTGTACATCGAAAAAGTTGATGTGTACATCGGAAAAGTTGACGTAGCACTTAAGTGAATGATTTTTGAAAGTTACGACACTTTAGTAAAAGTTTTGAAAGTTATGACACTCAAATGAACGTCGTACACAAGTTATGGCACTCTTGGTGCACTTATCCTAGGCTTGAAGTAGACTCTGTTTTAATTAAAGATATGAAGTGCACTCATTACTTCAAAGAAGGGCCGATCAAAGGTATTTTCATCATTTATACTTTTCTATTTCTTTACTTTTTTCCTTCTTTATTTCTTTTTTCCTTTCTTTTCGCTAGTGGTTGGCCTCAAGCATTGGCTGGCCATTGGGGAGGGCTATGCAACCTCACCTAGCCAGAGTGCGGCGAAGTGAGCCCTTACTGGCCACGGGCTAGGTTGGCCCTCACCTATGGCTATTGAAGCCACCCATCCCTTGGCGGTGGTCGGCCAACAATGAAAATGGAGGGAAAAAAGGGAAAAGAAATTGAAAATGTAAATGACAAAAAATCTAGATAAGGATGTGACATTCTGAATTTTCGACCATTTCGAGATGTATGAATGAGAAGATATCTATCGAAGTATTTCATTTTTATCTCGCTTAGACCTGATCAATTCGAGTTAACTGACTAGAAAAGGAAAGGCTAATGTATGATAAGTACGTGGACCTAGGAACTCGAATAAGAAACATCATTTTGACCATTAGGACTGCCGAGGGAATATTTAGAGCCAATAAGGGCCGATCTAGGAACGATTAAGGAATTCATTGCTAGCATTATCCGATTGGAGCGCGGGTGATTCCATTAATCGATGTATGATTCTTACGATTGTGACTGTTGGAGCTAGCGATAAACCCTCACAATTACATGACAATTAAAATTGCTGTGACTTGAGTCATCCTAAGAGTGATGAGAATCACTGAGTCGATATGTGTGAACATTTGCCAAAAGCCGCCTATCGGTTTGAGATGGTCTGGAATTAGAATTGACAAAAAATGGACCATGAATTAGATCTCGAAATTGGATATTAAACAAAGAAGAATGTCAATAATTCAAAAGGAATTGGACGTCGCCTCATCGAGGATAATTTAGATAAAGAAAAGTGAAATTTGAATCGAAAGTGTAAAATTACCATTTTGCCCCTCAAAGGACATTCTTTCCTTTAGAACAAGCAAAGGCATTATAGTCATTTGCTCTCTCCCTATAGTGGTCGAAAATTTGAGGGTCTTGTAGTTAATTTGTGCTCTAGATTTTTACGAAGAAAAGTCAAGAGTATTAATGAGAGGTGATGTGAATAAGTAGGCTAGATTAGAGCTCTAGGGTAACATTAATTTGATGTCATAATCTCACCTACCATTCTCTCTCCTTCTTTAACTTGAGGACAAAGGAAAAAGGTAAGAGGACTCACTTTTGCTCAGCCAAACACTCCCTCTCTCATTCTCACGCTCACTCTCTCCCTCTTGGTTCTTCTTTCTCACCCGACCAGCTTGCACACTCATTGTTCGCTAGGTTCACCGTCGGCTTCCAGCAACCTCACGACCAAACGTCGACCACCACAACACTCCTTAATATTTTGCCTACAACTTACAAGTGACCATTCATCCATTCGTTACTCTGTTTGACCCGTGGAGCCGCCGGAACCTGCCCAGGTCAGCATCGAAGCGAACTAGGTCGTGAGCTCCTTTAGACTGGCTTAAAAGGCTTATCTTGCTTTCAAATCAAGGTGAGACCTCCTTAAGACATAGTATTAAGGTTGAGTAGGTTTAGTTTGAAATTTGGTTGTGATAGATGGGTTTTAATGGTTGAATTTGGACGATTTTCTAAGGGAAAGAATTTGTCCTCTTAAACGGGTCTGGGAACCTAACACCTTTGAAGGCTGTAGAAGCATAAGCATCGCCTTGCCCTAAAAATTATTGGTAAGACACCCTAAGACATGATATTACATGTTAGCAAAAGATATGTGAGTTAGACTGGAGTTTTGATGACTGGTTGGTATTCCCTATGAACAGAATCTGCCTTGCACCGGACAAATTAGGAACCGAGGATTGTTGCGGTTCTTGGTGGAGTTTGTTGATTTAATTATCTCGGTAAGAAAATTTCTAGCCCTTAGTTAGGATGTTGGATTACTAAAGGGTAGATTTTTGGTAGAATTAAAAAGGTTTAAAGGGTGGTTTTTGTGTGAAACACGTGAAAGACCCGAAAGCTAGGCAATCTTATTTTCAGTGCGCACCGTTTTTAAAACGAGTCGTTCTAATTCATCCGATATCCAAATTGAGTACCGTTCTTGCCCACATATCTGTAAGATCTTGAAGTTTAAGACCTTAGAATTTATTTTCTCAAAAATTCAGTAAAAAAATGTCAAATTTTGTGAGATTGAACCTGGTCTTGGGGGCTCGAATTGGGCAGTTTTGATTAATTGAAATTTTGGATGATTTGCCTTGATGGAATGACTCTTTAGCATGCCTAAAAATGTTAAATTAAAGTTTTGCATGCTTGATGATGAGGTGCCATGAGTGAATTTTTTATGTGCATCAACTTATTTAGTTCAATCGAGTGCTTTGATGTTTGTTGGTGCATTTGATGGTTCAATTGCTTGATGTGGGATGACATGTGTTGTTAGTGGCCGAATGGCATGTTTGAATTGATGAACCTAATGTGCTTGAATGATGTTCCTGGAATGACGATGGAATGAATTTGCTTGAGAATGTGAAAATGAGATTAATAAGAAGGTTCATAATTATGTTTTATGGCCAATGCATTGCGTCGCAGGTGTTTGATCCCGATTGACCTGACAAGGTCGTGCGGCTAGAGAGTCATACCTTAACCGAATCATCTCAAAGACTGTAAGAATAGAGAGTTAGGTAGCGACCGAATTATCTCTAGGTCCGGACATGAGAGTCCTATAATTGATCGAATTATCTCGATAGCGCAGAATGTCAAGAGTCGATATAGAGACCGAATCATCTCGCAGCGACAGTCATGATGACCGAATCATCTCGGTTAGACGTTGAGAGTCATGTGATTGACTGAATCATCTCGCAACACAAGGAGGGCAGCCCTTGATGGGCGTAAAGAAGATAAAAGACCAAAATATTATCTTGATGTGTTTCTAGATCTGTATGATTGAAATGCTTGAATTGGCTAGAATGTCTAGAGTGCATGGAATGTCTATTATGCTTGTATGACTTGAGAAATTCAGATCAAAAAGTGAAAGTGTGAAAGACATTGTCACGCTCCGCGCTCCGGGCATGAGCGCGCGACTCTCTACAAGCACAAACTATCTCTTGAGGTCTCAAGATTCACATATAAGTTGAGAGATGTATCATCGAACGAGCATGCGGAAACGACGATGTAAAAATTCCTCCGTACAAATATAAAATGGGACCTGGATAGCGAGAGTACTAGTAATACATAATATATGAATATCCATACAAGGAATAGCTAACCAACTACACTAGTTAGTAGGGTGGCATGGCCAGTACAAAATGCAGTCATAAGTTTCGCAAAAAGAGATAGACCTCGAGAACACCATCAAAATATCAGACTAGTAAACCAGGAGCTCCTAAGTCGAGCTACTAGAGTCATCAGTCTCCTCAGCCTCCTCAGTAGGTTCATACTTCGAAAAAGTCTCAGAGCAAATCTCCACCGTATCCTCAAGTGTCTCATCCGCGGATGGCTCCACCAGATCATCTCCGGTAGCCTCGACCACTATGATCTCCTCGGTGTCCTCCAGGATCGGAATCCTCTCAAGACCAATCCTCGAGCCAGTGACAGATCCCTCAGCCTCTACTGAGTCCGAGTGGGATGGCACCAGCTAGGGATCACTCCTTGGGGGTACCTCGGTGGGTTTCAGTGGCCTTGTGGAAACATTGCCCACCTTTCTAAACCATACCTCATACCTATGAGGCTTCCAGCTACTGCCACCCTCATCTACCCAAATAACTGTACATTTCCTAACATAAATAGTCCCCTGCCCATCAGGGAACTCATCAAAATAAACTGACATCTCCTTGGGATCGCCAAACCTGATGGGCCACATCTTCAGGTTCTAGGATTTGTAAAGAAAAAGGGGTCCCACAACGGGGTGTGATATATATATATATATATATATATCTCAGTAAGGTGGGTCCTAACCCTAGGTTAGGCAGATCGTCCACTCAGACAAATGCAAACACTAATAATAAATACAAAACCGCATGAAGCATTCTACTATCACAAGTAACACATACAGATGTCAAGCATGCAATCAAGGCATCTTATCACATCATTATACTCAAGCACACATTTCAAGCTAGATTGCACCTTCCACCCCTTTCCTGCCTCCTCACTTTTATGCCCACGTTTATAACGCCTCAGGCTCGGTCCGCGTAAACGCATCAGACCGTTTCATTGACAAACCCGCGTAAACGCGTCAGGTTTTCAATGTTACTCCAAGCCTATGTCAACACATCACAACTCTGTCTCGCGTTTCAACTTATCAGGATTATGGCTTTCTCAGCCTCGCGTCTCATACGCCTTAGGGTGTCACAACTCCTCAGATAAGCAATAAGTTCATTTAATGTATCACACACAATCAAGTGCAACTCATGCACGAATAACACACCTATGTCATGCGAGGCAATCAATTGTGACATTCAAATGTGGCAATCAATTCAAAGCACAATCGTCACACACACATAGTCAAGTCTTCTATATCTTTCTAGGACGCACATTGGGCCACTACATTATAAACTTCCAAGAATTGATCAGTTCACACACCAATCACCCAATCGAGTTCAATCCTCCTATCAAAGGTTTAGGATTCCCCTTACCTCAAGCTTAATGAGATACAAGTCTTCTCCCGAGTACCTCAAAGGTTCGGTCCTAACGGTCCAAGATCAAGTCCACCGCTCAACCTAAGGAAATTCATCCAATCATTAACTTTTCTTGCTCAAATCGCCACCCCACTAATCATACACCTCATGAGCTAATCAATTAACATTCTAACACTTCTCAATGATGAATTTGGAGCTCAATTACAACCACCAACAGCCCCCACAGAACCGATATGCACAGAACCGAATCGGGCGAATTTCAATTTTGTGTATACCTTAACTTACCAGCCCTTAAACCACCTCAAATCCTCAATTTATCCACTAATCTACTTGCTAACATGTATTTCTAAGGGTTTGGGAAGCTTACCGAAAATTTGAGCTCAAGGTGACGTCAAATGGTCCACGAATAGCGCCGGTTCCTCCAAGCTTACTACCGGTCAGTTTTGGCCCTTCAAACACAAGACCCATTTGGTCAAAACTTCATCAAGTTAACCCAAACTTTTTACCATAGCTCCATCTATGTGTCCCCTAAATGTCCACATAATTTGATTGTAAAACTACAAGATTTTGGGGTCCTAAGGGGCCAAAAACGTGGCTTACCTCTGATTGCGACAATATCCGTCGACTTTTGGGAGATTGGCCGGCTGGAGCTCCTCACTGAACCAAATGACTCGCTTCCACTTCGAGAACATCGGCAAGAGGTTGAGGTAGGAGTGGGTGGTTGGCTCCACGGCTGAGGATCGTCGGAGGTGGCGCTCGACGGCGGTGAACTGGCTAATAGAAACCGGTCAAGCGGCAAGCTTCTCGGCAAGAGGAAGGGAAGAAGAAGAAGAAGAAATGGCAGGTGGAGGGGGGTGTTTGGCCAAGCGCGAGAGAGAATGAGAGTTTATACTTCAATTGGCTTGGTCAACATGGGTTGAATGGTAGTTTAAAAGTGGAAACATGAACTCATGGCTTTATCTATTGACACTTGTCCAATGTGTCATTCAAAGCTCATCCAATGGCCCATAATTTCTTCAATTTTTGGCAACTCTTGGGGGTTTCAATGATCAAAATGCCCTTGTCCAATTAATAAAGCAAGGCTAAGGCTTGAGGGGCAAAATGATAATTTTACCCCCGACGTCCCAACGTCGTTTTTCTAATTTCAATTTTCTTCGATAAGGCGACGGCCAATCCAATTGAGATGTTGGAATTCTTGATTCTCCATTTTCAATTTTCAAGGCTTGTTTCTAATTCAACTCTCTATCAGACGTGGTTCTAGCCTATCCCGAACTGACGAGCAGCTTTTGCAGACGTTACGTATATCGACCCTATGATTCATATCACAATTAGGGCTCGTCAATTCATGGCGACTTTGGTTGTCATGTAATTGTGAGGGTCTATCACTAGTTCCGATAATCTCGATCGTCACTATTCTATTTAGGAAAATTTACAAATTATACATTGGTTAAGCAGCATCACCCGCGCTTCAATCGTATAACGCTAGTAATGCATTCCTTAATCGTTCTTAGATCGGACTTTTATGGCCTAAATGTCTCCTCGACAATTCTTATGGTCAAAATATCATTTCCTATTAGAATTCCCTAGGTTCACATACCTGGTTTCGCGTTAGCCTTTCCTCTTTGGTCAGTCAACTCAAATTGATCAGATTCGAGCGAGATATGACTGAAATACATCGCTAGATACATTTCTCATTACGGAGTCTTGAAAATGACAGGAAAAATCAGAATGTCATAGACATGAACCTGATTGCCTGAGTTGCCTTATTATGTCAATTACTTGAATGTCATGCATGAAAAGTGTTTTCCAAAACTTGCACATTTTCAAATGAGCCTGAAGGTACCAATAGTCTAGCTTAGGATTAGGAACTTACTAAGATTGTTGTCTCACCTGTTGTGGAACCAACATTTTCAGACCCAAAGCCCTGAAGGTGCCACGAAGAAGAAGAAGAGGAAGATGGGGAAGTTGAAGACGAGATCGTCTAGTTTATGGATTTCCTTTCTTGGAAGTACTTTTTGTGGTCCTATAATGCCTTCCTCTACACTCTACTCCCTTTTGTTATACAGTACATCTTGTATTTAAGATAATGTGGGTTGGTTTTCAAATCCTATGTCACCTTGTGCTTATATGATATTTGCGGTTTTGTTTTCGTTTCCGCATGTGCTTACCATATCACGCTCCACGAGTTTAGCGCTGGATCCTGGGTTATCTTAATTGTATTGACGACTACGTGGGATGTTGGTGTGCTCGCCGCGGTCGGGGCGTGACAAAGGACATGAAGTATCCTCATTTTCTTAAATAAGGGCTTGAAGTATACCTTATTTTAATTAAGGATATGAAGTGCACTCATTGCTTCAAAGAAGCCGACCAAGGGTATTTTCATCATTTAAGTTTTTCATTTTTTTTTTACATTTTCCCTTCTTTATTTCTTTTTTCCTTTCTTTTCACTAGTGGTTGATCTTTGGCTGGCTGGCCATTGACGAGGATTGGGTGGCCTCACCTGACCAGGGCTATGCGAGGCAAGCTCTCACCAACCATAGGCTAGTTAGGCCCTCGCCTATGGCCGTTGAAGCCGTCCAACATATTTGAAATAAAGGCTAGAAATACCATCATTGGAAATGAAGCCGTCCAACTTATGTGAAATAAAGGTTTCAAACAACATTTCAAGTTCTTATTTGGAAACTTTCCTCCAACTTATTTTTTTACCAAAATAAAAAATAAAAGGAGAGAGAATAGCAAAACCGATTGCCAGACTAATTTGTGTTTTGCTATAAAAATAGGTTGGCTTAACATCCTATCCAACAACGCCTCATCCAATCCAGAGGCGTCTGCCCGAAAGAAAAATCCACAGGCAAATAATAGGTTGGCTTTCACTTATGGGGTTGTAATTTGTAATAGATAATATATTCCAATGAGTTCTTTGATAGCGCGAATAACCAGGCAATAATAGCAACACATAAAGCAAGCAAATAATAAAATAAATATGCAAACACAGAAGAAATTACATGCCAAAGAAAAAAAAAATCTACTTACATCTAAATTCGCTCGGAAGTTTTATTAGAATACCTTTACGGAGCAACTCCACAACATACATCAACCCGATCTCGAGCCACTAACCCTACACACTTCTCCCAAGTGCATTCGATCAAGTAAAATCGTCTCACTTCACAATTTTAGAAAGTATTCTTAGAGTATCAGAGAATCGGGGCAATTGATTGAGCAACTCGATGTGCAATTTGGAATCCCCAAGAGAAAATCTATGCGATTCTATTAAATTAACTGTCGAACACATTTTAAATAGCTCATTTTTCACGCTGCATAATTTGAAGCCATGCGTCGAGCATACAAATTTTTCATAGCATTCTGGCAACAGTTCAATGTCGGGTTCAAGCAAGGGTTTTGCACCTCGATTCCTCTCTTACCTTGGTGAATCGACTTCCATCCGTTTGTGCGTGTCTCCCCAATTGTCCAAAACGCCTTAAAAAGCGCATCAATATGATTTAACTACGACTTTCTTATGATCAAAACTAATCACTAAGATCGGCAAAATCATGATCGTCCATATAAGTTCTAATCACCGCAAACATTCAAGAAACACATAAATTTAGTTAAAAAAGGTAAATTCATTAAGCAACTGAGGTCGGATCAAGCCTAAATTCTTGCCCAAGTTGGGCCATTAAATTTGCTGTAATCCACAATTAGTATAAAATCAAATGGAAAAAGTACACCTGGTGTCATGCCCCGTGCCCCGGGCGTGAGCACGCGATTCCCTGCAAGCAAACCACATAATCTCTCGCGGTCTCAAGATTCACAATTTAAGCCGAGAGATATAAGAAATATATCAAGCATGCGGAAGCGATGAATAAGCAATTCCTCCGTACAAATATAAATTAAGTGGGACCTGGATAACATAGAAACTGTCGTACATAATAACTAACTGTTTATACAAGTATAGAACTACTAAAATCCGGTAAGCAGGGGGTGACGGGGTGAGCATACAAAATGGACCATCAACAAAATCCGTAATAACCATGGTCGGGGTCACCACAAACTAGAATCTCCTAGAAAGAGCTGCTGGAGTCATTAGTGTCCTCGGCATCCTCCGTTGGCTCATACTCTGAGAACGTCTCGGAGGGAATTTCAATGGTATCCTCCATGGTCTCCTCATGCGACGGCTCTGCGAGATCCTCCTTGGTCACCTTCAGGATAATGACCTCATCCTCCTCAGTAAACTACAGCGTCAAGGTCCTCTCCGGTCCGTTCCTAGAACCGACTACCGATCCCTCGGCCTGTTCCTGATCCCTACCGGGGTGGCACCAATCAGGGATCACTCCCTAGGGCACCTCATGGGGCTTCAGTGGCCCAGTCAACACGTCCCCATCCTTCCTAAACCAAGCCTCGTATCGATGAGGCTTCAAGTCCGTACTACCCTTGTCAACCCACACCACTGTACACTTCCTTACGTAAATGGTCCCCTGACCGTTAGGGAACTCATCAAAATACGCGCTCATCTCCATAGGGTCTCCAAATCGAATATAACACATCGTCAAGGTCTAGGATCTGTAAAATAAGGGTCTCCAAAGGGGTGAGATACATATCTTAGTAAAAGAGTCCTAACCCTAGGTTAGGCCGACCGTCCACTCAGGCAGTCATCTACCCCAAAATTCCAAACTCATGATCACATAGGCACATACAAATAAAGATGACGGTACACAGATGACAGGCATGCGGCTATGACATCATATCACACTCAGATGATCATGCACACCTCGTCCTGCCCGCCTCACCAAAACCATCTCATCCTGCCTGCCTCATTCTTATGCCCACGAATAGATCACATCAGGCTCGGTTCGCGTAAATGCATCAGACCATCATTGACAACTCTCGTAAACGCATTAGGTTTCAATGATTCTCCAGGCCATTATCGGCACCTCATATCTCCGTCTCGCGATTAGATCGCATCAGGACCATGACCATCTTAACCCCGCGATTAGATCGCATCAGTGCGCCAAATAACCTCTACCCCGCGCCTCAGCACCTCAAGGTATCAACCACATCACCCCGCGTCTCGTACGCATCAGGGTCTCACCTCGCCTCCGCCATTCCACCATCACAACTCATGCACACAAAGTCAAGTGCAAATCATGCATTAACAATGCATCCATAGCATGCAAGGCGATTCAAATGCACATTCAAATGTGGCAATTTACTCAGGGCACAAGCATAATTAAGCAATTGAAACATCTAAACTCTCCTAGCATACACGAGTATCAATCATCTTGAAATCCCTCGCAATTCAATCAAACTATTGTCCGACTCACCCAATCGAGTCCAATCTTCCTATCCTAAGTTTAGGATTCCCTTACCTTGAATTTGATATCACAAATTTCTACTCTTGAGCCCCCACAATTTTTAGCTTCAAGGGTCCAAAATCGAACTCACCGCGCAACCTAATAAAATCCAACCAATCCGTCAATTTTCATGTTCAATTCCTCAATCCATGAACCACCAACCTCCATATCATAATAATCATCATCTTAGCATGTATAAATCACCAATTTGAGGCCCTAAACAAATGGCCATCAGCCTCCAAAGGTTTGACCTTGCATAGAACCAAACCGGTTCTTCTTGGTTCTGTGCAAACCGAGCTTGTCCAGCCCTAAATCAACTCCCAATCCATCATTTAAGTACTATCCTACCTCTTAACATGTCTATCTAAGGTTCTAAGGGTCTCACCGAGATTTTGAAGTCGAGCCATCGTCGAAATCCCGTCAAAAGTCACCGGGTCTTCCAAGGTCAGTAACCGGCAGACTTTGTCCAAGGTTTACAAGATCGATTCGAGGTCAAAACTTTATCAAATCATTCTCAAATTTTTATCATAAATTTATATACATGTTCCCTATATCTTCACAAAATTTGGCCTCAAGATTCCAACATTTTGGCCTCCTAAGGGGTCAGGAACATCACCTACCTCAAATTGGATCAGTTTTCGTCAACTCCCGGGAAAACGCTTGGCTGGAGCTCCTCGGTGGTCCAAATGGCTTGCTTCTAGTTCGAGGAGGTCGGCAAGAGGTGGGGCTAGGAGGGTGTGGTTGGCTTGCCAACCGGTGGTCGCCGGAGAGTGGCATCGGAACGGGCGAATAGGAAGCTCAGAGGCAGTCGTCGGGCGATAGAGAAGAAGGAAGAAGAAGATGAAGATTTTCGATGGTGGTGAGGTGTATGGTCGGTCAATGAGTGAGGAGAAAGATTGAAAATGCCTTATATTCAAGACTCAAGGTCAATGGTTGAATGGTAGGTGAGGAATAGTGGACTTGACCACTCCATGCTTGATCTTGTGACACTTGTCCTAAGTGTCAATCAACTCAATCCAATGGCCACAATTCCTCCTTGTTTTCGGCAGCCTTGGGGTAGGGATAAAGACCAAAATTCCCTTCCTTCATTACATGGGTAAGGCTTAAGCTTGAGGGGCAAAATGATAATTTTACCCCCGACGTCTAGGACGTCGTTTTCCTCGTTCCAATAATCTTCGATAGGGTGACGGCCAATCCGAATATAACGTTGGAATTCTTGATTCTCCATTTTCAATTTTCCAGACTCATTTCTGATGATTTTCTCTATCGGACATGGTTCCAGCTTATCCCGAACCGACGAGCGCTTTTTGCAGACATGACACGTATCGACTCCGTGATTCATGTCACATTTAGGGCTCGTCAATTCGTGGCGATTTTGGCTGTCATGTAATTGTGAGGGTCTATCACTAGTCCCTTAGGTCTCGATTGTCACTGTCCGATTTAGGAAAATTTTGCACATCATACATTGGTTAAGCGGCATCATCCGTGCTCCATTTGTATGACACTCGCAAAGCATTCCTTAATCGTTCTTAGATCGGCCTTTTTGTGGTTCTAAAAATCCCCTCGACATTCCTTATGATTAAAGCGTCATTTCCTATTCGAGTTGCCTAGGTCCACGTAACTCATCTTGCGTTAGCCTTTTTCTTTTAGTCAGCCTACTCGAATTGATCAAATTCGAGCGGAATACGACTGAAATACATCTCTAGATTTACTTCTCATTAATGAGTCTGAAATTGACTAGAAATCAAAATGTCACAACTCTTCTCCCTTACAAAAATTTTATCCCCGAAATTTACATTGCACTTAATTACTCGAATAAATGGGGGTGTTGTCGCCTCATCGTCTCTTCATTCTCCCACGTGGCACCTTCAGTTCCATGGTGCTCCCATACTACTTTGACCAGTTGGATCTTCTTATTCCAGAGGATTTGCTCCTTCCAGTCCTCGATCCTTATTGACCTTTCCACGTAAGACACTCCATCGTCCACTTCTATGGTCTCTTAATCCAGCACATATGTCGAGTCTGGTTCAACCTTCGCAGCATCGACACATGGAATACATTATGCACCTGGGATAGATTAAGCGGCAGGGTAAGCCTGTAGGTTAAGGTTCTAATCCGCTCCAGTATCTCAAATGGGCTTACATACCTTGGGCTCAGCTTCCCCTTCTTTCCGAATTGCGATATTCCTCTCATCGGTGACACCTTGAGGAAGACGTGATCGCCCACTTGAAACTCCAAGGGCTTGCGCCCTTATTTGCGTAGCTCTTCTAATGACTCTGTACCGTCCTCAGTCTATCTCGAATTATTTTTACTGCCTCCACGATTGCTCTACCAATTCTGGGCCTATGATGCACCTTTCTCCGACCTCATCCCAACAAATCGGGGTTCTGTAGGCTCTTCCATAGAGTGCTTCAAATGGTGCCATTGGATACTCTGCTGGTAGCTGTTATTATAAGCAAACTCTACTAAATGCAGCTGGTCTTTCCATCCGCCTTTAAAATCAATGACGCATGCTCGTAGCAGTCCTCAAGTGTTTGTATCGTACTTTTCGATTGCCCGTCTGTCTGTAGATGGTACGCCATACTAAACTGCAGTCGAGTTCCTATAGCATCCTGCAAACTCTTCTAAAAATTTGCCGTGAATTTGGGATCTCTATCCGAGGTGATCGTCATAGGCACTCCATGCAGCCTTACTATCAGTCTCATATACAGCTCTGCATACCTATCTATAGCGAAGTCCTTTCGTACAGGGATGAAATGTTCGGACTTGGTCAGTCTGTTCACGACTATCCATATAGAGTCGTGACCTCTTTAGCTCCTAGGGAGTCCCATCACAAAATCCATAGTCACATGCTCCCACTTCCATTCTGGTATCTTTAGTGGCTGTAATAGTCCTCCAGCTTACAGTGCTGCGCTTTCACTTGCTGGCATGCCAAACACTTAGCCACATATCTTGCTACGTCCACCTTCATCCCGTTCTACCAATAGTGTTGTCGCAAGTTCTGATACATTTTCGTACTTCTAGGGTGGATGTTATAATTGTTCCTGTGAGCCTCTGATAAAATCCTTTCCCTGAGTCCTTCATCCTTTGGTATGCATAATCGTCCTCAGAACTTCAGAATCCCGTCTTCAGACACCTGAAACTCAGGTTTTCTCTTTGTTGCATCAATCTCAAGGATCTTCTGAATCTCTGGGTCCACCCTCAACGTAGCTATCAAACTAGATAACTGATCGACTTCTAATCTGAACTCGGAGTCTCTCAAGTCCTCAATCATCGATCAATCTTTCACCAACAGACATGCGATGCTTGACTTTCGACTCAGCGCATCTGCTACTCTGTTTGCTTTCCCAGAGTGACATAGTATGTCACAATCATAATTTTTGAGCAGCTCCATCCACCTACACTGCCTTATGTGTAGCTCCTTATGGGAAACTAGGTACTTTAAGCTCTGGTGGTCGGTATAAATCTAAAATTTTTCACCACATAGATAATGTCTCCAAATCTTCAGAGCAAATACAATCGCCGCTAACTCCAGGTCATGAGTTGGGTAGTTCATTTCATGTGACCTCAACTATCTAGACGCGTAGGCTACTATTCTTCCATGCTGCATCAGCACACAGCCCAATCCTTTCAGCGAAGCATCGCTGTATATCTCGTAACCTCCTAGTCCTGATGGAATCGTCAACACTAGCACGGTTATCAATCTATGTTTGAGCTCTTGGAAACTCCTATCGCATTTGTCTGTCCATTCAAATGTTGTTTCCTTCTTCGTTAACCGCGTCAATGGGATGGGTATGGATGAGAATTTCTCCACAAAACGCCTGTAATACCCCGCCAATCTTAAACAACTTCTGACTTTTGTGACTGTAGTAGGTCTAGGCCAATTTGTTACCGCTTCGATCTTTGCAGGATCCACCGTGATCCCTTCTCCAGATACCACATGACCAAGAAATGTTACCATGTTCAGCTAGAACTCGCATTTACTCAACTTCGCATAGAGCGAATGCTCCCTCAGGGTGTGCAGTATAATTCTTAAGTGCTCCTCATGTTCTCCACTATTCCTTGAGTAAATCAGGATATCGTCAATAAAGACTATGATGAAGTTGTTCAGAAACTCCTTAAATATTCGATGCATCAGGTCCATAAAAGCAGCTGGATCGTTGGTCAATCCAAACGGCATCACCGTAAACTCATAATGACTATAACTCGTCCTAAAGGTAGTCTTAAGTATATCTTCCTTCTTGATCCTCAACTGGTGATACCTTATTCTCAGGTCAGTCTTCGAAAATACCGTCGCTCCTTGCAACTGATCAAACAGATCGTCAATTCTCGACAGTGGGTACTTGTTCTTCACTGTCACTTGGTTCAGCTGTCGATAGTCAATGCATAGACACAAAGACCCATTCTTCTTCCTTACGAATAGCACTGGCACTCCCCACGGCAAAGCACTTGTTCGGATAAATCCCTTGTTCAACAGTTCCTACATTTGCACCTTTAACTTTTTCAGTTTTGACAGGGACATCCTGTAAGGTGCCTTCGAGATCGATTCCGTTCTAGGAGCTAACTCGATTACAAATTCTATTTTCTGTTCCGGTGGTAATCTTGGCTACTCTAGGGAAAATACATCAGGAAATTCACGCACTATCGGGATACTTTCTAACTTTGGCTCTTCGGTAGTCGTGTCCATTACTGCCACTAAGTATGCTTGACACCCTTCAAACATCAACTTGGTCACTTCCAAAGATGAGACTAAGGGAATTGAGATTCCTCCTTGACTTCCCACCAATTCAAAGCTAAGGCAGCCTCTCACATAAAATCGAATTATCCTACTACCATAATCTACTACTGCCCCCTGCTTACCCAACCAATCCATTCCTATGATTATGTTAAAATCGTACATGGGTAGTACAACTAGGTTTATACTCTCCTTACTCGGGCACGTCCTCATCTGATGGCCCAGCTGACCACACTTAAAACAAGCTTCTGTCCTTACCGGGCATGGTTTCATTCACATGCCTCCTGCCACAAAGGCGGCAGCTCCAGTTTGTGGGATTTGGCGGCTTCACGATATTTTTCCTTATGGGAGGCATAAAACGCCTGTTGCATGTCATCGGCCTCTTGCCCATTTGGCGATTATCTCTGAATGGTGTAAACCTCGATCCAGTTGCGGTATTTCTCTCCTTCAAGTCCCTTTCTATCATCTGGCCCCGTTCATATATTTCCTTATAGGTCCTCAAATTTAGAGCGATCATCTGACTACGGAGCTCGGGCCTCAGACCATCCCTAAATCTTCTTGCTTTCTCTTGAGGTTCTTCTACAGATCGAGGTGTGTATCTCGACAACCTCGAGAAATCGGCCTCATACTGATCTATCGTCAGCTGGTTCTAGCGCAACTACAGGAATTCCACCTGCTTCATTTCCCTGGCCATCTCAGAGAAGTACTTGTCGTTGAACGCTGTCTTAAACGCATCCCAATTCATGGCTGCCCCTTTAAGGAAGACTCCGTCCTTGGTGGCAGCCCACCAATCATTTGCCATACCCTTTAGTTGGTACACCGCTAGCAATACCGTCTCTTCATCCATGTACCTCAGCACTCCAAAAGTTTTCTCTAGCTTCTCGATCCACCTAGGTGCTAGCTCAGGATCTCCAGTTCCATCGAACTGAGTCGGTTTCAATTTTATAAACTGCTCCGCTAGCTGGTCCATCTGCCTAGCCACGACGATTTCTTCTTGGGTATTCACAATTTCATTGCCCTAGCCATGTTCATTCTGGCTTCCATTGCCACCATTGTCTTCGTTGTTGGCATTGACGGCAGCTATGACAGCTCCTACTATCTAGGCAGTTGTCACATCCCGGTCTCGGGTCTGCCTGTCAATAAGGTTACCTATTCTCTCATGTGCCCTCAGTACACCATTCATTCTTGGATCTTCTGCGACAGGCGGACTCGAGCTAGAGGCTCCGCCTCTTGGCCTTCCAAACCTTCTAAGGTTGCTCATCTTTGTCTCTTTATACTGAACCTGGTCCATCACAAGTTCATCCAAACCTAGAGCTACTAACTACTCCTTAACAGAAACAGTTACAACACAGCAGTACTCCATTCCGCAAACTCCAGAAACATTTCAACCAATGGCCCCTGGCCATTTCACAGTTCCATTCACTCTAGTGATTCAATAAAACCAATCACTTTCATTCATCAAATTGGCCAAGGTCCAGAAATGACCTTCAATCCCAAGTAGGGAACTCAACTCTCCCATGCCTTACCACAACCCTGCCAAAAACAAACACCAGCCACAAGTATCAGGTCACACACTATGCACCCCATGCCTTATCTTAACCAGTCTCCTAAGGTCTCGCTATCCGTCCTTGTCCCAACTTAATTTCCCTTATTACTCCAGTCCTCAACCAACTTTAGATCAAGCTGACTTCGCTCTGATACCAAATCGGACGGGGAAATCACGCCCCGCGCCTCGGGCACGAGCAAGGGACTCCTTGCAAGCAAACCACATAATCTCTCGCGGTCCCAAGATCCACAATCTAAGCTGAGAGATATAAGAAATATATCAAGCATGCGGAAACGGTGAATAAGCAACTCCTCCATACAAATATAAATTAAGTGGGACCTGGATAGCATAGAAAATGTCGTACATAACAACCGACTATTCATACAAGTACATAACTACTAAAATTCGATAAGCAAGGGGGTGACGGGGTAAGCATACAAAATGGACCATCAACAAAATCCATAATAACCATGGTCGGGGTTACCACAAAAGATCAAGCCACAAACTAGAATCTCCAAGGAAGAGCTGCTGGAGTCATCGGTGTCCTCGGCATCCTCTATCGACTCAGACTTTGAGAACGTCTCAAAGGGAACCTCAATGGTATACTCCATGGTCTCCTTATGCGATGACTTTGCGAGATCCTCCTCGGTCGCCTCAGGACAATGACCTCATCCTCCTTAATAAACTCCAGCGTCGCCTCTCCGGCCCGTTCCTAGAATCGACTACCGATCCCTCGGTCTATTCCTGGTCCATACGGGGGTGGCACCAATCAGGGATCACTCCCTGGGGCACCTCATGAGGCTTCAGTGGCCTAGTCGACACGTCCCCATACTTCCTAAATCAAGTCTCGTATCGATGAGACTTCTAGTCTGTACTACCCTCGTCAACCCACAAGACTGTATACTTTCTCACGTAAATGGTCCCCTGACCGTCAAGGAACTCATCAAAATACGCGGTCATCTCCATAGGGTCTCCAAATCAAATATACCACATCGTTAAGGTCTAGGATCTGCAAAAATAAGGGTCCCCAAAGGGGTGAGATATACATCTCAGTAAAAGAGTTCTAACCCTAGGTCAAGCCGACCGTCCATTCAGGCAGTCATCTACCCCAAAATTCCAAACTCATGATTACACAGACACATACAAATAAAGATGACGGTACACAGATGATAGGCATGCAACTACGACATCATATCACACTCAGATGATCATGCACGCCTCGTCCTCCCTGCCTCACCACAACCATCTATTCCTGTCTGCCTCATTCTCATGCCCGTGATTAGATCGCATCAGGCTCGGTTCGTGTAAACGCATCAGACCATCATTGACAACCCTCATAAATGCATTAGGTTTCAATGATTCTCTAGGCCATTATCGGCACCTCATATCTCCGTCCCGCAATTAGATCGCATCAGGACCGTGGCCATCTCAACCTCGCGATTAGATCGCATCAGGGCGCCAAACAACCTCTACCCCGCGCCTCAATGCCTCAAGGTATCAACCACATCACCCCGCGTCTCATACGCACCAAGGTCTCACCTCTCCTCCGCCACGCCACCATCACAACTCATGCACACAAGGTCAAGTGCAAATCATGCATTAACAATGCATCCATGGCACGCAAGGCGATTCAAATGCACATTCAAATGTGGCAATTTACTCAGGGCACAAGCATAATTAAGCAATTGAAACATCTAAACTCTCCTAGCATACACAGGTATCAATCATCTCAAAATCCCTCGCAATTCAATCAAACTATCGTCCGACTCACCCAATCGAGTCCAATCTTCCTATCCTAAGTTTAGGATTCCCTTACCTTGAATTTGATATCACAAATTTCTCCACTTGAGCCCCCACAATTTTGGGCTTCAAGGGTCCAAGGTCGAACTCACCGCGTAACCTAATAAAATCCAACCAATCCGTCAATTTCCATGTTCAATTCCTCAATCCATGAACCACCAACCTCCATATCATAATCCTCATCATCTTAGCATGTCTAAATCACCAATTTGAGGCTCTAAAAAAATGGCCATCAGCCTCCAAAAGTTCGGCCTTGCACAGAACAGAAATGGTTCTTCTCGGTTCTGTGCAAACCGAGCTTGTCTAGCCCTAAATCAATTCTCAATCCATCATTTAAGTACTATCCTACCTCTTAACATGTCTATCTAAGGGTCTAAGGGTCTCACCGAGAGTTTGAAGTCGAGTCGTCGCCGGAATCCCGTCAAAAGTCGCCGGGTCTTCCAAGGTCAGTAACCGGCAGATTCTGTCCAAGGTTTACAAAACCGATTCGAGGTCAAAACTTCATTAAATCATTCTCAAATTTTTACCATAGATTGATATACATGTCTCCTATATCTCCACAAAATTTTCCTCAAGATTCTAACATTTTGGCCTCCTAAGGAGTCAGAAACATCACCTACCTCAGATTGGATCAGTTTTGGTCGACTCCCAGGAAAACGCTTGGCCGGAGCTCATCGGTAGTCCAAATGGCTTGCTTCCAATTCGAGGAGATCGGCAAGAGGTGGGACTAGGAGGGTGTAGTTGGCTTGCTGGCCGGTGGTCGTCGAAGAGTAGCGTCGGAACGGGGGAACAGGAAGCTCAGTGGCGGTCGTCGGGTGGCAGAGAAGAAGGAAGAAGAAGATGAAGATTTTCGGTGGTGGTGAGGTATACGGCCGGTCAATGAGTGAGGAGAAAGAGTGAAAATGCCTTATATTTAAGACTCAAGGTCAATGGTTGAGTGGTAGGTGAGGAATAGTGGACTTGACCACTCCATGCTTGATCTTGTGACACTTGTCCTAAGTGTCAATCAACTCAATCCAATGGCCAAAATTCCTCCTTGTTTTTGGAAGCCTTGGGGGTAGGGATAATGACCAAAATGCCCTTTCTTCATTGCATGGGCAAGGCTTAAGCTTGAGGGGCAAAATGGTAATTTTACCCCCGACGTCCGGGACGTCGTTTTTCTCGTTCCAATATTCTTCAATAGGGCGATGGCCAATCCAAATATAACGTTGGAATTCTTGATTCTCCATTTTTAATTTTCAAGACTCGTTTCTAATGGTTTTCTCTATCGGATGTGGTTCCAGCCTATCCCGAACCGATGACGGCTTTTGCAAACATTACGCGTATCAACCCCATGATTTGAGGCACGTTTAGGGCTCGTCAATTCGTGACGACTTTGGTTGTCATGTAATTGTGAGGGTCTATCACTAGTCTCTAAGGTCTCAATCGTCACTATTCGATTTAAGAAAATTTTGCAAATCATATGTTGGTTAAGCGGCATCACCCGCGCTCCAATCGTATGACACTCGCAAGGCATTCCTTAATCGTTCTTAAATCGGCCTTTTGTGGTTCTAAATATCCCCTCGACAATCCTTATGAACAAAGCGTCATTTCCTATCCAAGTTGCCTAGATCCACGTACCTTGTCTCGCATTAGCCTTTCCCTTTTAGTTAGCCTACTTAAATTGATCAGATTCGAGCGGGATGCGATTGCATCTCTAGATTTACTTCTCATTAATGAGTCTGAAATTGATTGAAAATCTGAATGTCACACTTGGAGTGCCTTAACTTTTGTACGACGTGCACTTAAGTGCATCAACTTTCAAAGTGTGTACTTGAGTGCCTAAAATTTAAAAAAGTGTTTACTTAAGTGTCTCTCGCTGATTTGGCTCGTGGAAAAACCTACGTGGACTTATTTGAACATTAATCCTGCCACCGTGGTTTGCCGGAAAAATGAAGTCAACATTAGTGATGAAAAACGATGTCGTCTAGTCATTTGATCTAACAAATCTACTTATTTTAACAGATTGGGGCCAAATTGAAAGAAGAAACCTAACCCTAAATTGCTTCGCAGGTTTGAAATTCTTCCAATTGGGAGATTTTCACCTCATTATAATGGCAATGTGAAGGCGAAGTAGGAGAAACGGGTCAACCCTAATCGTAATTGCCCCTGTGATTAGAAATTCTTCCATCTTGGGAGCTTTTTACCCCATATTTGCAATGGCAAGCCGAAGTAGGAGAAGCGGGTCAAGAATTTATGAGCAAAGCGATGAAGAAAGTCGAAGTTGTTGCTATTGTGGGCTGCGGAGTCCTATAAGAATATCGTGGATGCGGGACAATCCCGGGCGAAGGTTTATTGGATGCGGTAGTTATAGGGATAGTTTCAATTGTGGATATTTCGGGTGGGTGGACGGAAAATTTCCAAACCAAGCAACCAAGATGATCTTGCAGCTAATGGAAGGACGCGGCGAAGCTTGAGCCGTGTCGCCAGATGAGGTGGACGATGCTGACTCAATGCAAGTAGAAATGAAAGGACTCGAATATTTGATCAACCATTAGAAAGAACAAGTTTTAAGAATGAAAATTCAAAAGGATACTTATTGTCAAGTCCCGAACCCGGCAAGCACGTGAATATCCCACCAGGCCGTAATCAAGCTGTGCCATACAGGATCCTTTGGCCCTCATGTTCTCAAATCGTATACATGCGGAAGCAAGAAACTACTCCGTACGCAAATAAAATCAAGATGACTTAGGACAAAAATAAATAGTACACTTCTCAACCTATGAAATACACCTCAATTCATTCCAATGATCAAAACTAATCCACTAAACAACACATAGCCTCTAAGATCACCCAACGTCTAAAATACAGTTGATCAACTACTTCCTCGAATGCTAATCCTTAGCAAGTTCGGGCTTCCTCTGCCTGGGACCTGAAAAAGTTAAGCCCCCGATGGAGTGAGATATAAATCTCAATAAGTGAAACCTAAACTTAGACCTGAACACCAGTCCCCCCAGACTATGCAACTGACACCAAATCAGGCAAATCAACAAAGCTAGCATGGTCAAACAAAACAATTAATCACATTCAATCTCAGGGTTCAAGCTTAATGCACAAGCACATGTATCGATACACAATTGCCATCACTTTCTCATTTACCCACATACTCCTTTGGTACTCTTGCTACCTGACATCACTAGGGTTACAGGCCAATCGATATCATCGTATCACTAAGGCCATAGGCCAATCGGTACTTTCAAGACATACAGCCATTCAATGCCACTATGGCCACAGGCCAATCGACATTCTCATTATCATTCAAGTTCACCACCCTCCGACATCACTAGGGCCATAAGTCAATCGGTATCCTCAATATCTTTCAAGCTCACTACCATTCAATACCACTAGAGCCACAGGCCAATCGGTATTTTCATCATCAAGACTTTCAATCAATTGGTACCACTAGGGCCATAGGCCAATCGGTACTTTCGAGGCTCACAGCCAATCGTCATCTTGAGGACTCACAATCAACGCAATCTCCGGGGCCATAGGCTAACGATCACTGGGGCACCATAGCTCATTCAAAACACACATGCATTACGGCCAATTCAATACTATAGGCACTATAGCCAAATTTAATAACAGGGCATCATTGCCAATTCATGAATACAGGGCTCAATAGCCAAATATGTTATCAAGGCATATCACAGTCCAATTGTCATGTTATGCCATTCAAACCATGAAATCCACTACTCAATCAAGCAATTCAAGGCATAGGCTTCATAAAGCAATCAAATCACTCGACCACTCTATCCAGTAGTGTCTTGGCATTTAGATAAAGGTTTAGGAAACACTTACCTCAATTGATTAGTAAAACTCCACACCAATTACTTCTTCTCCAGTCCACAAGTATATAATCCCCAAGAATTCCTTATCAACCTAGAAAGGTTCACCAATCTTGAATCAAAAGTCATTGAATTCTCATTTTCTTTAACCCAATTTCTCATTAGTCATATCATACGCAATGTAAGACACTTTATTGATCAATTGAACACATATCAACACTCCCATGAACCCTTAATGTGTTCGGTTCATATGATCACATACAAGGCAAAGTACAACTTAGGGGTTCATGCATCAATTTTATCCATAATTCACTCCTAACTCTCAATTCACTTCACATACTCCTCATTAACACCTCACATCACATCTTATAGGTCATTGTGAGTCAAATTGAAGTCACACTACCCTTTAATCAACCCCCAACAGAACCAGCCAGTAAGGGTCTACCCACAAAATAGAACCAGTTTTTGGTTCAATCGCACAATCAAGTCGTTCTTGATCTTATGCCTCAATTCCTTACACAATAAACTTGCTGACGCATTAAACAATGTCTCTAGGGGTCTTATCGAGCATTCCACAACAAGGCGCCACTTCCAAGAGCCTTCTAAAGGTTCGGTTCCACCCGAACAACAAGTGGACAATTTTATCCTTACAAATCCAAGCCATTTACAGCATAAAATCTATTTTAACTCCCAGAAAATCTCAATATTAACTTACTAAACTCTTATACTATGAGTTTAGAGGGGCTCACCGAAAATTTGAAGCCATTTGGAATCTGAAAGCTCCCAAAAACGCAGCCTCTCCAAAACCGAGCCAAATTTTGACCTTTGCTCACTCAGACAAACCTATGGGACAAAAGGCTGGGCCAAATTAAGCTTGTAATAGCTTCTTAGAATGGTAAGACGATAAGCTTTAAGATGGTAATGGTTTTACCTCAATCCGAAATGGGACGACAAAGTTATGACCAAAACAGTGAGCTAGTTTTTCCTATCCACGAGAAACCCATTCGGCCAAGAGAGAGGAAGAGGAAGAAGATGGTGGGAGATGGTGGCTGGCCAAATTTGAGGAGGGAGAAAGTCTATTTCACTCCAATAATACATTTTTAGTCAATGAGACAAGATGGGTAATTAATGGGCAATTAATACTTGGCATTCTTATTGCTTGACACTTGGCAACCTTCCAATTATTGTTTCATTGACTTTGACTCCCTTTGACTCATTCTCATCCCATTTTCGGCGGCATATAGAGAAGGAAAAGTGACCAAAATGACCTTCTAAACTTCTTAAGGCAATGCCGAAGGTTGATGGGTAAAATGGTCATTTGGCACTTTTCATCCAAAATTCTATTTTTTTAGTATAAACCACCCTCGATGAGGCGATGTCCATTTCAATTCAAATATTGAAATTCCTTAATGTCCAATACCCAAATCTCAAAATTCAATTTCATGTCGAACTATCGTCGAACTGTAATTCCAACTTATCTCAAACTGACGGGCGACTATTGTAGGCATTACACGTATCGACCTTGGAATTTTTTTAAGCCGTGACGACTTTGATTGTCATGTAATTGTGAGGATTTATCGGTCATTCCTTCAATCCTGATCATCGAAATCTGATTTAGGAAAATCTCGCAAATTACACATTGGTTAAGTGAAATCACCCGCGTCCCAACTTATAACGCTAGCAAGACATTCCATGATCGTCCTTAAATCGATCTCTGTCAGCTCAAGATATTCCCTCGATAATCCTTATGGTCAAAGTGCCATTTCTTACTCAATTTCCCCAAGTCTACGTATCCGACTCTACGTCAGTCTTTCCCTTTTAGTTAGATAACTCAAGAGTGGCCAACTCTGAGCAAGTTATAGCTGGAATACACTGATTGATATCCTTCCATTCAATGGCCTCGAGATGGTCGGAATTCAGAATGTCGCAATTCTTCAACCCTTAAAGAAATTTTGTCCTCGAAATTTGCCACTTTCCAATTATACAATCTCATGGGAGTATAGACGCCTCATCGCATTTTCATTCTTCAAAATAACTCCGTTCCTTATTAAACCATCACAATCATATGCTTTTTGGCACTCATGCCATTTGACGTAACACTCTCTTCAAATGTTCTCTTGTACCATCAGAGATTCAAGGCTTTTTCAACTTGCCCTTTCTCAACCAAATCGAGTCATAACTTTCTCGACTCCTTAATCAAGTCATGGTTAATCCCGTAGTAGTTCACTTTCGACTCTATTCGGAGATCTCCAACGATCGTAGTAACCCATCAACCTTCAAGGTCACGTCTTTCTCTCTTGTCAGCATGTCTAATGCTCGACCACACGTTAGACTAATTCAACTTTCAATCCATATCACCGATAATATTAAGGCAATCTCGGCACACCTTTGTGCCATCCTAAGGAACACCTTAATTCTCCATGTTCTAATCATTTCTGTACCCCTTAGATATCAGGGTTCGATCTGTTATAAGTTATTTTATTATTCATCATCATGTGTGGGAATGCCCACCATATTATTATGTACCCTCTTCATTATTATAAATATGATAGCATGCTAACCTAGAGGGTTAGACAATTCATTCATATCATTCTCCTCTTTTCTTCTTCTTCAGATATGGTATCAGAGCCAACCCTAGTTGCTCCAACCTAAACCCTATCTAACACCCACTATCAGCGCAATCACCATCTAGCACTTGCTTCTCTCTCTAATCTACTCTCCCGACCAGCATGTCGGCCACGTCGTAGGCTCTCGACCAGGGATCTTGGCCAACATGGCCCGCCACGTCCTTGGGATGGCCAAATTGGTCGGCCACGTCCCAGGTTTCTCGGCCATATTGGCCGGCCACACCGGCTACGTCCCAAGGCTCTCGGCCATCTTGGCTGGTCACTACCCGAGGCTCTCGGCCAACTTGGCCGGACATGTCCCAGGTAGTTCGAATTTGATTTACATGTCAATGTCTGATTAGATCTAATCGGATCCATGAAACGGTGAAGCTTGTGACTTTCTAATTAATCTAATGTCTAGATTAAGTATTCGTCATGAGTAATACAGACACTCAAATAGCTGCTGCTAAATCTAGTGAAATTGGATTAGCCATGAATAGATCTGGTGCGACTGAATCTGATATGATGCGATTACAAGCTCCAACCTTTATATCTATTTCATCTAAGCTCGCCGAACGTATTTTGACGGGACAGCCTATGTACACACTTTGGAAGAAAAATGTCTTTAAGAATTTGCATGGACAGCGGCTATCTCATCATCTTACCCAACTTTTTCCGAGCAAGGATGACCCAACTTATGATGAATGGTACACTATTGATTGTCGTATTTATATTCAATTGTTGAATGCAATGGATATTTCTGTTCAGACTGTTGTTAGTAATACCGATACTGTTAAGGAGTTATGGGATGCTTTGGCAGATTTATACTCATCTTTGAATGATTTTTTGCCACTCATGATGTCGTTTGTAGGTTATTGAAGCCAGCTCCTGCTGGTCGGCCTCTAAATGGATATTATGAGGAATTTAAATCCTTTGCTAATGAGTTTGATCGGTTAGTCTCGTTTACATCTAATCGGACTACTTTTCAAAAACAACGAATTCAATTTCTGATCACCTGCTATCTTAATGGAGCGGGAGCTCTGTTTGATACTGCTCGATCACAAATTCTTTCAGATGCTCGAGTACCTTCTCTTAGAGAAGTTCATTGACGTGTTCTTCGTATCGAAAGTGGTAAGGAAGTTAGATCTATCCCTTCAGAAGTTGGTGAACAGGCTGCTGCTCTATATATGAACAGAGGAGGTGGCCGTGGTAGTGGAGGCCGTGACCAAGGAGGAGGTCGTGGTAGCATTGTTGGTCGTGGTCAGGAAACTCGTTCTTACAATTACTGTGGTATTGTTGGACATCTTCGCAGCTATTGCCGAAAGTTACAAGCTGTACATGCAGCTTATGGTTCACAAACCACACCTGCTCATGTTGCATCTGAAATTGCATCTATGGATCAAAAAGTTATCACAATGAGTCCAGAGGAGTATGCTCGATATTTGGAGTTTCAGACCTTAGGGAGTGGAACTACATCTACCTTTATTGTGAAACTACAGCAGTCATCCGATTATTCCTTTACCTCAACATGTGTAGCTCTTCCTTCCGCCGATTGGATTATTGATTCTGATGCAAGTGCTCACATGACGGGTAATAGAGGTATTCTTACTGTATATAAATCCTCATCTTCGTTACACCAGATTACTATTGCGAATGAGTCATCCGAGACAGTTCAGGGACACGGAGCTACAGACCTTCCAACGAGATCTCCTTATCTTCTGTTTTATATACTCCTGGCATGCCATTTAATTTGTTATCGCTGGTCGTATCACACGGAATTTGAATTGCTCCGTTACTTTCTATTCCGATTATTGTGTTTTGCAAGATTTCTTGACGCAGAAGACTATCAGTAAGGGAAGCGTCAATGGTGGGATCTATCAGCTAGATGGTACTTCCATTCCAGCTGCACTAGTGAAAGAGACTAATGTTTTAAACATTCACTTTCATCTAGGACATCCCTATTTGTCTATGTTGCAGTTATTGTTTCCTCGTTTTCATTCGGTGTCTACAATAAATTGTGAGTCATGTCAGCTTGCAAAACATAGTCGTGTTTCTTTACCACTACGTGTAGCTCAACGAGCAATTGCTTCATTTGTCTTGGTCCATTCTGATGTGTGGGGACCTAGTCCTATTGTTTTAGCCTTTGGTTATTGTTACTATGTTCTCTTTGTCAATGATTTCACAAGAATGTCATTTATTTACTTAATAAATGACATTCTTGAATATCCAAGCCTTACAATCTGATCGTGGAGGGGAATATATGTCGGATCATCTCCATCAATTTCTTCGTTCTCATGATATTCACCATCATCTTTCATGTGCTCGCACACCTCAACCGAATGGTGTTGCTAAGCGGAAGAATCGTCATCTTATGGATATTGCTCGTGCTCTTCTTATACATATGCATGTTCCACAAAAGTTTTGGGGAGATGCTGTTCTTACAGCAAGCTATCTCATTAATCGCATGCCTCTTTCCTCTCTTGGAGGCAATATGTCCCATGGGCTCCTCTTTCCTAAACGCAGTCCCTTTCCTCTTTCTCCTAAAGTGTTTGGGTGTACTTGTTTTGTCCACGATGATCGTCCGAGTGTATCAAAACTAGATCCTCGTGCACTGAAACGTGTTTTTCTTGGTTACTCACGAGTGTTAAAGGGTTATCGTTGCTATTCTCCTACCTTCGAAAAAATGCTCACCTCTCGTCATGTTACCTTTATAGAGTCTCAACCTTTCTTTTCTGCATGTGGCTCAAGTTCATCTTATCCAATCCCGCAATCGTTCGAATCCACATCTTCTGACCCCGTCCTTATTTATTCTCCTCCAATGGTCTCTCATCCAGTTATCTCTTCAGCATCTTCACTAGACAATGCCCCATTGACAATTCTTTTTCTGTGCAAGTCTCTCCCGTGAAGGATCTTCCTGCTGAGATTGTCTCTCGTGTTGCTGACCCACTTGAGACTGATACTACCGAGCAACCTATTGTTCTTCATAAGAACTACCGTGCCTGCAGAGATACAAACATTCCTACAAAGGTTTATCAATAAGTTTGTCGGCTTTTGTGGCCAATATCAATGTTGTTTCTCTACGTACATCAGTTTTCGAGATTTTTCAGCATGCTGGTTGGCGTTTAGCAATGGAGGAGGAAATGAACGCCCTCCAACGCAATCAGACTTGGTCTTTGGTTAATCTTCCTTCTAGTGCTCAGGCTATCGTTGGGTGTTTACCGTGAAGGTCAATCCTGATGGAACTATTGCTCTTCTGAAAGCTCGGTTAATTGCTATGGGTTATGCTCAAACTCATGGTCTTGATTATTTTGAGACATTTTCTCCGGTTACAAAAATGGCCTCTATTCGCCTCTTCTTATCCCTTGCTACTATGCATTCTTGGTCTCTCCATCAGTTGGTTATTAAGAATGTTTTACTTCATGGTGATCTTGCCGATGATGTTTACATGGAGCAGCCCCTAAAGTTTGTTACTTAGGGAGAGAAAATCTATAAGCTTCGTCGCTCTTTATATAGTTTGAAGCAGTCTTCTCGAGCATGTTTGATAAATTCAGCTCAGTTGTCGGAGTTTTGGTTTGCTTCAGTCTCAAAAGGATCATGCAATATTCTATCGATGTGCTACTACTAGGTGTACCTTTTTAGTTTTATATGTGGATGATATTGTCTTGACAGGGGATGACAAGCATGGTATTGCTAAACTGAAAAAATATTTGTATACTCACTTTGAGACAAAGGATCTCGGTGATTTGAGATACTTTATTGGGATCGAGGTGGCTCAGAAGAAATAAAGTATCTCTTTGTCACAGCGTAGTATGTTATGGATATCTTAACTGAATTTAACATGTAGTAATCTCGCTCTGCAGAGTCCCCTATGGAACTAGGATTAAAGCTTCATCCTGATCAGGGTAACTTGTTTAAACATCCTGAAAGATACCGGCATGTCGTTGGTAAACTAAACTATCTCACTACGATGACTAGGCCTGATCTTGCATATCTGGTTAGTGTGGTTAGTCAGTTTATGGCAACACTTAGACAACCACATTGGACGCTGTTTTGAGGATTTTAAGATATCTTCGAGATATTCCTAGCAAGGGAATTGTTTTTGCGGCTCATGGTCATGCTCGCATGGAGTGTTATACTGATACTGATTGGGCTGATTGCCCTATTAATAGGCGGTCTACCTCTGGATATGCTTTGTATGTTGGTGGTAATTTAGTTTCTTGAAAGAATAAAAAACGGGATATTGTGGCGAGAAGTAGTACTGAAGCAGAGTATCGAGCCATTGCTACAGCTACTGCAGAGATTATGTGGACTAGACACTTCTGAATGAGATTGGATATGGATCGAGTAGTCCCACATCATTATAGTGTGATAGTAGTTCAACAATTCACATTGCTTCAAATCCTGTCTTTCATGAGAGAACAAAGCATATCGAGATTGATTATCATTTTGTTTAACAAGAGCTTACACGTGGTAGTCTCACTCTCTCACACATCCGCACTGGAGATCAGCTAGCAGATATGTTTACTAAACCTTTAGCTGGGCAACATGTTCACTTTATATGTAACAAGCTGGGCATGGTCAATATCTATGCCTCAGCTTGAGGGAGGGTATTATAAGTTATTTTATTATTCATCATCATGTGTGGGAATGCCACAGTATTACTATGTACCCTCTTCATTATTATAAATATGATAGCATGCTAACCTAGAGGGTTAGACAATTCATTCATATCATTCTCATTTTTTCTTCTTCTTCAGACACGATCATGGCCATATCTCAATTCCTTTTTTACCTTCAGGCTTGACATTTTAAGTAGTCATCAACTAGCCACAAAGCGAACTTCCAATTTAGAAGTTGAATCTCTTATTTCTTGAGAAAAGATATGTCCCTCCATCACTGATTACACAATGCTCAAATTTCAATTATAAGCATCTACTTTCTTTAGCGATATGAATATCGCCATAACAACACTTGGGTGATCTCTTTGTTTCACATGACTTGCTCTCAATTCTTTTTAGGCAGTCACTGCTCTCAACTTCTTATAGTTCACATAATTTCGAGGACTTTTTTTATCTAAGCAACGCTCTTATATCCACAAGCAACTTCATATATCAATGTTGCCTCTTATTTAATTCCCCTCTGAAAACTACTACCTTCATTTCTCGTGATGGACATAGACTTAAAACCTCTTTACACCCAAACAAGATTTTCCAAACTTTGTCGCAAGGACATTCGCAAACCAACTTCAATCATGCTCTAAGCATTCCAATTCATATGGCATTGTTGTCACAACGTACAAGCAATATCCATTTCGAATCACATTGTTATGCCTCAAATTTTCTTTTCACATTACATTACTAATATTCTCTCGACTCTTTTGATTCCAAATAGGAACGCCATTACCAACGTAGTCATCAACTTGACTCAAGTCCTTGAAAACTCTTTTCACGTTCATTCAGCCATTCGTGTTGCATTTCGTCCTTAGTTCATTTCGCCAATGGAATAGCTCTTGTGGGGAATCTTCCTTCAATCTGTCTATTGCAATTCATCAATCTCAGGAACATAACTCACATCGACTCTAGTCGATACGTCACTTATTCCAATCCTCAAAGGCTCCACCAGGATTTCCTTTCTAAAAAATTTCACGACTGAGGAATCTTACCTCATCAGGTCCGCAGCTCGTGCGCTTCATATTTAGCATGCAATGAGCATCTCCTTAGAGTCCATAGGATACTCTCACAGGTTTATCATATCCCTCACGGCTCCTTAAACGAGTCCGTTCATCGTCTCTCAAGACGGTAACAACCCATCCAATTATTCTTTGGATGTTCAATCCGACTATTATCAACTTCTTTCTAACAGGTGTCGAATCTTCCAAAATGTTCCTCGTACTTTTCACTTAAGAGCTCAAACCTTGGCTCTCTATTGTCACAGATTTCCACTAAGACCACTCACATTTTATTCATTATTGTCACTCTTCCCTGAGGAAGCACTCTTATCTTAACAGCTTGTTTCCATAACTAGTCAACGCGACTTTATCCCAATTCCGTCCGTTCCACTGAATGTCGACATTATCTTGGAATTCAATATTGTCTACAAGATAGTCTTTCGGATTTCACTTCTGGGAATCATTCAAGTTCTGCGTCTTCTTTCTCCGTCCAGACACTAAACCTCAATACCAAGATAATTAGTTTCTTCTTCTTTTTACACTAGGGTCTCTTACCCTATGAAGGAAACTATACACTTCAGTGGTATTCTCTTACTTTAAATTCACCTTGTTCTTCCCATTTCATAGGACGTCAAACTTGGAATCTACGCCAACGGCGATACCTTCACTCTATGATTCAAATGCTACCATGCTTTCATATTCTCCTTCCCATAACTCAGTCACCTCAAGTGGCAAGGGTTATTCTTCCTTGGCCTCCACCAGTTCACATATCGAATGCTTAATTCGATTACCTCAAATCACTCTGCAAGTATTCTCTAAGCGCTCTTTTTGCTTATTAAATCATTCATTAGAATTACAACCAGCTAGGACTATCAAGTATGTTCACTTTTCTTTTCATCAACGACCATATCATGGTCTAATCGTCATTTAAGAACAATGCCTTATTCTTTAAGGAACAACTACTTATGATTTCATTTCTCATAATTCCAGTTCAATCAACCGATCCTAGAAAATCATTAATCCAAAGCAAACTAGCATGTCGATTTTTCCTCGATTCCTTCCATAACAGAAGAGACAGACTACCCATTTTCTAACATAGGTCTTACGCCCAGGTAATCAATCATTTTCCGTAGGCACGTTCAATGAACATCTCCTTGCTCGTAATCCATGAGTAGGAGTTCTCTTCTTTTACTAAGTCTCAATATCATTTCTCAAAATCAGGAATATCAACTAGCCATAAGGCTTTCAAGTTCCAATCCACCCAAGGATTTACTTATCTTATTCAAGGGTCCTTAACCACCTTTACCATATGCTTAAACGACCTTGAGAACTCTATCTCACACTGGTCGATCTTCCTCGGATCCTTTCAAGATTATTCGGATCAAAAAACCTTTGCTCTCGAGCAACCCAAGTGGATACTTTCCATCAAACAACTCAACAAAGATAGTCCAGGCAGATCTCATGCCTTCGAGGAAAACTTTTCCTTTGGTGACCTTTCACTAACTATCAACGGCCTCTTAAGGTTAAAACTACCAGAGTCACTTTCTTTCCTTAGTGTACCCAAAATCGCTAAGGTTTCCTTATCAAGATCCCCAATTTAAAGGGAGACAACTTCAAATCTCATCCCTTCTGCAAACTCATTCAATCTCAACCTTATTAATAGCTTCACAAGCCTTTCAAAACTCTCGTGGTTCTTCCCACACACTCACTTTAGAATGAAGTAACTCAGAGTCACCTTTCTCGTGACTTCCATCACTTAATCCATCAGTACTAGCATCTGTCATCACAGTGACTTAGGCAATCATGGCAACTCCTCACGAGCTTGCCTACCAACAAATTTTCTCATTTTCATTTAAAGCTCTCACGACCCATTCAACTCTTGGGTATCACGTGATTAACAAAATCGAGCCATCTGCTTTTCCAATACTCATTCTCCAGTTGCTCATCTTTACTCAATTTTCATGATCCATCACAGTTCTTGGATTTTCCATACCATATAAACTCGAGCCCAATACTCTTCTACGGCCATACTTTAGTCATTCAACCGTGTCAAGTTCTCGTGCCACTTGAACCATTATGATTCCCTCCCGGAATCAAAGACTTAAGTCATCTAAGTCTAGCAGTCTCAGGCTGCTCATTTCATTATCTTTCACCATCAACCATCAGTAGTTTCCAAACAACTCTCAACTAGTTGCTCATTACCCAAGGATTCCAAATCCTCCTTAGTCAATGACTATTCGACAGATCAGCCTCAACAAGGCGATTTCTCAATTAACAGCCGATTAGAAGGCAAGTCTTAACTAGGTCAAAACTCAACTAGGTCAACACCCAACAAGTACTCAAGGCAGCAATTCACTGAGTCAATAGCTCACACTTTAAGCCTAGAGGCATTTGCTACTTTTTCACAAACACAACAGGCTATCTCATTCTCAACGGGCATCATTTCAATGGGCATAAACCTCACATGCCGTCTAATCTCTCAGTTAAATCTTGACCATAACATTTACATGATGCCAATCATAAAACATGCCTAACAGGCCCATCACAAATGTCAATTTTCTTTTTCAAACGGTATCCACTACCAAGCACAAAGCTTTTAACCATGCCACTCACAGGCGTCATTTCACATGCTACGCCACTTTCGAACATTCACTTAAAGAATCAATCTCATGCCATACATCTCTTAACCACAATTGGACTTAATCCGATACCTAGACTTTCCCTTTCGAGTTATGACTTGGGTCATTTCTGACTCTTGCCATCTTAGAAGCCTGCTAGGAGCCGCTCCTTGTCCAAACCTCTCTATCCCGGCGATCACTCCCCGCCCTCATCAGACCTGGCCGTTGCAAGTTGTCCAAAGTCATACATCTACGAAGAAAGCTCCGTTCTACACGTCCCCCACCATGCTTCATTACAGTTTATAGATATCTCATTCATTTGTCCCATACCAAGCGACAGTTTATTAAGTCCAACCGCGATAAGTCCATGCATGCACCCTCATCAACTTTCCTTTCGATGCTACAAACACATCAACAACATGTTCATTCTCATCACTTGTCATACCACAAACGTTTCCACATCAAGCCTTACCCATAGAAAAACTCTAGCTCCACAAGGACCATCGTCTCTCACGGATCAATTGCCTATATTCAACTATGTACATCAAGTCTAGTATCTATTCAAGTCAAATCCACAATCATTCGATCACAACTAGCCTTTAACCCAAATATTCCTTGCTCGATTCCTTGTATATACCTTACCTTATATTATCCAAGACTATTAATAGTAATAGATAACCAAACCATCAAGATACAAGTAATTCAAGCCTGAATACACCAATATCAATCGTCTCTTTATAACTCATATTCCCCAAGTTGGTCATCGACAAGCCACGATCACAATCATATACTCCAATTGACCATTCATTCAAAAGTTATTCTCTAGCAACCTCAAATCCAAGCTTATGACTCTTCAATCTTTATTCACTTCCTTGTGAGCCTTATTCATAAAATCACTCAAGATCATCCATTAAATCGACACTAGGACCATTAGAATACCTTACAAGTTCAATCTTATAATCCTCAAGATTCAGTAATCCATGCTTAATCCTAAAGGTCTCACTAGCTAATTGTCCTCAAGTCATCGCTCTTTATCACTCTAAACCTCAATTACAATGGATCAAGCTGACCTTGCTCTGATACCACTTAAACGAGGATGTCACGCTCCGAACCCGGTGAGCACGCGAACATCCCACCAGATCTAATCAAGCTGTGCGATCCAGGATCATTCGGCCCACATGTTCTCAAATCGTATATATGCGGAAGCAAGAAACTACTCCGTACACAAATAAAATCAAGATGACTTAGCAAAAAAATAAATAGTACACTTCTCAACCTATGAAATACACCTCAATTTATTCCAATGATCAAAACAAATCCACCAAACAATACACAGTCTCTAAGATCATGCAACGTCTTAAATACAATTGATCAACTACTTCCTCGAATGCCAATCCTTGGCAATTCGGGCTTCCTTCGCTTGGGACTTGAAAAAGTTAAGTCCCACTGGGGTGAGATATAAAAATCTCAATAAGTGAAACCTGAACCTAGACCTGAACACCAGTCCCTCCAGACTATGCAACTAACACGAAATTAGGCAAATCAACAAAACTAGCATGGTCAAGCAAAACAATTAATCACATTTAATCTCAGGATTCAAGCTTAATGTACAAACACATGTATCGATACACAACTGCCACCAGTTTCTCATTCACCCATATACTCCTCTGGCACTCTTGTCACCTGAGATCACTAGGGCTACAGGCTAATCGATGTCGTCATACCACTAGGGCCACAAGCCAATCGATACTTTCAAGACTTACAATCATTCAATGCCACTAGGGACACAGGCCAATCGACATTCTCATTCTCATTCAAGTTTACCACCCTCCGATACCACTAAGGCCATAGGCCAATCGGTATCCTCAATATCTTTCAAGCTCACCACCATTCAATACCACTAGGCTACAAGCCAATCGATATTTTCATCATCAAGAATTTTAGTCAATTGGTGCCACTGGGGCCACAAGCCAATTTGTACTTTCGAGGCTCACAGCCTATTGTCATCTTAGGGACTCACAGTCAACGCGATCTCCGGGGCTAAAGGCCAACGATCGCTAAGGCACCATAGCCCATTCATAACACACAGACATTATAGCCCATTCAATACTATAGGCATTATAGCTAAATTTAATAACATGGTATCATTATCAATTCATGAATAAAGGGCTCAATAGCCAAATATGTCATCAAGGCATATCACAGTCCAGTTGTCATGATATGTCATTCAAACCGTGAAATCCACTACTCAATCAAGTAATTCAAGGCATATGCTTCATAAAGCAATCAAATCACTCGACCACTCAAGTAGTGTCCTAGCCTTCAGATAAAGATTTAGGTAATACTTACCTCGATTAATTAGCAAAACTCTACACCAATTGCTTCTTCTCAAGTCCACAAGTATATAATCTCCAAGAATTTCTCGTCAACCTAGAAAGGTTCACCAATCTTGAATAAAAAGTCATTGAATTCTCACTTCCTTTAACCCAATTTCTCATTAACCATACCATAAGCAATTCAAGATGCTTTATTGATCAATTGAACACATATCAACATTCCCATGAACCCTCAATGTGTTCGGTTCATATGATCACATACAAGGCAAGGTACAACTTAGGGGTTCATGAATCAATTTTGCCCATAATTCACTCCTAACTCTCAATTCACTTCACATACTCCTCATTAATACCTCACATCACATCTTATAGGTCATTGTGAGTTAAATTGAAGTCACACTACCCTTTAATCAACCCCTAACAGAACCGCCCAACAAGGGGTCCACCCACAAAATAGAATCGAATTTCGATTCAATTGCACAATCAAGCTGTTTCTCGATCTTAGGCCTCAATTCCTCACACAATAAACTTGCTAACACATCAAACAATGTCTCTAAGGGTCTTTTCGAGCATTCCACAGCAAGGCGACACTTCCAAGTGCCTCCTAAAGGTTCGGTTCCACCCGAACAGCAAGTGGACAGTTTCTGTCCTTATAAATTCAAGCCATTTACTCCATCAAAATCTATTTTAACTCCCACAAAATCTCAATATCAACTTGATAAACTCTTATACTATGATTTTAGAAGAGCTCACCGAAAATTTGAAGCCATTTAAAGTTCGAAAGCTCCCAAAAATGTAGCCTCTTCAAAACCAAATCAAATTTTGACCTTTGATCACTCAAACAGACCTACGGGACAAAAAGCAGGGCCACATTAAGCTCATAATAACTTTCTTGAATGGCAAGATGATAATCCTTAAGATGACAGTGGTTTTACCTCAATCCAAAATTGGACGATGAAGTTATGGCCAAAACAGTTAGCCGATTTTTTCTTGTCCACGAGAAACCCTTTCAGCCGAGAGAAAGGAAGAGGAAGAAGATGGTGGGAGATGGTGGCTGCCAAATTTGAGGAGAAAGAGTCTATTTTACTCCAATAATATATTTTTAGTCAATGAGACAAGATGAGTAATTAATGGGCAATTAATACTTGACCTTCTCATTGTTTGACACTTGACAACCTTTCATTAGTTGTTTCATTAACTTTGACTCCATTCAACTCATCATCATCCCATTTTCGATAGCATATAGAGGAGGGAAAATGACTAAAATGACCTTCTAAACTTTTTAAGGCAAGGCCAAAGGTTGAGGGGCAAAATGATCATTGGCACTTTTCGTCTGAAATTTCATTTTTCTAGTATAAACTACCCTCGATGAAGCGACGTCCATTTCAATTCAAATATTGGAATTCTTCAATGTCCAATACCCAAATCTCGAGGTACAATTTCATGTCGGACTCTCCTCAACTGTCACTCTAGTTTATCTCAAACTGACGGGCGACTCTTGCAGGCGCTACGCGTATCAACCTTGGGATTTTCTCAAGCCGTGGCAACTTTGGTTGTCATGCAATTGTGATTGTCGTTCGTTCCTTCGGTCCTGATCATCGAAATCTGATTTAGGAAATTCTCGCAAATTATACATTGGTTAAGCGGAATCACCCGCATCCCAACGTATAACGCTAGCAAGATATTCCATGATCGTCCTTAGATCGACCTCTGCCGGCCCAAGATATTCTCTCGACAAATTTTATGGTCAAAGTGTCATTTCTCACTTAATTTTCCCATGTCCACGTATCCGACTCTGCATCAGTCTTTCCCTTTTGGTCTGATAACTTAAGAGTGGCCAACTCTAAGCGAGTTATAGCTAGAATACACCAATCAATATCCTTCCATTCAATAGCCTCGAGAGGGTCGAAATTTGGAATGTCACACTTATCGAGCGTTGGTTGTGTTATTGGTAACGGCTGTTGTGTGGGTTGTGTTGTAAGAAAGATCGAATCTCATAAGAACCATTTTAATCTTCCATAGTATAATTAATTTTAGTATTCGGGGCATCGACTATAAATTTTTTGATATTGCTTCCCAAACCGGCTAATGACAGTAGCCTGTTTTGGAGTGTTAGTTGAGTATATAGCATTGTGCTCGATGTTGTGGCTTAATGTTCTCGAATGAATGAACAATATGGCTGGTTTGGATGTTGGCTGGTTATTGATGATGCATTGTGCATAAATTTTAACTTATAGAAATATCGTTTAAATGTGTTTTGCTTTCTCATTGATTTTACTGACTGAGCATGTTGATAAATTTGCTGGATGAGAAATGGAAGTGTAGAGAATACATATCTAGATAGTGGAAATTTCTGTTGATGTGTTGTGTTGTGCGGTGCAGTACAATGCAGTACAAGTGCAAATAAATCTGCGAATGGTCATATGAATGCTAAAATTATTTTTTAAGTGAACACCTAAATACCTAGACTTTATAAAAATAAACGCTTGAGTTCATTAACTTTGTAAAACTAAACACTTAAGTGCCCAAATCTTTATAAAACTTGTTAATAGAATTCTTGATTTGTCCTTTCTCAAAAATACCTCAACAAGTAAATTGATATGATATCCTTCGTGCATCATAAACCGCACAAGTAATCGTGATTCATTAAATTGAAAGGAACAAGCTTTGCCAAATGAGATACATTTGCATCAAACTAAATTGCACAAAAAGGACCAACTAAAATTGTGCTTTATTAAATTGAAAGCAACAAAGTTGCTACAGCTTACAATAGGCAAAATAAAATGTCACAAAGTAGTCAAAGTGGCTTACATACATCAATGTTGCTACAACATCCCCTAACAAGCTTGTACCAACATTAAAACAGCCTAGGCAACAAACAACAGAAACCTGCCAAGATTTATGTCCACATGAACAAATAAAAAATCCAATCTCCCATCAAAATAGAAAGATCATATTTAGGAACAATAAACAGATAGCTACAACATTAAAACACCTGCTCACATAAAAAAACAAACAACCCAATCCCTGCTACCACCAAAAATAAAAGCAGCTTAAACTGTCAACCCTCTAAAATCATCCCCACCACTACCAAGCTTAATAACGTGGTCAGATTGAATTATCTTCAAATGAGTCATGAGCCTTGGACTCTTTCGGATTGGAACTGTAGGCACATCATTAGCTGGGGTTTCTTCTTCAACTCTCTTTCTGCTGGAGGATCATTTGATTCAGATGGAGCTGATGTTGGTGCTGGGACCTTCTTTGGCGCCTCCTTTTGAGGTGACCTTAGCACCCTCGGTTTTAGAGTTACCATTGTCAGCTTTTTTGATTGTGCACGGGCTGTTATTGTTGAATCATTATCCGTGCATGCACTTGACTTCTTGTCCTTGCTGTAATAGCTTGTCCAGTTGAGTGTCCTTGAGATATCAGCACCTATGAACTCCTGCCAAGCTGCAATACAACCATAATTATTAGTTACCATGTTATGAAATAACTTAGAAATGCAAACGGTACACCTAGTTCTCTTTACATTGAAAATAACCATGCTAGTTTTGTCGTGTGTAAATAATCCATAGCCATGCTTCCTTATCCTTTTCCCAATTAGACTATGTGTTTGTCTCGGTGCCTCTTTTTCTAAAACTGCTTGAGTTTTTTTTAACCTACATAAGACACACACAATCACTTAATGCATTGTTTATAAGTTAATTTCTACTGCACCAGCATTGTTTTGAACTTAATTTTTATTGCACCTAATCAAGCACTATATGTTGTACACTATCTGACTCAGTTAGCTCTATGCTTTGTTCGCTTTCAACGATTTCCTCATAAGCTTCTGATAGCTCAGTTGGTGTTCTTTTACCCCGTCTATTATACACTGTCTGAACTTTGCACCTCTGCGTCGACTGAGGTGTCCCCGTACTTTGTCCCGCATCACTACTCCTTATGGTGCACCCAACTACCTCAATACGTCGACATTATTTTCAACATAGTTAAAATAATTGAAAAAAAATCAACACAACAAAAAAAAAGGTCAAATGACCAATTTCAAGAAAGTACTTCAATTTTGCTTTGTTGTACCGATTGACCGGCCTTTACCCATGCAGCTTGTTTTTTTTCTTTTAGCGATCTGTAAAAGGACTTACCATTATTAAACAGGTACAACAACTGCTACATAAAAAAGTAGACAAATAATGACCAGACTCACCTCAATGTTGGTTTTCTATACCGAGTATTTTGTCCCTACGCTTTGCCCTCCATTGTTACTTCCTCTGGTGCCCTCACTTACCCTTGCAACCTGAGTTATTTTTTCTTGAACCAGTAAAATGACATAACATATTTAATGCAATGGAACAACACATATATAAAAAGACAAATCACCAATCAAATAGTCAACGTTGTTTCTTATGTTGTCCTCAGCTGCCCTTGCAGGCTAACTCGGTCTTCTTTTAACCTGCAAATGACATACCATGATTAATGTATTTTAACAGCTTTAACAAAGAAATGATTCAGTTCATAAGCTTTCAAACATCTTACTTGAAGTTTGCTTCTCTGAGTCGAATGAGTTGTCCTTGGACTTCATTCTCCACCACCAGTTCTCCTCGTCCTGTCATCTTGCGTTGCATTGGTACTCAACTGTGTGTTGATTTGTTGTTTTTGTTGGACCTTCTTTGTTGGACAATCGATCTTAGTATGCCCTTCCCCATGGCGTAATGAACAGTAAATTGCTACATCAACTCTAGTCATTTTGTGAGCAGAGAGCTCAAAATCCTCCAGTCGTTTTTTCTTCTTAAGCCTACCAACTTGCTTCTTCATTGGGAGAGGTTTTGGGGGTTGATAATTTGTTTTCTCGCAAACCTTGCTACTTCTTAGAGGCTGCATCATAAATCCATATGAAATAAGATACTTACTTTTCTTGTAACATTCGTCCACATAATCCTCCGCTTGTAGTCCTTGCCTTTGTATGGCACAAATGGCATGGCGGCAAGGTATTCCAGTCAATTGCCATGCTCGACAAGAACATCTCGTTCTGTCTAAATGGACTATATATTTCTCATCATCATTCAATACCTCGTGCCCATCGTCTCCATTCCAAGTTGAACGACAAAACCTACTATCAGCGATGCTCTGTTTCATTTTTTTCAGAATCCTAGGCCCACATTATGTAGGCCATTTTGCACATTCATCCCGCAACCTTTACAATCTCGTCATCACCATCAATTTAATGTCCTCAAGCATACTAATGATCGACTTGCACCTAGCTCCAATAATCTTGCCATTAAATGCCTCACACAGGTTGTTGTCGATAGAGTCACACTTGAATTTTTCACCGAAGAAGGCTCTACACCAATGCTGTGAGTCAATTTCGAACAATGCATAAAAAACTTCCAGTGACAATACATGTAGAGTTTGTTTATGAATTCGAAAATCTACCATATTTGTGCTTTTCGCAATCAGCCGGAATTGCCTCTGCAATTGCTCTCCTTTATACTTCTTTACCAATTAGCACATACGTGCCAAGCACATAGTCTGTGCTTGGCATATGGCATCAAATCAGCAATGGCCGGCACAAGTCCCTACACATTAATCAAGAATGTGTAAACGACGGTTGGTATCCAATAATAGAAACACACTCTGTCACGCCCCGCGCTCCAGGCACGAGCATGCGACTCCCTGCAAACAAACCAAAATATCACTCGTGGTCCCAAGATCCACACATAAGACGAGAGACGTGTTATAAACAAAGCACGCAAAAGCGACCATACAATAACTCCTCCGTACAACTAGTAAAATGGGAATGGGATAGCAAGAAGACTACAATACATAATATCCAAAAGTTCATACATGGGCATGGCAATTAAATTCGCTAACAAAAAGGGGGTGACGGGGTAAGTACACAAAAGGACCTATCATCAACATCCAACAAGAAACAGGGTCAGGATCGCTATCAAAAGATCGACTAGCAAGCTGGGAGCTCCTAAGACGAGCTGCTGGAGTCCTTGGTCCCCTCTGCCTTCTCCATGGGCTCATACTCTGAGAAGGTCTCCGAGCAAATCTCTATGGTGTCCTCCATGGTCTCCTCAGCAGACAGCTCCACCAGATCCTCCTCAGTCGCCTCGACCACTAGGACCTTCTCCTTCGTGTTCTCCAAGGTCGGGGTCCTCTCCGGACCATTCCTCGAACCGACCACTAACCCCTCAGTCTGCTTTAAGTCCCGAGTGGGATGACACCAACTAGAGAGGACTCCATCGGGTACCTTAGTGGGCTTCAGCGACCCTGTAGAAACATCCACAACTTTTCGAAACCAAGCCTCATACCTATGAGGCTTCCAGCTAGTACTACCCTTGTCTACCCAAACCACAATACACTTCCTAACAAAAATAGTTCCCTGCCCGTCAGGGAACTCTTCAAAATAAACGGACATCTCTTTGGAGTCACCAAAACGGATAGGCCACATCTTCAAGACCTAGAATTTGTAAAAATGGGTCCTCAACGAGGTGAGATACACATCTCAGTAAGGTGGGTCCTAACCTTAGGTTAGGCCGACCGTCCACTCAGGCAGTCATCAACATTAATATATCACGCAAATAGACATATATAGTCAATGTAAAGCACAAGTATTATCATACATTCAATCCTCTATGTCGTCCTAGGACACACAAGGAATAATCTCATTAAAGTTTCTCAAAATTAATCAAATTACCACACGACTAACCCAATTGAGTCCAATCTTCCTATTCTAGGTTTAGGGTTCCCTTACCTCAAGCTTAATGTCACAAATTTCTCCTTCCAAGAGCCTCAAAGATTCAGCCAAGTAGTCTAATAATCAAATACACCGCGCAACCTATGAAATTCCAACCAATTGTCAATTTTTTCTTGCCCAATCACCAATCCATGGATCACCAATCTCATTAACACATTCCTCAACATCCTAACATGTCTCATTGATGAATTTGAGACTCAAAACCAACAACCAACAGCCTCCACAAAATCGATTTGCACAAAACCGAATTGGGCTATTTTCGATTCTGTGCATACCGAGATTTCCCAGCCCAAAAACTACTCCAAATTCACCATTTATTCACTAAACTACTTGCTAACATGTAGATCTAAGGATTTAGGAAGCTCGCCGAAGATTTGGGGTTGAGTCGTCACCGGAAACACCTTGAAAGTCGCCGGTTCACCCAAGCCTGCAAACCGGCAATTTTTGTCCATCAAAGGCGACACCATTTCATCCTCAATCCTCCATCAAATTTGGCCTAAATTTTTACCACAACTCAGTATATGAGTCTCCTAGATCTCCATAAAATTTGGCCGAAAAATTCAAACGCTAAGAGGCTCTACGGAGTCCTCCCAGCAACTTACCTCCAGCTGCAACGGTTTCCATCGACTTCTAGGAGAATGGTTGGTCATAGTTCTTCGGTGGGTCAAACGACTAGCTTCCACTTCGAGGATGTCGGCAAGAGGTCAGGCTAGGTGTAGATAGTCCACTCGCAGGCTAAAGGTCGCCGAAAGGGGTCGTCGGTGGCGGCGAACGTGAGGGACAAAAGCAGTCGAGCGAGCGGCAGAGAAGAGGAAGAGGAAGAAGAAGACTCGGTAAAGATGAAGAGTGAATGGCCGGCCAAGAAGAGAGAGAAAGAACTATATTCATCTTCAAGAGTCAATGGGTTGAATGGTAGTTGGGAAAAAGTGGACATGACCACTCTTTACCTAATCTATTGACACTTGTCCTAAGTGTTAATCAAGCTTCATCCAATAGCCATGATCCTCTCTCTTTTTCGGCAGCCTTGGGGGTATACTAAAGATCAAAATGCCCTCATCCAATTATATAAGCAAGGCTAAAGCTTGAGGGGCAAAATGGTAATTTTACCCCCGACGTCCGGAACGTCGTTTTCCTCATTTCAGTATTCTTCGATAAGGCGATGGCTAATCGTTTTCTTTATTAGACGTGGTTCTAGTCTATTCTGAACCGACGGGCGGCTTTTGCAGACGTCACGTGTATCGACCCTGTGATTCATATCACATTTAGGGCTCATCAATTCATGGCGACTTTGGTTGACATGTAATTATGAAGATCTATCACTAGTCCCTATGGTCTCGATCATCACTGTCTGATTTAGGAAATTTTTTGCAAATTATACATTGGTTAAGCGGCATCACTCGCGCTCCAATCGTATAACACTAGCAATGCATTCCTTAATCGTTATTAGATTGGCCTTTTGTGATTCTAAATGTCCCCTCGACAATCTTTATGGTCAAAGCGTCATTTTCTATTCGAGTTCTCTAGGTCCACGTACCTTGTCTCGCTTTGCCTTTCCCTTTTTGATCAGTCTACTCAAATTGATTAGATTCGAGCGGGATATGACTGAGACACATCGCTAGATATACTCCTCATTAATGAGTCTAAAAATGGCTGGGAAATCAGAATGTCATAACTCTTCCCCCTTATAAAAATTTTGTCCTTGAAATTTACATCAACTTAATTACTCAAACAAATAGAGGTGTTGTCGCCTCATCGTCTCTTTGTTTTCCCATGTGGCGCCTTCGGTCCCATGGTGCTCCCACACAACTTTGACCAATGGAATCGTCTTATTCCTAAAAATTTGCTCCTTCCAATCTTCGATCCTGATCGGTTTCTCCACGTAGGATACTCTATCGTCCACTTCTATGACTTCGTAGTCCAGCACGTGTGTCGGGTCTAGTTCATATTTCTGCAGCATTGACACATTGAAGACATTATGCACCTGGGATAGATTAGGCGGTAAGGCAAGCCTATAGGTCAAAGTTTCAATTCGCTCCAAAATTTCAAATGGGCCTACGTACCTTGGGCTCAGTTTTCCTTTCTTTCTAAATCGCGATAATCCTCTCATCGGTGATAATTTGAGGAAAACATGATTGCCCACTTGAAACTCCAAAGGCTTACGCTACTTATCTGCATAACTCTTCTGATGACTTTGTGCCGTCTTCAATCTATCCCGAATTATTTTCACTGCTTCCACCAATTGCTCTACTAACTCTAGGCCTGTGATACTTCTTTCTCCAACCTTATCCCAGCAAATCGGGGTTCTGCAGGCCCTTCCATAGAGTGCTTCAAATGGTGCCATCTTGATGCTCTGCCGGTAGCTATTATTATACGCAAATTCCACCAAATATAGCTGATCTTTCCATCCACCTTTAAAATCTATGAGGCATGCTCACAGCATGTCCTCAAGCGTCTGAATTGTCCTCTCCGACTGTCTGTCTGTCTGATGATGGTTCGTCGTGCTTAACTACAGTCGAGTTCCCATAGCATCTTGCAGGCTTTTCCAAAAGTTCGCTATGGACTTGGGATCTCTTTCTAAGGTAATTGTCACAGGTACTCCATGCAACCTCACTATCTGCCTCATGTACAACTCGGCGTATCTATCCATTGCATAATCCTTTCGCACAGGAATGAAATGAGCGGACTTGGTCCATCTGTCCACGGCTACCCATATAGAGTTGTGACCTCTCTAGCTACTCGGAAGTCCCATCACAAAATCCATAGTTATATGCTCCTACTTCCATTCCAGGATCTCTAGTGGCTGTAATAGTCCTCTAGGCTTACAGTGCTGTGCTTTTACTTGCTGGCACATCAAGCACTTTGCCACATACTTTGCTACATCTACTTTCATCCCGTTCCATCAGTAGTGCTGTCGCAAGTTCTGATACATTTTCGTACTTCCTGGGTGGATATTATAATTGCTCTTGTGAGCCTCTGATAAAATTCTTTCCCGAAGTCCTTCATCCTTTGGCACGCACAGTCATCCTTGGTACTTCAAAATTTCGTCCTTTGACACCTGAAATTCTGGTTTTCTCTTTGTCGCGTCCATCTCCAGGATTTTCTGAATCTCTGGATTCGTAGACTATAAGGTCTTTATTCTTTCTTGGATCTTAGGTTCTACCCTCAGTGTCGCTATCAAACTGGACAACTGGCAGATTTCCAGTCTGAATTCAAAATCTCTCAAATCCTCAATCATCGACCATCCCTTTACTAGCAGACCTGCAATGCTTGACTTCCGACTAAGCGTATCTGCTACTCTATTAGCCTTCCCAGGGTGATATAGTATATCACAATCATAATCCTTGAGCAGCTCCATCAACCAACGCTGCCTCATATTCAGCTCTTTCTGGAAAAACAGATACTTTAAGCTCTGGTGGTTGGTGAAAATCAGGAACTTATTGCCACACAGATAATGTCTCCGAATCTTCAGAGCAAAAATGATCGTTGCTAACTCCAGGTCGTGAGTTGGGTAGTTCGTTTCATGTGGTCTCAGTTGTCGGGATGCATAGGTCACTACTCTTTCATGCTGCATTAACACACAGCCCAATCCTTTCAGCGAGGCATCGCTGTATATTTCATAGCCCCTTGCACTTGATGGAATCATCAACACTGGTGCAGTTATCAACCGATGTTTGAGCTCTTGGAAACTTCTCTCGCACTTGTCTGTCCATTCAAACCTTGTTTCTTTCTTTGTCAACCTCGTCAATGGGATGGCTATGGATGAAAACTTCTCCACAAAACGTATGTAATATCCTGCTAAACCCAAGAAACTTCGAACTTCCGTGACCGTAGTAGGCCTAGGCCAATTTGTTACAATTTCGATCTTCACAAGATCCACCGCAATTTCTTCTCCAGATATCATGTGCCCAAGAAATGCTACCTTGTTCAGCCAGAACTTACATTTGCTCAACTTAGCGTAGAGCAAGTGTTCCCTTAAGGTCTGCAAAATAATACTCGGGTGTTCCTCATGTTCTGCGTCACTCCTTGAGTAAATCAAGATATCGTCGATAAAAACTATGACGAATCTATCTAAGAATTCATTAAACATTCGATGCATTAAATCCATGAATGCGGTTGGAGCATTGGTTAATCTAAAAGGCATCACTATGAACTCATAATGGCCATACCTTGTCCTAAAAGCAGTCTTAGGTATGTCTTCCTTCTTGATTCTCAATTGGTGATACCCGGTCCTCAGATCAATCTTTAAGAATACCGTCGCTCCTTGCAACTGATCGAATAGGTCATCGATTCTCGGCAGTGGGTTTTTATTCTTCACTATTACCTGATTCAATTGCCTATAGTCGATGCATAGACGTAAGGACCCATCCTTCTTCCTTACAAACAATACAGGTGCTTCCCACGGTGAAGCACTCGGTCGGATAAATCCTTTATGCGGTAGTTCTTACATCTGCACCTTTAACTCCTTCATGACAGGGATATCCTATAAGGTGCCTTTGAGATCGGCTTCGTTCCCGGAGCTAACTCGATCACGAATTCTATCTCTCGTTTCGGTGGAAACCTACAACTCTTGGGGAAAAATGTCAGGGAACTCACGCACTACTAGAATACTCTCTAGTTTTGGTTCCTCGGCAGTCGTGTCCATCACTGCAACGAAGTATGCCTGACACCCTTCAGACATCAACTTTGTCACTTCAAGAGATGAGACTAAGGGAATCGAGGTTCCTCATCAACTTCCCACGAATTCAAAACTAGGGCGGCCTCCTAGATAAAATCGAATTATTATACTACCACAATCTACCACTGCCCCCTGTTTACCTAACCAATCCATCCCTATGATCACATCAAAATCGTACATGGATAATACAGCTAGATCAATACTCTCCTTACTCCCTCCAATCACAATGTCACAGTCAGTACAGCCCAGCCCAATGAAACCAATAAATTATCCTTTAACGGAGTGGCAACATGCAGAATTATATCCAACGGTTTCAACTTCATACCCACCAAATCAGTAAACTGTGTAGACACAAATGAATGCGCGGCACCCGGATCAAACAATGCATATGCAACTTGGTCACACAAGTAAACCGTACCTGTGACCACGTTTGGCGCTTCCTCCGCCTCTTTGTGGGCTACTGCATGTACTCTTCCCTGAGCCGGTGGTCAATTCTGCTCCATCTGAGGAGTGGCAGTCGACGGTCCAGCCTGCAGTCTCTATCTTTGAGGTCGACTCGTCGAAGCTTGGTTCGGGCACGTCCTCATCTGCTGGTCCATCTGACCACACTTAAAAAAAGCCCCAGTCCTTACCGGGCATGGTCCATTTCCATGCTTCCTGCCATAGAGACAGCAGCTCCAGTTCGTGGGATTCGACGGCTTCACAATATTTTTCCTCACTAGAGGCACAAAACGCCTATTGTCCGCCATCGATCTCTTGCCCGTTTGGCGGTTGTCTCGAAATGGGGTAAATCGCGATCCAAATGCGGCATTCCTTTCCTTTAAGTCTCTTTCAATCATCTAGCCCTGCTCATAGATCTCCTTATAAGTCCTCAAATTTAGGGCAATCATCTGACTGCGGAGCTCAGACCTCAATCCATCCCTAAATCTCCGTGCTTTCTCCTGGGGATCCTCTACAGATCGAGGTGCGTACCTTGACAGTCTAGAGAACTAGGCCTCATATTGGTCCACCGTTAGCTGGTTCTGACGCAGTTGTAAGAATTCCACCTGCTTACTTTCTCTAGCCGTCTCCGAGAAGTATTTGTCATTGAATGCCGTCTTAAAGGCATCCCAGGTCACGACCGTTCCTTCAGGGAAAACTCCATTCTTGGTGGCAGCCCACCAATCGTTTGCAGTCCCTTCTAACTAGTACACTGCCAATAGTACCTTCTCTTCGTCTGTGCACGTCAGCACTCCAAATGCTTTTCCAACTTCTCAATTCACCTAGGTGCTAGCTCGGAATTTCCAGTCCCGTCGAATTGGGTCGGCTTCAGCTTTATGAATTGTTCCACTAGCTGACCCATCTGTCTAGCCATGACGATTTCCTCCTGGGCATTCACTGCCTCATTGCCCTGGCCTTGTTCATCTTGGTTTCCATTGCCCCCATTGTTGTCGTTGTTGGCGTTGACGGCAGCTATGGCGGCTCTTACTGCCTGAGCTATAACAGCATCCCGATCCTGGGTCTGCCTATCAATGAGGTCGCCAATCCTCTCTAGCGCCCTCAGCATGCCATCCATCTATGGGCCTTCTGCAACAGACAGCCTCGAGCTAGAGGCTCCGCCTCTAGGCCTTCCAAATCTCCTAGATGGATTGCTCATCCTTATATTCTTATACTCAGCCTGGTCTACCACAAGTTCATCAAGGGGTTAGTAACTCGCTCATTCATCCAAGTCCAGAGTTACCAACTACTCCTTAACATAAACAGTTATAACACAACAATCTCCATACAACAAATTTCCAGAGACATTTCAACAAGTAGTCCATGGCCATTCTTCAGTTCCGTTCACTCCAGCAGTTCACTAAAACAGACCATACTTATTCACTTAACAGGCCAAAATTCAGAAATGGCTTTCCAAACTAAGTAGAGAACTTAATTCTTATCCATTACCACAACCCTGCCGAGGCCAAATGCCAACCATAAGTGCCAAGTCACATGATATGCACTCCATGACTTATCCTAGCCAGTCTCTTAAGGTCTCGCTACCCGTCCCTGTCACGACTTAATCTTCCTTATTACTCCAATCCTCAATCAACTTTGGATCGAGCTGACCTTGCTCTGATACCAAATCAGACGGGGCTGTCACGCCCCGCGTCCTGGGCACGAGCACGCGACTCCCTACAAGCAAACTAAAATATCTCTTGTGGTCCTAAAATCCACACATAAGATGAGAGACGTGTTATAAATAAAGCACGCGAAAGCGACCATACAATAACTCCTCCATACAAATAGTAAAATGGGACTGGGATAGCGAGAAGACTATAATACATAATATCCAAAAGTTCATACATGGGCATGGCAATTAAATCTGCTAACAAAAAGGGGGTGACGGGGTAAGTACACGAAAGGACCCATCATCAACATCCAACAAGAAACAGGGTCAAGATCGCCATGAAAAGATCGACTAGCAAGCTGGGAGCTCCTAAGACGAGCTGTTGGAGTCCTCGATTTCCTCTGCCTCCTCCGTAGGCTCATACTCCGAGAAGGTCTCCAAGCGAATCTCCATGGTGTCCTCCATGGTCTCCTCAGTAGATAGCTCTACCATATCCTCCTCAGTCGCCTCGACCAGTATGACCTCCTCCTCTGTGTTCTCCAAGGTCGGGGTCCTCTCCAGTCCATTCCTCGAACCGACAACTGACCCCTCAGTTTGCTCTAAGTCCTGGGTGGAATGACACCAACTAGGGATGACTCCTTGAGGCCCCTTAGTGGGCTTCAGCGGCCTTTTCGAAATATCCCCAACTTTCCGAAACCAAGCCTCATATCTATGAGGCTTCCAGCTAGTACTACCCTCGTCTACCCAAATCACAGTACACTTCCTGACATAAATAGTTCCCTACCCATCAGGAAACTCATCAAAATAAATGGACATCTCCTTGGGGTCATCAAAATGGATAGGCCACATCTTCAAGACCTAGAATCTGTAAAAATGGGGTCCTCAACGGGGTGAGATACACATCTCAGTAAGGTGGGTCCTAGCCCTAGGTTAGGCCGACCAACTACTCAGACAGTCATCAACATTAACATATCATGCAAATAGACATATAAGGCATTCAAATAACAACACTCATGCAAATGCCAGATAGGCAGTCATGGCATCACAACACATCACTAAAATCATGCACATTCCGTCATGTCTCATCGCCACTTCCACCTTTCACACCCGCCTCATTCTCACGCTCGCATTTAGAACGCATCAAGCTCGGTCCGTGTAAACACATCAGACCGTTATTAACAACCCGCGTAAACACATTAGGTTTCAATATTACTCTAGGCCAGTGTCGACACATCACAACTCTGTCCCGCGTTTCAACGCATCAGGACTATGGCCATCTCAACCCCGCGTCTCATACGTATCAAGGTGCCACACAACTCCAACCCCGCGCCTCAGCGCTTCAAGGTATCCATCACACCACCCCACATCTCATATGCTTTAGAGTCTTACCACGTCTCCGTCATGCCACAATCACGATTCATTCACTCAAGGCCAAGTGCAACTCATGCACAAACAATGTATCCATGGCATGCAGACGATTCAATTGACATGCAAACGAGGTAGTTAATATAAAGCACAAGTATTATCATATGTTCAATCCTCTATGTCATCCTAGGACACACAAGGAATAATCTCATTAAAGTTTCTCAAAATTAACCAAATTACCACACGACTCACCCAATTGAGTCCAATCTTCCTATCTTAGGTTTAGGGTTCACTTATCTCAAGCATAATGTCACAAATTTCTCCTTCCAAGAGCCTCAAAGATTCGGCTAAGTAGTCCAAGAATCAAATCCACCGCACAACCTATGAAATTCCAACCAATCGTCAATTTTGTCTTGCCCAATTACCAATCCATGGATCACCAATCTCATTAACACATTCATCAACATCCTAATATGTCTCATTGATGAATTTGAGACTCAAAACCAACAACCAACAGCCTCCACAAAACCGGTTTGCACAGAACCGAACCAGGCTATTTTTGGTTCTGTACATACCGAGGTTTTTCAGCCCTAAAACTACTCCAAATCCATCATTTATTCACTAACCTACTTGCTAGCATGTAGATCTAAGGGTTTAGGAAGCTCATAGAAGATTTGGGGCTGAGTCGTTGCCGGAAACACCTTGAAAGTCGCCGGTTCACCCAAGCCTGCAAACCGGCAGTTTTTGTCCATCAAAGACGACACCATTTTTTCATCAATCCTCCATCAAATTCGGTCCAAATTTTTACCAAAACTCAGTATATGAGTCTCCTAGATCTTCACAAAATTTGGCTAAAAAATTCAAATGTTAAAAGGCCCTATGGAGTCCTAACAGCAGCTTACCTCTAGCTGCGACGGTTTCCGTCGACTTCCGGGAGAATGGTTGGCCAGAGCTCTTCGGTAAGTCAAACGACTCACTTCCACTTCGAGAATGTCGGCAAGAGGTCGAGTTAGGTGTGGATGGTCAGCTCGCCGGCTAAAGGTCGTCGGAAGTGGTCGTCGGTGGCGGCGAACGGGAGGGGCAGAAGCGGTCAGGCGAGCGGCAGAGAAGAGGAAGAGGAAGAGGAAGAAGAAGTCTCGGTGAAGATGAAGAGTGAATGGCCAGCCAAGAAGAGAGAGAAAGAGCTATATTCATCTTCAAGAGTCAATGGGTTGAATGATAGTTGGGAAAAAGTGGACATGACCACTCTTTACCTAATCTATTGACACTTATCCTAAGTGTCAATCAAGCTTCATCCAATGGCCGTGATCCTCTCTCTTTTTCAGTAGTCTTGGGGGTATACTAAAGACCAAAATGCCCCCGTCCAATTATATAAGCAAGGCGAAAGCTTGAGGGGCAAAATAATAATTTTACCCCTGACGTTCGGAACGTCGTTTTTTTCATTCCAATATTCTTCAATAAGGCGATGGCCAATCCAAACCTGATGTCGAAATTCTTGATTGTCCATTTTCAATTTTCAAAACTCGTTTCTGATCGTTTTCTCTATCAGACGTGGTTCCAGTCTATCCCGAACCGACGGGCGGCTTTCGCAAACGTCATGCGTATCGACCCTATGATTCATATCACATTTAGGGCTCGTCAATTTGTGGCGACTTTGGTTGTCATATAATTATAGGGGTCTATTACTAGTCCCTATGGTCTCCATCGTCACTGTCCGATTTAGGAAAAAATTTAAAAATTATACATTGGTTAAGTGGCATCACCCGCGCTCCAATCGTATAACGCTAGCAATGCATTCCTTAATTGTTCTTAGATCGGCCTTTTGTGGTTCTAAATGTCCCCTCGACAATCCTTATGGTCAAAGCGTCATTTCCTATTCGAGTTCCCTAGGTCCACGTACCTTGTCTTGCGTTAGTCTTTCCCTTTTTGGTCAGTCTACTCAAATTGATAAGATTCGAGCAGGATATGACTAACACACATCGCTAGATATACTCCTCATTAATAAGTCTGAAAATGACTGGCAAATCATAATGTCACACACTCGAGGTTAAAAAAAAATACCTTTTGTTGGTCACTTAGGAATGCCCAGCCGCTTCCATCGATTATTTCAAGGTCAGCCAATATGTTCTTTAAAAATCAGGTCCAAACATCTTTATTCTCTACCTTAACCACAGCCCATGCTATGTTTCTATCTCTCCCAATTGCTGCCAAAACCTTCCCTTTGCATAACCCCTTAAGAAAACACCCATCTAAACTAATGACTTTCCTGCAACTAGGCTGGAACTCTTTTTTACATGCCTCGAAACATATATACATCCGATCAAACTACGTCCCATCACCAGGCAATGGCCTTTCCACAACTTCAACATGAATTCTACTAGGATGATTCTGAAACCTGCATTTCCTAGCATACTCCCATATTTGTGCATATTCTTCTTTATGTTGTCCCATCAACGTACGCATCACTTTGAACTTGGCTTTTTTGCATTGAGTGTTAAAAATATTCGCACCTATTTCCTCTTTCACTAGCTGTTTCAGTTGAGGACCTTTAATACCTGGCATGGTCTTAATGGTGCTAAAGAAATGTTTGGCCAGCCATGCACTAGTCACTCTATTATTATCGAAAGCAATATTACAGGTGTGCTCCTCCTATAGTGATCAAATTTGGAATGAACAAGCCCTCTTGTTCATTGCAGCATATATATGCCAAGGGCAACTACTATGTGCACACTTTGCTCGAACAACTTCTTTAATATTTCTAATGAATTTAATATTCCTCTATTCACTGATTGAGTGCCTTATGATAGCATCTCTAAATTGCTTCACATCATCAAACTTCATCGACACAGATAATATTGGACTTTCACTAGTTGCATCATAAAAGGGAAACTTACTTTTCCTTCGTCGTTGAATTGATTCATCATCCCCATCTTTTGAGCTGCTCTCATCATATTCACCATCACACCATCCGTTAGAAGTCTGTCGCAGTCTACTAAAGTGCCCTCACCAGCCACTCAAAATGGTTGTTTGATCTTTTGGTGATATTCCCTCACTTCTACCCTAGCCAGTTCTATATCCTCATCATCACTATCACTTGTGCAAAGTGTATGCACAAGTGTTTCCTCATCTTCATCGTCAACATCCCAGAATAAGAGATTTCTTCTAGTCTCTTCATCGAGTACTGATCCAAAATCGTCATCAATGCCGACGCCACTTGGCTAAGCTTGCACACATAACTCTATCACACGAGTTACGTGAGAAGGGTTAGTTTCCTACCCTCTCAGACCTCCATGCAATGCTTCGTCAGCTACTTTGCTTTCATTACGAGGCTGTGACACTGGTTCCTATTGTTCATCACCATTGTGTTCAACATACATAAAAATTTCGTGACCATGCATGCGATGGTAGACAGTATCCCTCACACCTTTATCATCAAACATGTCTGACGCCATCCCTAAGACTTTTACCAGACATTTAATAGTAAACTTTTCCTACTTTGCAATTGGTTTGTTCAGCTATAGCCTTGACAAGGTCTTTATATGACATTCTACTGATGTCGATGAGAACATAATCCATATTTCCCCTACATAATCGCATACCTCTCCAAAAATACACTTACCCCCTGTCCAAACTCTAAAGACAGCTGCTGTATCACCCATATGGACACTGCACACAAGGAAAAATAATTCAAGTTAATAGCAAGCAGGACAACATAAACATCATCGTCAACTTTAACGATACATAACAGCAGCACTTGCATAACGGCAACACTTTTAGTGACAATACAGACAACCAACTTCTAATCTGTCTTCCACAATCCACTTTAAATAAAAATGACAACTTCAACATTCGGTCCCCACATTAGGCCCCCTACCTAGTTAAAGACAACAACTTTAATATTTGGTCCTCACATTAGGCTTCCAAAGTGTACCAAAAAGGCGAAACTTTAGTAGCAAACATATTTTGTCACTCACGAGGCGTTCGGTCAATGTTGCTCACTATTGCCGTTATCCAAAAATACAAAAGGGACTACCTTCACCAGTGTAGAGTCTCGATTCATTCCCCTCACAAGCCATCTTTGCTTGAGAGCTTCGACAGAAAGCCTAATGCGATTTGAGAATTTTGCCCTAAATGCATCTCCTTCAGCTCTTAAATGGGGCTTCGCCCACGACGTCGTACCAAGTTATCTAAAGGTACAATGTCGTTTTAGTGGGGTTCCCAGCACGTGCCACGTGCTGCACATGACCGCACAAATATTTTAATTTGGTATGTTTTCCAATTATTTCATTTAAAAATTTCATGTTTTTAGGGAAAAAAAAGAATTTCTTAAATTGCCGCTATGCGCACTGTGCTTGAAACTTCGCAATACCAAAAAAATAAAATTTCTTTTTTAGTATTTGTCACCAATTTGCTACGAGCGACAAATTCTACGATAAATATGTTACTGATAATGTAATTTGCCACGAAATGTACGAATTCGTGACGAATTGGGGTTTCTTTATTTGTCGCTACATGCCTTTAAAATAATTTAAAAAATATCCATATTTGGCTACAAATGAAATAATATCAAATTTTGACCTCTAAAAAGAGTATAAAATTTGCATACAAAAAGTGAACACCTTACGATCTTTTAAGGGAACCACTTAAGTGCCAAAAATATCTTTTAAGTGAACACTTAAGTGCACTAACTTTGTGCAAGTGAACACTTAAGCACACTAACTTTATAAAAGCAAACAGTTAAGTGCCAAACAAACATATTGATATGTTTCTAAAACGTTTGTTGTTTAAAGGTCGTCCTTAAGACATCTTACGGTCATAGTAGATTTGAGACAAATACAAAAGCCCTATGTAATATTTTTTGATAAAAAAAAGTAATTTCATATTCTTTACTATTTCAATTTATTTTTCAAATAATCTTACATTTTTTTTACGTTAATATTTGATGTGTTAGATCGCTAATCAAGTACTTACGATCGTCGCAAATTCGATTAAAGGCTCAAAATATTTGAAGGGTGCACTTAAGTGCCAAAATAATTTTCAATTGAAACACTTATGTGCCAAAATCTATTTTACACTTAAGTGCATGTACTTCATCAAAGTGAACACTTAAGTTCATTAACTTTGTAAAAGTGAACAGATAAGTGCCATGGAAAACACTGCAACGATCCATTCTTAAATTAAAACATGCTTGTTGCAGCTTTATAAATAGCACGCTATGACACATAAACAATCAATAGTTATCCAACAATGTGTGTACAAACATGGTTTGAAACAGCCTGATAAGAACCAAAAATCAGCCAACCGTGGTGATAAAAAAAAGCACCATCCCTTGTAGTCATCCACAATGTGTGTACCAACATGTTTCCAAACAGCCAACCCCCTGATAAAAACCAAAACCAGCCAAACCTCCATTATAAAGATAAATCAGCCAACCCCCGATAAAAAAAAAATCCCAAGGTGGGGTTGTCATCTACTTGTAGATGGAGCATATTCTTCAAACGGTGTCCTTGATATATCAACACGTCCGAACTCCTCCGAAATTGCAATATAAATTAAACTAGGTGATATTATCGGCTCGAAGTGATGATTTAGTGAAGATGGAGACTGTGAACATGATGTCATCCCTGTCAATGAACTCAACCACGCAGACATCTCTTACACAAAGACCACTTTTTCCCTTAAAATGAGTAAGGACCAACCTCGTCATGAGAGAAACTAATCTTTGTGTAAGAGATGTCGGCGTGTTTGAGCTCATTGACAGGGATGACATGATGTTCATTGTCTCCATCTTCGCGAGTTATGTTGACATGAACACTAGTGTTATCACTTTGAGCCGGCAATATCACCTAGTTCAGTGTATCCTACCTAGCAGCACACATGACCCGGCTCAGTCTTATATGTTTTTCTTCAAGTTTAGTGCTCTCATTCACTCTTGCAGGCTGACTTTGTTTTCTTTTTACCTGCAAATAACATTGCATCATTAAAGTAATGCAACATTGACCAAAAAGAATGTCATCAGTATCATAAAAGGGTTGTCCGACTACAAATAAAATAAGAAGCTAAACGCAAACATATCCCAGTAGAACCACACTTAATATCCACCCATCTTTCATCACTATTATCCTCACCCCTCTATAAAACAAAAGAATTGTCTCTCCCCCCCTCCCCAAAACCATCATCCTCCTTCCAAGATCAACTGATAAATGTCGTTCGCCATTTGAGGTCCCTTGGACACGATACAACATAAAATTACCCCTATGTTATTAGACAAATGAAACAAATGGATGAACTTACGTAAGAATATGACACACACCTAGAAGGGTCAAAGTTTCCAAATCAAAATAGAAAATCAAAACCTCAGCAATAGAGACTGGCATAAATAGCACGTGAGGATTTCATCTCAGATAAATTAGCCCAACCATATCTCACTAAGCAGAAAGTTAAGCCATAACTAATTGTTGTTAGGCTAAAATAAAAATCTACAACATCATTTAAATTGCAAAATGCAATACAAGACAACTTGAATACATTCATCTTAAACTCATTCTGCAATATTATACAATTTCAACACATTCAACTTGAACACATTCTGCAATATAGACAACTTGAACATTCACAGCACACTAGCAGCAACCCCTATTATGGTCAATGTCGTTTCGCCGCTTTTGCACTCTTTCACCCGATATTTAATGAAAAATTCACTAATTTCTACATTGAACAGAAAAAACTTCACTACCCTTTACACCCCCTAACGTTGGCTCTCAACATATAGAGAAACGATATCGTTTTCCCCGCTTTCACACTCTCTTAACAACACCACATTGAATAAGATTTCAATTATTTTGTCGTCCATGGACAAAAAATAATAAATGACTAAACATTACTTTCGATTAAACGAGATTCGTTCGCGTGAGAGGCCTCAATGCTTTAGAGGAGCTTCAAACGCAAACGTCAACTCAAACACATGATCCGCCAGAGCGATTGAGAGACCTTCGCTTTGAGTGTTAGAATCGAAACCCCAATTCATCAGAGTTGGAACAGATGTGTTCGACTTGGCGAACAGATGTGTGAGAGAGGAATAGATTTGCCCTAATTCTCTCCCACGATCTCATTTTATCCTAAATCTATTGCTCAAACGACGACGTTTCCATTACACAAAGAAACGACGTCGTCTCTTTTAGATCGACGTGGATAACATTTTCCACGTTGGCAAATCAGGCCATTTTCACGTATTATACGTTAGAAATTCAAAACTAATCCAAAATTACACGTAGGATGACTGGCCGGAAATAGCACGAAATTGCATACTTTTACTCCGATTAGGCACTCAAGTGCACACCTTGAAAGTTAATGCACTTAAGTGCACGCCATACAAAAGTTAAGGCACTCCGGATGTACTTTTCCCAAAATCAAATAATGTTTACACACCTACTTCATGTAGATGGAATATATATTGTATTTGTGTTTTCACTTGTTAGAGCAAACTCATGGGTTGAAAATTTAAGGATAATAAAAAGTAATGTTATTGTACAAAAAATAAAAGTGATGAAAAATGAAAATAGAAGACATAAAGGGGGGGGAAAATAAATAAGGTTAATGTCACGAAAAATCTCAAACTAGTATGCTTGTGGCAAATTTAATTCAAAACTATTTTTTTGATCATAAAAAAATTCTAAACTAATACACTTGTGATAAATTTACCCCAAACTAATATACCTGTGATGAATTTATCATCCGTTAATTTTTGCTAAATATAACTATTAAATTGCTGAATTAAGTGACACGTGACAGTTGATGGGTGTATCAATTTGAGGATTTTACCATTTGCTTGTCATATGCGTATTAATTTAGAGATTTTCGTGGTATTGACCCAATTTAACAGAAGATAAATTTGTCACAAACTCACAGACGTAACGGTTTATGATTTTTATTAGTAAAAAAATTAATTTATGGTAAATTTATCTCATATATATATATACGAGAAAATGCCAAAAAAAGGACCACAACTGCACTTACTTTCTCATTTAAGAGTTCGAAGTGCAACTTGTTTCAAGGAAGGGTTTGAAGTGCCTTTTTTTGTTCAAATAGGGGCTTGAGTGGGAACACTTTAGTCTTTTTACATTTTGTGAATTTTGTGCCTTCTTTTCCTATTTTTCCTTCTCTCTTTTTCCTTTTTTTTTTTCTTGCCTCTTTCCTTCTTTCGCACCACCTAGCAGCCATGGGTTGCGTGGTCTCGATGGCCTTCCTTGTGGCCGACGCCACCAGCGTATGGATGACTCAACCCCCGCACCTCTTTCAGCCTCAACTCCCTCAACGACAACCCCTTGCCCAAGCCGATCGCCTTCCCACCTCGTTCCGCAGCGGATCTATCGGGGGTCTTCGAGCCTTCCACTCCTTGGGACACTTCAAGTTCTACCTCAAAGACCCAGTCGCGATGCTCCCGACTGACAAGCTCTTCTCCAACCGGAAAATCGTCCTGCTCCAGCTCTCCGCCCCAAAGCGGTCGCTAGTAGCGCCCTCTGTGGTGAGCCTCTAGTTGCCGGAGAATAACTCCGAGCGTAGCCAAAGGATCAAAATGAAGAGCTCCTCTGCCTCAAGAAGTTGTACCATAATCAGAACCCTAAGTGCGCTGAGTCCAAGCAGAAGAACACCCAATCTACGTCCAAATCGGTGATGCATTTTCTCAATTGTAGCTCCAAATCTACCTCTGATACCTCAAATCTGAGCCTCCTACTTCTCAGAGAATCCTCCGACGATGAGTTCGTCTCCATCTCTTCACGTCACTTGTTATCATCTTCGTCTTCCTCCAATCACGAGCTGGAGGACCTTCGCTGCCTCTCACTGGATTATGACAAGCATAACCCTGACTCGCTCCACAAAAACGGTAATACCACGGCATTCATGAAGCTGAGATTGAATAATCTAAAGGTATCGATGGATCACCATTCGGCAAGGCCACGTAGCCCACGGCTGCCGGCTAGTGCAAGGGAAGGAGGAAAGAAGTAAAGGAATAAAAGAGAAGAAAAAAAGGAAAAAAAATCACAAAATGTAAAAAAGGCAAAAGTGTCCTTCGTCAGCCTCTCGTTTGAATAAAAAAAGGCATGCTGTACTTTGAAATAAGTTGCACTTCGAACCCTTAATTAACAAAATAAGTGCGGATAAGGCCTTTTTTCCGGCATTTTTCCTATTTATGTAGCAGTTTAGGGTTTTTTTCTAGTTAAAAAAATAATTTTGCATAGATATAATATAATTGTATAAGTTTAGAGTTTATCTTCGTGAAAAAATAGTTTTCAGTAAATTCATTACATGTATTTAGAATTTTTCGGGATATTAAATAATAAATAAATAAATAAGGGTATAAATACACTCTTTGTTTCTTCTCGAAGTTAATACAGGGTAGAAATTTAAGAACATACTGCATTTCACCTTCGCAGAGCATCAGCAATTCAGCATCATCCCCTTCTTCACTTCGCAGTTGCTAGATTTCCATGGCGAAAAAGCCTCTCAATGGTGAACCCAACTCCTCCTCCTCCTCTCTCTTTCGCTCTCTCTCTCTTTCTCTCTCCCCCTCCCTCTTCCCGGAAGCTAACTTCAACAACGTCGTCCTCCGGTCAATCTCCCGGCGACCGGAGTCAACTCTTCCTCTCCTAGTTATGGCTGAATCGAGTTCCTTATTTAGTGGCAGAGAGCATCCTCGAGCAGCTTCGAGACGGCACTGCGCAGTTCGAGCTCCTCTCCTCGCCAGCTCCTTCGATTTCAGCTCCCCGCCTTCCCGCTTGGCCCTTGAAGCTCGCGGGATGGAGCAGCCACCTGTGTTTCGCGAGAGTGGCGTCGTCCGTGTATGGTTTCATTAGCGCCGTGGCTTTTGATAGGTCAAGATTGCGCGCTCGCGCACGTTTCGTCGTGATTGCGTTTTGTTGGACTTGCTTTTGTTTGATTCGTGATGGTTCTGGTATAAGATTGAGTCTGCACATGTCATTTCGTGATTCACTCCCGTGTTGTGCTTTTTCCCAGAGGAGGAGGATCCCCGGCAGCGAAGAAAGTGGAGCATTACTCGGTGCAAAAAGTTGCCGGAGATGGACGCTGTATGTTCCGTGCCCTGGTAAATTCTACTGCTCATATAGTGGATGGCTTCAATCATGCCGTGTTCCGATTGGATGGCTTCGTTGAAAATTTGTCTGTAGTTAATGTGAAACACCCACTCCCTATAGTGCCAAGGTTGCGTTTCTTTTCCAAGTGGCCAGTATGGGCAATACATGATGTTGTAGAATTGATAACAACTACTGATAAGTGTTCGTTAGCTGAGATTGCTGTTTTCCAGCTTCAATGAGATTGCTTTTCCCTTATTCTATGTGAATACCTTGATTCCACTGCATCCTAGTGGCACTTAAGTCTCCCTGGCATGTCCAGGGGTTTTAAGGTCAGGGGTTAATCCATTCTTTTGACAGTAAAGGTTCAATCTTCTAAGCTAATTTAGACCCCAATCCAAGTGATAGTCCAACTGATTAAACTGGGCGGTCTGCTCCAATACTTGGGACACTTGGGACTTGGTGAATGATTTTTAAAGTGCATCATGGACATGCCTTCTCAAAGATTCTTCCTATAATGCCCCACATAAAATATTCTGAGGTAGCTTGTGAAAGTTGTTAGTTTCAGCATTTTTCTTGTTAGAGAATTTCAATGCAAGTCCACTGGCATTCAAACCTAGACAATGCATTTCTATTCCAGAAGATTAGTCCATCGTATCCTTAACCATATTTTTTGACTGGTAGTCGTGATTACCATAGACCATAGCTGCTATATCATTCAAGTGCCCTTTCCTCTCTTTCAGTCTGCTGCAATGTTGTTTTTGCTCATTTCTGTTAAATTGATACACGCTGGTCTAAATGAACCTGACCTTGTCTCAAGATTACTTTTGCTGCTGATAATATCAGGTCAAGGGAATGGCCTTCAACAAAGGCATAGCTCTTAACCCGCGAGAAGAGAGAGAAGATGCAGGTAACTTCATTCCACTAGTAGCAGTATTTTAGGATATCATTTCTCAATTGTCCATCTCCACCCTCAACTATTTATATGCTAGAATAGCGGTGAGCCTAGGCTATACCATGATTCAATAATAACAGGACCACAATTCTTTGTCTATTTAAACATTGCCAATCACATTTTTCTCCTGTCGAGCATTTCCCTGATCCCAGTTCTGATTTTCCTCTAGTTTAGCTATAGTCAGTTTGATTGCTTGTTCTGGATGTCGCCATACAGTAATTAGGTCATTTGTGGCGCAAGATCTGTCATCACAAGGGAGAAATTTTTTTATGCTGTATGTAAAGCTTACTTGATAAGATGTGCTACAGTAATCAATTTCCTTGAGTTAATGGAAGAATGGTACATAGTTGAAGCTTGCTAAATGGATTACCTGAAAATGAGATCAAGGAATATGAATGTAGTTCTTTTACCATGGTACTTGAGCAGTTATTGAAGAATTCACTTAGCGGAAGTTGAACGAAGGATCTTCTATTTGCCACGTGTTTGATGAATGGACTGCCTGAAACATGGCTGTGAAACTCTTTTTGTTACATTCCTTGGTTCAGGTTAGTTGAGCATTGTCATGTGATGTCCACTACTTGTAGTCTTGTGGATAGGGTTTGATTCCGCTTAATAATTTCTTTCTAAATTTCAAAATTGCTTGATTTGTGAACCTTTTTTGCAAGTTCGTGAAACTGCATTTCTTCTCTATGCTGGTTAGAAACAAGGACTACATTCTTCTCCTTTTGGGTTCTAAATAGAAAAACAGAATTAGAGGAAAAACTTAAGTCCTATTTGTCAATGATTCCGATTATTTTATTCTATTCCCCGGAATAGAAAAAGATGAGAAACCTGTTTGACAACGTAAATGGTGCTAACTCTCAAATTCCCTGATTCTGTTCCCAGGAGTGGAAACAATTAAAAAAAAAATTGATTTTTGTTTCGGAATCACTGTTGAGAAACAAAGACCAACAAAGTGAGAAGTCTCGGGGAAGGCTCCCTCGACCCAAAAATAAGATCGAAGTCTTAGGGAAGAATGCTCGACTAGCCAATTCCCCTCGTCCGTCACTCTGGTCGCTCGATTAGCCAACTCCACTACCGTCGTCCGCCGCCCTCATCGCATGATGATGGTGAGTTTCGATTTGTCGTCGCCTCGTCATCTCTTTCCCAAGGATCTCGCTCCAAGTGAGGGCGGCCCTTGCCTTCATCGTCTCGAGCGAGGGTCACCCTTGCTGATTTGGGTTAAGGCCCGAGTGAGGGTTGCCCTTGCTAGCCTTTTGTTTGTCGATTTGGGCGAGGGCCGCTCTCGTCGGCTTTGAGCCAATACTGTTGCTCCGCTCAAACACCGTCCCATTTTGTCCCTGCCCTTGCTTGATTGACATCTGCCTCTAATTAATTTTCCCATTTGTCCTTGTTTCTGCTTTTTTTCCATTTTTGATGTCAGCCCCTTTCACCTTTTGCGTATTGTAATCTTGGATTTCCCAGAAAACCTGAACTTTCCTCAATGAGCTTATGTTCTTTCTTAGGGATCTTGCATATGTCTTTATGCTCCACGAAATAAGTAGATGAATTATGGATTATGCATGATTTGTATTCATTTTATTAATGATGCTATCTATGTTAACTTTGTAGTGACCAGATGTAATTATTTAACTTAAATAAAACATAAGGAAGAGAAATCGTTCCTGGTATCGGAATTTTTACGCAGTTACCAAATGCAATTCTGTTCTAGGATAAAAATTTTGTGCAGTTATCAAATGCGTTCTAATACTCCAAAATCCGTCCGGAGAATAAAATCAGAAAAAATCTATGCTGAACAGAATTGATTTTTGGATCGGAATCGTTGCCAAACGCACCCTTATACTTCGTTTCTTCTTGCATGTGTTGTCCAGTAAAGATGAAAGTAGTATGCTTATAAGTTATTTTATTATTATTCATTATGTGTGGGAATGCCCACCGTATTACTGTGTACCATCTTCATTATTATAAATATGAGAGCATACTAACTTAGAGAGTTAGACCATTCATTCATATCATTTTCCTATTTTCTTCTTCTTCAGACATGGTATCAGAGCCAACCCTAGTCGCCCCAACCTAAACCCTATCTAACACCCACTATCAGCGCAGCCACCATCTAGCACTTGCTTCTCTCTATAATCTACTCTCTCGGCCAGCTTGTCGGCCATGTCCTAGGCTCTCGGTCAGGGATCTCGGCCAACTTGGCCGGCCACGTCCCTGGGATTTCGGCCATCTGGGCCAGCCATGTCCCAGGGCTCTCGACCATCTTGGCTGGCCATGACCCAGGCCATTCAGATTTAATTTACATGTCGATGTATGATTAGATCTAATCAGATTCATGAAACGGTAGAGCTTGTGACTTTCTGATTAATCTAATGTCTAGATTAAGTATTTGTCATGAGTAATACAAACACTCAAATAGCTGCTGCTAAATCCGGTGAGACTAGATTAGCTATGAATAGATCTGGTGTGACTGAATCTGATATGATGCGATCATAAGCTCCGACCTTTATATCTACTTTTTCTAAGCTCATCGAACGTATTTTGACGGGACAATCTACGTGCGCACTTTGGAAAAAGAATTTCTTTAAGAATTTGCATGGACAATGGCTATCTCATCATCTTACCCTGCTTCCTCTGAGCGAGGATGACCCAACTTATGAATGGTACACTGTTGATTGTCGTGTTTATGTCAATTGTTGAATGTTATGGATATTTCTGTTCAGACTACTGTTAGTAATACTGATACTGTTAAGGAGTTATGGGATGCTTTGGCAGATTTATACTCCTCTCTGAATGATTTTTCGCGACTCTATGATGTCGTTTGTGGGTTATTGAAGCCAGCTCTTGCTGGTCGGCCTCTGAATGGATATTATGAGGAATTTAAATCATTTGCTGATGAGTTTGATCGGTTAGTCCCGCATACATCTAATCGGGCTACTTTTCAAAAACAACGAAATCAATTTCTGGTTACCTGCTATCTTAATGGAGTGGGAGCTCAATTTGATACTACTCGATCACAAATTCTTTCAGATGCTCGAATACCTTCTCTTGGATAAGTTCATCGCCATGTTCTTCGTACCGAAAGTTGTGAGGAAGTTAGCTTTGCTACTTCAGAAGTTGGTGAACAGGCTTCTGCTCTATATATGAACAAAGAAGGTGGCTATGGTAGCAGAGGCCGTGACTGAGGGGGAGGTCGTGGTAGCATTGTTTGTCGTGGTCGGGAGACTCGTACTTGCAATTACTATGGTATTGTTGGACGTCTTCGCAGCTATTGCTGAAAGTTACAAGCTGTACAGGCAGCTTCTGGTTCACGGACCACACCTGCTCATGTTGCATTTGAAATTGTGCTTATGAACTAAAAAGTTATCACAATGAGTCCAGAGGAGTATGCTAGATACTTGGAGTTTCAGATCTCAGGGAGTGAAACTACATCTGCCTCTATTGCGAAACTACAACAATCATCTGATTATTCCTTTACCTCAACATGTGCAGCTCTTCCTTCCGCTGATTAGATTATTGATTCTGGTGCAGGTGCTCACATGACGGGTAAGAGGTATTCTTACTGCATATAAGTCCTCGTCTCGGTTATGCCATATTACTATTGCGAATGGGTCATCCATGACAGTTCAGGGACACGGAGTTGCACGACCTTCCAACAAGATCTCCTTATCTTCTGTTTTATATACTCCCGACATGCCATTTAATTTGTTATCTGTTGGTCGTATCACACGGGATTTAAATTGCTCCGTTACTTTCTATCCTGATTATTGTGTTTTGCAGGATTTCTTGACGCGGAAGACTATTAGTAGGGAAAGCGTCAATGGTGGGATCTATCAATTGGATGGTACTTCCATTCCAACTGCACTAGTGAATGAGACTGATGTTTTAGACATTCACTATCGTCTAGGACATCCCTCTGTCTATGTTGCAGTCATTGTTTTCTCGTTTTCGTTCGATGTCTACAATAAATTGTGAGTCATGTCAGCTTGCAAAACATAGTCGTGTTTCTTTACCACTAAGTGTATCTCAACGAGCAACGGCTCCATTTGCCTTGGTCCATTCTGATGTGTAGGGACCTAGTCTTATTGTTTCAGCCTTTGGTTATCGTTACTATATTCTCTTTGTTAATGATTTCACAAGAATGTCATTTGTTTACTTAATAAAAGAACGTTCTGAGTTATTTTCTGTACTTCGTGAGTTTTATTCTTCTGTCTACACTCAATTCCATCATAATATCCTAGCCTTACAATCTGATTGTGGAGGGGAATATATGTCGGATCATCTCCATCAATTTCTTCGTTCTCATGGTATTTACCATCGTCTTTCATGTGCTCGCACACCTCAACAGAATGGTGTTGCCGAGCGGAAGAATCGTCATCTTATGGATACTATTCGTGCTCTTCTTATACATATGCATGTTTCACAGAAGTTTTGGGGGGTGCTGTTCTTACAGCATGCTATCTCATTAATCGCATGCTTCTTTCTTCTCTTGGAGGCAATACGCCCCATAGGCTTCTCTTTTCTAAACGCAATCCCTTTCCTCTTTTTCCTAAAGTATTTGGATGTGCTTGTTTTGTCAATGATGATCGTCCAAGTGTATCAAAACTAGATCCTTGTGCACTGAAATGTGTTTTTCTTGGTTACTCACGAGTGTCAAAGGGTTATCGTTGCTGTTATCTTACCCTAGGAAGAATTCTCGCCTCTTGTCATGTTATCTTTATAGAGTATCAACATTTCTTTTCTGCATGTGGCTCTAGTTCATCTTATCTAATCCCGCAATTGTCCGAATCCACATCTTCTGACCCTGTCCTTATTTATTCTCCACCAATGGTCTCTCATCAGTTATCTCTCCAGCATCTTCACTAGAGAATGCCCACATTGACAATTCTCTTTTTGTGCCAGTTACTCCCGTGGAGGATCTTCCTGCTGAGATAGTATCTCGTGTTGCTGACCCACTTGAGACTGATACTACCGAGCAACTTATTGCTCTTCGTATGAACTACCGTATCTGCAGAGATCACCCTCTCTATACACATTCCTACAAAGGTTTATTAGTAAGTTTGTCGGCTTTTGTGGCCAATATCGATGCTGTTTCTCTACCTGCTTCGGTTTCCGAGGCTTTTCAGCATGCTGGTTGGCGCTGAAAAGCCATGGAGGAGGAAATGGGCGCCCTCCAACGCAATCAGACATGGTCCTTGGTTAATCTTCCTTTTGTTGCTCAGGTTATTGGCTGTCGTTGGGTGTTTGCCGTGAAGGTCAATCCTAATGGAACTATTGTTCGTCTGAAAGCTCGGTTGGTTGCTAAGGGTTATGCTCAAACTTATGGTCTTGATTACTTTGAGACATTTTTTCCGGTTACAAAAATGGCCTCTATTCGCCTCTTCTTATCCCTTACAACTGTGCATTTTTGGTCTCTCCATCAGTTGGATATCAAGAATACTTTCCTTCATGGTGATCTTGCCGAGGATGTTTACATGGAGCAGCCCCCAAGGTTTGCTACTCAGTGAGGGAAAGTCTTTAAGCTTCATCGCTCTTTGTATGGTTTGAAGCAATCTCCTCGAGCATGGTTTGATAAATTCAGCTCAGTTTTGGTTTGCTTCAGTCTCAAAAGGATCATGCAGTATTCTATCGACGTGCTACTACTAGGTGTATCTTTCTAGTTTTATATGTGGATGATATTGTCTTAACAAGGGATGACGAGCATGGTATTGCTGAACTGAAAAGATATTTGTATACTCACTTTGAGACGAAGGACCTCGGTGATTTGAGATACTTTCTTGGGATTGAGGTGGCCCGGAAGAAAGAAAGTATCTCTTTGTTACAGCGTAAGTATGTTATGGATATCTTAACTGAATTTAACATGCAGCAATCTCGCTCTGCAGAGTCCCCTATGGAACCAGGATTAAAGCTTCTTCCTGATCAGGGTAACTTGTTTGAACATCCTGAAAGATATCGGCGTGTCGTTGGTAAACTAAACTATCTCACTACGATGACTAGACTTAATCTTGCATATTCGGTTAGTGTGGTTAGTCATTTTATGGCAGCACCTAGACAACCACATTGTGATTATGTTTTGAGAATTTTAAGATATTTTCGAGGTAGTCCTGGCAAGGGAATTGTTTTTGCGACTCATGGTCATGCTCGCATAGAGTGTTATACTGATGCTGATTGGCCTGGTTGCCCTATTGATAGGCGGTCTACCTCTGGATATGCTTTGTATGTTGGTGGTAATTTAGTCTCCTGGAAGAGTAAAAAAGAGGATATTGTGGCGATGAGTAGTGCTGAAGCAAAGTATCGAGCCATTGCTACAACTACTGCAAAGATTATGTGGACTAGACATATTCTGAATGAGATTGGATATGGATCGAGTGGTCCCACATCGTTATGGTGTAATAGTAGTTCAGCAATTCACATTGCTTCAAATCCCGTCTTTCATGAGAGAACAAAGCATATCGAGATTGATTGTCATTTTGTTCGACAATAGCTTACACGTGGTAGTCTTACTCTCTCACACATCCGCACTGGAGGTCAACTAGCAGATGTGTTTACTAAATCTTTAGCTGGGCAACGGGTTCACTTTATATGTAACAAGCTGGGCATGGTCGATATTTATGCTTCAGCTTGAGAGAGAGTGTTATAAATTATTTTATTATTCATCATTATGTGTGGGAATGACCACCGTATTACTATGTACCCTCTTCATTATTATAAATATGGGAGCATGCTAACCTAAAGGATTAGACAATTCATTCATATCATTCTCCTCTTTTCTTCTTCTTCAGACAGCTTAGTGGTTAAATCTTAGGTGTTTACAAACTTGAGCAAATAGCACTATTCAATTTTTCATTTTGCATGTTATCAGTATGTATAATGCATTTCAATCACATGAGCTTCAAATTTCAGATGAATTAAGGATGGCCGTGAAAGAAATCATATGCGACTCTAGTGAAGAACGTCGTCAATACGAAGAAGCGTTGGTGGCAATTACTGTGGACGAGTCTTTAAAGCGGTAAGGTGCTCCATCTCACTTATTAGTGACGTTCCTAGTGCTCAATTAGTATATCTTAATATGATGTGTCTTGTCAAATACTTCATAGAGAAAAAACATTTATGCTCTCCAAATCTTCTTTAGGTACTGCCAACGAATTGGCCGACAGGATTTTTGGGGTGGAGAGTCAGAGCTGCTGGTTGGAACCTGTTTTCCTATTAACCATAATTTCCTCCTCTATGTAGCTTATATATGTCTCCAGTTATTGTTGGTCGTATGTAGAACTGCAAATTGGTAAACTAAGAACTTGGTAGAGACGGTAATAATAGGGGTTCGCTTCTTTTCCTTCTTTTCTCTTGGGTAGGAGTTCAGAGTTAACTATGGTTTCAAGTTGAGCAGTGCCATGGATCATCATATGGACAAATGTATTAGTCCGTGGTTTCTGTAAATTCTTCTATGTTTCTCCAGCACTTAGTGGAGCTGGTGTCATCTTCTTATTCTCCACATTTTGACAGTTTCGTTTGCTACTACTACTAGTACTCCCTTTTTTCTTCTTTATCTGCTGACCTGTTCCACCCTTATTAACATTACAGGTAATCTCAAAACTATGCAAGCAGCCAATCATTGTTTATATTCCAGAGCATGAGGTAGGGTTTTTTCTGAATTTACTTGGTCTTTCACATTTGTTGGATGGTAGCTCCAATTGAATTTTTAAACTGACTACGGCCAAAGAAAGTTCTTAAACTATTTTCCACTGCTTTAATTGTTTTTTCAAATACTCCTTTTAATTGGAGATTGCAATAAATACCGGTGTCATGGTAGTAAGTATTTATCAGTGTAGGTTGGTACTATAATTTGTAATGGAAGTGATGCAAGTGTTAATAGAGGTACAGGAAAATCATGAGTGCTTGAACTCATCTCGTCGACATTGAGAAGTGACTAATTCTGCCATTTTCGGCTGGCTGAAAGTTATTATGGATAAATAACTCAAGCACGTTCCCTGGTCCTTGGAGAGGACTTGTGAATTGGTTTCCTGATAATAGTGGAAAAGGTTTGTCGAAAAAATCAGCTCCTATTGTGGTAATTTCTAATAGTTTTCATGTTGTACCACCAATTACTCACTCTTTATGACTAGATTAGTGGTAAGTGGAGAATTTAATTATGTTGGTTATGGTATATAGACGTATTGAAAGTAGAATCTGCATGTACTGATATATCTGTGGATAAGATGCAATGCACTAGGATGGTAAGATTGGAAGTTTTATGCTTATGATAGTGTTCCCGACTTTTCTAAGCGACAAAAACAACATGGCATTCTCTGGTGTTGAAATGGTTGTTAAGATTTTTTACGCAACAGAAGATATGGTGGTTTTTTATTTGCCAATCTGCCAATCTTGACGGATCTGTGGTTTTTACTATAATGCAGCATACAAGGGGCGGATGGGGCTCCAGTTTTATCCCCATCGCAGAGTATGGATCAGAATTTCGGAAGGGTTCAAGAAAGGGAAAACGGAGGGAAGTTGTGAAGCTTCTCTACAGTGGTAGAAACCACTATGACCTGCTCGTCTAAGAAGTGACATAAATTCGCCCATGATTCCGAGCTATAACATATGGAATGGGGGTCATATTCTTGCAGAACTTACCTGGCAAGTTGTAATTCATCTAAAACATTTCCTGAGGATATCCAGCTACGGATTTATCCTCGAATTCCAAGGGGGTATCCTGATCCTCTCTCCTATGAGTTTTCTTTTCTGGTAGTGCTTCTTTACTCCGTTGATGTTACTGAAGTTAAAAAAAAAAAAAGGGCAATGCCCAAGCGATGTAGATGCCTGGTGATTCAGTATTCTATTCGAGTCATAGCTTGTACAAATTTTGCCAAAATAAGTTCGGGCTTTTGCAGATTTTGAAGCAATTTTAGTGCATGAGTTTTCAACTGATTTCTGATAATCTAATGAGATCGTCTTTAAGTCGCTGAGTCGAAGTAATATGATTCATAATTATAGGTACATAAAATGATATTTATGCTATAATGTACTTTTTTCCCTTTTCTGTTCCCTTGCTAGTACCCAAATAACCATTATAACTTAATCTCTCCAAATCTTCTTTTTCTTCCTAATTATGTGGATCCCTTCATTTTCGTGATAATCACTCTATTCAAGGGGAGTGTCGGAATTCTCACTCTTCCCTCAAGGCTCTCACCCCATACAAATTCCACATAATCTATCGATATCGTCCTTCTATCAAAACTGAAGGCTGTAAGATAAGAATGATGATTATCTTCTAAAAACCATAACTCACAGGTTTCTTCGACGTTCTTACCGAGGTTGTATAGGTACTGCTTTTGAAGCTTTGATTGTGCTCACTTTCGTCCAAAACAGCGTCAAAATGGGATAAGCAATCATCTCCCATTTTACGGAAGAACCAACACGTGAATGGATGGACAGCGCCAGAAAGAGTAGAAAGTCGTACACCACTCTGAAACTTGTGACTCTACGATACTCCTCATCAATTAATATGGATTAATGTCAATAATAGTAGTGCAAAAAGTATGCTTCTCTTTATCTATTACCTTGATAAATATGTTAACTGGATTTTTTGAGCTATTAATCTTCTACAACTTTAACTCATTATATTTCAATGCTGATTTGATGAAGTGATAACATTTTTTTGATGTGTCATGATCCTCTCCATAGGTTCGTTGGGCAGAACGGCTCTTGAGGGCTAATGGGTGGTCGTCGTCCAACTCGCGCTAATTAGATTTCAAACAAAGACCCATTCCAAGGCCCGTTACCCAAATCGCAACGGTGGAGAAGTTATAATCGAGATTTAACTTTTAGTGCGGTCTTGTGACATGTGCGTACGTGTACATGCCTTGAAGTTGCCACCCATCATTTCTTATAGGGTATGATTGGAAAACCCTAACAAATAGTCGAGAGCCACTATTCTATTATGCGATAACCAGAAAAGTGAGATCGAGGACTTAATTACGCCAATATCAGAATTGATGCCCTCTCTGTACCTAAATTGAATGAGTTTTCTAACTTTGAAATTTCATTCAAATGATTTGGGATGTGGATCATAAACTTAGGAATTCATACAGATAGAAGTGACTATCATAATAATCATAATTAGTAAAATAGATGGACAAATCAAAGAATCCAATGACATGCGGATAAAACGCATCAATACAAAGCATGACATACTTTTTATAGCCCTAATGACTTAGAGAATGGGCATTCAGAGTACAGGAGGAGTTCAGGAATGATTTGGAGGAGATTTGCCCATCAGGGGCAAAATCGTCATTTTTAGAGGAATCGAGGGGAAATTTGCCTATGAGGGTAATTTTGTTATTTTTGAAAGAAACTGGAGTCTAAAGCGTGAAAATAGGATCAATCAGTTGAATGTGGTCATTTCCTGTTTTCGACCTTTTTTTGGATTTTATGGAATTTTCGGAGACAATTAATCTTTAAGGGGTAAAATCATCATTTTCAAAAGAAATCGAGAGGCGAAAACTCCAAAAATAGGATTGACAAGTTGAAAGTTGGTTTCTTAATTTTTGGGATTTTTTGGAATTTTTTAGAATTTTTCTTGATTTTTTTTAAATCAAAATGTCTTTGAAAGATCATTTTTATTTTTCGAAAAAAGAAAGTCACGACTCGTGGCACATTTTGAGCCATTAGATCAACTTGTGATTTTGGTTTGTTGTTATAAAGTCTTGCTGACATGGCTGCCACGTCATCGTCACGTGACATTGACTAAGTCAACACGTGTTGATCGGTCAATGCCTTCGCCAGGGAAGACCATCGGCTCCGACGAATTTGGTCGATGGCTCTCCAAAAGTGCGACGCCGAGAAGAGACCAGCGGAGCCAAATGCGTCGCTCAGATGTTGCCGGATCAATGAAAATCCCTATTCGAATCTCTCGATTTTCAAAGCTTCAATGGCAAAAAAACTGTTCTCTCCCTTTCTTTTGTGCTCCTTTCTTCTATTCCCCCCTTTGCTTTTTATTTTTGGGGAAAAATGTCAAAAAAAAGCTGTCAACTACATTTATTTTCCCAAATAAGATTCCAAAATCAAATTTATTTCAAAAAAGAACACCAACTGTCTTTTTTATTTTAAATACGGGCTCAACTGACTTTTTTGTTTTAAATAAAAGCGTAATATAAGAGCAACTTCGTCTTTTAAGTTTTTAATTTAATTTCTTTTTTTTTCCTATTTGCCTTTTCTTTTCTTTCTTCGTTCTCATTCCTTTTTTCTTTTCGTCCCCTCCTCCTCCGGCTCCTCAGCAACAGCCTCCACCCCGACCCTCTCCCTTTCTCCTCCTCCTCCGCCTCCTCAACAGCGGCCTCCACCCCGACCCTCTCGCCTCCTCCTCATCCTCCAAGTGCAAGCCGTCTGCATCCATTACCATGGCCTCCTCACTCTCCTCCAGATTGGCGACGGACTTCTCTTTGACCTCGAGAGAGTTGGAATCGATAAGCTTGACGAAGACGAGAACAAGGCCCTGAGTGGATAGACAAAGACATGGCGATAGCCACGGTCAAGTTCAGGAGGTTAACGAAGGCCTTCGACGATGCGGGGCGTGCACGCGAGGGCGAGGGCGAGGAGGGGAGCATCGTCGATCTCTCCGATCTCGTGGCGCCGTTCCTCATGATCCCCACTTATGAGCAATCAAATTGGCCCTCTCAACTTCAGCTTGTTGCGTCAGTAGGTGGCGGGGCTGCATTGGTGTTCGGCTTCTGCTTTGGCCTTTTCCTCTTCTTCTCATAGTTGACCCCTCGCAACTTCGCCTGGAAGTCGCGGATCTCCTCAGGTAGAGCCGCACAGCCCAGGTGCCAAACGGGTTCGCCTCGGGCCTCCCCTCTTTCTCCTCGAACGCGGCAGGAGGCGGCCGATGAGGGCGTCTGAGGCTACCCCAAGCCTGGCAAAGCGGACACGGGCATGGCGCAGGCGGGTTCGGGAGGCCGAAGAAGGGGCAGGTCTGGTTGTGGACTTGGTATTGCCGAACTGGTCGAGGTACCGGAGGAACTCCAGGACGTGGGCGCCGTTGCACATGGTGAGGGACAGCGGCGGCTTGTGGTTCCTCAGGTACTGGCAGAAGGTGTTCCAGTCCCTCCGCTTCTGGTTCTCGTAGCGGCTCGGCATGGGCAGCGGTGACGCCGACATTGGGGACGACTCGCCCCGATTATGTGGGTGTTGATGGTGATCGAGCTGTTGAAGTTGGGATAGTTTGAGGACGATTCTGGGACAAGCTCTATGTAGGGAAGTGATGGGATGGTTTCTTGGCTCTTCTTCTTTCCTGGATCTTGTTTGGGGACGACAGATCTACTGATTTGGTAATACTGGAGTTCTTGGCGATCTAGGGTGAGGAGGCGGCGGCAGCGGACGTGGATGGTTTGCGCTTGGAGGAGGAGGGAGGAGGGTCAGGGTGGAGGCGGCTGTTGAGGAGGCGGAGGAGGAGGGAGAGGGAAAGAAATAATGAAATGGGAATGAAAAAAAAAGGGAAGAAAAGTAAAACAATAAAGCGAAAAAAGAAAAGAAAATAAAATTAAAATCTTAAAATATGAAATTGCCCTTTTCTTAAGTTCCTTTTTTTGAAAGAAACAAAAAAGAGTTGGCTATTTTTTTTTAAACAAGTTTGAGTTTGAGATATTATTTGAGAAATTAAATACAGTTGAGGACTTTTTTTGACATTTTTTCCTTCTTTTTTTTTTCCCGTTGAAACCAAGTTGTACTGAATCCCTTCCGCCCAACGGACTTCAGCTTCCTCCCCATCCTCAGTTAGCATTTGTTTTCTGTTACACTCGTTCCAGCCTAGGTTTCGGCTGGCTAGAGTTCGCCGGAAGTGTGTGGGTCAATGATCGGACCAAGAGCGTCATGTCAGCCCTCCGATTTTTCGTCCAATCAGCGCGTCTTCTCTGGGTGTTCCTTGTATGCGCGTGGAAGATGATAAAAAACCTGATGTGCTTCCTATTGTTGCTGGTCTTTAGTCAACGGGTTGACTGGATCGGATCAAGCCGACCCAGTTGACCTGATTTCGCCCTTTTTAGTCCAATTCAGTGCCCATTCGACCTATTCTCATGAAATTGGGATTAAAAATGATTTTTACAACATAGTTATCACCTAAGAATGACTAGTGTGAGTCCGATTGGTTGAGTTTTATGCAAAAATCCTGAATTTCAAGTTTAACCTAAATATGAAATTAGTCCAATTAAGGCCCTTAATTATCAATTTATATCAATTTGATCTCACCAATGTGTTTAAAATGACAAAAAACTTGTGGGTCACGCATGGGTTTTAAAATGATCAATTTGACTCTAATTGAAAACCGGGGACTATATCGAAAATGCAAATAGGTGCAATTTGTAATATGCTCAAATTTAAAATTGATTGGACCAAAATATAATCAAAGGTATAAGAATCAAATGTCAAAACTTGGACCAAGTAAGGAAAAGATTAGAGGGACCTCAAATGAATTTTTTGGCTCAATTTATAGAACCGACCGAACCTAGCTCAACAGAACTGGTGTGGCTCTGATAGGGGCAAACCAGGCTTGTAGAACGATTCCATATAGGACCAGAACATGTTCTGCCTTGCTGAATGCAAACCATGATTCATTTGGTTCAGTTTGGGTCGGTCTGATCGGCTAATTCGATCTCGAGCCCTGTCGGGCTAATTTGTTAGGCCGAGAGCGGCTCGATTGATCTGTTGTCCTGTCTTTGTTCCGTCGATTAAATCCTACATGTTTGTGAATGAGAAAGGATAATAAACGAAGCATGTGTGTGCAAGAATGTAATTGTCATTAAAAGATTATTTCCTCCACCGTTAGCGAGAAAAAGCAAAGGTGTAGTAGGGGCTTGAGGTAACGATGTGTTTTCTCACCATTGATTGCGACAGCAGAGTAGTCGGCCCACATTCGCTAAAAGTATAACTTTAGGCGATGGTGTAGACGTTGCTATGATATGATATGAATTTGCCTTCGTACACCGTGACGACGTTGCTTGGTATCATAAGTCCTAATGTAAGGCTCGGGAAAAAAAAAAACCCAAAGTGAAAAGAAAAATCATCAGTTCATTTATGTGCTTTTGTGAAATTGGTATGATTGATGATGCATGGCATCCTCTTGGAAATGGATCATAATATAGCTTCGTTCTAAGTGCATTTGCACCATCGAGTAGAGTATTACACTGATATTTCTGTTTTAGGCCTAGAAATTTCATTTATTGGACCATTCCTTTAATTTTTAGGTAAAAAAGATGTAATTTTTGCAAGAGTCGCTATTCGATATCCCTTCCCCATGGTTCACCTTAAGCAGACAATGGCTGATGTTGAGACTGGCATCGAATATGCCAGAATTATGTCGACGGTTTAGACAGATGTTGGGCTCGTCAACCAAATCCTGTGCAATTCATCTCATGGCACAAAAAGATGGTGGAAGGCATGCTGAGAGGTTCGCTGCGTAACTTTGATGGCCCACCTAGTCTCCAAGGTGGAGCGACGCCTAAGGATGAGAATGCTCCAAGAAGAAAGTAAAGCCTCATTCCGTATTAGTAGACAGACCTGACGGGGTAGCGGTTGTGATGGATGATCAAATAACCTTCTATAGTTTTTTATTGTGCATATGTTGGAAGGTTAAATTGTAACGATCCAAATTTCTATTTGTGTATTATTTTGACTATAAATGGAGTGAACTTGGGGACTTGCATTGACAATATGGAAGTTTAATGGGGACTCCTTGTGTTTAATTTTGATCCCATAGAGCTAAATATGTGTGAAATTGGGATATCATGGAAAGAGCAACAACAGCCATGGCCGGATGACAAGTGGCGCGCATGAAGTGCCACATGGCCATGCGGCAACGCACTTCCCCTATATAAGGGGCAAGACTTTGGTGAAGCCCATGATCAACTGCTCCTCTTCTTCTCCGTTTTTCTTTTTGGTGGCCGACTTCCTCTCCCATGAGCTCTCTTGCATGCACCTGGTCGCCGACGCCGTACCTCACCTAACTTGTGCTCACTCACTCTTGGTCATCATCATCAACGCTAGCTCGGGAAATGCGGCATCGATCCGTGATGATTCTTGTGCGCGTGGAAACCAAGACAAGAAGAACTTCTAATTCGTCAATTCTGGTTGCATGTTTTTGAATTTAGTATTATAGACTTCATCGACACGTGTGAATTGATTTGATGCTTGGACCGTCGCAACGGAAGACAAGTGATGGTAACGTGCATAAGACTGGAAGTGGAGGCGTGGCGAAAGACCTTGAAATGGCTTGCATGTGTCACGAGTCGGAACATTGTTATCGACCTGTGCGGTGACTCAGCTATTTTTATCGTTGGGACACCCAATGTAACCCTTCTATCTTCTTTTATTCTAAAGATCTTCGTAGAGAGAGAAAGTTCTAGCAAGAGAGTCTCTAAAAATAACTCTTTAGTAGTTTGATTTGTGGATACTCAAATGAAAAGGAAGGCTCTCATTTATATAGGATGGGGCCTCGAATTATAATCATAAATCTAATTTAGATCCAACAACTAGGATTACATCTCCTATATTCCCAACCACCAACATTAAATATGAAACTTCTAGAGAGATGAGACAATTATTGACTTGTCCGCCCACGGAAATATTCTAGAATATTATAGAATCAAGTAGAAAACCCTAGACAAACCCTAGGGAATTCAAGACACAACAAGTCTTCGGGCATCTCCCAGCCATCTGTACAACTCGTTGGGAGCAAAAATCTCAGCACGTGTCATTCTCCCCCACCCATTTGACCATCGTTCTCGGTGCCCTTGGTTTGGGGTCTTTCTTTGCGGTCAAAATTTTCTTTTGGCCGCCCGCATCTTTTCTCTAGATCATAGGCTACTTTTGGCTTTTGTTTTTACGTCCACGAGAGCGCTTCTTCGTTAGCTTCGAGACTTGATCTTTGCACAGTGTGTGCACCACATTTCGAATCATCAGCGACTTGTTCTTTGTCTTTGCCAGACCAATGTCTTCCAACTCCGGAAACAGCACACTTATGGGCAAAGTGTTTTGTGTTGGTATGGGCAGCTCCACTTTTCCTTTGGCATCTCCAAAGGTCGGGTCTCGTTTCATTGCTCGGATGACTTAGACGGCACCTTAACTCTGATTTTCTTCTCCATGAGTCGAATCATGTTGATGCTTTTTGCATTTCTCACCCCCGATGGGTACTTTGAATCGGTGATGATGAGCAACTTGGTCCTTAGATCGACCATTGTCTGTACCCTTTATGCCCAACATTAAATCATAATCGTCGAGCAAAATTACCTTAAACTCGAGCTTTACTTTCCATCCACCGACTTGAATCTCAATGTCTCTAGCTATGCCATTGGCTTAACGGTCATTAGAGTTCAGCATCTTGAAGAAGTGTTCGTTGGGTTCCATGTCATAGTCTAACCACCGCTCCGCTTCAGCTGAGATGAATAGATTTATTACACCCGTGTCGACCAAGGCAAGGAGCATCTTGCCACGTACCTTGAATCCCACGAAGTTGAGCGTTGACGATCTTGTACGCTTTTTCGACGGCGATTGAGTAGTGCGCACCAAGTCAAGTCTTCTTATGCCTCCGAGTTGAGCAATCTTTGCATCTTTTTCTTTTTTCTGCTCCTCGCCATCCTTATTCTTGATGTCTAGAGTAGAGTGTATTTCCATTGTTTCTCTTTGGACACTTTTGAGTTCATTGGCCGCCTCCACATGTTGTGCACGGCTACGAAAGAGGATATTTGAACCTTTCATTCAAATTGATTTAGATGTTCTGGAGACGATTGCCCCCATACTAGTGTATGGACGATCGTTCACCCCACCTTTCTCTATCTCTATGTTCTTTTCGACCACGCTCGGAATCGTCGTCATCCTTACGGTCGTTGTCTCGATCTTTCAATCCGTTTCCCTTGGACTTTGAATCGAGCTTACTGAAGTTGATCAGTGACTCGGCTATAGAGATTGTTTTGGTGATGCTTTGAACATCACGTCTCTTCAACTTGAGTTGCGACTATGGTTTTAGCCCGTCTATGAACGCTCCGAGAGCCTCCTCCTTGCCCAAGTTGGGGATTTGGAGTTTGAGCTCGATGAACTCTTTGATGTACTTCCAGATCAAACCCTTTTTCTCTAGGTGATGAAGCTTGCTACGAGTTTCTTGTATCGCGAACACTGGCAGAAGTTGTTTGGTAAACTCATCCCACATTTCCACGTAGTCTTGGTTACCTTTCTTGGCTTCATCAACCATAAATCGCCACCATAACATAGCTTGATCGTTGAAATATAAAACAACAATTCGTACCTTGGCCATATCGTCTTGAATTCCCTCGGCATCAAAATATGCTCCATCCTCCGGATGAAGTTTTCCACTTCCACAGTGGATCATTCACCTTTGAAGTCTTTTGGTTCGGGTACCTTTATCTTCGACGTCGTTTGGATGGCCAATGTACCATTTGCGGATACACCACTTGGATCTCCACCTTTAACGCCTTGATCTTGGCTTGGTGGGAGTTGTCTCTTTCTTGTACGTCTAATTTCAAAGCTTCGATTGACGCTTTGAGAGCTTCGTCCTTCATTTGTAGTGTAAATACAGTTCCGTTCAAAATGATTGTGAAGTCTTCACGAATCTTGTGGTCCATTTTGTCGATCTGCTCCTAGTCTTCAAAGCTATCGAGCAGCTCTTACACCGTTATTTTCATTGAGTCGAATTTGTCAGAAAGCGCAGACACAACGTCTAATGATGTTTCTCTTCTTCTTGATTTGCCCTGGGCTTTCTCTTGCATAGGTTTCTCGTGGGGAACTTCTCCATCCACGACAACGATTTGATCCACATTTGGTGTAGCCATTGCCTCGACTAGTTTGATGCTCGTCAACCTCGCGAACAACTCGCCTCTACGATGTTGGCTCTGATACCACTTGTCACAAGGCGGAAAATCATAAGATCGTGATTAACCTATGCGGCGACTTGAGCTATTTTCTATCGTTGGGACACCGAGCTAAGCCTTCTATTTTCTTTTTCTTCTAAGGATCTTCATAAAGAGAGAGGCTCAGGGAGGAACTCTTTAGTAATTTGATTTGTGGATACTCAAATGAGAAGGAGGACTCCCCTTTATATAGGAGGGGGTCTCGAATTATAACCGTAGATCGAATTAGCAGTATGCCCAAAAACTCTTTTGGCCCGCAAGTCATAAGCGGTCTCTAGCAAGACATTTTGACTACCTAAGTATAGTGAAAGTCGATTTTCGAACCCAACCTAATTCACAATTAATGTTAGAGTATCAATTTTAATTGGTTCTTAGGACATATCACTAACAGAGGCGGCCATCTGCAGGACCGGTTGAGTCACGAAAGCGTCGGCCCGTGTCACATGTCTCTAATTCTCGCTGGATGAGTTACTCTTGGTGTCGAGTAAGGTGAGTTCGATGGTTGATCGTGGCGATAGTTGACAAATGGTGGTGAATTCCGCGTGGAAGTCTCGATCCATGTGGGGGTGTACATGACGGGTCTTGGAATCGTTTTGCATAAATTATTAGCAAATAAAATAAATATATTACTCTTACGAACAATTTGTACTTTTTGCCCTAACTGAATAACACACGCTCTCTCTGGCTCTCTCCGTGCCAGTTGCGCCGATTCGGTTCGAATCTTCCCAAGAAACCAGAGCCCATAAAAAATTGGCCGATTTAGTTCGGTTACTTAAGGGAAAGGGGAACAGAATGACCGTCAATTCGTGTTTGCATATCGTTTTCATGTCGACTATCTGTGTCATCTCGTGTAGTTGCATAAATGTTTCAATATAATTCAATGATATTTCTAATCTAAAGAGGCGAAGACTGTGTCGGTTTCGAGGTAAGTTGGGCCGGATTTAGTTTTCTTTCGACACATTTATGTCGACTGTGAGTCGTGCTCTCGTATCGTGTCGAGAATTACAATCCCAGAAAAGCTATCCGATAATCATGGTGGATACTTACGTTCTACATTAGAGCAATCTAAGGGCCTTAAATGCAAGGGAACCGTCCCAAATTTTAAATTTCCCCACTTATTTCTATCTCACCAAAAAAATAGAATCATCAAAATTTTCCACTTACACTCTATGTAGCACCAACACCCCTCACAGGTGTGGTGTCGGATGCATGTCAGACACGTGAAATTTAATAAATAAAAAAAAGCGCAATATTTAAAATTTTTGGAATCCTCACGTCTGTTATGTTTTCAGGTCCATATCTATTCTCATTTAGCATACCATCTGATCCAGAAGTGGGGCAATACAGCAAGAAATCGTTGAGATTAGATCCCAAGACCCTGAGCCTCCCCTTGCGGCCGTAAGATTTGAGCGCGGTGTCGATGATCGCGGCAACAAGCTCCTTCTCGCCCGCAATGAGCCAAATCAGCACGTTGATGCTGATCAGGAGTCTATTAACCTTGGCGCTATGATTCTTCTTCTGCTTGTAGAGCAACATTGCGATCCTTGACAACAATAGGGAAGCGATCTTGGGGAATCGGGTGTGGGGGGTTGTTCAAGGGTCGTCGCCGAGGTAGCGATAGTACCAGCTCTCCTTGCAAGAATCAAACGCGAAAACGAGAGTGACTTTGTGGTTTCATTTATTTTTTATATTTAAAAATATATATTTTAATACAACATATCCCCGACGTATTAGATTTTTTTTAAAAATGACGTGTCGACATATCGAGTCGTGTCGTGTCGTGTCGTATCGTGACTACGTGGTTGCGTCGGTATCGGTATCGGTTTTGCAACCCAATTTCCAAGACGAAGCTTTGAAGGCTTTCAACTTTTGGGGCTACAAACTCCTTTTTCAAGTGTTGGTCCGGTTCTGTCCTGATTAAAAAATTATTAATCTTATTATTATTATTTTTTCTGTGAAATGACCCGACTTGAAGGAGGGCCAACAAATAGGTTCAAATGAGCAGACTCGAGTAAAAAAGAAAATTGCATGTTCAGGCTAGATTGGAGTGGGCTTCGAGCCTTACTGTCGAAAAAGAATAAGATCAAATTTATTAGGATCCAGGAATGACATTGGCTGCGTTCGGGAAAACTTTGGGCAGGCCTGGAGGAGCTTTTGGGCTTTGAGCATATCCTTAATGCTAATACATTTTTTTTTCTTCCCACTTCGCCCTCGCTGAACTTTCATAATTCTGGAAATATCCTCATCTCTTGTGATGTTGCCGACATACCTGAATCTCCTGACATAGAAGCAAGGAATCATTACAGTTGGGGCCGTCAGATCACTCAACAGTGGGTGATCGACGGCCATAGGGGCTATGATCACCTGCCTTTTATGGCAAATGATCCTGACCCGTTGCCGACTAGCTAGATTTGGCCAAATCGGACATCAGTACCCCACCCACCCACCCGTCGTTTGAGCCCTTCGTCCGTTTGCGTTGTTTTTTTATTATAAAAAAATAGCAAAAGTCATTTAAAAAGTGTGATTTTTTTCAAATGCCAATAAACTTTTAAATAACAATTTTTCCAAATTTATTTGTATTTTGAAAAATTCCTTTAACCGAAAGTCCTTTATACTTTCTTAAAGACCTTCCTCAATGGCCCGGCTAGACGCAACCATAATTACTTTCTTTGTTTCTTTCTTTCTTTCTTTCTTTGTCGAAAAGAAGCTGATATCATTCACTTAAAAGAGTTTTTTTGAATACCAATCTAAAGCTTCAGAACACAATAAATCAAAAAGGGTTGGCGAGGGATAGGTGACCCAATTACAAGGTAGGCAATTTGTTCGTTAGGCCTTAGCAACCAAATCCACAATTTTATTACAGTCGCTCCTGCAGTGGGCCAAAGTAAAAGCTCAAGAACCTCCTCAACAACAAGTGCTTGTACTTTAAAAAAAGAAGAAGAAGAGTGCTCCTACTTCCCATTGTGACTGAACATTACCAAGAACACTTTCCACGAGTGCTTTGCAATCTATCTCCACGCTTAGCTTCAGTTCAGATCTGGGAGAGAGAAAAACTAGGGTTTCTACTAATGCCAATGCTTCAACCAGTTCCTCTGAGTGCACGTCCACCAGCTTTGCGAAACCATCTACCAATGCTATGGCAACCCCTTGCCGAGTCATCAACTTAGCCATAATTACTTACCATGTAGTATTGTACTCACTTGCGGTATATATTTTTCGGGGGATTTTATGCAAACCCCCCTTCAAACTGTCACGATGTACATTTGCTTCCGAACTTTCGGAGGTTGCACCAAGCCTTCTTCAAGTTTTATTGTGATATAAACACCACCTCTCTTGAAATTTTATCGTATTACAAACGTTAACTCTTTTTTCATTTCTCTGTTTGCACGTCTCGAACCCGTGATTCTCAAGGGTACAAGAGTAGTTCTTCTTGATTTTTCTGGTCAAATTAATCTTTTAACCCCTGAATGCATTAAGATATACAATCGATTACACAAAATGAAAGTTTTTTTTTTTTTTTCAGTTTTCCATAGTAAAATTAGCTGTTTAAATTCTGAATAATTTTTCTTACTTTTGCATATTCTAATTAACAAACCACCATTGCCCCCAACAAAGTCAGCATTTCTCACCATATCACCACAGTGGTCCCTTTTTCACAGTTTTTGTGTTTCCATAAGCTCATGTTGTTGTACTGTTGTCGAAAATTACAAGAGTGCATAATGGTGTAAAGCAGGAGAGCCATTTAACTGAACAGAATCAAGAATTACCAATTTCCTCCCGAAAAATCACATGCGAAAATGCATTCATGTCTCCATACTTCCTACCAAAACCTGTGGTACAGAAGGAATTCGAATGATCCATTTTATATACTTTCCTTTTTGTACAATTGCGAGCCGAATTTCATACAACCGTGTGAGCTCTATACCCTCCGCATGCACATCAAGGACAACCTATGACACAACAAATCAAGAAGAAAGACCAAACTCCCCACTCTTACCCAAATCTTACAAAGACTGCACCGCCCCTTTTTGCATCTTGAGAGCTGCATGCACACCTCCAGAGAACCTCGCAGCCAAAAGCTTCGGCATTTTAGAAAGCAGCTTGTCATGGAAATTCCCCAATGCAATGCCACGGGAGTGTACAGTCTAGGACCCTCTTAATCGAATGGAGAGTGCTCTCCGATTAGTGAGTTAAAAGAATGTGATAGGACCCAAGACTGATTCTGACAAAGCAAAAGAGGCTATGAATCAGGTGGAGTAGCCAAATCATCATATGAGGTGCGGAAGCGAAGACCAGAACCGATGTGTGTAGACGTGGGGCATACCCAGCTCAATATATTTGGACCCAGCACCTGAAGGAAATGAAATGATGTGAGCCGGTCAAGGCAAGATGGAGGGGGCAAAAACATAGAGAGGACAAACATGCTCAGTTCCCAAAGTGCAAACTAAAACACACGATCTTCCAAAGTGAGGCAGCGATTGGGCCTTGTGTACGAAGAAAGGCCTCGTGTCCATTTGAGTTAACCTTTGTATTTCTCTCAGTAACATTTTATTCACCATGTAGCATTTGTTTCACCTTTGTATTTCTCTCAGTAACATCTTATTCACCATGTAGTACTGCCAAGTCTACCCTCTCAAAATTCTATGCCCTGGAATCAAGTCAAAGGGCGATGTTGAATTTGACCACCCGCTAATATCGAGTGCAATGCTCTTACCGTTGCCAAATTTTCATAGGCACCAAGATCATATGGATGATTATAGACACTCCCTCCCTTCTCTGCCAACCACATTGCTCTCACACCTTCATGATACTGTCGAAAAAGAATAAGAGCTAAAAGAAGAGAGTCATCAGCAAAAAACAATGGACAGATGATAGTTCTGTCAATTTTACCAACCTCAATTGTGGTCTTGTTATGCAAAATAAGGTAGATGTGCCAACCCAATAGAACACTTAATGCAATGCACAGAGGTACAAGCAACAGCGCCGACATAACCTGTCAATAGCAAGACAATGAGTCGATAGACTCGAGAATACATGGAGTATCAAACCAAGTGTTGTGGGTGTATTACATATATCGTTCGGGAGGAGTCTTCATTTTCCTGTTCATCCTTTTCAGGTTCATTGATCAAACTACCCAGAAGCAAGACCTATATGTTCATCCAAAAGGGTTAGCATAAGTAAACTGATCTCATTCGATTGCTCTCACTGGAAATCAGTTCAACAGTGCCGCCTATTAACTTATCGAAAAAAGAAAACACAAAAAAGAGGTTCTTCCCGGCTTGAACACAGATAAGGCATGATGAAGTTCATTAAAGAAAACATGCCAGCATTATGAACACAAAGCTCCATACTGTGGAACCAAAATCAAATCTCCTCATGAGGATAGATGGATGCATCAAATCGAATGAACTTCATTAAAAGGAACTGTCAGTGGTTTAAAATGCAAATGGATTTAGCGGATGGGACAACATTAACATCACTTTTATCCCAAACTAGTTGAGGTCGGCGGTCGATGAACTCAAAAATAAATAAAATAAAAGCAAGACCAATTTAGTGGATGGGACACATAACATAAATCCTTTGAAAGAATCCTCGAAGAAAATACATACATACCAGTGAATAGATGCATCCTGTTACTGCATAGACTACAAATACAAAGAAGACCTTGTAGTTTGCGTTGCCAACACAATTGTTTATCCAAATGCAGTGGTGATCCTGACAATCAAGTGACACTAGCTAAGTGAGCATAGTATAAAGTAAATAATCCACAGACGATAGCGTGCATCATGCATACCATTCGAAGAACACATTTTTTGCAAACTCGACAATGATGTGCACGTGGAGGCTTAGAAAGGGAACACTTTTGGCAATATCTCAAGTCTCCACCCTGCAAAAATCCTCAGAATAACCCAAATTTCCATATTCAGAGACTAAGAAGAAGCTGCATGAAAAGTTTGAGTATCACCCTCATAAAAGATATCATTGATTTTTCTTTGACAACAAAATACTCAATAACTAGCTTCTTTCTGTCTACTAACTCAAGTAGGACTGATCAATTAGCCAGCTCAAACAAGAACCAAGCACCAGCAATTTAGGCCAAGCCTACCCCACTAACCAAGAGTAGCATCAGCACAGATTCAGCGCTACATCATTAATAGAGTCAATGCCTCAACAGAGAACTTTCTTCTGCAGCCCAGGCGCCAAGAGACAGTAGGGAAGACATACCAGATCAAATGACAATTCTGAACTAGCCTTGGTGGGACACAAGATGCTTGATCAGGCCAAACAAAATTACGGATACCCTAACACTAAATAGACAACATAATGGAATTTAACTCCCCATACATCTATGATATCGGTGATGAGAAGTTGAAGAGACTCAAGAACACACTCAAATTTGTCGACTCCTATAGAGCAAACCCCTTAGATCGGGATATCTTATGCCATGACCAAATGTCATTCCAAATCAACAAAGTGAACAGCAAATGAAAACAATTGGGTAATTTAAACACAGGATGTATGATTCTTCCAAAATTCTGCAAAATACACTAGATCCCCAAGGTGAAATGTGATTACAAATGCAATTCAGCACACCCTTTGGCATCAATAAATTTCATTGCTAAATGTATCATAATCATGTGAGCATCATAATGGGTGGACAATTCAAACTTCACAAAAGGGCATCATTGAAATTTTCAGAGGAGGCAATTCCAATCATTTTGTGATAGACAATATGCAAGACTTGATGTTGCATTAGTTATATGATGGCAAAACACCTGATGTTGTTTTCAGAGTGTCAGGCCCATATTGCAGGTTCAATACCTAACTAAAAATACAGAATCAAAATCAGCTATATGTCGGATCTCAACGATGGGTCAGGTCCAACTTTTGAATTAATAGCATTCACATTCCGCAATAGCCCACAAGCAATAATGGTAATGGCACCTTTGATGCTATTTTAATGGCTACAGCAAGGAAAACAAACAGGTATACATTATTCTCGGGATAACACCTACGTTCATTCTATTTACAAACTACAATTACTTGCAGAATCTTGTCAACAGGCTAGTCCTGTCATTTCGTGGAATCGCATGGACGAGGTGGCCAAGACCACCAAAAAGGACCGCACTTCATATATTCTCCACTCAGCATTTTTTACCTGTTAGATGTTTACAAGCATTCTAAACAGATCAACATTGCCAACGCAATGAATACTCCACTCCATCTTTATTACAGGGATCGCATCAGCAGCTCACCGATCAGAGATCTGATACTTACAGGTTTACAACCTTTCACTGGCCTAGAGAAATCTTGAAAAACAAAAACAAAATCAATCACTATCATGCCCATATCTCCAGATCGCCTCCATAGAGAGAGCACTACATATCAGCCCATGCATGTAACAACATTTTCTAACAATCCACGCAAGCGAATCGAGCATCAAGGTATCAATGCGCATAGACTGGAATTGAAGGGGGCAAAAAGAAGAAATCAGAGATTCTTGCACCGCAATCAACAACATCGTATAAGCCGAAACCTCTCGAAAGGTGCAACCAGGGGCCATACCTTGCGCTTGATCTCGTGGATCGGGGCCTCGGCATCCTCGACGTCGGGCACGAAGGTCGGAGGGACCCGACCTGGGTCGGTGAAGACGGAGGCGACGTAGTTGAAGACGCACATGAGGGCGACGGCGGTGAAGGCGGCAGCGTTCATGAGTCCCGGCGAGGAGGCGAGGCCGAACCAGCGGTCGATGAAGACGAAGACGGTGGATAAGTAGATGAAGCCGATCGCGAGGACGACCACGGTCACGGGGAGGGAGAAGCCGATCCCGCCTCGCCGCTTCATCTGCGTCTCTGTCGCGACCACGAGAAACGCGCAACGCGTCCCCCCGGAGGCACCACCGGCGGCGAGAGGACGGCGTCTCCGGAGAAGAAAGGAATGAGCTTGAGAGGTGGGTGGGTGTGATGTGGCGGCGATGCTTGAGGGGTGGCTCTCGAATCTACTAGAGAGGACTCTGGTGCTTCTCGGTCTGGACGGGAGATGCCCCTTCTTCGACCACCTGCGACGATGGGATTTGGGAAAGAAAGGGAAAGACGAAAGTCCGACGACTCTACTTCGATTCTCGGATCAAGATGACGGGAAGACGAAGGTGGGGGAAGATTTTCATTCACTCCTTTTCGTCCCAACAACGGCAGCAGTAATTTCTTTTCTACGCAAAATCTCCTGAGCTTTCAATGGTCGTTCGACATCGTCTCTCCAATTAATTTGTCGATCAACATAAGGAAGTGGACAATCTCCATCGACGAAGCAACTCGACAAATTATCAATACAATTGCTTCGCCATTGTTTGACCTTTGTTTTGCCGAGCGAGTGATGTTTGCTGATTTTGGTAAGGTTTCTGATTCTAAGAAAATATTTAAAACATAAATTTTATTTTGTGTTTTTGTTCTGGTTAGGAATTTTGGAAACATAAACACATTTAGTAAATTAAAAAAAAAACACTTTTCTTGCAAAAGGAAGTATCGACAACCATCGACAGCCAGCGACGGCCGGCGGCCGGTGAACTTCGATTGGCGACAACCAACGACCGGCGGCGACCTTCGATCGGCGATTGTCGTCCAAAGATCGTCGACCGGCGTGCGGCGTCCGGCGGCATCCAAAAGTGGCCAGCCGCCAGGTGGTGGTTGTGGTGGCAGAGAACGGCGGCGGTGACTTGCACAAAAATATTCAAAAAATGTTCTATAAAACTCAGAAATAAGTTTTTTTGTTTCTTTTTCTAGGGTCAAAAGAAACAATTTTGAAACATTTTTTTACTATATACGTTTCTGTTCTAATAGTATTCTGGAAATACTTTTAAAATAGAAACAATTTCCTGGAGTATTACCAAACGCAGCCAGAAAATTTTTTGTTCATGCTTAACATGAACAAATGATTTCCAATTTAAGCCCAACGTGCAAAACCTTTCGTTTATGCTTAACGTGTTTAACATAGTCTAAAAACGTTAATTCAATGTACAACTTTTTTTCTTAAACTTTTTTTTATTTTTTTAAATATGACCTTGAGCTTCGATTAAATTTCAATGTGTATTTTCATCTAATTTCTTTTTGTCGAAATATTTCCATATAATTTTGGAACTTAATTATTTATCAATATTCAGGCAACAGATTGAATTAGTTGAAATTTTAGAAAGGAAAATACATATTGGATCAAATTTTAGGGACCGCATTAAAATAAAGTTAAAGGAGCACATGTGCTAATGTCTTCATTTCATTTAAGGTTATCTTTATGATTTGAAAAATATTTTCTTAAAAATAATAATTTATTTATGCTAAAATAATTGATGAGAAATACTTTTATTATTGTCAACAATTTATGTTTCAAAATGTTCATGAACAATGAAATATTTTTTTTATTTGTTCATTTCTATATGATATATAAGTGATCATTTTAATATATATATATATATATATATTCTTAACATTTATTTATTTTTGCAAAATAATCGGAGTACGAAATGACCGACGAAAAATGGAGAATTTAAATGCGGAACATGTGCTCATCGTTCTTGTACTCTTTATCATAAAAACGTTCGAAACAATACAAGTTTCTTAATAGAAATCACTCCAAACAAAAAAATTCGATACGTTACAATACAAAGAAAATCATCCAAAAAGAGAGTATAAGTTTTGCATGAACATGAAGGGCTCCTTGAGTCACACAAACAAAATTGAATCAGGAAACCAAACCTCTAACAAGCACCTTTTTAAGTACGATGAGTTAATTTTTGTTTAACATACATTGCAATCAAGAAATTTTTACAATTTATCGGAAATTACATAATACCGTCGAAAAAATAAAAATAAAGAGAATAATGGTTCTCATTCCATAAACATCGAAATTTCAAGCTGCTATTCACATCTCAAATGTCATTAATCTCATTAAAAGACAATCAATCAAGGTGAAGAGCACAGAAAATCAGCACCGGTAGTAACAAACCTCTCAGCGACATCTTTCCTTCTCATCAGAGCGCTATCCTGGTGGATTGCGGCTCCAACACTGCATTCATTATGCGGTCACAACAGGAACAGGTATCTTACATTATGCAATCAAACCAGCGCTCAATGTCAGGCAAACCGGGGCCAGCACAATAATTGCGCGATGATTTCACTGTCTCTTTGCAAAAAATTCTTCCTAGAAGCATGATAACGAAGGATGCAATCAAAGTCGGGGCTTGTCTCACTGTAGGATAAGAGAAGCACTTCCAGTTCTCCCCGCAATTTGTGCACAGCCTTGAGTAAGTCCAGAAAAAAGCAATTGCAGTGATGAACACCATCGTGGGAGATGTCTGTCCACAATAGAGAAACAAAACTCCTAAAAAGTCACATCATTGAATAAGATTAACGTCCAAGTCAACAGTGGAGCAAGAAAAATTTCAGGGGATGGAACAAACAGATGCAGTATACGGGAGAAGAATCGGAGTGATTACACAAGTACAGTGATGGCTACAACCAGAAAACAGAAACTATGGGGGAAGAAGAAGAAAATCTACTATGGTGTGATTGTTAGAAGACATACCTACATAAGCCGAGTTGACATGATGGCATTGCCTGCAACACAGCTGCAGTAGCAGTGTAGCACTATGCTACCACCAGATGCAATACTTTCTACATTCCATCAATTGTCAAATGCCTGCTTAAGGGCGTCCACGATCTCGTGTAATGGGAAATGGCAGTGAAGATTGTATTGTAGAGTTCATTTTGATTTTTAAATCACATGACAGGTTTTGTTTATGGAATAAACTAGGTCATCTGAGGCATTAAAGGCTGAACTATCTGGAATAGATCCCCCATAACCCCAAGGTTGCCGATTTTCTCATCAGTCCTCTAAAAAGAGGTGCTTTCACGGATGATCAAATAAATAAAATCCGGAGGAAAGAGAGAAAAGGGCATCAATGCAAAATTTCTTTAATGCTGATCTGTAGAATTTGGGATAAAGGTTAGTTTGGGATAAAGGTGATGTTGATGTTGATGTCATGTGTAGAATTTGATGCTTTAATCATATTATAAGGAACCTGGTACTTGCATGAGCATATTAACTGGCCATGAAATAGTACCATCCAGGCAACTAGCAGACATATTACCTAAGAGTTTCTTCTTGGTTGACACTACCTTAGTTCATTGCCTAAGCAAAATAAGTCAGAACTGCAAATGCATCCGAATTTCATCAACAGTACACAATAATTTATATCCAGTCAAAGGAGTTGAACACAGCAAACACCAAATTAAGTGTTTTCCGGCCATTGGGATAAAGGAAATACAGCCTATGACAAGCTTATTTCTGAATGTAGAAATGCTACCATATGGGGACTTGTGACGGTAACACTACCAAATTCTCATGGCTGCCTTTCTAAGTCAATGGACACAGTCAAGTTTCCCTTCTATTGCTAATGAAAAAAGTGTTCGTTTTATCCCAGTTATACCATTAAACTGCAACATCAGAATTCTTGCCCAAAGAATCCATAAATATTGGCGTAAGTACTAAAATGAAGCATTTGAAAGATGTCTCGAAAAGGATGAAGTTACTAATTCGCTCCTAATAGCACCAAGCAGCAATTAGAAGACCAAGAAAATGACTTACGTGTTCCAGTCTCGTCAGTCAAAAACTCATCAATGCAATTAGTTGGAAAAGCATTTCATAGCAGCAATTGAATCATGGGAGCGGGACCTGTCTTACAGAAGTTAGTTAATCAAAGAAGATCGTAACTAAATTGTGAAAAAAATACACAAGTTAGAGTAGATAACACAAAGAGGCCACTCGCATAAACGAATCCATTTTCTAAAAGCCGACCATTCATTCTTACATAAAGAGGCCCTCAGTTCTTACCTAAACTTGTGGCAATTTCTGTGAGAAACTATTTACATGGCAGAACTATGTAAAGATCTTCATACCGCCCACAAATTGTACAGGATGAGTGACACAAACAACTATTAGGAGAATAAATATCAAGTCGCGTTAAGTCAGAATACCCAAATAGTATCTTAAATGGGACAAGAGATGACACAAAAGATGAACAGAAACTTTGATAAATTAGAATGGAGGAAAAGGTAAAGAAAAAAATTGCTCTCATAACTTTGGAGCCAACAAAACTGATAGAGCTCCTCTAATATAGTGATCAGCAGAGCTGGAGCCATATACAATAACCTATGCTCTACATCTGAAAGCCCGTTATATGCATTGCACAAGAAACTTCTAAGTGGTTCTGGCCAAAATTTGTGTGGACACGCACCCTTACCAAATTCTCCTCAAACAGACGACCTCGAAACAGAGCTTCTTCATCCTACTTGCATTGGTGTTATTATCTGCAATACCTGTGCAATTCTCAACCTTTGCCATGCATCAAATTGAGCCAGCCAAATGCACCATCAAGTGCAGACTAATTTGAAGATGAGGGAAACATTGACAGCCACTTCCTCTTATACTAGAACGAGGCTTGGCTGCGCCTCCGTGAGGATCTACCAAATACAGCAGTTAAGCGACTTCCCCTCGTAGACCCCAGTTCAGAATCAGAATCTGACCTGGACGATGAAGTTCGAAGCCTCCCAAAGAATGAAAAGAAACTGCGAAATGCCTGACGCAAACCACTCCTCTCTCTGGATCTCCTATTATTTGAGTCCCATGAAATCCTCCTCCGAACCCCGCCAGCATTGAACCCACCACCATCCATTTCAGTGTAAACAACGGGCAACTCCCTCTCAGCAGCTCTTCTTCCCCCTGTAAACCTCCCGACTGCAAACCCGCCTCGCGGGAGCCTCCATATTGTCAACCCCATTGAATCCTCCTCTCGTATCCCATCTCTATCATTCACATTGCTCACACTGCGCTGTATATCACTCACCAATTCATGCCGACACACGGGACACGAATTCCTTATTGAAAGCCAAGGCAATATACAATCTGCATGGTAAATGTGCTTACAAGGCATTTCTCTAGCTTCACCATCAAGCTCAAAAGCTTCCTTACAAACCGCGCAATGCGATTCAGTATCTATATGATTCCCAATGATCTTAACCACAGGCATAGACTCAATTGCAGCCTTTGAAGCTGGGGAATTTTCTAACCTCCTAATCCCATTTATCTCTAATTGAGCCAGTTGATCAAGCAACCGATCAAACCCCGAGCCCATCAAGAAATCTGACATACCCGTGGGCAACGGCCGCAAGCCAGAACCAGAACCATCATCATAATACAACTCGTAATTATTACCCCCATCGACTGCAATTCCTTCGTCGCTGCCATCAGCCGCTCCTCGAAGGACAATAACCGGATTAAAAGGGGATCTGTCGCTGCCATTCCTTCTTCCACGTCGCAGTGTAGGGCTCGTGCTGCGGTCCGAGTCGGAGCCATTACCGGCGTACATAGCGGCTGCGGGGAACTGGTGGTGTGGAGGGATCGCGGACGGGGATTCGATCTCTTCGACGAATCCGCCACCGCAATTGGGGCAGTTGATGGAGTCCAAATCCTGGGTCTCGACCCGAATGACTTGATTGCACCTGTGGCACCAGTACGAGTAATCCACGGACGCCATTGATACGCCTACGCCAAACTCCGTCCAAGCTCTAATTCCGTTCGGGGTGTGGCAATCAAACTGGAAAAAAATGGATCTAGGGATGGAATTCTGGCGATTAAAGGATCGAGATGCAAGACCAATTGAAAGAGAAAGGACAAGTACGAGAAGGGAAACGACAGATGAAGGGCGAAATAACGAACCGAAAGACGACGGAAGGAAGGGGAAGTGAACCCTAATTTTGAGGGAGGGCGAGATGACAGAGAAAGTGAAAGATGGATGGAGGAAGAAGGTTGTGCCGTTGCGGGAAAAAGAGAACCCTCAGCAGCAATACGCATAAAGATGGCGTTAGCGTGGCGATTAAGCTTTTTTCCTTTTGATTTTAATATATAGGTTTGTTTCTTTAGGCAAAATTTCATACTAAAAAAAAAAAGTCCAATACCCAAAAAAAAATCTTCAATTTTAGCATTTGTAACAATTATATCCAAAAAAAATGATGTCTCATAAAAAAGCTTAAAATTTTAATTTTATTTCAATTCTACAAAAAAAATTTATTTTTACCTCAATTTTATCGAACTAGTACAAAAAAAATCCTAAATTTTTATTTTTATTCCAATTCTATTCAAAACTTTTATTTAAGTCCCAAGTTTACCAGCCTAGTACCAAAAAAATCATCAACTTTTACTCTTGTCCTAATTTTACCATCCCTTAATTTTTACTTTTATTACAATTCTACTTAAAACTTTTACTTTTGTCTCAATTTAATCGGCCTAGTACCAAAAAAACATCAACTTTTACTTTTTCCTCAATTTTACTACTGTTAGACTCCTGTCTATAACCATCGTCAGTTAATCTTACGTGATATTGTCACGTCATTAATGAATTATACAAAGCTGATATGAAATTTTTTTGAAATTCACTTATGTTTTTTCTTATCCCTATAAATTGCTGAGAGATATATAGTCATTAAAAACGACACATTTCGTATTCTTTTCAGATCTCAACAGCTCAAAGAACGGTTAGACATAGAGATATTCTGACGAACTTTTTAAAATCTCGTCGTTTCTGAAACATATTATTTCTAAATTTCAAAAATTCATTAGTAAATTTAGAAAGAAAATTCGAGTCACGTAGGATTAACTAACAGCGATTTTGAACAAAAAATGACGGTGATAGAATTGGGATAAAAAGAAAAATTTTATATTTTTTTATACTAGGCCTGTAAAATTGGGACAAAAGTAAAAATTTTGGGTAGAATTAAGACAAAATTAACATTTAAGGGTTTTTTTTTTATATTAGGTCGATAAAATTGGGACAAAAGTAAAAGTTTTGGGTAGAATTGGAGCAGAAGTAAAAGATGAGGGTTTTTTATGAGATAAAAAAAATATTTTGGATATAATTGACACAAATTCAAAAGTTAGAGATTTTTTTGGGTATTAGTGCCACGCCCCGCGCCCCGGGCACAGGCGTGCGATTCCTTGCGAGTGAACTCTCTCGTGTCCCAAAAGTCATATTTTGAGAAATGTATAAAAATCGTTCGCATGCGCAATAACATAAATTCCTCCGTACAAATATTAGTGGGGACTTGGATAGCATGAACACCATAAATATATTTATATATAACCTCCCACGAGTTCTTACAAAAGCGCTGGTAGACTAATTTTGCTAGTCGGTAAGGGTAACGGGAACATCGAGGTCAAAAGATAACCATTAACATCTCCTTTAGAAAACGAACCATCGAGGTCATCAGCAAAATAACAGTCCAGAAAACGGAAATCCCTAGGTCGAACTGCTGGAGTGTCAGTCTCCTCGGCATCCTCGGTAGGCTCGTACTCCGAGAAAGTCTCCGAGCGTACCTTTACGGTATCTTTCATCGTCTCATCTGTTGACTGCTCCACTAGGTCGCCTTCGGAGGCTTCGATCTCAATAACCTCGTCGGTGTCTTCCAAGGTTGGGGTCCTCTCAGGAATGTTTCTCGAACCAGCTATTGATCCCTCGACCTCCACAAAATCCCAAGTGGGATGACACCAACTAGGAATAACCTTACGGGGTATCTTAGTGGACTTTAGTGGTCCAATAGTAACCTCACCTACCCTGCGAAACCAAGCCTCGAACCTATGAGGCTTCCAGTCCTTTCCACCCTCATCAACCCAAACTACAGTACACTTCCTAACGTACACAATTCCCCGTCCATCCGGGAACTCCTCAAAATACGCGGTCATCTCCTTTGGATCACCTAGTCTGGTCAGCAACATTCTCACGGTCTAGGATCTGAAAATGTGGTCCCGCAACGAGATGAGATTCACATCTCAGTAAGATAGATCCTAACCCTAAGTTAGGCTGATCGTGTACTCAAGTGAATGCAATCAAGAATAAAATGCATAAGCAACCACATGAAGCATTCATCAGTCATTAAATAACAAATGGATACAGACGAGCGTCAAGCACGCAATCATGGCATCATATCTTATCATTCAAATCAAGCACGCATTACCAAGTCAAGTCATACCTTCCACCTTTCCAAACCTCCATTAATTCATGCCCGCTTTTAGAACACCTCAGGCTCGGTCCTCGTAATTACGCCTCAGACCATCCCATTGACAAACTCACGTAAACGCATCAGGTTTTCAATTTCATTCTAAACCTGTGTCGACACATATCAAATTTCGACTCGTGTCTCAACGCATCAGGACATTGGCCATTTCAACCCTACGTCTTAACGCATTAGGGTATAATTCAACACAATCCCGCGTTTCAACGCCTCAGGGTATCATAGGTTTCAAAGCATGCTAGACATTATTTTAATTTAAACTTCATGATCGAGTACAAGCTCATGCATCGAGCTAAATATCTATGACATGCAAGGCAATCAATCTCATCACTCACAAGAGGCATTCAATTCATGGCACAAGCATTCAACAAGTGTTCAAGCCATCGACATCTCACGAGGATGCACATTGGACAATCACACCATAATTCACAAGAACTAACCTAATTCACACCCAATTCACCCAATCGAGTCCAATCCTCCTAGCCAAGATTTAAAAACTCCTTATCTTGTGCTAAATTCAACAAAAATCTCCTTCCAACTTCAATCACTCGGTCCAATAATCCCAAAACAGGGCAACCTCGCACCTATTGAAATTCAATTCATCAATTTTTCTTGCTCAATTCACCAATTCATGAAGCATAAACCTCTATGACATATTTATCGACATCCTAGCACGTCTCTACGATGAATTTCGAGCTCAATTTCAACTCCTATCAACTTCCAATAATTCAGTTTGCACAGAATCGAAACATGGCATTTTCGGTTCTGTGTATACCTCCCTTGATCAGCCCTTAAACTATCCTAAATTCTCAATTTATCTACTAATCTACTTGCTAACAAAGAGTTCTACAAGTTGGGAAGCCTCACCGAAAATTTGAGCTCAAGGCGACGTCAAATGGTCACGAACGATGCCGATCTTCCCGAGTCCTCAACCGATCAGTTTTTTCCCTTTAAATACACCACCCATTTAGGGTCAAGACTTCATCAAACTCAGCTTCAATTTCTACCGCAGCTCAATATACATGTGCCCTTGATGTCCACAAAATTTGGCCGAAATATTCAAATGATTAGAGGTCCTACGGAGTCCAAATAGTAGCTTACCTCTAGCTGCGATGGTTTTCGTCGATTCTCAAGAAAGTGGCTGGCTGGAGCTCCTCAGTGGGTCAAATTGTGTGATTCAACTTGGAGGTAGTCACCAAGAGAATGGAGAAGGTGCTAGTGGTCGGCTTGACGGTTGGGAGTCGCCGGGAGTGGCGGTCGAAAGTGGCAAAGGCGGCAGCAGAGTCTGGTCGGGCGGGAGCTGGCTCGGCCAATGAAGAAGAAGAGGAAAGGAAGAAGAAGAAGTTGGCTATGGAGTGTTCGGCCAAATGGGAGGAGCAAGAGGGGGTATACACCATATGGCTTGATCAACTTGGTGGAATGGTAGGTTAAAAGTTGTTTAATAAATGTCCATTCACCATCTAGTGACACTTGTCCACATGTCTATCAAGTCTTTATCCAAAGGCTGTTATTTTTCCTAATTTTCGGCAGCTATGGAGTGTGGCCAATGACCAAAATGCCCTTATCCAATTATTAAGGCAAGGTCAAGACTTGAGGGGCAAAATGGTAATTTTACCCTCGACGTTCGGAACGTCGTTTTTCTAATTCAAATCTTCTTCGATGAGGCGACATCCAATCCAACTATAATGTTAGAATCCTTGATTCTTCATTTTCTAATTTCGAGACTCATCTCTGAATTATTTCTCTGTTAGATGTAATTTTAGTCTATCTTAAATTGACGGACGGCTCTTGCAGACGTTACGAGTATCGACTCTGTGATTATATCACACTTAGGGCTCGTCAATTCATGGTGACTTTGGTTGTCATGTAATTGCAAGGGTCTATTACTAGTTTCGATGGTCTCGATCATTATCGCTCGATTTAGGAAAATTTTGGAAATTATACATTGGTTAAGCGGCATCACCTGCGCTCCAATTGTATAACGTTAACAATGTATTCCTTAATCGTTCTTAAATCGCCCTTTTATGGCTCTAAATATCCGCTCGACAATCCTTATGATCAAAGTGTCATTTCCTATTTGAGTTCTCTAAGTCCACGCACCTTGTCTCGCGTTAGCCTTTCCCTTTTTGGTCAGTTAACTCGAGATTGATTAGATCCGAGCGAGATACGACTAAAAGAAATCATTAGATATATTCTCATTAATAAGTCTCGAAATGACAAGAAAAATCAGATTTCACAATTAGGCTAATAAAATAAATACTTCTCTTACCTACTTATGGGTAGCTCAGTTGGTAAGGGTGCATTTGAGATTGTGTGATTAGGTATACTAGTCATAGGTTCGATTTCCCAAATGAGCACCTGTGATTTATGTGGAGGCCATAGCGCTAGGTTGCTGTGCTAATCTCCCCAAATGAGCACTTGTGATTTAAGTGGGGCGCCATGGCGGTGGGTTGCTGTGCTAATCTCCCCAAATAAGCATATGTGATTTAAGTGGGGTGCCATGGCCGTGGGTTGCATGTCTCATGGCGGTGGGTTGCTGTGCTAACCTCCCCCGAAAAATAGTCGAGATATTAGTAAAGGAAGCGAGACAAGCCCTGAAGCTGAAGCAAGTATGCTATCCTCACAACACGCGGCACTCCTGGCCAATTTTAGGGGACTACCTTTTAGCTTTCAGGCTCAAAACTTGAAGCTCAACCCTTGAAGCATCAGATATTTCTGATACACAGGTTCCACAATGTGGCAAGTGTAGAGCATACTAAACCAAATCGCACTATCAAATTAACAAAATGAATTTGCCTTTATAGAATCATGCTTGGAGAGAAGAGAGAGAATTTAGAAACTCATTACAACACAAACTTCACACTGATTTTTATTGAAGGCAAACTTTGCCCAAAACGCTTACAATCCTTTGCCTTATATAGGCGATTAGGCGGAAGAGACACACACATAAGGACAAGTCCTCTGGTCATTCTGCAGAAAATTTCACCGAATCCGCGAACTTTTCGGTCCGTTGTCTCCGGGTGAACAGTGACGTGCTACAGTGATTTGCTACAGTGACAAACAGTACGCTACAATAATGAACAGTGCGCTACAATACCGAAAATGATATTTTTTGACCGGACGACGTCTTGTGACCTACACAAGCTTTGGCCAATTATTCACGCACATAAATACAAACATAATACAGACATGACACATAAAGACTTTCGGCGCCGCCTACAGTTTGAAATTGATCCCTTCTTCTGAGTTGTCAATGGAATCATCAGAATTGCTTGGACCATCTTTTTATCTTTGAAAATCACGCAAAAGTCGTTCCTGTTCCGCATGCCTTTCTCCAGACAAGATATCTTCCATTGTGATAGGATCTTGGGGATCTTGCTGGTAGAGTCGATGATGGTGTCGTGATGACTGTGTAGAACTGGACGGAATATCTGATGGAATATTCGCCTGTGGAAAAACGGGCTGAGGGAAATATGGATCTTGGGAATATGGGTCTTGTGAAAGAGGGCCTCCCCATGGGTCCTGAGTGCTTGGAGCATGAGTGTGTTGGGTGTCAGTATCCATCGCTACCTGAGGATTATTCTGTCTGTGTTCTTCAAGAGCTTCAAAGGTCATCGGGTGAGTGCAAGGCCTATCCCATGACAGATTTGTAGCATAATGTGGCCATACGTCTGGAGGGATAGTACAATTTTCTTGGCAGAGTATCCTTTGAAGTCCTTGAAATTCAGCGAAAATATCATAGACAGATCTGGGGAGTGTCTTGTGAACTCGAAACATCTGGTCATTGATTTTAGGTTTGTATGTAGATGTACCAACCTGAGAGGGTTCATGTCTTGCATCTCCGGCTGAGTTGATAAAAGTCCATGGTTTGTGAAAAATCACCGTGGTGTATCTTTCAGGTTCTGGCCTTCCAACTCGTTGCTGCCTTTTGAAGAGGTTTCTCCATGCCTCAATGGGTTGAAACCACGTGAGCAATTCAGTGAGACACTTCTGATTTGAGAAATCTCCCATAAGAGCTCTAGATAGAACTCTGATAATTTTGTTTGTGGGAAATTCTATGGCAACAGTATACAAGTTGAATAAATACCAAAACATCCATTTGAGTACTTCTGGAAACTCGTCATCTGGCGACCATCGAAGGGGATGAATGAATGGATAATGATAGTGAAGACCCGTATGTCCTAGCATTAATCCACCATATCTGCTATAAACCAGATAATGATAATGCCAAAAATACCATGGCAAGCTGGGAATAAGCTCATTGCGTGCAATTAAATCTAAAATTTCTGAAGGATATTGATGATCATTCCACTAATTTTCACGCATGTTGACAGTACGAAATGTAGAACTCAAGGGTTCTTTTCGGACGTACATGTTGATGGAGGAAACTGGTTCTTTCGGTCTTGACAGAAAATCTGCAAGGACATTTCTTTTTCCTGCAATGTGTTTGGTATCAAAAGAATATTTGGAAAATCATTATGCCCACCTCAGAAGTTGGGGATGGGGAATTTGCTTTTGTTTGAACTTGAGCATTTGAGGGAAGGAGGACATATCCATTTCAACAAGAAAATGATGTCCTATGAGATGGAATTCAAATTTTTTGATTCCATACTTGACTGCAAGGATCTCCTTGAAAGTGGAGTGATAGTGCATTTCTGCCTGGGTGAAACGTCCACTTTTGTAAGCACAGATTCGTCGCTTACCATTAATTTCTTCAAAAAGAATGGCTACCCAATATTTATCACTGGCATTAGTTTGGAGAATTCTCTTCCCAATAGAAGGGATTTGCAATGGAGGGAGGTGCTGGAGAATTTCCTTTAAGAAGGTTACTGCTTTTGTCTGTTTAGGTCCTCATGGCGGTGCATTCTTTTTTAGCATTCTTTGGAGAGGACAAAGGGCTTTTGATATCTTTGGAACAAAGTCCATTAGATAATTGACAAAACCCAAAAATGACTGCGCCTGATTGACAGTGAGGTTTTCGTCGGGAAACTTAAGGAGTTCTTCAGCAAGATGAGGACCAGGACAATAAGTTCCTTCTTTGAGATGCATGCCCAAGAATTCAATCTCTTTCTGGGCAAGAATCATTTTCTTTTGAGAGAGCATTATCCCATGCTTTCGAACGATCTCAGTAAATTGCTGGAGGAGTTTGCAATGGGAATCCTCATCAGCACTATACAAGAGGATATCATCAATGTAGATTTGGGCATTTGGCAGGATGGGCTGAAAAATTTTGCACATGGCTTTTTGAAAAAGTGATGGTGCAGTTTTGAGACCAAATGGAACAACAGTCCATTGGAAATGCTGATTAGGAATACAAAACCCTGTTTTGAAAAGATCATCAGGGTGAATTCCTATCTGCCAGAATCCCGCTTTAAGATCAAACTTTGAGTAAATTTTAGCCTGAGCAAGGCTGGTGAAAAGGGAGTTTTTATGAGGGAGAGGAAATTTGTCATCCTGAAGGAATTTATTTAGAGGCTGATAGTTGATGACAAGCCGTAATTTTCCTCGGGTTTGCTCAGATCTTTTGTTGACATAAAAGGCTTCACATGCCCACTGAGAATCTGAAGGCTCAATGAGTCCTTGAGCAAGGAGTTCAGCACATTCTTTCTAGGCTAGAGCAAGATGTTCAGGATTCATACCAGAGTGACTGGCTTTTGTGGGGTTAACGTCGTCGCTCTTTTTGAATGGGAGTCTGACAAAAAAGTCAGAATTCTTCCAAAGGGGATTTGAACAGTATTGGGAAAACTGAGAATGGGACTCAGCACAACATTATAAGAGTGTTTGAGAAATGGGGTCAAGGATCTCAGGCTGTATGATAAAGAGTCTCTGGATGTCCATAAATTCTTTGAACTGGTTCTGACATTTCAAACCATTAGGGAGAATTTTGAGTTGGGGCAATTGGGCCAAAATATCCCAACCAATGATGAGATCTTTATTATGGGAATGACATCCAAGAATCTTTGTGGTGATCGAGCATTGAGGGAACAACTGAAGAGTGACTGGTTTACTGCGAACTTTGGTGGAGAAAGTATCACTAGAAGCAGAGTGGAAATATCTGGTATATGGAGTCCAGAATTCTTCTGGGAGTACATTAGTATCTAGAAGAGATGCAGCAACTCCAGTATCTATAAGAGCTATGACTTGGATGGATTTCTTACTTTCAGGGGGGGGGGGGAATTTGAACAGGGAAATAAGGAGAGTGAAAAACAGGAGATTGGATGTGGAAGGAGTCTGGGATGGAGTAGGAGAAGTACAAAAATATTTCACCTGGGGATTCATCAGCATCAGAATAAGAGGAATATGCCTTGAGAGCGCAAAGAGTCTCAGATGAAGGCTCATCTTCGACTGAAAACACAGATTCAATATCATCATCTTCAAGGGAAATGCCGGTGCTGTGGGCTATCATCTGGATCATATAACTTCCTTGACGTTTTGCTTGAGGACACGTTTTTGCAAAATGTCCCTTCTTGTTACAGATATAACATCTGTCGGATTTGAACTTCTTCTTTGATTTTCCATGGTGTTTCTTCTTTCGAAGATACTTCCATTTTCCTTTGCCTTGTTTCTTCTCAGTGAAAGAGAATTTCTTATAGTGCCTCTTCTTCTTGTGACCCGAACAAGATGGATCACTGCAGTCTCTGGAACACTTGATCTTGAGATCTGGCCTGATGCAAGCTTTCTCAAGACTGCGGTTCTCTTTTAAATAACTTTTGAGTAATTCTCTTTTATGGCACAAGTCTTCAATTGCCACATCACTGCTTGCTAGATTTCACCAAGTGTGGCTTCAGCCAGAGGGCGTTTGCTCATCTGCAAATTTCTCTCAACTGCATCACCAATTTCTTTGGGAATGGAATTCAAGAAAACTGGTTTGAGATGGACGTCAGCCCCAAGGTGGTAAAAGAGCTTTATCATTGCTTGAAAATGACGATCAAGATCTTTTCTTGCCATCGAACAACATTTTCTCTCAAAAAATTCTTTTCTTTTGAGTTCCATTTCATTGCTTGGCTGGCCAATGAAATACAAATGAATAATCTGGATGGCTTGATCTAGACTCATGGTCAGAAATGAGATCTGATCTTGTTCAGAGGCTGCTTTCCACCAGTCTTTCAATGAGCCAGTGAATCTGGTGGTGAACTCAAGGAGGACCTCATAAGTACTGTGCTCTTTGAGGTTTTTTGCCATCTTCCGGGCATGAAACTCTTGGAGATGATCTGGCCATTTATAGTATGGGAGATCATCAAAGGAGAAATATGACTTGGAGGATGAATATTCAGTACCAGCACCAGGGTGGGTATCTGGTGGGAAAACAACGTCTGGTTCAGTCATATTGTCTTCTTTTGGGCCAGATGGATCTGCCATCATGATTGCAGTAACAACAGGTTGGGAGGATTCATCTGATGAAGTTCCAGAAAAACTTGACTCGGAGGGATCTGTGTTTGAAACTTCAGAAGTAGGATTTGCAGAATCAACTGCAGCAACGGATGGGATTTGGTGTCTGAGAAAACTTTCTAATGGGTTAGACACCATAAGCGAATGAGAAGGAGGATCTGGAGAGTTTGGTGGTGGTGATGGTGGTGTATCTAGTGGCTTGGGTGGTGCTGTAGGTAATGGGGATGATGTTTTCCTCTTTCCACGAGCTTTCTGCTTTTCAATTTCTTGCAATTGTGCGCGAAGAGCTAAAACATTTATTCTGGGTGGTGGAGGAGCTGTATTGAGGATCTCTACAAAGGAAGTAGGAGATCCAATAGGTCTTGTAGGAGGCTCAACAGAAGAGAACAAAGGATCTGATGTGAAAAGCTTAGGTTTTTGGTTCTCAAGAAGCTGATTTTCAAGGATTTGAATCTGTCGTTTCAACTTTTCAATTTTTGGAGTTTGATCTTCCAAATAATGGCTAGGAGGAATCAGCTTATTCTCAAGGAGATAAAGCCGTTTCTGAAAGTCTTCCAGCATTTTCTTAATGAAAGTTGAATCTTTCATGACCTGGCCGATAACACGATTCTGGGCAAGTGCATTTTCTGTTCGCCAGTTCAAGATAGCCTCTGCTGGAGTTGGGAGCTTCTTTTTGCTGTAAGCATTAACATCAGTTGGAGCAGGTATTTTTGGAGTATGGAAATACTTCTTCTGAGAGTCAAAAAAGTTCTCCATAGGAGGAAACTGGAAATCAGAAGAACTGGATCCAGAGCCAAAGGATGGTAATGGTGGGAAGTCTTCAGGTTGAAACATGCAAATGCTTGGGAGCACTGGGGATGATTCTGGTTTAGGAACACAGGTGTATGGCTTTGGTAGATCTATGGGACATGACGGGTTTTTCTTTACCCATTTCTGAATTGGCTTATAAAAAGGAGAAGTGACTTTTTTAAACGAGGCTAGTGGTGGAGATTGAGGTGGAGATGAATCATACTTTGGGCTATGTGGCGGCTGTGGAGTAAGAAGTTTAGGAAGTTTAGGAGGCAATCCATAGTCAACCATATATTGCCAACGTCCACCATCTTCACCAAGCGGACCAACGGTCGGATCTCCATCAAGATACCTTTGGTAAAAAGGATCTTTCTTCTTTTTATTCCTTCGCTTTGTGGAAGGTCTATCATCATCTTCATCTGTGCCAGAGCACGAAGAGCAAGCACAATCAACATCCCAAAAACAATGCCCTGAAGGATCTTTGTAATAATGGACAGGGCGTCCATTTGTATAAATGATTGGACAAATTCCTTCGGATCTGGGCAATCCATACTGATAGTCTCAGATGGGCAAGGGTTAAAACAAAGGATGGTTGGAAAGGAAGGGTAAGAAGAAGCAGCATCTTCCTTTTCTTTGGGAAATTTGATGGTAACAATACCATCGTTCTTTTTGGTGAACTGGGGTTCGGCAGACTGGACAGGGCGAGAGTTATAATGCAATTTTTCATAATTGGTGACCCAGCTATCAGGGAGAAGCTTGATAAGCTGGTTTCTCGAAATCTGTCTGGGAACATGGACACAAGAAGTTTGATCTCTGTCAACTGAAATAACAAGGGCTTCATTAGCACCTGGGAGGTTAAGATCTATGGCATGATTCTGAACCCTGTAAACCATCTGGTAATGAAGGCTTGTAGATATGGCATTAGGAGACTGAGGGGCTCCGGTTATCTGTATCTGAACCTTCAAAGCTGATAAAAGGCTGGGATCAGCAAGCGCCATGTTGAAATTTGGAAATAGTGTGACGAACATCGTGCCGGCATTCAAAGTTGTCTGAACTGTACCGATACAAGCATGCTGGTAGTCCAAAAAGCGAGTATCAAGGAGAGCAAGTCTTCCAACAACTGGCAAGCCTTTCCGGCTATGAAAAGAAAGAGCAAGTCTGATGGCTCCAAAATGTAGATGAGTAAATCCCTGCTGGGACCACTGCTGAGGAAATTCTGGAGGGATCTGAAGTGTAACAAATTGTTCTTGCTGGGTGGCCAGTATAGGATGCTGGTCAAATTTGGAGGACTGAACATATTCCTTAGCTGCATGAGGAGTATGTTGAATAAGGTGTTTGATGGAACGGATAGGTGAAAATGAGGAGGGTTTAGCAAAGGCGGAATATGGGTTGATGATGGGGAGTTGTGTTTCGCAGATTTTGCTATCTTTAGAATAAGCTACCTCATAGAGACAGTTTATTTTTGAAGCTGAAGATTTGCGAAGTTCAGGTGGAGGTGGTAAGGAAACATGTGTTTCATTGACAATGGGAGTAAGAGTAGTAGAGGTTTCCATGGAGGAAGGGTTTCTCTCCTTGCATGTCCTAGAAAAGATTCATAATCTTAACTTGACATTCGGCGATAATGGCTCTGATACCAGTAAAGGAAGCGAGACAAGCCCTGAAGCTGAAGCAAGTATGCTATCCCCACAACACGCGGCACTCCTGGCCAATTTTAGGGGATAGAAATTGAAAAGTTGAAACAACAGATTCAAATCCTTGAAAATCAGCTTCTTGAGAACCAAAAACCTAAGCTTTTCACATCAGATCCCTTGTTCTCTTCTGTTGAGCCTCCTACAGGACCTATTGGGTCTCCTACTTCCTTTGTAGAGATCCTCAATACAGCTCCTCCACCACCCAGAACAAATGTTTTAGCTCTTCGCGCGCAATTGCAAGAAATTGAAAAGCAGAAAGCTCGTGGAAAGAGGAAAACATTATCCCCATTACCTACAGCACCACCCAAGCCACCAGATACACCACCGTCTCCACCACCAAACTCTCCAGATCCTCCTTATCATTCGCTTATGGTGTCTAACCCATTAGAAAGTTTTCTAAAACACCAAATCCCATCCGTTGCTGCAGTTGATTCCGCAAATCCTACTTCTGAAGTTTCAAACACAGATCCCTCCGAGTCAAGTTTTTCTGGAACTTCATCAGATGAATCCTCCCAACCTGTTGTTACTGCAATCATGATGGCAGATCCATTTGGCCCAAAAGAAGAAAATATGACTGAACCAGACGTTGTTTTCCCACCAGATACCCACCCTGGTGCTGGTACTGAATATTCATCCTCCAAGTCATATTTCTCCTTTGATGATCTCCCATACTATAAATGGCCAGATCGTCTCCAAGAGTTTCATGCCCGGATGATGGCAAGAAACCTCAAAGAGCACAGTACTTATGAGGTCCTCCTTGAGTTCACCACCAGATTCACTGGCTCATTGAAAGACTGGTGGAAAGCAGCCTCTGAACAAGATCAGATCTCATTTCTGACATGAATCTAGATCAAGCCATCCAGATTATTCATTTGTATTTCATTGGCCAGCCAAGCAATGAAATGGAACTCAAAAGAAAAGAATTTTTCGAGAGAAAAAGTTGTTCGATGGCAAGAAAAGATCTTGATCGTCATTTCCGAGCAATGATAAAGCTCTTTTACCACCTTGGGGCTGACGTCCATCTCAAACCAGTTTTCTTGAATTCCATTCCCAAAGAAATTGGTGATGCAGTTGAGAGAAATTTGCAGATGAGCAAACGCCCTTTGGCTGAAGCCACACTTGGTGAAATCCAGCAAGCAGTGCATGTGGCAATTGAAGACTTGTGCCATAAAAGAGAATTATTCAAAAGTTATTTGAATGAAAACCGCAGTCTTGAGAAAGCTTGCATCAGGCTAGATCTCAAGATCAAGTGTTCTAGAGACTGCAGTGATCCATCTTGTTCGGGTCACAAGAAGAAGAGGCACTATAAGAAATTCTCTTTCACTGAGAAGAAACAGGGCAAAGGAAAATGGAAGTATCTTCGAAAAAGAAAACACCATGGAAAATCAAAGAAGAAGTTCAAATCCGATAGATGTTATATCTGTAACAAGAAGGGACATTTTGCAAAAAAGTGTCCTCAAGCAAAACGTCAAGGAAGTTATATGATCCAGATGATAGCCCACAGCACGGGCATTTCCCTTGAAGATGATGATATTGAATCTGTGTTTTCATTCGAAGATGAACCTTCATCTGAGACTTTTTGCCCTCTCAGGGTATATTGCTCTGATTCTGATGCTGATGAATCCCCAGGTGACATATTTGCGTACTTCTCCTACTCCATCCCAGACTCCTTCCACATCCAATCTCCTGTTTTTCACTCTCCTTATTTCCTTGTTCAAATTTTCCCCCCTGAAAGTAAGAAACCCATCCAAGTCATAGCTCTTATAGATAGTGGAGCTGCTGCATCTCTTCTAGATACTAAAGTACTCCCAGAAGAATTCTAGACTCCATATACTAGATATTTCCACTCTGCTTCTAGTGATACTTTCTCCACCAAAGTTCGCAGTAAACCAGTCACTCTTCAGTTGTTCCCTCAGTGCTCGATCACCACAAAGATTCTTGGATGTCATTCCCATAATAAAGATCTCATCATTGGTTGGGATATTTTGGCCCAATTGCCCCAACTCAAAATTCTCCCTAATGGTTTGAAATGTCAGAACCAGTTCAAAGAATTTGTGGACATCCAAAGACTCTTTATCATACAGCCTGAGATCCTTGACCCCATTTCTCAGACACTCTTATCATGTTGTGCTGAGTCCCATTCTCAGTTTTCCCAATACTGTTCAAATCCCCTTTGGAAGAATTCTGACTTTTTTGTCAGACTCCCATTCAAAAAGAGCGAAGACGTTAACCCCACAAAAGCCAGTCACTCTGGTATGAATCCTGAACATCTTGCTCTAGCCCAAAAAGAATGTGCCGAACTCCTTGCTCAAGGACTCATTGAGCCTTCAGATTCTCAGTGGGCATGTGAAGCCTTTTATGTCAACAAAAGATCTGAGCAAACCCGAGGAAAGCTACGGCTTGTCATCAACTATCAGCCTCTGAATAAATTCCTTCAGGATGACAAATTTCCTCTCCCTCATAAAAACTCCCTTTTCACCAGCCTTGCTCAGGCTAAAATTTACTCAAAGTTTGATCTTAAAGCGGGATTCTGGCAGATAGGAATTCACCCTGATGATCGTTTCAAAACTGGGTTTTGTATTCCTAATCAGCATTTCCAATGGATTGTTGTTCCATTTGGTCTCAAAACTGCACCATCACTTTTTCAAAAAGCTATGTGCAAAATTTTTCAGCCCATCCTGCCAAATGCCCAAATCTACATTGATAATATCCTCTTGTATAGTGCTGATGAGGATTCCCATTGCGAACTCCTCCAGCAATTTACTGAGATCGTTCGAAAGCATGGGATAATGCTCTCTCAGAAAAAAATGATTCTTGCCCAGAAAGAGATTGAATTCTTGGGCATGCATCTCAAAGAAGGAACTTATTGTCCTGGTCCTCATCTTGCTGAAGAACTCCTTAAGTTCACTGACGAAAACCTCACTATCAATCAGGTGCAGTCATTTTTGGGTTTTGTCAATTATCTAATGGACTTTGTTCCAAAGATATCAAAAGCCCTTTATCCTCTCCAAAGAATGATAAAAAAGAATGCACCGCCATGGGGACCTAAACAGACAAAAGCAGTAACCTTCTTAAAGAAAATTCTCCAGCACCTCCCTCCATTGCAAATCCCTTCTATTGGAAAGAGAATTCTCCAAACTGATGCCAGTGATAAATATTGGGCAGCCATTCTTTTTGAAGAAATTAATGGTCAGCGATGAATCTGTGCTTGCAAAAGTGGACGTTTCACCCAGGCAGAAATGCACTATCACTCCACTTTCAAGGAGATCCTTGCAGTCAAGTATGGAATCAAAAAATTTGAATTCCATCTCATAGACATCATTTTCTTGTTGAAATGGATATGTCCTCCTTCCCTCAAATGCTCAAGTTCAAACAGATGCAAATTCCCCATCCCCAACTTCTGAGGTAGGTAGAATGGTTTTCCAAATATTCTTTTGATGCCAAACACATTGTAGGAAAGAGAAATGTTCTTGCAGATTTTCTGTCAAGACCGAAAGAACCAGTTTCCTCCATCAACATGTACGTCAGAAAAGAACCCTTGAGTTCTACATTTCATGCTGTCAACATGCGTGAAAATTAGTGGAATGATCATCAATATCCTCCAGAAATTCCAGATTTAATTGCACGCAATGAGCTTACTCCCAGCTTGCCATGGTATTTTTGGCATTATCATTACCTGGTTTATAGCAGATATGTTGGATTAATGCTAGGACCTACGGGTCTTCACTATCATTATCCTTTCATTCATCCCCTCCGATGGTCGCTAGATGACGAGTTTCCAGAAGAACTCAAATGGATGTTTTGGTATTTTTTTCAACTTGTATACTGTTGCCATAGAATTTTCCACAGACAAAATTATCAGAGTTCTATCTAGAGCTCTTACGGGAGATTTCTCAAATCAGAAGTGTCTCACTGAATTGCTCACGTGGTTTCAACCCATTGAGGCATGGAGAAACCTCTTCAAAAGGCAGCAACGAGTTGGAAGGCCAGAACCTGAAAGACACACCATGGTGATTTTTCACAAACCATGGACTTTTATTAGCTCAGCCGGAGATGCAAGACATGAACCCTCTCAGGTTGGTACATCTACATACAAACCTAAAATCAATGACCAGGTGTTCCGAGTTCACAAGACACTCCCCAGATCTGTCTATGATATTTTCGCTGAATTTCGAGGACTTCAGAGGATACTCTGCCAGGAAAATCGTACTATCCCTCCAGAGGTATGGCCACATTATGCTACAAATCTGTCATGGGATAGGCCTTGCACTCATTCGATGACCTTTGAAGCTCTTGAAGAATACAGACAGAATAATCCTCGGGTAGCAATGGATACTGACACCCAACACACTCATGCTCCAAACACTCAGGACTCATGGGGAATCCCTCTTTCACAAGACCCATATTCCCAAGATCCATATTTCCCTTAGCTCGTTTTTCCACAGGCGAATATTCCATCAGATATTCCGTCCAGTTCTACACAGTCATCATGACACCATCATCGACTCTACCGGCAAGATCCCCAAGATCCTGTCACAATGGAAGATATCTTGTCTGGAGAAAGGCATGCGGAACAGGAACGACTTTTGCGTGATTTTCAAAGACAAAAAGATGGTCCAAGCAGTTTTGATGATTCCATTGACAACTCAGAAGAAGGGATCAATTTCAAACTGTAGGCGGCGCCGAAAGTCTTTATGTGTCATGTCTGTGTTATGTTTGTATTTATGTGCGTGAATAATTGGCCAAAGCTTGTGTGGGTCACAAGACATCGTCCGGTCAAAAAATGTCATTTTCGGTACTGTAGCGCATTGTAACGCACTGTTCATTACTGTAGCGTACTGTTTGTCACTGTAGCAAATCACTGTAGCACGTCACTGTTCACCCGGAGACAACGGACCGAAAAGTTCGCGGATTCGGTGAAATTTTCTGCAGAATGACCAGAGGACTTGTCCTTATGTGTGTGTCTCTTCCGCCTAATCGCCTATATAAGGCAAAGGGTTGTAAGCGTTTTGGGCAGAGTTTGCCTTCAATAAAAATCAGTGTGAAGTTTGTGTTGTAATGAGTTTCTAAATTCTCTCTCTTCTCTCCAAGCATGATTCTATAGAGGCAGATTCATTTTGTTAATTTGATAGTGCGATTTGGTTTAGTATGCTCTACACTTGCCACATTGTGGAACCTGTGTATCAGAAATATCTGATGCCTCAAGGGTTGAGCTTCAAGTTTTGAACCTGAAAGCTAAAAGGCAGTCCCCTAAAATTGGCCAGGAGTGTCGCGTGTTGTGGGGATAACATACTTGCTTCAGCTTCAGGGCTTGGCTCCTTGGTTATCAATACACACACACACACACACACACACACACACACACACTTCTCAAGCTATATCGACTATGACACATTTACTTTGAACTTTGCCTATTATAACATACTTACCCTAATCTTTTTCTTATAACATTAAGAACCTTTAAATTTTATTTATACGACATATTTGTCGCCCGTCAAGGTTTAGCCAAATGAATTTTCGGGCAAAATAGGCTCATTTTTATTTGACTTAGGCAAAGTGGACGTTGTGCCATCACAGTTTGCTTTCCTACATCTATATATTTTTTAACAGCGATACGGCATATAGATAAAATTTTTGGGATTTTTGGTGTACATAAAAAAAAATCTAAGGTAAGCGCGTCACAGTTTAAAGGTTTTGAAAGCTTAAAATAATTAGGCAACAAATTATAGATAATAATTTAGTATGTGATGAGGGATAACCTTGTTTTTCGTTCATTTATCATTGGAAGTGATATAAGTGATCATTTTAAAATATGTATTTTTTTCATTCATTTTCAACAAATCAAATTGAAAGGACCGTGGAAGAAATTAAATCAAGCATCACGGAGTACCACCATACAAAGGCATTCATCATTTCTGCTCATGCGTCCTCTTTGAGAAACTTGGGAAAGAGTACCAAAAGAGCATATGAGCAAGGAACGTCGGTCAATCTCAACGTCCTGCCGAGGAATACTAATCCATTGTTGGAGGAAACGAGGAAAGATTAGAACCTGCAACCTGTTGTCATACCATGATGTCCACCGATGAAAGAGGAAGTAGAAAACTTGCCCCAACTCAGTTGAGTTCTGCTGCAACGGAAGATGTGAGCTAGAGAATCCAACGGGATGGCAGATAAGGTGCTGCATGATAACACTTCTCGGGCGAGAAGTGCTTCTAGTAGGGAAATAGATTTTTCAGCTTTTGTTTTGGAGTAGAAGTTGAATTTTCAGCTTCGACTTCAAAAGTTGATTTCTGATAGAAAAATGCGTTTGACAAGGATAAAAAAAGAAAATATTTGAAATATTATTAAAAAAATGGTTTGATACCAATAATGGGAGTCGCTTCACTATGATAAGGATACATATGTATCCACGATTGCAAATTTGTTAATTATGCGTTTTCATATATATTCTGTACCATATATGTATGGTATATGAAACAAAAACTTGCACCCATGTATTGTCTTCCCTTCCAGTCTGATACATGAATACTAATTCAATGCATGTATCAATAACCGATGACTGGCGGAGGCCGGCCCCGCGAGAATAACTTCTTGAATGGAGAAGTAAAAAAATTTTACTTTTGAAAATTGACCAAAAATCTTGCCAGAAGTAGAAAATTCTACCATAAGTCAATTTTTTTTACCAAATGGCTTTCTATTTCAGATTGGATTTTACCAAACGCATTTCCCTGCCAGAATGACTCCCTACTAGAATGACTTCTGGCAGGGAAATGGAAAAAAATGTTACCATACAGCACCTAAGCATCAAACGCAAGCCGAGGTCGAGGCTACTTCTCCTCGGATCAAAGGCGCAAGGCAAGCTGCACTGGCGAGAGTCTGCTCAAGAAGGTCTCCTTGCCAGTTAGCCAACAAGAGCTGGAAAAGAAGGTGGAAGAACTACATCTGACGCCGCCTCGAAAACTTTATCAGAAGACAATCAGCTCTTGCATGCTGTGAGTTGCCAATAGAATCTTAAGACAGGATGGAAGATTCGGCGAATTGTTTGAAAACTTTTGGAGGCAATGATGATGATTCATTGCACACCCAATGATATTCTATATGCCCAAATGGATGATATCCTCTCTCTTTTAGTCAAATGCCCGAGGAGTTCTTGAATCGTTTCATGAGCAACATGATGAGATCATAATCTTGGCATCCTTGTTGATAGTTAAGGTTATGATAACACTTCTGGCCAACTTCTCAACTTCTAATTAGAAATTAATATCTCTACTTCTTCTCAAAAGCAGAAGTTGATTTTTCCACTTCTGCTCCAGATTAACTTCTAATCAAAGAAATTCGTTTGGCAACGATTGAAAATTTTTAGTTTTGAAAAATTATTAACAAAATTTTTACGGTAGGGGCGGTCGACAGCCGGCGACAACCAACCACAGGAGGCAACGATGATCGGTCGAGACTTGTGTGATTAAAGAAGTGATTCTGGAGTCGAAAGTAAAAAATTTTAACTTTTCAAAGTTTGCCAAAAATCCAATCCGAAATAGAAAATCCCACCATAAGTCAATTTTTTACCAAACACATTTCTACTTCGAAATTGATTTTACCAAACGAATTTCCCTACCAGATTGACTTCTGGTAAGAAAATGTTTGACTAGAAGTGTTATCATGCGCTACCTAAGCAGTAGGAAGGTGAGATGCAACTTAGAGCTATACCTTAGCACATTAATGTGGTAGCCTTCGAAGTTTCGAACCTTGACTTGTTTGCTGCTAGCCATGGTAGCCCTTGCTCAGGGGCTTTATGCGTCGCCATTGGACATGCCCCTCGAGCAATGAAATCATGGGATGATGTTCCAAGTTTCACGGGCCGAATTCTCCCGTGCTCTTGTTAGACAAAGGGTGAAGTCTGGAGCTCTATGCTGTCGAGGTGAAGAGTGGCCAATCTAGAAGGTATTATATAGTTGGCAGGGTTTTTATGCCAAGAGTCTTAGTGAATACCGTTTTAGAGAATCTTTGAAGGCGGGGTTGGCCTCATTTGCACGAATTAGTCAGGAGCTCATGTCACTCTCCTAACGAGGTCATGACAGATTGAGACTAGTTTGTTGCACTAAAATGTCCTATTTGTCTTGCTCTTGGGACCGAATGCCTGAGCTCAATCGAGTGCGGTATGATTCTATATGACAATTTGATTCGCCGACATTGTTCTTTATTGACAATGGCTAAGAAACTGTCGGCACGCGACAAATGGTGTCGCACCTCTAACTCTACAAGTACGGGGGCATCAACACGACTGTCGTTCTACCTGAAGGACATATCCTCAAATATAACCATCATCATCCTATTATCGAAATATATACTTCCATATATATTTGATAAAAGAGTCATCTAGTTAGACGGGGCCAAATTAAATGTGTGACATTCTGAATTTCCTGCCATTTTGAGGCTATTGAATGAGAATGTACCTATCGATGTATTTCAATTTTGTCTCGCTCAGATCTGATCAATCTCGAGTAAATTGACCAAAAAGGAAAGGCTAACACATGGCAAGATACGTGGACCTAAAAAACTTGAAAAAGGAAATGACACTTTGACCATAAAGATTGTCGAGGGAACATTTAAAACCAATAAGGCCGATCAGATAACGATTAAGGAATACAATGCTAGTGTTATATGATTGGAGCACGAGTGATGCTGCTTAACCAATGTATAATTTGCAAATTTCCCTACATCGAGCTATGACGATCGAAGCTGTCGGAACTAGTGATGAACCATCGCAATTACATGACAACCAAAACCGTCTTAACTTGAGTCATCTTAAGTATGATGAGAATCACAGAGTTGATAGACATAACATCTGCAAAAGCCGCTCGTTAGTTTGGGACAAATTGAAGTTACGATCGATGGACAAATGATCACGAAATGGAAGCTCGAAATTGGCAATTGGAAATAGGGGATTCCAAATCTAGACAAGAATTTGACGTCATCTTGCTAATGATAATTTTAGATCGAAGAAGTGAAATTTCAGATTGAAAGTGCAAAATTACCATTTTGCCCCTCGACTATCTGCCTTGCCTTAAGAATTCAAGAAGGATAAAATGGTCATTCTATCTACACCATATGGCTGCCAAAAATTCATATTCATGGAGTCAAAGATAGGTCAAAGCTTTGAGTTTTTTTTTTTGGATATGTCACACGTCAACCAACGAAGGTCCTAAGCATTAATTACCCCCACCAAATCAAGTCTTGTCATTTAATCTCAATAATTTGTGTGAAACAGTCAAAGACCATCTTCAGCCATGTATAGCCTCCCCTCAATTTCCTTTGATTTTTTTCTCCATTTTTCTCTTTGCTAAAAAATGCCCAAAAGACAGGTTTCTGCCCGCCGATTCGGTCTGCTGGCCGGCCACTTTCCGGTGCTGCCTTGCTGTGCTCTGACCACCAGAAGCAATATTAAAGTGTCCTTGACAAGTTTCAAGCAATGGTTTGTCAATTGGTTGAGTGGTTTTTCCCGACCAGCACTTAGACCAAAACTGGACAAACTTCGCGCGAGCCGGGGTAAGGCTTCCGTTCTTCCTGTTAGAGACTCCGATTGGCCTCAAATTTTTTAGGAGATCTTCATAACATCTAATAATCAAGTTGGATAGTTTGTGATTGTAAGTTTGGTGGTGTTAAAATAGATTTTCATGGTTGACTGTGGATGATTAAAACTGGACAGATTCTGACCGTGTGAGAACCGTGTGGAATCCGGGCTGTTAAGAGGTCTTTGGAGTGTCGTTCAACTTCAAATCTTTTGGTAAGATTTCTAAACACATAAATTAAGGTCCTAACAAGTTTGTTTGTGAAGAATTGAGGCTTAAGGTTGAGTTATAGCTTGATTATGCTAGTTGAACCGAAAATCGGTTCTATTTTGTGGGTGAACCCTATTTTGGCCGGTTCTATGGGGATAAATTAAAGGGTATTGTGACTTCAAATTGACTCATAATATCCTATAAGATATGATGTGAGGTGTTAATGGGGAGTATGTGAAGTGGATTGAGAGTTAGAAGTGAATTTTGAGCAAAATTGGTGTATAAACCTCTAAGTTGTATCTTGCCTTTTGTGTGGCCATATGAACCGAACATATTGAGGATTTGTGGGAGTGTTGATATGCGTACAAATGATTGATAAGGCGTCTTGAATTGTCGATTATGTGGCTAATGAGAAATTGGGTTAATGAAAGTGAGAATTCAATGGCTTTTGATCCAAGATTGGTGAACCTTTCTAGGTTGACGAGAGATTCTTGGGGATTGCATACTTGTGGCATTGAGGAGAGTCACTTGGTGTGAGATTTTACAAATTGATCCAGGTAAGTGCTTCCTAATCCTTTATCTAAATGCTAGAACACTACTGGACGATCTATTGAATGAATTGAATGACAAGTGAAATCTATGATTTGAATTGTGTATTATGATGACATTGTGAACTCAATGAGAAAGACAATGAGAATACCGATTGGTCCGTGACCCCAGTGGTATCGAATGGTGATGAGCTCGAATAACATTGAGAATACCGATTGGCCTATGGCCTCAGTGGTATCAACTGGCTGCGAGCCTCAAAAGTACCGATTGGCCCGTGGCCTAGTGGTAGAAATGACTAAAAGTCATTACAACATCGATTGGCCTATGGCCCCATTGATGTTAGTTGGCAAAAGTGCCAGAGGAGTACGTGGGTGAATGTGAAAGTTGTAATAATTGTGTATCAAATTATGTGTTGCTTGTGCAATGAGCTTGAGACCCTGAAGTTGAGTGTGATTGATTGTATAGCTTATCCATGCCTGGCTATTGATATTCATGTTTTGTTGATGCCATGTGCTATTGCATTGATGCATGCTTGCATTTTGGTGGCATTTGTATGTGGTTTGGAGGGACTGGCGTTGAGGTATAGGTTTAGGTTGCACTTTCTGATATGTCGATTTCACCCCGTAGTAGGACAAACTTTTCGAACCCCAAGCCGTAACTATGCTGCCAATCCGACTGGGCGATCCAAAGGAGATGACCCCCTTTTTTGATGAATTTCCCGCTAGGAAGGGTATTGTGTATGTAAGGAAGTGCACGACTGTCTGGGTAGACGAGGGTAAACTGGAGTTACAGCCCCACCGCTTCGAGGCATGGTACCATCAATTGGGAAATAACAACTTGATGGGACCTCTACTGCCAGATGATGTTCCAATGAAGGTGGTTATGAATTGGTGTCATCCATCCCGACCAGAGATCGAGTTGGAGAACTCAGCATTAGTGGGAAGTTCGAGGAACATACTTGAAGAGTTGAAATCTCCACCGCCTTCAGAGGAAAACATGAATTACATTGAGATTTCGACCGATGCGGTCGAGGCCACCGACGAGGACAACGAAGCAAGAGCTGAAGAGGAAATCGAGGAAGACACTGAAGAATCTTTTGAGGAGGTACCATCTGAGACTTTTTTTTACTATAACCCAGACGATGAGGAGGAGGACGAAAATGACGATTCAAGCGGTTCATCCGAGTAGCTGAATGAAGGGGTTTAGGTGAAATAGGAATTAAGAATCATTTTGGTGTTAGGCTTTGAGGAAGGTGAAGTGGTAACCTTTAGACCATAGGTCTTAGTTCTTTTTTCCTACCCAGTGTGCGGCTTTATTTTTTTTTTGTCTTTTCCCTTCTATCATTTGTACTAGATTTGTGCGGGATGTATAAATGGGTGTGCTTTTGAATCATTCTAAATTTTCTTTTTATTTCTTTTTGTACGGAGATGTTTGTATCACCTTCTGCGTACACATTTCATGTCGTACTAGGCCGTGTGAGGTTTCTGGATAGTTACTAGCCTGAGGAGGATGTAATAAGTTCCAAGGGACGCGGGGCGTTACATCCCCGTTGAAGTGGTATCAGAGCAAGGTTACCAAGATTATAGTAGATTGATGATTGGAGTAATAAGGAGTAGAGAAATTCGGGTGATTGGGGTAGTGAAACCCTAGAGGGAGTCGTTAGAGTCAAGCATGAATGCATGGCATATGAATGGCGCATGTGATTGGCATCTTGAAATGGCATGACTGCGGTGAGTTTACGGGGTTCAAGCTTTGCGCTTAGTACGTTGAATTGTTATGGATGGTGGTTTGATGAGTGAATTATTACCTCCGACTATACTAAGTTGCAGTTGAGTTTGAACTTGAGGTATGGATTTGTATCCCTGACTGATGTGCTCATGAGAATGCCTGAGTGACTGGTTGTTATTTTATGACTGCTGCTTTGTTGAGTAACATAGAAGTAATGAGAATTGAGTAAGTGACTTAGGTCTCTGATTCCATGGTGGAATTATAGTGACTCAAGTAAGCTAAGGTGAGCAAGTATGAGCAATAGACCTAGAAGGCTAAGAAGCGGAGCTTCTAGTTCTAGAGCCCAGCAGTTGAGGATTTGAGAATGGATGGAGTCGTAAGGGCATTGTAACAAATTGGCGAGCTGATGGGAAAGGAAGCTCAAGATAGAGTGGCTGCAGCTCTTAGACAAGCAGAAGATAAAGCTGAGATTATAGCTCATGCTGTTGAAACTACGGTGGCAGCTGTGAATATGGTAAATAGAAATAATGCCCATGGTGCTGAAGTTGGGAATGCTCAAGGTGATGTTAATGCCAATAGACCAATGAGTCATTTTGTTGAGCAGTTTATAAAACTGAAACCGACCTAGTTTGATGGCACTGGAGATCCTGATCTAGCACCAAGATGGATTGAGAATTCGAAAAAGCTTTTGGAGTGTTGAGATGCACTGATGAAGAGAAAGTGATACTAGCTGTGTATCAGCTAGAGGGAACTGCACACAATTGGTGGAGTGCCTCAAAGGAAGGAGTATTTCCTGAAGGTACGGCCTTGACTTGGGCTGCCTTCACTGCTGCTTTCAATGACAAGTACTTTTCTGAGACGACACGTAAGAGAAAACGAGTGGAATTTTAGCAGTTGCAATAGAATCAGCTGATTGTGGATCAGTACGAAGCCGGGTTCGCAAGACTGTCGAGGTATGCACCAAGGTCAGTGGAAGATCCGCTCGAGAAAGCACAAAGGTTTCGGGATGGTTTGAGATCAGAGATTTGCACTAGAATAATAATAGTGAACTTGAGGACATACCGAGAGATTTATGAGAGGAGCTAGAGGATCGATAGGGACATCAAGGAAGGAGGCGTTACTTCTATATCGTGATTAACTCCTTTGAGAGATAATCAGCAGTTGGGAAAAAGGCCGATGGTGAACAACCGACGATTTATTCCTCCGATTCGAAGAAACATCGGAAAACCGCCAAACCAGTCAAACTGGTATTGTCGTAATTGTGGAAGGAGGCATGGAAGTGGTCCTTGCCCTACTAGGTTAGGATCATGTTATAGATGTGGTCAGTTGGGCCACCAGATGAAGAATTGTCCGAATCAGGCTCTAGGAAACCAAGCTCAAGGACAAAGACTACAGGCTGGATAGCTAGCGGTAACCCCATGGAACGAGCAGAATTGACCACTAGCTCAAGGAAGAGTGTACGCTGTAGCACGTAGAGAGGCATAGGGAGCTTATGGCGTGGTCACAAGTATGATTTATTTATGTGACCAAGTTGCCTATGCTTTATTTGATCCCGGGGCTTCGCATTCCTTTATATTTGCTCAGTTTGCTGATCTAGTGGGAGTAGAGCTGAAGCTACTGAGTGTGCTGTTGCATGTTGCTACACCATTAAAGGATAATGTGTTAGTTTCGCTAGGCTGTGCGGATTGTAAGATAGTGATTGGGGGTAGTGAGGAAAGGATAGATTTGGCAGTGCTACCTATGTATGATTTTGATGTGATTATTGGCATGGATAGGTTAGGGAAATAAAGGGCTGTAGTTGATTGTGGTAATAGAATAATTCGTTTCTATCCGGAAGATCGCCCTAGTTTTGAATTTGCAGGAAGTCGGGGAGGAACCTCGATTCCTTTAGTTTCGTCACTTGAGGCGACTAAGTTGTTGAATGAAGGATGTCAAGCCTATTTGGCTGTTATAGTTGACACAACGGTTAAGGAACCAAAGTTGGAAAGTATAGCGATGGTACGTGAGTTTTCTAATGTCTTTCCTAAAGAATTGCTAGGATTACGACTTGAGAGAGAAATTGAGTTCGTGATTGAGTTGGCACCTGGAACGGAGCCAATCTCGAAGGCACCGTACAAGATGTTCTTATCTGAGGTAAAAGAGCTAAAGGTACAAATACAGGAGTTAATAGATAAAGGGTTCATAAGGCCGAGCGCGTCACCGTGGGGAGCGCCGGTGTTGTTCGTAAGAAAGAAGGATGGATCCTTGTATTTATATATAGATTACAGACAGCTGAACCAAGTAACTATCAAGAACAAGTATCCCTTACCGAGGATAGATGATTTGTTTGATCAGCTGCAAGGAGTATCGGTATTTTCTAAAATAGATTTGAGGACTAGTTATCACCAGTTGAGGATTAATAAGGAGGATATACCAAAAACTGCCTTCCAAACGAGATATGTGCATTACAAGTTTACGGTTATGCCTTTTGGTTTGACTAATGCCCTTGCTGCATTCATGGATTTGATGCATCGAGTGTTTAAGGAATACTTGGATCAGTTCGTCATCGTTTTTATAGACGACATCCCGATTTATTCGAAGAGTAGCGAGGTGCATGAGGAACATTTGAGGGTAGTCTTGCAAACCTTGAGTGAGCATTCGCTTTACGCTAAGTTTAGCAAATGTGAATTTTGGTTGAGTAAAGTAGCTTTCCTTGGTCATGTAATATCTGGAGAAGGAATTTCCGTGGATCCTTCAAAGATTGAAGTAGTGATGAAATGGCCTAAACCTACGATGGTTACTGAGGTTAGAAGTTTTCTGGGATTAGCAGGTTATTATAGACGATTCGTGGAGAAATTCTCGTCTATAGCCACTCCGTTGACAAGGCTAACGAAGAAGGACATGAAGTTCGAATGGACTGATAAATGTTAAAGAAGTTTCTAAGAACTTAAGCACCGATTGACGACCGCACCAGTGTTAATCATTCCTTCTGGACTTGGAGGTTATGTGATATATAGCGGTACTTCGCTAAAGGGATTAGGGTGTGTGTTGATGCAACATGGAAAAGAGGTTGCTTATGTCTCACAACAGTTGAGACCTCATGGGATAAACTATCCGACGCACGACTTGGAATTAGCAGCTATCACCTTCTCACTAAAGATTTGGAGACACTATTTATGTGGTGAAATATTTCAAATTTATACAGATCATCATAACTTGAAGTATCTGTTTTCGCATAAAGAATTGAATATGAGACAGCGGCGATGGATGGAGTTACTCAAGGACTATGACTGAGAAATTTTGTATCATCTTGGAAAGACGAATAGAGTCGCGGACGCGCTTAGCCAGAAATCAAGTATTGCGCTCTTATTGGTTAAAGGATGGCCCTTGTTAGAGAAATTAAGGGATTATGAGTTTAAATTGGAAGTTTGCCTATTTTCAAGTTTAGTGGCAACCTTGAGAGTTGAACCTGAAATTCAAGAAAGAATAAAGGCTTTACAATCTACGGATCCGGAGATTCAAAAGATTCTCGAGATGGACGCCACGAAAAAGAAACCTGAGTTTCAAGTGACAGAAGATGAGATTTTGAAGTTTCGTGGACGTTTATGTGTTCGTGGTAATGAGGAACTGAAAGAAAAGATTTTGTCAGAAGCTCACAAGAGCAACTATAGTATTCATCCAAGTAGCATAAAGATGTATCAGAATCTACGACATCACTATTGGTGGAAAGGAATGAAGGTGGATGTAGCTAACCATGTGGTGAAGTGTTTGACATGTCACCAGGTGAAAACTTAGCATTGTAAGCCTGAAGGATTGTTACAACCTCTAGAAATTCCCGAGTGAAAATGGGAACATGTGATGATGGATTTTATGATGGGATTGCCAAGGAGTCGAAAAGGTCACGACTCAATTTGAGTAATCGTGGATAGACTAACCAAGTTAGCACATTTTATACCCATGCGAAAGGATTTTTTCATGGAAAAGTACGCAAAATTGTATATGCATCAAGTTGTGCGATTGCATGGAGTCTCAGTTACGATTACGTCGGATCGAGATCCCAAGTTTACAGCAAACTTTTGGAAGAGTTTTCAGGAGGCTTTGGGAACTAGATTGCAATTCAGTGCGGTGTATTATGCACAGACTGATGTATAGTAAGAAAGGACAATTCAGACGCTCGAGTATATGTTGCGAACTTGCGTTATAGATTTTAAAGGTGGATGTGAGGATCAACTACATCTAGTGGAGTTTGTATACAATAATAGTTACCAGGAAAGCATTGGTATGACACCGTTTGAAGCACTTTATGGTAGAGCTTGCAGAACGCCTATATGTTAGGATAAAGTTGGATAAAGGAGTATAACAGGCCCTAAATTAGTGGAACAGACTGTTGAGGCAATTAAAGTCATTAGAGAAAGGCTGAGAATGGCACAGAGTCGACAAAAGAGCTATGCTGATAGAAGACGCAAACCATTAGAATTTCAGGTTAGCAATCATGTTTTCTTGAAGGTATCACCAATGCATGGATTGTCTTGATTTGGGAAAAAGGGAAAATTGAGTCCGAGATATGTAGGTCCTTTTGAAATTCTGGAGCGAATTGGGACTTTGGCCTATCGACTCGCCTTACCGCCAAACTTGTCGCAGGTACACAATGTGTTTCATGTGTCAATGTTAAGGAAGTATGAATTAGATTCGACTCATGTTCTGGATTTTGAAACCATTGAAATTGACGACAAGGTATCGTATGTGGAAAAGCCTATTAGAATTGAAGATCGAAAGGAGCAAGTATTAAGAAATAAGACGATTCCGTTAGTCAAAGTGATCTGGGAGTATCACAAGACTGAATGAGCTACTTGGGAAAGCGAAGAAGCTATGAGATGTCAACCCCCCATTTGTTTGGATTGTTCACCCCCTTTTGTTTGGATAGTTGAGTTATTATAAATTTCGAGAACGAAATTTTTGTAAGGGGGGAGAATTGTGGCATTCTGAATTTTCTGCCATTTTGAGGCTATTGAATGAGAATGTACCTATCGATATATTTCAGTTTTGTCTTGCTTAGATCTGATTAATCTTGAGTAAACTGACCAAAAGAGAAAGGCTAACGCATGACAGGATACGTGGACTTAGAAAACTCGAAAAAGAAATGACGCTTTGACTATAAGGATTATCGATGGAACATTTAGAACCAATAAGGCCGATTAGATAACGATTAAGGAATACAATGCTAGTGTTATACGATTGGAGCACGGGTGATGCCGCTTAACCAATGTATAATTTGCAAATTTCCCTAAATCGAGCTATGATGATCGAAGCTGTGACATTCTGATTTCTTGTCATTTCGAGACTTATCAATGATAATGTATCCAACGTGTATTTCAGTCTTATCTCGCTCAGATTTGATTAATCTCGAGTTAACTGATCAAAAGAAAAAGGCTGACGCAAGACAAGGTACATGGACCTAGGGAACTCAGATAGGACATGGTACTTTGACCATAAGGATTGCCGAGGGAGTATTTAGAACCATTAAAGGCTGATCTAAGAACGATTAAGGAATGCATTGTTAGCATTATACGATTGGAGCGCGGGTGATGTCGTTTAACCAATGTATAATTTGTAAAATTTTCCTAAATCGAACGGTGACGATCAAGACCGTCGGAGCTAGTAATAGACCCTCGCAATTACATGACAACCAAAGTCACCATGAACTGACGAGCCCTAAGTGTGATGAGAATCATAGAGTCAATACACGTAACGTCTGCAAAAACTGCTCGTTAGCTCGAGGAAGTCTAAAATTACATTTGACAGAGAATGACTCAAGGATGAGTCTCGAAATTGGAAAATGAAAAATAAAGAATTTCAACATTCTAACTGAATTGGACGTCGCCTCATCGATGGAAATTTGAATTGAAAAAATGACATTCCGAACAATGAGAATAAAATTACCGTTTTGCCCCTCAAGGTTGACTTTGCCTTGCTAAATGAAGAAGGGCAAATTGGTCAATTGAAAATCCCCTAGGCAGCCGAAAATGGGAGTGTTCAATGACCATTGGATGATCAAAATAATTGATATAGAGACAAGTGTCATTAGATGGTAGAATGGCATTAATGTATAGCTACCATTCTTCATAGTTGACCACCCAAAATTTGTGTATAGCCTCATTCTTCCCCTTGTTCAGTCGAAAACTCACTCTCTCTCACCATTCTTCTTCTTCTTCTTCTTCTTCTTCTTCATTCTTTCTTTTTCCTCAACGAAGCTTCGTCCCGACAATCGCTATAGCCTCCTTTGCCGTCCACAACCGCCGCCTCCGACGACCACCACAGCTCGCACCGGCCACCAACTTCAACCTTAACCTCTTGCCGACAACCTCCAAGTGGTGGCTCGGCCGTTGGATACCGGTGGAGCTTCGACCAGCCGCTTTTTCAAAATTGGACAGATTTAAGTGAAGCCGAGGGTAAGTCTTCGTTCGGCTTCTTTAGGACTTCGTTTCGCTTCAAATTTTCGGTGGTGATTTCTTAACATGTTGTACTAAGATTGGCTGAGCTGAGATGGTAGATTTGATGGAGTTTGGAAGGGTGACATGGCTATTTTGTGATGGTATTCTGTTGAGCAGAATCTGACCGACGGTAGACTTGAGGGAACTAGAGTTGTTCGCGGGCTTTCGAACGTCAACTCACCCCAAAATTTTCGGTGAGACTCTATTACACATAGAACTATACGTTGGCAAGTGAATTATGTGAAGAATTAAAGTTTAAGGTTGAGATATGGGCTGATTAGTGGAGTATAGGGCAAAACCGAAATTTTCTTATTTCGGTTTGAGCAAACCGAGTTCTTAAGGGGCTATTTAGGGTGTCGCCTTGTTTTAATTTTGTCGTTAAGAATTTTTAGGATGTTAATTGAGAGGTTATTGAGGTGTATCCTCCGTGATTTGACGAATTGGATGATAAAATTGACTAATTGGTTGAATTCCCCAAGGTTACGCGACTGCCCTTTTTTTTTACTCTTAGGACCGAATACTTAGAGTGACTTAGGAGGAGATTTTTGCTGAATTAAGCCTAAAGTAAGGAGTCCCTAAATCTTGATTAGGAGGATAGGCATCTACTGGATGAATTGGATTCAAATTGGGTGAATTTTCGTGAGTTTATTGTGTAATTGTTCAATGTCAATCATTGTGGTTTGGTGAATGCGAGTATGCTTGTTTAATGCATATACCTTGTATCGAATGCCATTCTGTGAGTGATGAAATTGGTTGATTCGCATGCCGTAGACTCTTAGCTCGATGAATGAGCTTGTACTCGTGAAGTCTTGAAATAGAGGGGGATTTGGTGTGCTTAAGAACTTTGATACCCTGATGTGTTGAGACGCGGGGTTGTATTGAGTTGTATCCTGAGGCATTGAGACGCGGGATATGTAAACATGTGTTGACATAAGCTTGGAATGACATTTGAAACTTGAGGCGTTTAACGCGTGTTTACGTTTATAATGGTCTGAGGCATTGTGATGCGGACCAAGCTTGAGGCGTTTGACGCGGGCATGAACTATGAGATGATTATGGATGATGGAATGTACGACTTGACATTGTGTTTCCATGCCTGACTTGAGTTATAAGTTATGTTGATACGCTTGTATGATTATCAACCATTTATTTCCATGACATTTTACGACTGATGTTAGCCTTATATTGTTGGGAGTGTTCTTGTTCATTATCTGTATTTATATCTGGGTGTACTGTCAACCTAACTTAGAGTTAGAACTCAGCTTATTGAGATGTAAATATCACCCCGTCGTAGGATCTTACTTTTTCAGACCCTAAACCTTGAAGGATGTTACCGACCCGCTTAGGCGATCCTAAAGAGATAAGCGCCTATTTTGACGAGTTTCTGGACAATCGGAGTACCATTTATGTTAGGAAGTGTACCATAGCTTGGGTCGACGAGGGAGGTAAGGACTGGAAACCACATAGGTTCGAGGCCTGGTTCTATAGAGTAGGTGAGGTCACGACAGGTACTTTGAAGTCCACCGAAGTCCCTCGTGGAGCCGTACCCAGCTGGTGTCATCCTAATCGAGAGGAGGTGGAAGTAGAGGTGTCCGTAGCAGGATCGAGGAATATACCGGAGAAGACCCCTACCCTAGAGGACATTGACGATGTGATAGAGATCTCTGCGTCTGAGGATGAGCTAGAGGATGTTATGGCGGACGACTCATTGGATGTGCGTTTTGAGACCATCTCGGACAATGAGCCAAACGAGGACGTAGACAAGACAGACGGAACTAGTGGTTCGACTTAGGGGTTTTCTGACCTTATTTAATAGTCTTTTGCTAGTGACCCTCGTTGGTTTGTAATCTTTTGGGGACTTCAAATTTTCGTTGTCTCTTGGTTGAATCCCAATCGCCCCGACCTGTTTGCAGGATTAGCTTATCTACGTCTTTTGCGAAAACTCTTGATTTTGTTCTATTTATATTTAAGTGTTTCGCTATCCCAGTGTTTCTCCATTTGGACTTGTACGGAGTTTACAATTATTTCGTTTTCGCATGCTTAATTACATCATGCATCTCTCGATAAGTAAGTCCTAGGCTTTGCAAGTAGTCGCGAAGAGAGTTGCGCGCTCGTGTTTGAAGGCACGGGGCGTGACAGAAGCCGTCGGAACTAGTGATGAACCCTTGCAATTACATGACAACCAAAGCCGTCGTAACTTGAGTCGTCCTAATTGTGATGAGAATCACAGAGTCGATATGCGTAACGTTTGTAAAACCAGCCCGTTAGTTCGAGACAAACTGAAGCTATGATTTACGGACTAATGATCACGAAATTGAAGCTCGAAATTGGCAATTGGAAATAAAAAATTTCAAATCTAGACAAGAATTTGAAGTTATCTCGCTAATGGTAATTTCAAATTGGTAAAGTGAAGTTTCAAACTGAAAGTGCAAAATTACCATTTTGCCCCTCGACCATTTACCTCGCCTTAAGAATTCAAGAAGGACAAAATGGTCATTATATCTACACCATATGGTTGTCAAAAATTCATATGCATGGAGTCAAAGATGGGTCAAAGCTTTGAGTTGTATTATTTGGATATGCCCATGTCAACCAATGAAGGCCCTAAGAATTAATTTCCCCCACCAAATCAAGTCTTGTCATTTAACCTCAATAATTTATGTGAAATAACTTGTCAAAGACCATCTTCAGCCGTGTATAGCCTCCCCTCAATTTTCTTTGATTTTTCTCTCCATTTTCCTCTCTGCCGAAAACTACCTAGAAGACTGGTTTCTGCCCGCCGGTTCGATATGCTCACCGGCCACTTTCCAGCGACGTCTTGCCGTGCTCCAACCACCATAAGCAAGATTAACGTGTCCTTGACAAGTTTCAAATGGTGGTTTGTCAATTGGTCGAGTGGTTTTTCCCGATCTGCCCTTAGACCAAAACTGGACAGAATCTACGCGAGCTGGGATAAGGCTTTCGTTATTCCTCTTAGAGACTCCGATTGGCCTCAAATATTTTAAGAGATCTTCATAACATCTAGAACTCAAGTTGGATGGTCTGTGATTGCATGTTTGGTGGTGTTAAAATAGGTTTTCATGGCTGATTATGGATGATTAAAACTGGACAGATTCTGACCATGTGAGAACCGTGTGGAATCCAGGCTGTTCAGAGGTCTTTGGAGTGTCGTTCCGCTTCAAATCTCTTGGTGAGCTTTCTAAACACATAAATTAAGGTCATAGCAAGTTTGTTTGTGAATAATTGAGCTTTAAGGTTGAGTTATGGCTTGATTATACTAGTTGAACCGAAAATCAGTTCTGTTTTGTGGGTGAATCCTATTCTGGCAGATTCTGTTAGGTGTTAATTAAAGGGTATTGTGACTTCAAATTGACTCATATTATCCTATAAGACGTGATGTGAGGTGTTAATGGAGAACATGTGAAGTAAATTGAGAGTTATAAGTGAATTATAGGCAAAATTAGTGCATGAAACCCTAAGTTGTATCTTGCCATGTGTGTGGCCATATGAATCGAACATATTGAGGATTCGTGGGAGTGTTGATATGTGTACAAATGATCGATAAAGCGTCTTGAATTGCCGATTGTGTGGCTAATGAGAATTTGGGTTAATGTAAGTGAGAATTCAATGGCTTTTGATCCAAGATTGGTGAACCTTTCTAGGTTGACGAGCGATTCTTGGGGATCGCATACTTGTAGCAGTGAAGAGAGTCACTTGGTGTGAGATTATGCAAATTGATCAAGATAAATGTTTCCTAATCCTTTATCTGAATGCTAGGACACTGTTGGACGATTTATTGAATGGATTGAATGACGAGTGAAATTTATGATTTGAATTGTGTGTTATGATGACATTGTGAACTCAATGACAAAGACAATGAGAATATCGATTGGTCTGTGGCCCCAATAGTATCGAATGGTGATGAACTCGAATAACATTGAAAATATCAATTGGCTTGTGGCTCTAATGGTATCAAATGGCTACGAGCCTCAAAGTACCGATTGGCCCGTAGCCCCAGTGGTACAAATGACTAAAAGTTATTACAACATCGATTGGCCTATGGCCCTAGTAATATTAGTTGGCAAGAGTGCTAGATAAGTACGTGGGTGGATGTGAAAGTTGTAATAATTGTGTAACAAATTACGTGTTGCTTGTGCAGTGAGCTTGAGACTTTGAAGTTGAGTGTGATTGATTGTAGAGCTTATCCATGCTTGGCTATTGATATTCCTATTTTGTTGATGCCATGTGCTATCGCATTGATGCATGCTTGCATTTTGGTGGCATTTGTATGTGGTCTGGGGGAATTGGCGTTGAGGTATAGGTTTAGGTTCCACTTTCTAAGACGTCAATCTCATCCCGTAGTGGGACAAACTTTTCAGATCCCAAGACATAACTATGCTGCCAATCCGACTGGGCGATCCAAAGGAGATGATTGCCTTTTTTGATGAATTTCTCGCTAGGAAGGGTATTGTGTATGTAAGGAAGCGCACAACTGTCTGGGTAGATGAGGGTAAACTAGAGTTATAGCCCCATCACTTCAAGGCATGGTACCGTCGATTGGGAAATGACAGCTTGGTGAGACCTCTACTGCCAGAGGATGTTCCAATGGAGGTGGTTTCGAATTGGTGTCATCTGTCCCAACCGAATATCGAGGTGGAGAACCCATCATCAGTGGGAGGTTTGAGGAACATACCTAGAGAGTCGAAGTCTCCACTGCCTTCAGAGGAATACATGAATTACATTGAGATTTCTGCTGATGCAGCCGAGGCCACCGATGAGGACAACGAAGCAGAAGCTAAAGAGGAAATAGAGGAAGACACTGAAGAATCTTCTGAGGAGGTACTATCTGAGACTTTTTCTGACATAACCCAGATGATGAGGAGGACGACGGAAATGACGATTTAAGCGGTTCATCCGAGTAGCTGAATGAAGGGGTTTAGGTGAAATATGAATTAGGAACCATTTTGGTGTTAGGCTCTAGAGAAGGTAAAGTGGTAACTTTTAGACCATAGGTTTTAGTTCATTTTTCCTACCTGAGTGTGCGGCTTTATTATTATTATTATTATTATTATTATTTTATCTTTTTCGTTCTGTCATTTGTACTAGATACGTACAAGATGTATTAATGGATGTGCTTTTGAATCATTCCAAATTTCCTTTTTATTTCTTTTTGTACGGAGATGTCTATATCACCTTCTGTGTGCGCATTTCATATCACACAAGGCCCTGTGAAGTTCCTGGGTAGTTACTGGCTTGAGGACGATGTAATGAGCTCCAAGGGATACGAGGCGTTACAAACTGTTTGCCCAGAACTGATCCGTTGACCGGGCCCACGGTTCTGAATCGGAACCGGAACCTGAAGTTCTTAGCCTGTGCCACGCCCCGCGCTTCAGGCACGAGCGTGCAACTCCCTGCAAGCACAAACTCTCTTGAACGTCTCAGGATTCACATATATCGAGATATGCATAATATCGATAGCATGCGGAAGCGACAATATACAAACTACTCCGTACAATAATAAATGGGACCAGGGTAACGAGAACACCAATAAATAAACATAACCTCCCAACTTGTTCATACAAAAACACTAGCGGACTAAACTAGCTGGTCGGTAGGAGCCACATGATCAGTACAAAAGACGATCATCAACATCTTCAAAAAGAAACAGGGCATCGAGGCCATCATCAAAATACATCAGACTAGAAAACGGAAGCCCCTAAGTCGAGCTACTAGAGTCGTCAGTCTTCTCAGCATCCTCAGTAGGCTCGTACTCCGAGAAAGTCTCAAAGCAAATCTCCATTGTATCCTCCATCGTCTCGTTAGCTAACGGCTCCACTAGGTCATCCTCGGTAGCCTCGATCTCAATGACCTCGTCGGTGTCTTCTAGGGTTGGGGTCCTCTCAGAAACGTTCCTCGAGCCAGCTATTGACCCCTCGACCTCCACCGAATCTCGAGCGGGATGACACCAACTAGAGATTACCCCACGGGGTACCTCGGTAAGCTTCAGTGGTTCCGTAGTAACTTCCCCTACTTTCCGAGACCAAGCCTCGAACCTATGAGGCTTTTAGCTCTTTCCACCCTCGTCAACCCAGACCATAGTATACTTCCTAACTTATATGGTTCCCTGTCCGTCCGGGAACTCCTCAAAATAAGAGGACATTTCTTTCGGGTCACCAAATCTGATTGGCAGCATTCTCACGGCCTAAGATTTGGAAATGGGGTCCCACAATGGGGTGAGATTTACATCTCAGTAAGACAGGTCCTGACCCTAGGTTAGGCTGACCGTACACTCAGGTAAATGCAATCAAAGACAAAATGCACATGCAACCACATGAGGCATTTAACAGTTATTAAATAACATACGGGTACAAACAAGTGTCATGCATGCAATCATGGCACTATATCATATCATTGGAATCAAACACATATTGCTAAGCCAAATCACATTTTCCACCCTTCCAGTCCTCCTTATTTTCGCGCTCGCGTTTAGAACGCCTCAAGCTTGGTCTGCTTAAATACGCCTCAGACTGTCACATTGATAAACCCACGTAAACGCATCAGATTTTCAATTTCATTCAAGGTCTATGTCGACACATCTCAAATTTCGTCTCGCGTTTCAACGCATCGGGACATTGGCCATTTCAACCCTGCGTCTCGTACGCCTCAGGGTACCATTCAACACAAATCCCGCGCCTTAGCGCCTCAGGGTATCCATCCACACAACCCCGCGTTTCAACGCCTCAGGGTATCACAGGTTTTAAGCATGCTAAACATTATTTCATTTTCAACTTCATGATCGAATACAAGCTCATGCAACGAGCAACTCATCTACGGTATGCATGGAAATCAATCTTATCAGTCTCAAGAGGCAGTCAATTCATGGCACAAGCATTCAATAAACATTCAAGCCATCTATAGCTGTCAAAGGCGCACCAAGGCTAATCACACCATAAACTCCCAAGAACCAATCTAATTCACACCCAATTCACCCAATCGAGTCCAATCCTCTTAACCAAGGTTTAGAAACTTCTTACCTTGTGCTAAAATCAATACAAATCTCCTTCCAAGCACTTCAATGGTTCGGCTCCAAGGATTCCAAAACAAGGCAGCCGTATACCTAATGAAATTCCATCCATTTCGTTAATTATTCATCGTCCAATTATCAATCCACCAACCATAAACCTAAATAACATATCCATCGACATCCTAGTACATCTCAATGATAAATTTGGAGCTCAATTCAACTCCCAACAGCCCCCCACAGATTCGGTATGCACAGAACCAAAATAGGGCATTTTCGGTTCTGTGCATATCTCAACTAATTAGCCTTTAAACTATGTTAAATCCTTAATTTATCCACTAATCTACTTGCTAACATGTAGTTCTAGGAGTTGGGAAGCCTCACCGAAAATGTTAGCTCAAGACAACGTTGGAAAGTCCTCGAACGTCGCCGGTTCCTCTAAGTCTTCAACCGAGCAGTTTTTGTCTTTCGAACACAAGACCCATTTAGGGTCAAAACTCCATCAAATTCATCCAAACTTTTTACACAACTCAATCTACATGTCCTCTAGATGTCCACAAAATTTTACTAAAAGATTCAAAGGTTTCGGGGTCCTACGGAGTCTAAACAATGGCCTACCTTTAGCTGCGACGGTTTCCGTCGACTTTTGGGGGAATGGCCGGTCGGAGCTCCTCCGTAGGTCAAATGCCGTGATTCTACTTGGAGGTTGTCGGCAAGAGGATGAGGAAGGTGCTGGTGATCGACTCTAGCTCAGATGGTGGCAGAAAGTGGTGCTCGACGGCGGCGAAGATGGCGGCAGAACCTGGTCGACGGTGCAGCTCTCAGCTGGAGGAAGAAGAAGAAAAAAATGAAGAAGATGGTGGCTGGTGAAGTGTTCGGCTGAAGGGGAGTGAGAGAGAGAGATATATATACACAAATGTCTTGGTCAACTTGGTAGAATGGTAGGTTAAAAGTTGTTCATTAAATACCAATGCATAATCCTTTGACACTTGTCTTCATTTTAATAAAGGCTCATCCATTGGCTATTATTTCCTTCCATTTTCAACAGCCTTGGAGTGTTGTGAAAGACCAAAATGCCCTCATTTCAATTATTAAGGCAAGGCTAAGGCTTAAGGGGCAAAATGGTAATTTTACCCTTGACGTCTGGAACGTCGTTTTTCTGATTCAAATTTTCCTCGATAAGGCAACGGGAAATCCAATTATAATGTTGAAATTCTTGATTCTCCATTTTCTAATTTCGAGACTCGCCTCTAAATCATTCCTCTATCAGATGTGATTTCAGCCCATCCCGAACTGACGAGCGATTTTTGCAGATGTTACGCTTATCAACTCTGTGATTCATATCATACTTAGGGCTCGTCAGTTTATGGCAACTTTGGTTGTCATGTAATTGTGAGGGTTTATTACTAGTTTCGACGGTCTCGATCGCCATCATTCAATTTAGAAAAATTTTATAAATTATACTTTGGGTAAGAGGCATCACCCGCGCTCCAATCGTATAACGCTAGCAATGCATTCCCTTAATCGTTCTTAGATCGGACTTTCATGGCTCTAAATGTCCCCTTGACAATCCTTATGGTCAAGGTGCCAATTCCTATTTGAGTTCCTTAGGTCCACGTACCTTGTCTCGCGTTAGCCTTTCCCTTTTGGTCAGTTAACTCGAGATTGATCAGATCCGAACGAAATATGACTGAAAGACATCGTTAGATACATTCTCATTAATAAGTCTCGAAATGACAGGAAAAATCAAAATGTCACAGCCTGTTCCGAACCACCATTTTAAAAAAATAAAAGAAAACAAATGGAGAAATTAACAATTGATTGAAGTGAGATTCGAATCCATATTCTTTTGGTTGAAACAATAGCCTTAAACCACTCAACTACCTTCATTTTGATTGTCCATATTGCAAACAAATTATAAAAAAAGATATAAGCAAATTGAACCAGCGGTTCTTTGAATCGGCTCGGAACCGGAACCACCCTCTTATGGGCCGGTTCCGGTTCTAGGTTTTTTAGGAACTAGAACTGGCCACATCTACATCTAGTTAAGATGTGAGAATTTCTATAATCCACCAACACGCACATCTCCATTTGACAGCTAAACACAAGTTCATCTCAATCATAAACAACTCATACAAACAATTAAGGGTGCATGTGAAAACCATCGAAAAATAGTTTCTGAAACAAAAACCTATTTCTAAAATAGGTTTGTAATAGAAACTCGTTTGATAACGCAATTCTACGAAACTATTTCTGGAATAAAAAGTTATTCCAGAAATAGATTTGAAGCAGAAATGAGAACAAAAAAAAAGTTACTTCTCCGAGAAATAAAAATCTTCGTTGATGACCAACCCCGCCGGTTGCTCCCCTCTTGCCGCCAATCCTCGGCCGCTACCGCCGATCGCTGCGGTCGCCTGTCGCTACTGGCCGTTGCCACCGGCCGTTGCCACCAAATTAATTTCTATTCTAGAATCATAAATTTTATGCCGTTATCAAATGTATTTTCTTGCTCAAAAATTCCTCCAGAAACAGAAATAGAAAAAGAAAAAAATATTTTTGTTCTAGAAATTCGTTCTTGAACATAAATGTTGTCATGCACGCCCTAATACTATCAAGATGCCCTTTTAATAACGTAAACACTCTCGTCCTATTGTGGCTTGCTGAATAATCTGAAAAGTAAGTAAGTAGAATGAATAATAATAGCTTGATGAGTAATATATTTCTTTTAAGTAAATCAATATCATAACACATTAATACAATATATTGTACACATAAAATATGAAAAACGGATGATATCTTTTCAATAAAGCTTTTCATTTTCTTACTAATACCCCGAGTATAGATAATTGATATCACCATATCAGAATTAGTCCTTTCTTGCACCATGAAAGTGATTTTTTAAACTCTTTAAGACAATATTGACATCGTCACTCTGGTAAAATAACGGATGTGTTCTTCCAATTGAATCAGCAAGATAAATATCCACCTTTTCAAATTCTAATCTCAATTGTCTTCCCAAAATAATTTATTTTCACTATGTCTAAAATCAAAGTTTTCTAAAACTATGCCTTATCTTTAAACTATAATTCTTTACCACTAGTCAAAAAATCATTACTTAAGATTATCTATGTTAAGGCTAACAGTCCAACCTAGACGAGGTTGAATCGGTTGTTTGAGAAATATGAAAATCATTTGCGGAGTAATAAGTTCAACTTTGAACATTGGGTCAAACATCTGCAGAAATATTAGAGAAATCAGATCAAGCAAATGTTTGAAATGTCTAGATCTGATTGTATGATGAACACCTAGATTGTCAATATTTGTATGGCACTCACTTTCATGTCAATTTTTTTGGATCACTTAAGTGCCAAATCGAAGAAAAAATGATTACTTAAGTGCCGAAGACAAGAAACTCTGGTCATCTAATTATGTGTTAATTTTTTTAAAAAAATTAACATTACTTGGCAAGTTTTCTTAACAACCAAACCATGTAGACTTAAAAAAAAAGTTAATTTTTTATAAATTAGAATTAAACAAAAAATAACCTTAAAACATAGTTGTAACAACTTCTTTTCTTTTCTTTTTCTTTTTTTATTAATTAGCTTATTCTTTGTTTTTTGGTTTATTTTAATTTTTTCAATATTATGTAGATTTTTTAATTGGTTTTTAACTTTTTTGTTGCTGGTTAGGATCCTCCAGTGATGCTATGTATACTTTTCAGCAAAACTCATTGGAATTGGCACTGAAATAACCATTTCTCATAAAAATTGACACTTAAGCGATTAAAAAAAATATTGACTCCAACGTGAGCGCTTCGTACAAATATTGACACTCCAAGTGTCTTTTTGCATATAAAGATCACAAGAATTAAGAGCATACAACAATGTATATAATGGTTTGATTTTATCCCAAAGCCTATGTCTATTGTGACATTCTGATTTTCAGTCAATTTCAGACTCATCAATGAGAAGTTTATATATATTAAGCGATGTGTTTCAGTCATATTTCGCTCAAATCTGATCAATTTGAGTAGACTGACCAAAAGGGAAAGGCTAATGCTAGACGAGGTACGTGGACCTAGGCGACTCGGATAGGAAATGGCGCTTTGACCATAAGGATTGTCGAGGGGATATTTAGAACCACCAAGAGGCCGATCTAAAAACGATTAAGGATTACCTTGCGAGTGTCATACGATTGGAGCGCGGGTGATGCCGCTTAATCAACGTATGATTTGCAAAATCTTCCTAAATCGGACCGTGACGATCGAGACCAAAGGGACTAGTGATAAACCCTCACAATTACATGACAGCCAAAGCCTCCATGAATTGACAAGCACTAAACGTGATATGAGTCACGGGTCAATACGCGTAATGTCTGCAAAAGCCGCCCGTCGGTTCGGGATAGGCTGGAACCACGTTTGATAGAGAAAACCATCAGAAACGAGTCTTGAAAGATTTGAAATGGAGAATCAAGAATTTCAACGTTATTCGGATTGGCCGTCGCCCTATCGAAGAGTTTTGGAGCGAGAAAAACGACGTTCTGAACGTCGGGGGTAAAATTACCATTTTGCCCCTCAAGCTTAGAACCTTGCCATGCAATTGAAGAAGGGCATTTTGGACATTAAACCCTTCCCATAACTGCCGAAAAAGAGGATAAATGAGGGCCATTGGATCATGCATGATTGACATTGAGGACAAGTGTCACAAGATCAAACAAGTGTAGTCATGTCCAACTTTTTCAAACCTACCATTCAAAACATTGACCAAGCCTTGTATATAGCCAATTTTCTCTCTTTCCTCACTCATTTGGCCGGCCACACCCAAGAAACCACCAAAAATCCTCTCCTTCCTCCTCTTTCCATCTGCTCGCCGACGACCGCCACTGAACCTCCTGTTCGGCCGTTCCGATGACCACTTTCGGCCACCGCCTGACCGCCGACCGACTACACCAACGTAGATTTACGCCTTGCCGACCCCCTCGAACAACAATCGAGCCATTTGGAGCACCGAGGAGTCCCGACCAAGGATTTTCCCGAGAGCCGACAGAATCAAGCTCAACCTGAGGTAGGTCCTGTTTCTAACCCTTTTAGAGGCCAAAATATTGGAGTTTTGAGGCCAAATTTGGTGGAGATCTAGTAGACATGTTTATGAATCTGTGGTAAAAAGTTGAGAGTGATTTGATGAATTTTTGACCTTGAAACGGTCTTGTGAACTTGGAATAGAAAACTGATGGTATTGACTTAGGGAGATCCGACGACGTTCGACGAGTTTTCGGTGACCAATCAACCTCAAACTCACGGTGAGCCTCACAAACCCTTAGATAGACATGTTAAGAGATAGGATGAGGATTAAATGTTGGATTTGGAGTAGATATAAGGTTGGTTGTACCCGGTTTGCACAGAACCGAGAAGAACCGGTTCGGTTCTGTGCAAGGCCGGGACTGTTGGGGGCTGGTGATGGATGGTTTGAGGTTCAAGTTGATGATTTAGGTATATTTAGATGATGAGAGTTGTGTTATGGAGGATTATGGTTCATGGATTGAGGAATTGGGCAAAGAAAATTGACGAATTGGTTGAATATGCTAGGTTGCGCGGTGAATTAACCCTTGGATTGATTTGGCCAAGACTTGAGGCACTTGCATGGAGGAATTTGTGTAATCAAATGCAAGGTAAGGGAATTTCTAAACTTAGGATAGATAGATTGGACTCAATTGGGTGAGTCGGGGGTTGAATTGATTGATTTATGAGGATTTGTCCAAGGGGATAGCTTTCTTTATATCCTAAGACGTTATAGGATGTTTGTGTGTGACATTGTTTGTGCCTGAGTCATTTGCCATGTTCGGATACCATTTGATTTGCTTTGCATGCCACGGGATTTATGATTTGCACTTGAAATTGGCACTTAGCATTGTGTATGTGCAAATAAATTAAAAATCATGGCATGAGTTATGATTGTGGCATGAGCATGACATGGCGAGGCCCTGAAGCGTACGAGACATGGGGCGGGAGATGGATACCCTGATGCGATGAGATGGCGGGGTGGAGTTAATGTTGTGTGGCTCTTTGATGCGATGAAATCGCGGTATTGAGATGGCCACGGTCCTGATGCGAACTATTCGCGGGACGGAGGTATGAGATGATGATATTGGCCTAGAGATTCATCGAAACCTGATGCGTTTACGCGGGTTGCCGATGATGGTCTGATGCGTTTACGCGGATTGAGCCTGATGCGATCTAATCGCGGGCTGGAGTTTGAGGTAGGCAGGAAGAGGTGGTTGTGGTGAGATGACAGGATGAATCGTGCATTATCATCTGAATGTGACATGTTGTCATAGTTGCATGCATGTCATCTGCATGTTGTTGTTTTATTGACTTGTGATTGATATGCCTGTGACTGGAATTATTGGGGTGTATGACTACCTGAGTGGACGATCGACCTTACCTAGGGTTAGGATTCTTTTACTGAGATGAGTATCTCACCCCTTTGGGGACCTTTATTTTTACAAATTCTAAGCCTTAGATATGTGGCCAATATGTTTTGGGGACCTCAAGGAGATGACGGTGTATTTTGATGAGTTCCCGAATAGTCGGGGAACATTTATGTGAGGAAATGCACGGTTGTATGGGTTGACGAGGGTAGCCCTGATTGGAAGCCTCATAGGTTCGAGGCATGGTTTAAGAGGGTCGGGGACGAGCAGATTGATTCGCTGAAGTCCCACGAGATACCCCAAGGTGTTATTCCTGGTTGGTGTCAAACTGCTGGGGAGCAGGAGTTGCTAGAGAGGTTTGTAGTTGGTTCTAGGAACGGGCCGGAGAAGACCCTGACGCTGGACTTCACTGTGGAGGAGGATGAGGTCATCGTCCTGGAGGCGACCGAGGAGGATCTTGCGGAGCTGTCTCACGAGGAGACCATGGAGGATTCGATCGAGGTTCCATCCGAGACCTTCTCCAAGTACGAGCCGACGGAGGATGCCGAGTACACCTAGGATTCCAGTAGCTCGTCTTAGGAGCCTTAGTACGTTGGCTCGATTTTTGATGGCGACCCCGACCATGGCTATTTTGGATGTCGACGATGGTCATATTTTTGTGTACTACCCCGTCGCCCAGCTTGTTAGCGTATTGTAGTAGCCGGCATCTGAACGAACCATATATTATGATGTATAACAGTTATTATGCTATCCAGGTCCCACTTAACTTATATTTTGTATGGGGATTTATTTGAGTACCGCTTCCGCATGCTTATTATATAATATCTCTCAATATGGTTGTGGATCTTGGGACTGCGAGAGATGTGTTGTCTGGTTGCAGGGATGTGTGCGTGCTCGACGGGTTCGGGGCATGACATCCATTCTCAATATTAACAGCCACAAATCGAGTTGGAATCCACTAGTAATCGGCTCAGCAAGTTACAATTGACAAACACTTATCCTTCATCGGATAGATCACACTATCAAGATTCAACTGATATTCTTACTTTTGTACACTTGATCTTTTGCACGACTACAACACATAAAGATCACAACAAAGAATATATTTCAAGAGAACAAAGAAACAACAAGACGAAAAACTATCTTAGAGAAAATATTGGTATTCTACATTATGCTCTATAACATTTTAGTCTAAAAAGTTTTCCATTATATAGTCATATTCAATCTTCTCGTTGGAGAGGCTTGAGAAGATAAATTAGCCATTAGAAATCCGTTGGAATTGCTTCAGCTACTATTTCTGACACTATTCTAAAACTAATGATTAGATGTTGTTCTGACACCGATGGTCTAACAACATTAACAAACGTCTGCTCTGTTCTTCGATAGACTTCTTGATCTTCTGCTGCGGATCTTTACCTACCAAATCTATATTCTAGACTCCACAAACATCCTCAAATGTTTGTTGTTCAAACATCACCAATAACCTGATATTTCTATCATCGACATAAACGTCATCTCAGTTGATTTTTGGGTTAATTGATGCTGTTTATAAGACCGTCTGGATGACTTGTGATCCAATATCCAATAATTCTGTTGAGTGTCTCAACTTCCAAAGACGTCATTTTAATAATTATGAATGCCTCGTACTCTTTGACTTGTTCTCCTTCTTGTCAAGATCTTCATCTTTGTACCTAATCTTTATTGAACTCACATAGGTCATTGATATCATCGCAGTTTTTCACATCGTATTTAAAAGTAGCTACTCTCTGCAAAAATTTTGTTGCTCTGATAACATTCGCTATCCTCGATCTTTCTTCTAATCCTTTCAAGTATAGTAATAATTGCGATTCTATCAAACTATTTACCTTCACATATGGGTCTTTTCAAGCTTTAACGAGCATCACAATTGTTGCGACCTAAACAATTATTAATTTTAGGCTAATGGATTATCAGGCGAATTGGATAACTAACATAATACGGACTCTCCCAAGCCCTACCAAGTCGCGACTTTGGGTGATTCAAATGATTTAAAATTTGGAGTCGCCACAAACCATTTTTGGTAGGTTGATTAGAAACCTAAGTAAAATAGCGTGGGGATTATTTTACTTATACGAACCAGAGATTGTAGATTCGAGAACTTGATTACACTAGTTAATTAAAACTAATGCCCTTTCGGTACCTTGATTTCATGAGATGTCTTAACTTGACGACTCGAATTGAATTAATTTAAAGCTTAGATGAGGGAATTGTTTGGGATTTTCATTTTTTATAGACAATGCATGAATGACATACTATATGATGCAATGTAATGAACTAAATGCAGATCAAGCTACATGCAGATCAAGCTAAATGAATGTACCAGTAAGACCATGATCTAATTAAATTAACCACATGACATTCAAACGCAGATATGCAATTCTATATGAAGTCTAAGCTAAATTCCAATCTGACATGACATGGCAAATGTTGAATGACATGGCATGGATGACGTAACAAAGATGACATAACAAAAGTGATTTTTTTTAATTTCCGGATAAATTTATTTCCTAAAACAGAACCATGCCAAAACAATGTTTATCTTGCATATTTCAGAATATAAATTGGCCTAAATCCTAATATATTAAGATGGATTATTTTAGACAAAATTCTATTTAAGCATGTAATTTCTATCCTAAAAATGCAATCTATTCTACATGATATATGCAAAATGATAAGATATGCATGAATGTGATTTTTTTAGCTCTTCTTCTTTTTTTTCAAAATTTTTGGCCAAACAAGGATATATTTGAAGATTTTATTATCTTGATTTAAATGTTTATGGTTTAAGAAACCTTATCTTCCTAAAAATTCAATTAGATGGGATTTCAAGGAACCCATATCTTACTAAAATCTTCAGGAATTTTCAGAATAAATCCAAATCAAGATAAAATATCCATCACAATATTCATGCCAATATAAAGAAGTAAATCGGCAAGATCGCCATCGTCATCCCTTTTCAATTTTTTTTCGAAAATTTAGGCAATCCAGGTTTGGGATCAATTTTCTAAAGATAGTGAATCGGACCTAAGCGGTGATAGGTCAGCTCAACTAAATTCGTAATTTTTCAAGATATGCAAATATATATGAGATACATAAAATATGCTTGGAATTTGCAAGAAAATATCGAATTCAGAAATTTACCTTACCTCCCAAAAATTGCTTCCCAAATTTGAATTAAGATAGAATCGGCTTGTGGATGGACAGCTTGCCGTTGATGGGCTCACGGTTAATGACCTTGCCGAGGACTCCTTACGTCATGTAAAAGGCAGCTACGGATCAAGATGGCTCAACCAATTGCGCTTCATGGTGATATTGGATTTGTGGACAGGCAACGTCCTGATGGTGAGCGTGCACGAAGGTCCGTTCGACGGTTTCACGCCAGGTGCAAATCTCCAGGAAAGTCAAAGTGATGAACTTGCTAGATGCATCGGGCTATTGCGGCTGCTGAAGTCGCTTAAGATCGAGACCATGCGAACTCCAGAGAACGCTTTAAAATCTTACCGGGACTACTGGAAACGTCGTGGGAGCTCATCTTCACCGCTGAGCCACGCTGGTGGAATTGGGTTTGTCTCGTTCATGGATTTTGGTGATGACGGCAAATGTGATGACTTGGGATGTGCCGAGATTATTACTCTCGAGGACACCTGCAAAACTAGAGACTTGCAAGGACAATTGATATGTCAAGCGACATGCTTGCAGACGACGACTTGCCCAACATAAAGGGTGGCTGTAATGGGTGGTGACATTCAAGGCATCTTAACCAAGGCTGCTACACGAGGATGCTATCCCGACCGGTGCGTCCAACTAGCAATGGAGATGTTGAAATCTTGATTAGGCGTTCAAAGATTCAACGAGAAACCTGCGAATAACATAAAAGACGTACCAAGTTCCACGAAGGACATGTTGGACTATTGTAATCAGTGGTGACTTGGATCAAAATGGGACAATAGTTCTCTAATGGGAGCTTTGCGACTCACGATATCCCTGCCAAAAAGTAGTCTTTTGCTTCGTAAGTGGAAACGTAAATCTTGTGCAATCAGGACAAAATTCGAATGAAGACCAATCCACCTTGGACCAATTGTCTTTGTCTCTTCCTTCAAATGCTCGCGCACCTCTCTCCAGAACTCGCAAAAGAAAAACAACACTTTCTCCCGTCTCTATACTGTGTTTGTGTGGGTGGGACTCCATAATTATGACATACTAACACAGAAAAGAATTGAAAGGCCAAGAGACTCCCTTTTGATTGTGATCCTTGCGCCTCTTTCCACATTTTCTGTTCGTATAGCGTGCCTTCTTTGAAAGTTCCCCACAATGGCCGTATGTGAATTTTATGTGGACTCTACTAACCCTAGGCAAAGCTATCTATTTGTAGAGAAAATCGTCGCGATCTTGAGGCCTAAATTTCTTTTAATTTCGCAAAATAAATCTCAGGATCGGAATATGATTTGAATTAAGTCCCAAAGAGTTAAATTGTACAAATTGGTCATTAAATTGACTAAAGAATTTAGCCAAACCCAGTGCACTTGAGCTGGCCGAATCAATTATAAGCTACTTCGCATTTTTGAGCTCAATTAGGCTTTCCATAAGCATTTAATTAAAGCCTTTTTTAAGCATGAATGGGATGAGTTAAATCTAAAAATAGGTCCAAGTACCGTAATAGAAGTTGACAACCCCAACCATGCCTTAGCCGAATTTTTCACCCCATGCTCGATTAGATTGTTTGTCAATTTAAGCTCAATTGACTCACCTAAATGCATTGATATGACTGACAGAAATTAAATATGCAATGTACGTGAATTTATTTTTGCAAGAATTATGATTAACTCTCATTTTATGTTTAAATAAATTTATTTTCAAAAAATCAAAATTTATGTGTCAATAACAATTCTAGGCTTGTTCAGTCCATCCATTATTCACCCGATCTTTGTACCTCCAAGCCATCACGAACATCTTAATTCTTCTTAGCTTGTTCACCTTGATCAAGGTCCCTCCAGATGTTCACCTAATGAAGATCCTTTCAATACCTAATATCTAGTTCACCTCAAACATCAGCTACAAACCCTAAATATTGATAGAGCATTCCAAACATCTAGTGCATCATATGCGTGTCGGCTTGTGCATGTCACTTGGTATAACTCAACCAAAACACATATTAGTAGCATTTGATTGTCTTTATTATCATCAAAACAAAATTAAAGATTTTTCAAGAATCACCAAATTGGTGATATTTCCAACAATCTTCCCCCTTTTTGTTGATGAGAAAACAATATCTTTAATATTTAGATGTTTTAACATGCAGTAAAAGGTATTGAATTTGAGTTCGTGAAAAGTACAACATATTTGCTTATCTCGTCAAAAATAAGAATTCAGTTCAAGGCATTATAAGCGTGCGATGCAATCTCCAAATGTCAAGATGTTTAATGGATAATCAAGAGATGGCAATAGAAATATTATGAGCAAAAAGTAGGAATTAATAATAGCTTATGTTTCTAAAGTCAGTTAGTCACATGGTTTCGGATAGGAATGAATACAAATATGTAAACCGAAACTCATCCAAGGTCATATGCATATTCATCCAATCTCTCCCCTTTTGTCATAATAAAAAAGGTGCTAATAATTTATATGCAATTTAGCTCATTTTCGCACAATCTTCACCACAAACATTATGAATGAAACCCGATGATGTGCAATAAAGCGTGTGTCCGGTGGATCAAACATCATATGCATGAAAATGAATATGTCAAGGAATATGGATGCATACAATTACAATAACTCTCTCCCTTTTTGTTATAATGAAAAGCATGATATTGTAAAGTGATTATAAAGATTTGCGTTGAGAATATTTTAGACCATGGTCACACAATAAAAATGTTTCAGAAGATCTTTCAAATAAGGAAAATCTCATAATATTTCAGAAGAGATAATAGATAAAATAATTTATCATGAAATTCTATCTAATAACAAGCATTGAGAGACAACATGTTAATAAATGATATAGACATTATCAAGAGCATTAGTGCTCCCCCTGCCTAAGCGATTCATCATCAAGTGAAAGATTATAAGATATAGAAAGTGGACTAACTGTGCTATGTAGGACTTAGCAAAACGTATTTACCTTTTCTTCCATCTTTTGGATGATAATCAAGATTCGGGTCAAAATTATTTCAAGTGTATCAATGCTTGTCTACACCTGATCTTTGCTCTTCCTTGTCATGCTGCTTCTTTGATATGATTTTTTTTTATTTTCTTTTTTGTGCTCTTCATCCTTTTAATTTCCTCCCCTATCATAATGATGGTTCTTGTAAATAGTTTTCATTGAAATTCAGAAAATTTCACCATTCGAAACATTTTCGTCTTTCGCTACCGACATGATTTTCGTGCTGATTTCACCTTTCAATGCTCATATCACTATTTTAAGGTGTTGAACATAAAGATTTGCTTCTATTTTCTTAGTAACACCATCATCGTCATTTGGTCTTTGAAATTCAAGGAGGAGATTCGAGTTCCACAATCAAGCTTGTATTGATTCCACTCAGCATAAACTCAACAAATTCTTTTATAAATGATGTTAATGACATAAGTTTTTAGTCATATACCACGTGCCATTGAGTTCGAATAAATAAGAGTAGCATCATGAAATTAAACTTTTGTTAGATAAATTAAAAGTAAGCAAAATTCCAAACAAGGACATAAAGTGCTCTGATTTTGTTAAATAAGGATCTGAAATGGACCTTGTTTTAAAGAAGAGCTTGAAATGTCCTCTTTGTTTTCAAAAAAGAGCTTGGCCGAAGGGCAATTTCATCTTTTACCTTTTTAATTTTTTTTCCTTTTCTTCTTTATTTGTTTTGTTTTTTTTTTCTTTCCTCTTTCCCAACCAACGGGGTTTCAGGCGAGGGCCGTTCATGCCACCATCGGGCCCAGATGGCACTCGCTTGGTCCGACGTCAAGTAACCCTCGCTCGGTCCGGCGTCAACAGCCCAGGCAAGGGCGAGGGCGACATCCCAAAATGTCAGTCGCGACATCCCAAAATGTCCTAAGATCCAGTCTCTCATCGCATGTTTCAGCTCCTGGGGTCAAAACTGCAAATGAACCGTGCTCTGCACTTCCTTTGCAGCACCGAAGTTCCTCGTCTTCTTCGAGCACTCGTTTCCATGAGTTGATCACTCCTTCACAGCTAAAAAGGTTCCAAATTATTATTTTTTTGAATTATTCTGAGGCAACCCTCACCCGGGCTAGGGAGGCCAACCCTGTCCGACGACGGCATGGGTAGCCCCTTGCCTGAGGCCAGTAAGGAGAAGGGAAGGAAAAAGGAAAAAAAAAATAAAAGAAGTAAAAATATTTAAAACATTGAAAGGCAAAAATATTATTTTTCCAGGCGTTTTGTTAAAATCAAAAAGGCATTTTAGGCTTTTTTTTTTTGTAATAATTTCATTTCAAATCCTTATTTGGTAAAATTAGAGCACTTCTCAGATTTATTTGGAATTTTTTCCTCCAAATTAGGGTGAGCAAATCGGACCGCCCAAACAGGATAGGACTGGGGCCGGATCGGACTGATGGTCCGGTTCCCGATTCTAGAGATGTCCGGTTCCTAAAATTAGAATCGATGATTGAGAGGTCCGGTTCCCGATTCTAGGGTCATAGAATCGGATCGGACCGAATCAGACGAATTTTCAAACACAAAAAATATCTATTAAAGTGGACACCTTATAAAGTCTTGGCCCCTAATTTACAACAATGGAATGCAATGATTTTTCAGGATAAAACAATCAATTATAGATTGGATGGACAAATGAGTCTAACCAAATTTTACTGTTCCACATACTTGTTCTATATTTGATTGTTTCAAAATGAGATGAAACACTACTTTCTAGAATTGCGATAGAGTTAAGTGAGTGACGGAAAAAATAGAAATCTCAAGCGGAATATGTTTCCGTCATATTCTCAAAAAATTTCTTAACAATTTTCTCACCATTAATTATACCGGGAAGATACTTTCATCATATTTTTAAATGGAATTTGATTGCGTTTTTGGATCTTTGGAACGAGATCGAAACTGGATCGGACCAATGGTTTGATTCGGCTCTTAGTCCTCGGAGTGGCCGGTCTGGTTCACAATTTCAAAAAATAAAAATTGAGATCATTGATTCGGTTCTCGATTTTTTAAGGGAATGGACGGGACCGAGTATCGCCCACCCCTCCAAACGGACAAGCACCCGTTTGAGAAAAAAATAACACAAATCAATAATATCTTAGCCAATGGGGTGGGTCAACGTTATTTTGTTTTCGGAAACTACACGAGAGAGGGAGCTGAGCAAAGACCTCCGGTTCTGGAAGCGTAGAGAAATCTCTCGAGCAGAGTTCCACCGCCTAATCCCGAAAAGGAGTCGTATTTATTTCCCCTCCATTCCCTTTCTCTCGGACCCTCATTTTCAATCTGGTTTCTCTCCTCGCCCCGCTCATCGCCGCCGACTGTTCGATTTCTAGGGTTTCTGTAGCCACGATTCTCGGAGCACCTATCCGCAATGTCCAGCGGTGGGCCGAACTGGGAAGGTCTCTTCAAATGGAGCGTCGCTCAGTCCGACGGGACTCGCCCCACCCGCGACTTGAGGTTCGAATTGATCTTGACCGGGCTCGATTGGCTCTGTTTTGATCGTTCCTTCTTGGCGTTATGTGTTGATCTCCTGCCTTGTGTTTTTCCCCACTTTCTGGCAGCGAGGAGGACCGGAAGTGGTTCATGGAGGCCATGCAGGCCCAGACCGTGGATGTGATCAAGCGGATGAAGGAGATTACGCTCGTTATGCAGACTCCTGAGCAGGTGTTGGAGTCTCAAGGTGTCACTGCTGCTGATATTGAAGGTAATGCCCGCGGAGCTTTGTGATCTTGGTTGCTCGTCAAGTTGCGTTGATCCTGTCTTGTGGCTCATGTCTGTTTTCCTCTGGCAGATATGTTGGATGAGCTGCAGGAGCACGTCGAGTCTATCGACATGGCCAACGGTAAATTTTAATTTCTGTTTCTTACCTTTGTCCGAGCCAGTAGGAAACATTTGGGCCACTGAGATTCACACAGATTTTAGTTGTTCTTGACACTGCTGGTTCTGTTAAGTGTAGGTGCATATAAGCTACGCTTCGTGAAGCTAAATGCTTTAATGTGGGAAGGAAGTTTCCATCTTGTATAATCAGTGGAACTTGGCCTTAGTAGTCTGCAATGCATTGTTAGAATTACAGAAACAGGTTCACATACTTTTTGGAACCTGATTCTTTAGGATATTCACATCATCGTTGACTATTGTATTTCACAAGCCTTTTCTCTTAAAGACTTATTGGTTGCTTGCTTCTAATCTGGACCGATCATGAGACATGAAAGGTCTTATAATTCAGGGCCTTGGCTTGTTACATGATTTTTACTTCCTGACTCCTTGTCCTTGTACAAGTTATTGATCCCAAGGGGTTGGAACAAATGGGAATTATCTGAAATCTGTTGTTGGTTTTAAAGGATGGTTATATCTTTAGTGGTGTATATGCTGTAGGAATTTTTCAAGTTTTTTGAAGATCGTGGGTTACTAAAGATATAGGTCCTGGCCATGATTCAGCTAAATAGGTGTGATGATTTGCAATATAGATATATGTGAGTGGAAATGGTTAAGTTTTGTGCGTTGAGGTATGAATAGAGAGAGAGAATAGAATGGATCTTATGTCAAAGATGTTGCAATCACCAGAGTATTTACATACCTTTTATAATAGTCGTCTGATGAAATTTGAAGCTGCATTATCTTAGCTGTAAATTTGGTCAAGCAGGTTGAGGTACAGTGCATCAAAAGATAAGAAGTATAGTTTTAAAGGTGTAATCTGAAGATTCCAGAATAATCTAAGTCAAGGCTTATAATAAAGAAGTGTAGATAAGATTATTATATCCTTTACATATTAGTTTAGACTATAATCCTACTTCTAAAAGTTTAAAGAGAAACATTTCCAGTCACAGTGTGTAATTTGGTGTTTTAGTTATATTTCCAGTCACTGGTTTGAGTACAGCTGCATCTTATTTCATCCACACTATTCCAGAAAGTCCCCACTGTGCCAGCTATTGAAGTTCTTGCTGTGTATATGCTTCTGTTTCAAGAACCACAGCCATCCTCCCTTCAGTATTCTGAGAGTGTTATCTGTTAAGCTCGATGCCTCTCTTCTTAGAATTTTGAATTGAATGAACCAACTCTTCTTACTTGCCGTGCTTAGGTCGAAATCTCCTTGGGGGATGGCTTCTCTTGTTCACAAGGTCTTTTATATTTTATAATGAATATCCTGTTTGACTGGTTGAGAGTGGTGATAGTACACATGTAGATGGACATTTGCACTCACCTTTCTATGTATTTTTGGTTTCCTTTTCATGTTTTGCCTGTCTTTTTCTCCTCTTGCATTAACTCTCTTCTAAAGTACCATTTTATTAGTTCATTAACCTATTCTGTTGGTGATGTCTCTGCTTTGTAGCTTTTAGGTTCTGTTCTGTTGGTCTTCGTGCTCCGTCTGCTTTTGTGTCCCTTGTTTGGTTTTACTAGTTGTTTTTCTTGCAAGAGATTATGAAGAGATGGCATTCTGAATTTTCTCGGCATCGTCATGCGCTTTTCTCTGTATACACCACAGATCTCCACTCCATTGGTGGTTTACTTCCCCTTCTCAATTACTTGAAGAATTCACATGCGAATATTCGAGCAAAGGCTGCAGATGTTGTGACAACCATAGTTCAGAACAATCCTAGGAGTCAACAACTAGTCATGGAAGCAAATGGCTTAGAACATCTGCTTTCTAATTTTACTTCCGATCCTGATGTGACAGTTCGTACCAAAGCACTTGGTGCTATATCGTGTGAGTGATTCTTATATGTATACATTCTATTGCAAGCTGTATCACAAGTGGTTTTTCAGTGCAAAAATCTTAGTTGTCTTGTTAATTTGCTTCTTGATGCAGCTCTGATTCGTCACAATAAGCCTGGAATCACTGCTTTTCGTCTAGCAAATGGTTATGCAGCATTGAAAGATGCTTTGAGTTCAGACAATGTGAGGTTTCAAAGGTAAGACCATTTACCACTTGCGGAATAAGAAAGTAAGTGGTATTACCATGTGTGTAATACTACCACTTTCTCAACCTGCAAGTAATGCTCTATTATGAGTCGAGGGGCAGCGCACTGAATAGTTTTGGTTCAAGGTCTTTGCTTTAAATTAGTTGAAGACTGACTCATGAAACCTTGTTTATTTTCCTTCAGAAAAGCACTGAACCTGATCCATTACCTTCTGCATGAGAATAGTTCTGATTGCAATGTGGTAAACGAGCTAGGATTTCCACGCATCATGATGCATCTTGCAGCCAGTGATGACGCAGAGGTACGAGAAGCTGCTCTTCGGGGCCTGCTCGAGCTTGCGCAAGACAAGGAGGACGGAACTGGTAGCAGACTAGCTGAAGACGATGAGAAGCTAAAGCAGTTGCTCCAAGAACGTATCACTGGCATCAGCCTGATGTCACCTGAGGATCTAGGAGCTGCTAGAGAGGAGAGGCACCTGGTGGACTCTATATGGAATGCCTGCTATAATGAACCTTCATCTCTACGCGAAAAGGGGCTTGTCGTTCTCCCTGGAGAGGATGCGCCGCTCCCTCCGCCTGATGTTGCCAGTCGCCACTTTGAACCACCTCTGAGAGCGTGGGCTACAGCTGATGCTAATAAAAGTTCTGATTCTCAGAAGAGTAAAGCCCCACTGCTATTAGGACCTGGGCCCCCTCCTGATGCAGCTCCGAGAGAAGAAAATGCTGATGTGCAAAGGAATCCATAGGAGCGCTAAGTTATTCTCTGGCTTCTTATGGAGATGCTTTGAAATCTGTTAGGACTAGAAAGAACGTGTTTTGTACGTTTGTAGAGGTAGAAAGTTGTTCATATGGGTCCACGTTATAGGGCCATCTTGTTTTGGTTTCTGTTCCCTCCATAATCCCCATATTGTTCATTCCGGCAGAGCACGTATCAAATTATGCTTTTGTATTGATGTTTTTCTCCAGTCTGAGTCATATGGCCTTGTTTTTATCCCCTCTGCCAAGGGGCCAGGGGCATACCTGCAGTTGCGACTTTTTTTGAGAATGTCCAATCGTCAGTTTTTAACCGTTCAACTTGTCGCCCGAAGCGCCTCTGTTGTTCTCATGGCACGGTGGTGAAATGCATTCTCGTTTCGGTAGAGACGAACCTTTCATCTGGTGCAGGGGCTGAGTTCTCCCACGTATCTCAAAAAATTTACATGTAGAAAGATTTACCTGGGTGACATGAATTATTTGAGCATTGCTTCAAGGTTGGTACTACGTTCAACCCTGACGCAGACAACGTGGCGAACGACGTAACAGGACGAGGCTGGCTGAGGATCAACAATCCTGATGTGTGTCCAGCCTGAATGAGAAGACGTTATCTGTAACTGAAAAGTTGGGTCATTAGTCGCTGCCATCTCAGTGCGTGCCTTTTCTCTCCTGCTTCCTATTGGAGGTTTCACTCCCTTGCACGTATTAACCGGCCTATTTGCATAGACCGTCGAACGGCTCAAGCAAGAGATGCACTCGGTTTGTATCGGGTGGCCATTGCTCCACGCTGCATGTCTGCTGGCATCCCATTTGTCCAAACTCGTTGAGGACACAAGGCATCTGCTTACGTTTATCGGCCTGTCCTGGACCGTCCAACTTTTATCATCAAATACTGGGTTTTCGACATGGATGTGCCTTCAGGACATACGTTCATGACGAGAGCATGTGGGATCAGTTTCATGGGCACCCACCTCTTGGTTGTGGTGCTGGATCTGGAGGTTATTGACAGCATCATCTTGCCCGAGTACAGACAGAATGTTAAGTCACTTCTAATACTCGTTGATTCCCATGATCAAATGAAAGCCACGTCTTTAAGATTGTGTGTTACTCTTCGGTTGATTATGAGTAGATGATTTCTATCTGTTGCACGACTAGTTCACCATAGTTTATGTTGGTTCTTTCATAATGCAGTTCATGTAGGAGTTTGCATGAAATCTTGGGAAAAACTACACTTTTGGCACTAAAAATTTACTTTTCCTGAAATCTTGCGATGCGGTAGGACTGAATTGTGGCATCTGGATTGCTTGGGATGGCTGCAGAGATCACATGAAAACGTCTACAACATTGTATGTCATCGGAAGCGATTGAGCACCCCTTCCTCTCTAAGTCGGTTTCAGAATTCTTCATTGACCTCGTCACCACTACTGGCACTCTATCTGCATTCTGTGATTTACCACAGTGTGTGGGACTCTCAATCAGGAAAAGAGAGATGAGCCGGTCTTTAAAATTGGGGATAATTACGATACAAATGTCATAATTTTTGTATGACGTTCACTTGAGTACCATAACTTTCAGAATGTTCACTTGAGTGTTACATTTTTGAAAAAACGTTCACTTGAGTGCCATCATTGGAAGTACGCCGAAAAATCTGACGTGTCATCGTCAGAGCAATTTTTTTTGAATTCTTTAATACACACGTGATCTTTTATTTTTTTAATTTATTTTGAAAATTTTCCTTTTCCTTTTATTTTTGTTTTTTTTTTTCGTTTTTCATTTCTTGGCCGATGAGGGTCACCATGAGGCCCTCGCTGACCCGTCTAGGGGCAAAAGCCAACTCCCATCCCCCCCCCCCCCCCCGGGGCTGCAACGCCCTGGGTGGCGACCGTCATGGGCCCGACAGTTGCAGGCGAGGCCGCGAAGCCCTCGCAGATCTAGGTGAGGGCCTCGCGGCCCCACTGGCCATGGGCGAGGCGGCCTTCGCTAGAACTAGCTAGAGCCGTTGCGCCATCGGCAGCGTTCGACGCTCAATGAGGACGCTCAATGAGAGGTTTCCGTTTTGGCTGGTTCATTCAAAGTCTCCCTTTCGCGTTCTGTCTCTGTTGCCTCCTCGTTCTTTGGGGTTTGCCAAACGAAGCCAAGAAGAGAAGATGGATAGGATTGAATGTAATTGCTTGGGGGAATCGATGGGATGATTTCTGATTCAGTTGCCAATACTTCGTCCCTTCCGTTGATCCCATCACGACCATGGCCGATGGCTCTCGCCAAGTCTGGGTGAGGGTCGCCTCACTCGTGGCCAGCGAGGCCTGAGGCCCTTGCCTAGATTTGCAAGGGACTTTGCGCCCTTGCCTGTGGTCACCGGGGCCACGATGACTGCCACCCAAGGCTGTCGCAGCCCCCTTAGCCAAGCACAAGGTGGCCCTCGCCCCTGGAAGGGCCGGTCGTGGCTGACGAGGCCCTCACAATAAACCTCACCAGGCAAGAGGAAATCCATTTTTTTCTATATTTTGTTTTTTAAGAAAATATTGAATAATTAAAATAAAAAAACACGAAACAAATAAAAATATAAAAAAGTTCTATAAATTATGAATATTAAAAATCCACCTTTTCACTGAAAAATAAATAAAAAATAATCCACATCAGACAATTTGCTCTAAATGGAACCTAAATGAACGATTTTGGTCGAAATTGGCACTGTGACATTCCGAATTCCAATCCTATCTCGAAGCTAATTAATGAATGAATGCCTATCGATGTATTTCAATAAATCTCACTCAGAATTGATTAATCTTGAGTCGATTAATCAAAGTGGAATGGCTAACTAGGATTCAAGTACGTAAATTAAAGAACTCGACTATGGACCGGTACTTTGACCATAATAATCGTTGAGGGAATATTTTGGAACAATAAAGGCCGATCTAAGAATGGTTTTAGAACGATTTGATAACATCATTTGATTGGTTTGCGGGTGATTCCGTATGACCATAGCATGATTTGCGAATTAATCTAAATCGACTCCAAATGATCATGACCTTTGAAACTAGCAATTAACACTTGCAATTACATGACAACCAAAGTCGCCATGGCTCGAATAAATCTTAAACGTGGCATTAGTCATAGGTCGATACGCGTAACTCCTAAGAGCTGCCTGTTAGTCTGAGATACGCTAGAATGATAAACGACTGAATTTGGCCGTGAATTTGACTTCGAGATTGGAGGTTGGACATATAAGGATTCCAATATTAATAAATTGGATGTTGTCTCATCGAGACCAATTAAGATTACGGTTCGTCCCATAGGAATTAGAAAATTGAAATTTCGAACTAAGAAATATAAATTACCCTTTTATCCCTGGAATAATGCTCATCCCTTTAGAAATGAGCAAGGGCAAAATGGTCTTTAACCTCTTCCCACTTCAACCGAAAATACAAGGGCATGGATGTCCTTTGGCTCTTGCATTATTGAAGACAAAAAATGACACTTAACTAATCCACGAACTACTCTCTTACACGTGGTCATTCTAAGTGACTAATCATGTTATGACCTTATCAACCACCCCACTCAAACTCTCTCTTGGATTTGAAATTTTGAAGAACACTTCCTCTTCTTCTATACTCCATTCGGACGCCCATTCATCTTCTTCTCTCACTCTCTCATTTTCCTTCTCTTCTTCTCAAGTTCTCTCATTTCTTTCTCAACTCTTTCCCTTCCTCGTTCGGTTTGGAACCGATGCCACCACACGTCCTCCTCCTTGCTCGAACGATTGAGAGACCCCAAGCTGAACCGCCGCTGTCACCACCGAACCACCGAACCACCAGACCTGTTCGATGGATTGTGGGGCTATTTTTGGGAGTTCTCCTAACAAAATCAAGGTAAATGACTCCCAACACCTATTACTTCATGTTAGGAGATTAGAGGTTGAAGTTGAGAGTAATTTTGCTGACTATCCTTGGCCGTTGTTCGTGTGAACATTGAAGGGACCGAACTGCACCTAACCGGACCAATCTGAACCAAAGATTTCACCACTTCCTTCGTCAATTTCCTTTGGCTCCTTTTCTCGGTAAGTCGTCCTTAAACCCTTATTAGGACAATAGGTTACTAATATACCAAGTTGGAAAGGGTTTGAACGTGTTTATGGGCTGTTTGGTGTTCTTGATTCTGATTTGTAATGGTAGACTGTGCTTGTTCGGTTTAGGAGTGGAAGGGGAGAATGCTTTGGATATTTAGGGTAAATAGGTTTGACCACGAGAGGTGTGTGTGTCGTGCATGATTTGGTAGGAACCAGCCCTGAATGGTTCAATTCTGTCCTTGAGAGTAACCATACAATTGATTGTACCAAATTGCCTGACTGTGTAAATTGATTGTCGAAAGATGTTGTTTGGACCGAATGCTTACCTATAGTCCATGAACTTGCCTAATAATTCTAATTAACTGGATGTTCGACAAGACAAGATTCATGACTCAAGTTTTGTTGGATTGCAAAGGACGAACTTTGTTAATCGGACCATTTTACATGTTCGGTCGTGACCTATAGTTTTTGAGACGTGGTTAAATTAGTGAATAAGCTTTGTTGTGTTTGGCCATGAGTTGAATGTGGGTAGTCGACTAATTGTTATACTCGATAATGAGATTAATAAAAGGAATTGGTTAAGTTATGAAACATGTTTCATTTTTGCGAAAGATTGAGGCTCAAGGTAAAAAAGCATTCTTGATTGGTGAAAATGCATTAATTGTTGTAATTAGCCTCGATTGATTGAATTGTGAGTTTATGTGCACATTGCATCTGGACGCGTTAGACGCGAGGTTGAAATTTATCCTAAGGCGTTAGACGCAAGATTTGACTTGAAGCATGTCAACGCAAGTCTTAAAATGACATTAAGAAACTTAAGGTATACTAACGTGGGCTCGTTAATTAATTAAGCCTGAGGCGTCAGTACGCGAGCCTAGCCATTAGAATTGGAACCCTAATAAGTATGATGCTACTCTTATTTTATAAGTTATTATGTGCCAAAGTACGAAGTTTAGTCTCGAATTGAGGTTTGGTAGTACGAAGTTTAGTCTCGAATTGAGATTTGGTATAAAGACTTATGTTTTAACTTTGTTATATTGTATTGTTTAACCTGTTATCCAATTAAGTGGACATTGCATACTTTAAAAGTGTTTGGAGGTACTAATGGCCTAATTTAGGTTTAGGGTTAGCTTACTGAGATTTATTCTCACCCCGTCGTGGGCTCAACTTTTTCAGACCCCAAACCCTAGACATGCCACCGAAACATTTTGGGGAGCCGATGGATATCCATAAGTCGGTTACCAAGTACCCTGTAGGCCCAAGTAAGGCCTACATTAGAAAGGGAAGCATAGTATGGGTTGACGAGGGAGATAATGATTATGAGTCGCATTATTTTGAGGCATGGTTCTATCAGGACAATGATATGACGTACGAACCCTTGAGGAGCTTTGATGTACCTCGGAGCGTAATTCTTGGATGGTGTAGCGCTACAACCCCTGATGATGAGGTATTCCATCCGAAAGCGAAGCCGAGGGTAGTCAGTCAAAGTCCCCAGAGCTTGCTGAGGACGTAGAAGTTGTGGAACCCTCTGATGCCGAGGAAGCATCCGTAGAACCCACTGAGTTCGAGCTGGAGCGGGAGCTAGAGGAAGAGTTTAACGCTGAGTTGGAATCTGAGACCAAGCCAGAGATGAGTGCAGATGAGTTTGACACACCTGTGGACACAGAATCCGACCTTGAAGAAGAAGTTTCCATGGACTTGGGGTTAGATGCTTCTGCGGAGTATGACCCTGTGGTTGATGAGGACTACTCAGCCGATAGCGGGCTCGACCTTTAGGTATAGCCTGTGGTACCCAACTTTTTGGGACACCTTTTAGGATGGGAGTGTCGTGATTTGATTAGATGCACCCTTTTGACTAAGTCCCTCGCCCACTTCGAACCTTGTTTCGTATCCCTGCTTATGACCAAGTTGTAAAACTGAATTTATATCTAGTTATGTATAAACATTTTTATCATCCTGAGTCATCTTCGTATTACATTTACGGAGTATGTATATCGCTTCCGCATGTGCATTTGAATTCATTCGCTTATCGCTTGCCACTCGATCCTCGGATAATACGAAGGTGAAGGAAACCGCGGGAAGTTGACGTGCTCGGAAGGACGCGGGGCGTGACAGGTACTCATCTGAACGTTTTTTCTCCAATACGACACTCAAGTGAACGTTTTGAAAGTTATGGCACTCAAGTGAACGTCGTATAAAATTTATGTCACTTGTACTGTATTTACCCCTTAAAATTGAAAGCAACTGCCATTTTTTCAATTGGTAAGGGAGTAGGAGATGAAAATGCGCCGAGTAAACTATAATTTGTAGTTGAAGAACTGAAAATAACAGGACTTTAATTCACTTCTCGGTGGACTAATATGAAATGTACTTACCAGTATCCAGGTTTCCCATGGACGACCTGGAAAAATCCCTGGCCTTTGCAAACGAGATCCATTCCATTTTCTTCAGCTCGTGGTCATTCTTGCTTCGAAGAAACCTACGGTGGCAAGCACACATGTTTGGTTGTGGCCTTGTTTTCTTTCCTTTCGGAGGCTTGCTCGAAGAAACCTACTGGGTGCATCACATTCTCCGTCAACAACACTCATTGGAGGAGAAGCCGGTCCTAGGTTTTAAAAAGAGGTGATTCTTTGAGTAATGGATTTGATTGCGCCAATTAAAGGGCAAATCAATCCTTGCCAATATTTCGTTGATAAATTGGCAATCAGGAGATACACTTTCCTATTCTACAAAAAGAAACAGAGAAGATGGTATATCTCTTTGGGAATTGAACGCACATCGTTCACTTCAATCACCCAATTCAGAATACTCTCCCCAAAAAAGCTCTTTCTTTTGCAGGTTCTTACGAAGAACAAGAAATTGCCGGATCGCTTTCTCGTTTGCACACTTGAGGCTCTTAATCCGTGGTATTGTGGTATTTCTGTCACATGTGATTTACTTCATTGATCGGTGATACAAGTGGATTCTAAGGCATGTGATTTAGTAAGATTCATAGGTATACATCAGTTCGATTATTGTATGATAGAAATTCACACGTTTTGCTTATGGATCCGTATGTTCAGTTTATGGGTATGAAGATCTATTTTGTTTCGTTGCTTTGTCTAGATCTCGATTTAGTGTTTAGTGTGATAAACCCTACATTGGCATCAGAGCGTTGTTGTTCTTGGGTTCTGATCAAGTTTACATTCGTTAATCGAGATTAACCTCGTATGCAAGTTTTTTATACGTACTGTTCTCATGTACCTTTTTTTTTGTTCCATACAGTACAACTCGTATTTGAATATACCAAACGAACAGGCTCGACAAGACTAGAAAAACGAGAGGTCGAACGCCACCAAAGGACGCTGAGCGGCGTCGCACTTGCCAGTGAAGCCCGCTGCGAGCGGGCTTCACGTGGGCGTGCGTGGCATGCGCCACTGATCCGGGTCGGGTTCTGACCCGATACACAACCCGACCCGATTATTTTTGTATTATTTTAAAATTAAAAAAAGAGAATTTTTGGGAAATTGCATTATGGTCCTCGAACTTTTGGGAAAATTACTTTTTTTTTTTTGGTAAGGATGGGAAAATTACTTTTTGGTCCATGTACTTTTGAGAAATTGCATTATGGTCCTTGAACTTTTGGGAAATTACTTTTTGGTCCTCGAACTTTTGAAAAATTACTATTTGGTCCCCAAACTTTTGGAAAATTACTTTTCGGTCCCTAAATTTTTGGGAAATTGCATTATGGTCCCTAAACTTTTGAAAAATTACATTTTGGTCCCTAAAATTTTAGGAAATTGCATTGTGGTCCCTGATATATATATATATATATATATATGTATGTATATATATTCAAAAAATTGTTATATGATTCTTACTTATTTAAAAAATATTTTAACAGACCCCATTGAATGTATAATATCTTGTAAACTCTCATTGTATTGATATTTGTACCATGGATTATGAGTAATCCTCTTATTGTTTCCGTATATGTGACATTCTGATTTTTCCTATCATTTCAAGATTCATTAATGAGAATGTATCTAACGATGTATTTGAGTCGTATCTCGCTCGGATCTGATCAATTTCGAGTTGACTGACCAAAAAGGAAAGACTAATGTGAGGCAATGTACGTGAACCTAGGCAACTCGAATAGGTAATGTCATTTTGACCATAAGGATTGTCGAGGGGACATTTAGAGCCATAAAAAGGCTGATCTAAGAACGATTAAATAATGCATTGCTAGCGTTATACGATTGGAGCATGGGTGATGCCACTAAACCAATGTATAATTTGTAAAGTTTTCCTAAATCGAACAGTGACGATCGAGACCGTCGGAACTAGTGATAGACCCTCACAATTACATGACAACCAAAGTCGCCAAAAATTGATGAGCCCTAATTGTGATATGAATCAAAGGGTCGATACGCGTAACATCTGCAAAAGCCACCCGTCAGCTCAAGATAGGTTGGAACCACATCTGATAGAGAAATGATTCAGAAAAGAGTCTCGAAATTTGAAAATGGAGAATCAAGAATTCTAACATTACAATTGGATTGGTCGTCGCCTTATCGAAGAAATTTGGAATCAGAAAAACGACGTTCCGAACGTCGAGGGTAAAATTACCATTTTGCCCGTCAAGCCTTGGCCTTGCATTTGTAATTGGACAAGGGCATTTTGGTCATTGAAGCCCCATTATAGCTGCCGAAAATTTGATAAATTGAGAGCCATTGGATGAAGCATTGATTGACACATGGACAAGTGTTAAAGGATTAAGTTTTGATGTTGATAGGAATACTTTTAACCTATCGTTCAAACATGGTTGACTCTTGAAATTGAATATATACCTCAATCTCTCTCTCCTTGGTCGAACACCCTCCCTTATTCAGCCAATCCTCTTCTTCTTCTTCTTCTTCTTCTCTCCCTGCCGAGAGTTGCACCGGCGACCAGGTTCTGCCGCCACCATCGCCACTCTTGACCGCCGTCTCTGGCCACCGCCTGGACCCAAGCCAATCACCAGCCCCTTTCTCATCCTCTTGTAGACATTCTTCAATTGGAATCACGGCATTTGACCATCCGAGGACCTCCGGCCAGCCATTCTCCCGGAAGTCGACGAAAACCGTCGCAGCTTGAGGTAAGCTACTGTTTAGATTCCGTAAAATCCCGAATACTTTGAATTTTTTAACCAAATTTTGTGGACATCCAGAGGACACATAGACTGAGCTGTGGTAAAAATTTTGGAGGAATTTGATGGAGTTTTGACCCTAAATGGGTCTTGTGTTTGAAGGGCAGAAAACTGACCGTCGGAGGACCTAGAGGAACCGGTGCCGTTCAAGGACTTTCCGGCGTCACCTTGGCTTCAAACTTTTGGTGAGGCTCTCTAACATCTAGAACTAAGTATTAGCAAGTAGATTGATGGATAGATTGAGGATTAAGATTGGTTTATGGGCTGATTAGTTAGGAACAAAACAAAATAGAAAAATGCCCTGTTCGGTTCTGTTCATGCCGAGATCATGGGAGATATTTGAGATTCAAATGAGCTCAAATTTCATCGTCGAGATGAATGAGGATGCCAATTAATGTGTCAATGAGGTTCATGCTTCACGTTGAGCAAGGAAAATTGACGATTGGTTGAATTTCCTTAGGTTGCGCGGTTGAATTGTTCTTGGGCTAATTGGACCAAATCCTTGGAGTGCTTGGGAAGAGATTTTTGTTGAGTTAAGCTTGAGTTAAGGAGTTTCTAAACCTTGGCTAGGAGGATTGGACTCAATTGGGTGAATTGAGCGTGAATTGGATTGAGTTCTTAGAAGTTTATGGAGGTATTGTCTTTATGCGTCCTTGAGAGATGTAGACGGCTTGTATGCTTGACAATGCTTGTGTCAAAGAATGATTATCACATTTGAATGTCGAATTTAATTGCCTCGCATGCCATTGATGTGTTGCTCGTTGCATGAGTTTGAAATTGAGCATGTGTTATGAATTGAAATGAACATGTGACATGTTTGAGAAATTGTGACATCCTGAGGCGTTGGGATGCGGGGTTGTGTGGATGTATACCCTGAGGCGCTGAAGTGCGGGATTTGAGTTGAATGATACCCCGAGGCATACGAGACGCGGGGTTGAGATGGCCATAATCCTGATGCATTGAAATACGGGACGGAGTTTGAGATGTGTTGATATAGGCATGGAGTGAAATTGAAAACCCGATGCGTTTACGCAGGTTTGTCAATGTGATGGTCTGAGGCATATTTACGGGAAACGAGCCTGAGGCGTTCTAAACGGGGACATGAAAATGAGGAGGACTGAAAGGATGGAAAGTGTGATTTGGGATGGCAATGTGTGTTCGATTCTAGTGATGTGATATGGTACCATGACTGCATGCCTGACACTTGTTTCTTCCGCATGTTGTTTAATGACCGTTGAATATCTCATGTGGTTGCATGTGCGCTTGTCCTTGATTGTATATGCCTGAGTGTACGATCAGCCTAACCTAGGGTTAGGACCTATCATACTGAGATGTAAATCTCACCCCGTTGTGGGACCCCATTTTTAGATCCTAGGTAGTGAGAATGTGATCAATCAGATTGGCGACCCGAAAGAGATGTCGGTGTATTTTGATGAGTTCTCGGACGGACAGGGAACGATGTATGTTAGGAAATGTACCATAGTCTGGATTGACGAGGGTGGTAGTAGTTGGAAGCCTCATAGGTACGAGGCCTGGTTTAGAAAGGCAGGAGATGTTTCTACGGGGTTATTGAAGTCCACTGAGATACCCCGTGGGGTAATCCCTAACTGGTGTCATCCCACTCGGGTTTGGTAGAGGCTGAGGGGTCAGTAGTCGGCTTGAGGAATATTCTTGAAAGGACTCCGACCCTGGAGGACACTGATGAGGTCATTGAGATCGAAGCTATCGAGGACGATCAGGTGGAGCCGTCAGCTGACGAGACACTTGAGGACACCGTGGAGGTTTGCTCTGAGACTCTCTCGGAGTACGAGCTATCTGAGGATGCTGAAGAGACTGACGATTCCAGTAGCTTGACTTAGGAGTCTTTGTCCTTCTGGTATGATGTTTTGATGATGACGTCGATGCCTATTTCTTTGGGAGATGTGACGATCTGCTTTTGTATTGACCCTGTCTGTCACGCCCCGCGCCCCGGGCACTGGCACGCGACTCCCTGCAAACAAACCATATAATCTCTTGCGGTCCCAAGATCTACAATCTAAGCCGAGAGATATAAAAAATATATCAAGCTTGCGAAAGCGGTAATAAAGCAACTCCTCTGAACAAAATATGAATTAAGTGAGACCTAGATAGCATAGAAACTATCGTACATAGGAATCGACTGTGCATACGAGTACATAGCTACTAAAATCCGATAAGTAAGGGGGGTGACGGGGTGAGCATACAAAATGGTCCATCATCAAAATAAGATAGGAACAGGGTCGAGGTTGTCACCAAAGATCAAGCTACAACTAGAGTCTCCTAGGATGAGCTACTAGAGTTCTCGGTGTCCTCAACGTCCTCCGTCGGCTCGTACTCTGAGAATGTCTCGGAGCGAACCTCAATAGTATCCTTCATGGTCTCCTCGTGCGACGTCTTTGCGAGATCCTCCTCGGTCGCCTCTAGGACGATGACCTCCTCCTCCTCAGTAAACTCCAGCGTCTGGGTCCTCTCCGGCCCGTTCCTAGAACCGACTACCAATCCCTCGGCCTGATCTTGGTCTCTACCAGGGTGGAACCAATTAGGGATCATTCCTTGGGGCATCTCATGGGGTTTCAGCGGCCTAGTCGACACGTCCCCAACTTTCCTAAACCACGCCTCGTACCTATGAGGCTTCCAGTTTAGGCTACCCTCGTCTATCCACACGACCGTACACTTCCTCGCGTAAGTCCCTTGACCGTCAGGAAACTCATCAAAATACACTGTCATGGCATAGGATCTCCAAAATGAATAGACCACATGGTCAAGGCCTATGATCTGTAAAAATAAGGGTCCCCAAAGGGGTGAGATACACATTTTAGTAAAAGAGTCCTAATCCTAGGTTAGGCCGATCGTCCACTCAGGTAGTCATCTACTCCAAAATTCTAAATTCATAAACACACAGGCACATACAAATAAATATTACGACACACAGATAACAGGCATGCAACTATGACATCATATCATACTCATATGATCATGCACGCCTCGTCCTGCCACTTCACCACAACCATCTCTTCCTGCCTGCCTCATTCTCATGCCCTCGATTAGATCGCATCAGGCTAATTTCATATCCGAGGTTAGATCGCATCAGGCCTTCCTCATGCCCGCGATTAGATAACATCAAGCTTTTCTCATACCCACGATTAGATCGCATCAGGCTTTTCTTTTTTCATGCTTGCGATTAGATCGCATCAGGCTTTTTCTCCACCCCGCGTCTCATACGCCTCAGGGTCTTATCTCGTCTTCGCCATGCAACAACCACAATTCATGCGCACGAGGTCTAACGCATCTCGTGCATAAACATCTCATGCATAACAAGACATCCATGGCATGCGAAACGAGTCAATAGACATACAAGTGTGACTAATTACTCAAGAGACATGCATATGTAATTATTCGAATCATTTATACTCTCTTGGCATTCACAAAGACCAATCACACTAAGCTCCTCAAGAAATTATCTCAATCTCGTCCGATTCGCCCAATCGAGTCCAATCTTTCTATCCTAAGTTTAGGATTCCCTTACCTTGAGTTCGATGCCACAAAAATTCTCTTCTTGAGCCCTCAAAAATTCGGCCCTCAATGGTCCGAGACCAAACTCACCGTACAACCTAGAAAATTCCAACCAATCCGTAAATTTCCATATCCAATTCACCAATCCATGAACCACAAACCTCCACAACATAATCCTCTTCATTTTAGCATGCCTCAATCACCAATTTGAGGCTCAAAACCAACCATCATCAGCCTCCACAGATTCGATTTGCATAGAACCGAATCGGGCTATGTTCGATTCTGTGTAAACCGAGTATATCCAACCCTAAGTCTCCACCAAATCCATCATTTAATCACTATCCTACCTCTTAACATGTCTATCTAAGGGTTTAAGGGTCTCACCAAGAGTTTGAGGTCGAGTTGTCGCTGGAATCCCGTCAAAAGTCGCCGGATCTTCCAAGGTCAGTAACCGGTAGATTTTGTCCAAAGTTCACAAGACTATTTGTGATTAAAAATTCATCAAATCAAGCCCAACTTTTTACCACAGATAGATATACACGTCCTCTAGATTTTCATAAAATTTGGCCTCAAGATTCCAACATTTCGGCCTTCTAATGGGTCAGAAACATTACCTACCTCAAATTGGATAAGTTTTCGTTGACTCTCGAAAAAACGCTTGGCCAGAGCTTCTCGGTGGTCCAAACGGCTTGCTTCCAGTTCGAGGAGGTCGGCAGGAGGTCGAGCTAAGAGGATGTGGTCAGCTAGAGTCCGAGTGGTGGCCGAAAGGTGACGTCGATGGCGGCGAACAGCAGCGGCAGAGGCGGTCGGGCGACAGCAGTGAAGAAGGAAGAAGAAGATGGAGATTTCAGTGGTTGAGGGGGTTATGACCGGCCAAAGTGAGGTGAGAGAGAGTGACAAAAGACTATATACAACTCTCAAGTCAATGGGAAGAATGGTAGGTAGGGAATAGTGGACTTGACCACTCTTTAATCCATCTATTGACACTTGTCCCACATGTCATTCATGCTTGATCCAATGGCCAATATTCACCCACTTTTTCGACAGCTATGGGGTAGGGATAAAGACCAAAAGGCCCTTCCTTATTTGCATGGGCAAGGCTTAAGCTTGATGGGCAAAATGATAATTTCACCCCCGACGTCCAGAACATCGTTTTTCTCGTTTCAATATTCTTCGATAGGGCGACGACCAATTCGAATATAACGTTGAAATTCTTGATTCTCCATTTTCAATTTTCAAGACTTGTTTCTGATAGTTTTCTTTATCAGACGTGGTTCCAACCTATCCAGAATCGACGGGCGGCTTTTGCAGACGTTACACGTATCAACCCTGTGATTCATATCACATTTAGGGCTCGTCAATTCGTGGTGACTTTGGTTGTCATGTAATTGCGAGGGTCTATCACTAGCTCCTATGGTCTCGATCGTTACCGTCCGATTTAGGGAAAATTTTGCAAGTTATATATTGGTTAAGCGGCATCACCCGCGCTCCAATCGTATAACACTAGCAATGCAGTCCTTAATCGTCTTTATATCGGCATTTTTATGGTTCTAAATATCCTCTCGACAATCCTTATGGTCAAAGCGCCATTTCTTATCCGAGTTTTCTAGGTTCACGTACCTTGTCTCGCGTTAGCCTTTTCATTTTGGTCAGCTTACTCGAATTGATCATATTCGAATGAGGTACGACTGAAATACGTCTCCAGATTTACTTCTCATTAATGAGTTTGAAATCGACTGGAAATCAGAATGTCACACTATTACCCTTACTGATCAGCTGGTTTAGCTTGCTAGCACTTTTGTATGAACATGATAGGAGGTCATGTATATTATTGGCGTTCTCGTTACCCTGGTCTCTTTTTATTATTGTACGGAGGAGTTTGTTTATTATCGCTTCCGCTTGCTGTCAATATGGTTCATCTCTCGACCCATGTGAATCTTGGGACCTCGAGAGAGAATTTATGCTTGCAGGGAGTCGTGCGCTCATGCCTGAAGTGCGGGGCGTGACAGTATAAGTTACAAAAACGATGGTGCAAATGTGGCGTACTCCCCGTATTACAAGGACAAAAGCCCAAAAAGCTAGACTTAAGAGTTTGCGCTATGAGTTGGAGGACATTAAGTGGAATGGGATGATTGATTTGATTGATCATGTTATTTGCGTGGGTGGTTGCATGAAAGACCACGACATGATCGTCGCTTTTGCCGATAGTTTGTAAGAAAGTTATATTAGCTTTCTACATGATCTCTAGAAGAGGAACTGTCGCCCGAAATATAAAAAACTACTTAAAGCCTTCATAAGGGAGGATTTGAAGATTTAGGCATCAAAGACAGTGACTCGTTCAATAAATGCTAGAGCGTGCAGGAGTGCACCATCGAGCAAGTCAAATGGACTTGCTAAGCAGTTGGTCCTATGTAATATTTCCCAAAAAGAGCTTCCAAAACATTTTTATGACACTCTCCCTGTCAACAAGAAAAGGATTCGTTGAAGTGTCATACTTTTATAAGCTGCCTAGTTTTGGGACCTTTTATCTTTCCGTTTTGAGGATTGTTTGTTTTTCAAGACATTATTTATTGAGTGATGTTTTGGACTTACTTTATGGAATTTTGATGAGTATTGAATAATGAATGGCAGCTATTATGTTTTATATTGTATAATGCCATGATTATATTTTTAGTATGAGTTTAATTAGTTTGTATAACTATTAAAGGAACTCGATTTATATGAGTAATTATGTTAACGGTAATTTCAAATTAAGCTCTTTGGACGATGATTGGGAACGCTGTGAACTCTCGAATCTTAAGGCCTTTTGTGAAGTTATTAGTTAATATAATTAATCAATATAAATCTTAGCGCATAAAAACTAGACATTAAAAATTTCATGCAAATAGTGTCTAAAGAACTTTGTGTTCTTAGAGAATGACTTCAGCAACAAGAAATATCGTGGCTAAGTTGAACAAGGGAGAAAAATTGAATGGTGAAAACTATGAGATTTGGAGCATGAAAATCTAATATGTTCTAAAGAAACAAGAAGCATTAGAAACCCTAAACCAGATTATGGATGAACCTGAGGAGGCACCACTGCGTAGTATCGCAAAGATAGAGATGCATTTATCGCCTGTAAAAGAAAGAACTCTCTGACTCGCATTAATTGCTAAGTAGCATAAAAAATAATATTATGAGAGAGTTTAGGCCCTTTGATAATGCCAAGAATATGTGGGATGCACTGAAGGCCAGGTTTGGTCAAACTTCTATGACCAAACTAAGGTAACTCACTATAAGGTTCGACTGATACAAAATGCCCCATGGCCAGAACATGAAACAACATTTGAGGCGAATGTCGAATATGATAAGTGAATTGTCTAATGCTGGACACATATTAACAAATGAGCAACAGGTGTAAGCAGTTATACGCTCTTTCCCCAATAGCTGGGAAAACATGAAAGTCCACTTAACTCACAATGACAACATTAAAACCTTTGAGGATGCAATGCGACATCTTGAGCTGGAAGAGGATCGCCTCCTGGCGGCTAAGCCAAAAGCATATATTTATTATGCTGCTTCTAGCTCATGTAGAGCTGCGGGCTTCAAGCGCAAGTATCCGGGTGGTTTTAAGATGTGGAAGGCAAAGGAGCAGAACCTGCAGGGAAGAAACTAAAAGTGTCATGCCTCGAACCCGGCGAGCACGCTAACATCTCACCAGGTCGTAATCAAGTTGTGCCATCCAAGGTCCTTTGGCTAACCATATAACAACTTGACATTGGAACAAGATCATGGAAGCCATAAAACTGGTCCGTACAAACCCACAAAAAGATGACTCAGGACAAATGGGTATACACATCGCATAAACAATAAGGTCAGTTACAAATCTAACTCCAACGACTTCTTTAAATGTCATCCCATGGCAAGTTCGAGTTTCCTTCGCTTGAGACCTGAAAAAGATAAGCCCCCACTAGGGTGAGATATAAATCTCAATAAGTGAAACCTAATCCTAGACCTGAACACCAGTCCCTCCAGACCACACACCAATGCTATCAAACACAAGCATTATGCAATTCAATATCACAAGGCATTAAACCGTCTAACATATCAACAAGCCAGGCATGCATAAAAATCATAGCCACCAATATTCAACCTCAAGGATTCAAGCTCACTGCATATGCAACACGTAATTCAATACATAATTGCCATCACTTTTTCGTTCCCCCACGTACTCCTTTGGCACTTTTGCCATCTAACATTACCGGGGTCATCAGATCAAACGATGTCTACGTACCACTGGGGTCATCAGACCAATCGGTACTCTCCAGGCTTACAGCCATTTAATGCCACCGGGGTCATCAGACCAATTGGCATTTTCATTTTCATTCAATTTCACCACCTTTCGATACCACCGAGGTCATCAGACCAATCAGTATCATCATTAATTCCCAGGGCTCATAGCCATTGCGATCTCTAGGGCCACAGACCAACAATTACTGGGGCACTATAGCCCATTCATAAAGCATCGGCACTATAATCGTTACATAACATATGCTTTATAGCCAAATCACTAGCAGGGCTTCATAGCCAATTCATATAAATCCAGGGCTCAATAGCCGAAGTATATTACCAAGCTCAATAGCCAATAAAATCACACAATCGCCACTCAAACTGATATACCACACGGCCATGCAAACATCCGTGTCATTTCAATATATAAGCCATCAATTATAGCATGAAAAATCACAATTTCCCAGGCAAGCATGTGTGGTTCGGTCCACTCGTATTCCATGCGATCATTAACAATTCAAACACCTTAGGTGCACAATTTCATCAATTCACCACCCAACCTCATCTAGTAGTGTCATCGCATTCAGATAAAGGTTTAGAAAACACTTATCTTGATGAATCAACACAATGTCACACCAGACAATTATCATAATGCCACAAATATAGAATCCCCACGAATTCTTCGTCAACCCAAAACGAATTATCAATCTTGAGTCACGAACCATAGAATGCTCACTTCCATTAACTCAATCTTTCCCTAACCACACCATTGGCAATTCAAGATACCTTTTTTTTTAACAATCAAAGACACGAAAATGCTCACTCCGAACCCTTAATATATTCGGTTCGCATGGTCATATCCATAATAAGTCACAGCTTAGAGATTTTTGCATCAATGTTGCCATAAATCACCTCTAAATCTCAATCCACTTCTCATCGACACTTCATAATACATTAAATAAGGTATTATAAGTCCATTTATAGTTCAAATTCTCATCATTCAACTCCTAAACAGAACCGACTAGCAAGGCTCATCCACCAAAACAGAACCGGTTTCGATTTCCAACTGTTCAATCGAGCCATACTTTAATTCTAATCCTCAATCCTTCAATAAACAACTTATTAAGACCTTCCTTTATGGGTTTAGAAAGTTCACCGCAAGATTTGAAGTGGATTGACATCCCAAAGACTTCGAAACAGTCCGGTTCCTTCACGGTTCTCAAACGGGCAAAATTTACTTGGTAAATACCTCCGCAAATTAGCCATGTACACCCATAAAAACTCAACAAAATTGTAATCCAAGCTTAGAAAACTATAATAATATGAGTTTATAAGACCTCTCCGAAAATTTGAAACTATTTAAAGTCCGAAAGCCCCCGAAACAGATATTTCCCCAAAACTGATCAAAATCAGCCTTCATCCTGATCTTTGCCCACTAAAATAGACCGATGGGATAAACGACTAGGTCAAATCAAGCTTTTAATACCTTTCTAGAACGGAAAGACAATAAGCTTTAAGATGGCGGTGGTTGTACCTTAATCCGATGTCGGACGACAAAGTTATGGTCGAAACAGTGAATCAGTTTTTGTTTGTCCGTGAGAAAAATTGTTCGGCCGAGAGGAAAAGAAGAAGAAGAAGAGAGAGAGGGTTTTGGCCCACCAAATGGAAGAGAGAGATAGTCTTCCACAATAATTGAGCTTGGTCAAGGATAAGATGATTAGGTGAGTTTAATTAATGCTTACCCTCTTAAATAGTGACATTTGTCTTCCTCAAAGAGTGACACTTGTCTTGCTTCTAGAAGGCATTGTCTACCATTGACTTCCCGTGACCAATCTTCATCAATTTTCTACAGCATATATAGGGGGTTGAATGAACACAATGGCCTTCTAAACTTCTTAAGGCAAGGCCAAAGGTCGAGTGGCCAAATGGTCATTTTGCACTTTTTGTCCGAACTTCCATTTTTCTAGTATAAACCACCCTCGATGATGTGACGTTCATTGCAATTCAAACATTAAAATTTCTCAATGTCCAATACCCAAATCTCGAGGTCTAATTTTATGTCAAACTCTTGTCGACTGTAATTTCAATTTATCTCAAACTGACGAGCAACTCTTACAGGCGTTACGGGTATCGATCTTGGGGTTCTTCTTAAGCCGTAGCGACTTTGGTTGTCAAGTAATTGCGAGGGTTTATCGGTCGTTGTTTCGATGCTGATTGTCGAAATTCGATTTAGGAAATTCTCTCAAATTATACATTGGTTAAGCGGAATCACCCGCATCCCAACGTATAACACTAGCAAGACATTCCATGATCGTTCCTAGATCGATCTCTACTGGCCCAAGATATTTCCTCAACAATCCTTATGGTCAAAGTGCCATTTTTCATTCAAATTCCTCAGGTCCACGTACCCGACTCTGCATTAGTCTTTCCTTTTTGATCAGATAACTCAAGAGTGGCCAACTCCGAGCGAGTTATAGCTGGAATACACCGATCGATATCCTTCCATTTAATAGCCTCGAGAGGGTCGAAATTCGAAATGTCACAAAAAGACAATCAACCCTAGAAAGAAAAGTGTACTTTTAAAAGGAACATTTCAAGGGTGAAGTGTTTCAACTGTGGCAACAAAGGGTGCTTCGCTCACAACTGCCCTGAGCTGAAGAAAGTAGAAACCTTGAATACACTTGTGAGTATTTCTTATGTTTCTAGTTCGATCTTTTTAATTGACTCTTAGCATTTGTGGACTGTAAACTCAGGAGCCACAGACCATACGACGAAGGACCGAGGAGCCTTTGTAGGATTTCAACGAGTTCCAAATAGAGAAAAATGGATATATGTGGGAAATAACTCTAGAGTGGAGGTGAAAGGTATTGGCATTTGTCAATTGAATATGCGCTGTGGATGCACATTAATCCTGCATGACGTGCTATAAGCTCAAGAAATTCGTCGGAATTTAGTTTCAGTATTGGTGTTGGTCAAACATGGTTTTAATTTGAATTTTCATAATAATGGTGTTGATTTATTTTGGGAACAAGTCTATATGATTTTGGTTAGTTTCTGGATGGTTTTATCGTTTTAAATGTTAATGACAATAGTGTCAATAACAATTATTCTCTATTTATATCTTCTGATTCTAATGATAATGATGTAAATATGTGGCATGCTAGACTAGGTCATATTCCGACAAAAAAAAAAAGACTAGGTCATATTGACCAACAACGAATGAATAGATTAGCCATAGAGGGCTTGTTGGATAGTATCGAAAAAATTGATTTGCCTATCTGTGGGCATTACCTAGTGGAAAAAACGACAAAGAAACCATTTGAAAAAGGGACTAGAGCTGAGTTTCCATTGCAATTAATTCATTATGACGTCTGTGGTCCAATGAATGTAAGAGCAAGGCATGAGATTGCTTACTTCATCACATTTATAGATGATTATATCCGATTCAGATATGCTTACTTGATTTCTCACAAATCTGAAGCATTAAGTTGCTTTAAGAAGTTTAAGACTTTAGTGAAAAATCAATTGGACAAAAAAATAAAAACATTGAGATCCGATCGATGGTGAGAGTATCTATCTGATCAGTTCAGAGATTTATGTGATGAAATGAGAATAGACAGACAGTTATCCATTCCATATACTCCTCAACAAAACGGTATTGTAGAGAGAAGAAACAGAACCGTTTTGGAGATGATTAGGTCTATGATGGCACATGCACATTTGCCAATCCCTTTTTGGGGTGATGATTTGTTAACAGCTGCCTGTGTACTTAATCGAGTGCCTACTAAATCAGTTACCTCCACCCTATACGAATTATGGATGGGCAGAAAACCCGATTTGAGTTTCCTGAAATCTTGGGGCTGTGCGGCTATACTCATGAATTGTCCCACAAGTATGGGAAATTGGGTCCTAGAGGCACGACGAACGTCTTCATAAGATACTATGAGAACTCAAAAGAGATATGTTTTCATAGGTGAACAGGAAAGTGAAAGTGTAACTGAATTTGAATCACTAGATGTCAATGAATTTCCTAAAAAGGAAAAAATAGGAGAATGAAATTTCCTATTTGAGGTATTAGATAATGACAATGATGCAAGTGGGAGCAATGTAAGAAATAAGGAATTCATTTCTAACCAATCTCAATTGCAGTCTCTTGATGACACGATGCAGTCATTACCTAATCCAAGTGCGAGCATAATAGAGAGAAAAGTACCTAGAGTAGAGTCTTCTCCACGGCGAACAAGTCGTAAAAGCATTCCCTATCGACGCTTTGAGATTGAAGAGGAAGCTTTCATAGTTGCTCCGCAAATTGAGAATGAGCCAATGAATAAAAATAAGACTCCGTCTTCCCCCGATAAGGAAAAATGGTTACATGCAATGGAAGAAGAGATGAAGTCAATGAGATCGAATCAAGTTTGGGAACTGATTAATCTTCCGAAGGGACGTGAAGCAATTGGGAACAAATGGGTTCTCAAAATAAAACAAAAGGCTGCCGGCTCAATTGAAAAACATAAAGCTCGCCTTGTTGCAAAGGGTGCAATCAACAGGAAGGTGTTGATTATGAGGAAATTTTTTCTCTTGTAGTGAGATTTACCTCAATTCGTCTTATTCTGGCTAATTAATTAATCACATTTGAAAAACGACAGACAGTTGAAAAAGGGACTAGAGCTGAGTTTCCATTGCAATTAATTCATTATGATGTCTGTGGTCCAATGAATGTAAGAGCAAGGCATGAGACTGCTTACTTCATCACATTTATAGATGATTATATCCGATTCAGATATGCTTACTTGATTTCTCACAAATTTGAAGCATTAAGTTGCTTTAAGAAGTTTAAGACTTTAGTGAAAAATCAATTGGACAAAAAAATAAAAACATTGAGATCCGGTCGATGGTGAGAGTATCTATCTGATCAGTTTAGAGATTTATGTGATGAAATGAGAATAGACAGACAGTTGTCCATTCCATATACTCCTCAACAAAACGGTATTGTAGAGAGAAGAAACAGAACCCTTTTGGAGATGATTAGGTCTATGATGGCACATGCACATTTGCCAATCACTTTTTGGGGTGATGATTTGTTAACAGCTGCCTGTGTACTTAATCGAGTGCCTACTAAATCAGTTACCTCCACCCTATACGAATTATGGATGGGCAGAAAACCCGATTTGAGTTTCCTGAAATCTTGGGGCTGTGCGGCTATACTCATGAATTGTCCCACAAGTATGGGAAATTAGGTCCTAGAGGCACGACGAACGTCTTCATAAGATACTATGAGAACTCAAAAGAGATATGTTTTCATAGGTGAACAGGAAAGTGAAAGTGTAACTGAATTTGAATCACTAGATGTCAATGAATTTCCTAAAAAGGGAAAAATAGGATAATGAAATTTCCTATTTGAGGTATTAGATAATGACAATGATGCAAGTGGGAGCAATGCAAGAAATAAGGAATTCATTTCTAACCAATCTCAATTGTAGTCTCTTGATGACACGATGCAGTCATTACCTAATCCAAGTGCGAGCATAATAGAGAGAAAAGTACCTAGAGTAGAGTCTTCTCCACGGCGAACAAGTCGCAAAAGCATTCCCTGTCGACGCTTTGAGATTGAAGAGGAAGCTTTCATAGTTGCTCCGCAAATTGAGAATGAGCCAATGAATAAAAATAAGACTCCGTCTTCCCCCGATAAGGAAAAATGGTTACATGCAATGGAAGAAGAGATGAAGTCAATGAGATCGAATCAAGTTTGGGAACTGATTGATCTTCCGAAGGGACGTAAAGCAATTGGGAACAAATGGGTTCTCAAAATAAAACAAAAGGCTGACGGCTCAATTGAAAAACATAAAGCTCGCCTTGTTGTAAAAGGGTACAATCAACAGGAAGGTGTTGATTATGAGGAAATTTTTTCTCTTGTAGTGAGAATTACCTCAATTCGCCTTATTCTGGCAATAATGGCATGTATGGATTTTGAATTACATCAAATGGATGTGAAGACTGCTTTTTTCAATGGAGAATTAGAAGAAACATTATATATACCCATTGGGTTTGTTATAAAAGGCAAAGAACAAAAAGTATGTCGATTTCTGAGATCGATAGATGGCCTCAAACAGTCTTTGAGACAATGGTACATACGTTTTCATAATGCTATCTTAGCATATGATTTTACAATGATTGATGAGGATCACTGCATGTACATTAAAAGATCCAAAAAACTTTTTGTGACTATATCATTATATGTTGATGATATTCTAATTGCCGGAAATAATATGGAGTTAGTTCAAACAGTCAAGGATTGGTTATCGTCCAACTTTGAAATGAAAGATATGAGAGAAGCTACGTATATTCTTGGAGTTAAGATTTCAAGAGATCGTTCAAAAAGGTTATTGTCTCTCTCACAAAAGACATATAAATAAAGTCCTTGAACGATTCTGTATGTGAGATTGTAATCCCATTGACACTCCTATTGCCAATGGTGAAAGCTTGAGCCGCATATTGTGTCCTAAGACTTCACAAGAACAGGAATGTATGAAAAACGTTTCATATGCTAGTGCTGTTGGGAGCTTAATGTACGCTATAATGTGTACAAGGTTTGACATTTCCTATGTTGTTGGAATGGTGAGTAGACACCAATCCAATCCAGGTCAAGCTCATTGGATAGTCGTCAAGAGAATCCTAAGGTATCTAAAGGGTACTAAAAATTATTCGTTGATTTTTCAAGGAGGAGATCCACACCTTGAAGGCTATGCAAATGCTGATTGTGGAGGAGATTTAGATGAGAGAAAATCTACCTCTGTGTTTGTTCTCTTATTGTGCAATGGTGCAATATCTTGGAGTAGTAAGAAACACATATGTATAGCCTTATCGACAATGGAAGCTGAGTTTGTGGCTCTATCAGCAGCAGTATAAGAAGGAGTTTGGCTTAAGTGATTTATGGATCGTCTGGGTGCTGCTGAGAATGCAAATGGTCCTTTGCAGGTTAATTGTAATAGCCAATAGCTATAACTTACACCAAAGATCCTAAATTTCATTGCAAGACTAAATATATAGATACCAAGTACAATTTTGTGAAAGACGCGGTTGCACAAAAGGTTGTAAACGTCCAGTATATATCTACGCGCAATATGATAGCAGATCTTATGACCAAACCAATCCCCAAAGATATATTTCTTGGCCATGTAAAGTGCTTGGGACCGCGTAGAAATTGATTTATTGGACACTTATATTTCTTTCTCCCGAAGATCACAATAAATGATATTTGTTATCATTAATTGATGTCTAATGAGTTTACTTTTATGCATTTTAAAGCTTAGTACATTACACTGAGAAAGTATGTCAGACAGATAGAAGATTAGCCCACTCACACGGGTAATCGCCTCTATTTGCTGAGTGACGAATAGAGAAGATACTTTCTTTTCAGGCTCATTATCTAGGTGATAATTGAGAGCTCGAGTTTGAAATCTTTTATTTCTCCTTAACAGGAGTTTTAAGATGAGGACATAATAAATTATTTCTGAAAGTGAAGTAAACACATATTTCACTTTATCCGTCTTTGATGCTAGATGTGCGTTCTATTAGATTTTTTGAAGAGAGTAGATTTGAGAACTCAAGCTAGACATTGAGTATGTATGAGCTATTATCTGTATGATATTAAATGTAGAGGCATACGCTCCATGGGAAAGGAGTGAATACCGTAATACGTACTTCATATTACGTATACATTAGACGACCAAGACGAGTTGGCGAGAGTTACCGATCTCAACTCTATAGCCGTGTGAGACTCTTGAGAATATGAGTTTCTCAGTTAAGTGCCCTAATGACTCTGACCTATTCTTAAGATTTCTGTTCAGTGTTTGCTATCTTAGAGTGTTGCCAATGATCATGTGATTGATTTGATCTAGTGGGGCATTTCTACAAAAACAAGTTAGACTGAGATTGAGAGGTTTAAGGAAATAGGAAGATCAATATTGATTTGAGTGTCACATTCAATCTTTGTATTCATAGGTCAATCAATTATGATTATTTGAGTTTAATCATGATTATGAATACAATGTATTGTAATTGATTACTCAAAAAGATCGAAAGAGATATGATGATAATGTGACATATTGATCTAGGGTACAACATACTGAATCTACTAGAAAAATAGTAAAGCCCAAAGTGAGCTGTTGTATATTCCTAACAGATGTATGGCAACTAGCACTCAGAGTATGCTGGTCGCACGAATTATTTGCCTATATGAACTTTGCAGAGAGAAGAGAGAGACGGATATTTAGCCCTTTATCGGCGAGTGAGAGATAATGGATTTGATTGCGTCATTTAAAGGGCAAATAAATCCTCGCCAATTTGACGTTGATAAATTGGCAATCAGGAGATATACTTTCATATTCTACAAAAGGAAACAGAGAAGATGATATATCTCTTTGGGAATTGAACGTACGTCGTTCACTTTGATCACCCAATTCAGAATACTCTCCCCAAAAAAACTCTATTTTGCATGTTCTCACGAACAACAAGAGATTGCCGGATCGCTTTATCGTTTGCACACTCAAGTCTCTTAATCCATGGTACTGAGGTATTTCAGTCACACGTGATTTACTTCGTTGATCGGTGATTCAAGTGGATTCTAGGGCATGTAATTTAGTATGATTCGTACGTATATGTACGAATATGTCGGTTCAATTGTTGTATGACAGAAATTCGCACGTTTCGCTTATGGATCCGTATGTTCAGTTTATGGATATGAAGATCTATTTTGTTTCGCAGTTTTGTATAGATCTCGATTTAGTGTTTAGGGAGATAAACCCTACAGTTAGCAAAGTCAATGTTGTTCTGCAAAAAATAACAGTTCTCTGTGCTTCTATCCTGGTGTCTGGCTCGTGCATTAATTTTAGAACACGAATATATGATTATTGAATGACTGAATAGAACTGAGTGAAACAAACTCAGAGATAGGACAAACGCTGATCTCTAGGTGGAACAGAACAAAGAAGTTCTATAATTAACCATGTTTTAAGTTGCCCGATTTTTTTTTAAAAAAAAAAACGTCACTCAGGTATCATTTTTTGCAGTCTCTGTATATGTCTTCCCCTCTTGCATCCTTTGCGATGAGTGCCTCAGATACTCTCCGTGTTTTACCTTCTTGTACATCATAACATGCCTCTTGGCATCAACCATGTGATTAAGGGTCTCGATATCCACATCATCCGGTGAGAACATAAAAAGGTGCAAATGACATTCTCGGTTTGTGCTTGTTGATCATTGCTCTATGCTCGATGCTTTCGTACTCGTCATTGGCCCAAATCTGCGAGCACACACTAAGTATTGTGAATCTCTTCTTCATCCATACTTTTGTTCGAAGTCATTGACATAATGTACTTGTTAAAACAACCGAGAATGAGTGATAACAGCTAGTGGACATCGCTCCTGAGCCACCAAATAAGCACATTATTGAACCGGTACCTCGGTGACATTTTCAACATTAACGACAAGAGCATCAGGAATCGGCTTAAGGGGTATCCACTCTTCCTTGTCCCGATTCTGGAGGGCTTCAAAATCATCGTCCTGTATTAGTATGGTGAGAATTGTCGGATCCGAATGTGGACTCGCTCCCAGTACTTGATCTGGCCTACTGCAGGTCGGATGGTAATTTATCCGCAGAGCTTGAGCCAACTCTCCGCGCAGATGAATGAATTCATCCTTTTCAATTCCCATGATCGTTGAAAGGGATGCCAGGAGCTTCTTCGCCAATTCTTGAATATCATCTGAAAAGTTTTCTGTAATTTCTCTGCAATCGGCACATTTGCGAGTACCTACATGGTATTATTTATGTAGAAAAGTGAAAATCCATATAAAGACACAAGATTAACGAGGTTCAACGATGTGCGTACGTACTCAAACAAAAAATTCTCAGTCTCTTTTTTTTTTTTTTTTTTTTGTTATGTCGAACCATCCACCATTGTTCCTCCATATATACAAGAAAGGCTTCAACAAACGGAAGCAGAAAAAAGAAGATAACGATAAAGAAGGAAGGCATTCCAGAATTATAAGACACAATATAACCAAATCTTCTTTCCAATACATTCAAATCTACTTTCCTACAGATAGGAGAGACCCACAGATAGGAGAGGATATCACGCCAAAATAGGAGATTTGAATATCACGCCAATACTCCCGGTCAAGTTGGGCCGAAGATCTTGTCGGAAGTCAACTTGCTTATCATTTCTAGAAAAACTCCCTTTGGTAATGCTTTAGTAAAAATGTCGGCCAGTTGACCATCACTTCGAATGTATGGGGTCTCAATTATTTTGTCTTGCACATTTTCTCTCACAAATCCACCTCTATATGTTTCATCCTCTTATGAAACACTAGATTTGAAGCAATATGAGTTGCACCCAGATTGTCACAAAATAGCTTTGTAGGCTTGGTCATGCTTTTGCATCCCAACTCCTGAAGTAGTAGTCTCAGCCATACAATTTCGCTAGTAGTAGTCGCCATAGCCCGATATTTTGCCTCCCCACTCGAACAAGCAACTATCGTTTGTTTTTTACTTTTCCAAGTGACAATGTTTCCTCCCACAAAAGTACAGAACCTTGTAGTAGATTTTCTGTCTACAGGGCTTCCGGCCTAATCTGCATCAGTATAGCCAATAAATTCTTTGTGATCATTATTTTTCATTAGAATTCCCTTACCAGGCATGGCCTTCAAATACCCTAGCAAATGATTTATTAGTTCCATATGCTCTCGAGATGGTTTCTATATAAATTGACTCATATAACTAACAGTGTATGCGATATCAGGTCTAGTAATAGTCAGATAAATCAGCCAACAAGTCGTTGAAATAGCCCAACATCATGTAATGGAGTGTCTTCTGAAATGAACTTACTGTTATACTCCATAGGGATGTTGGCTGGTCTAACTCCCAACTTTCCAGTCATCTTCAGCAAATCCATAATGTACTTTCTTTGGGATAAAAATAATCCTTTGTGAGATCTTGCGACCTCAATACCTAAAAAAATACCTCAATCCGCTAAGATCTTTGATATCAAATTCCTTACTCACATGCCGCTTAAGTGCTTCGATTTCACGTTGATTGCTGCCTGTAATCATAGTATCATCAACATAAACAAGCACAATGACTATTCCTTTGTCGTTAGTATTGGCGAACATTGAAGAGTCTGTTGCCCCTCTTTTGAATCCAACCTTGATAAACGCAAAATTCAGTTTAGCATACCAAGCTCTAGATGATTGTTTAAGACCATATATGGCCTTCTTCAACCTGCAGACAATTCCGTCTTTATTTTGCAAATGGTGACCAGGAAGAAGATCCATATAAACCTCCTCTTCCAAATCTCCATGAAGAAATGTGTTCTTCACATCCATTTGGAATAAGGGCCATCCAAAATTAACAGCTACAGACATAAGAACATGCACAATATTCATTTTAACTATAGGTGCAAAAGTTTCTTTGTAATCTATACAATAAGTTTGCATGTAGCCTTTTGCAACCAACCTCGCTTTATACCTTTCGACTGATCCGTCACTATTGTACTTAATCGTATAGATCCATTGGCAACCGTCTGTCTTCTTCTCTCTTGGACGTTTTACAAGTTCCCAAGTATGATTTCAATCTAAAGCCTGAAGTTCATCCTTCATTGCATCAACCTGAACTGGTTTTTGCTTTGCTTCCTCATAGCTGTAAGGTTCCTGTTGTTCTTCAATAGCAGACAACAAACTCAAAAAATTGCAAGAGATTTTGTCATAGCAAACAAATTCTTGAATAGGATGTTGAACAGAGTAATAAGTAGTAAAATCTCGGAAACGAGTTGAGAGTCCAGTGACACGAGATGTCCTTCGTAATGAGATTGCATCTGCTGCTCTTTCATATGTCAGCCCCTCGGTTGTAATTGCAGGTTCAGCTTGTGGAACAACAGCTGTCTCAATCTCTCGATCCGTTTTTGAATTTTCTTGATTTGCAGATTCATGACCCGTTGCGCAGCTCTCACTGCCGGCTTCGATGCACCCATTGCTGACTTCGGCTTCATTGACCCCATTAACGGTCGCGGGGACAGGAGCAAATTCATAGGAAAACTTCTTATAATAATCTGTGGACTCCCCTTGAATGTGGTTATTGTCAGAAAAAAAATAGTATGAGTTTCATCAAATACAACATCCCGTGAAATATAGACACGCTTTGTACAAGGGTCATAGCATTTCAACCCACCCTTTCTTGACAGATGAATAACGAGCAAACACGTGTTTTCGAGCACGAGGATCTAACTTCCCACCAGATTGAGAGTGAACATAGCAGAAACAACAAAAAATCCTTAAGTGAGATATATTGAATTTTCGCCCATGTAATACTTCCATAGGAGTTATATACCCTAACACTCACTACGGAGTCCATTAATCAAATAATAGCTAGTAAGAATAGCATCTGCCCAATAAGATTTAGGTAAATTTTCGGAGAATAATAAGGCTCGAGTGACCTCGAGAAGGTGACAGTTCTTCCTTTCAGCTAACCAATTCTGTTGAGGAGTACCCACGCATGATATCTCGTGAGTAATAACTTTGCTTCGCAAAAATAACTGAAAAGTCTGATTAGTATATTCGGTACCATTGTTGGTACAAAGAACCTTCACCAAAGTATTAAACTGATTAATCATCAAATTGCAAAAATCCTGAAAAACTGTAAGTAGTTCACTTTTGTACTTAAGAAAATAAAGCCAGGTAGCTTTCGATTTATCCTCAATAAACGTAAAAAAAAAAAAATACCGAAAACCTTCCCTAAAATCAACAGGAGGATATCCCCACACATTTGAATGTACCAAAGCAAACAATTTAGTTGATTTATGCAAATGTTTAGGAAAAGACAATCTATGTTGCTTAGCAAAGTAACACGGATCACAATTACTAGAATCACGAGTCAAAGATTTATCTAAGAATTGCGGAATCCGACCTGAAGGATGACCCATGCGCCAACGAGAGGCATCCACAGCCCCCTTCCTGGCCACTAACGCTTCGCCATGCATGTCTAAGGTGTATAGCCCGTCCCGTAGTTGTCCCTCACCAAGAAACGATCCTGGAACAACACCTTCTGTGGAGTAAAAATGACGTTACAATTCCACTGTTTAGTGCATTTGCTCACTGACATTAAATTAGAAGATAATCTCGGGACCAATAAAGCTTCAGTTTTTTTTTTTTTCAAAAGAACATTCAGTTGCACAACACCTTGAGTTGGCACATGTACTCCGTTTGCCACTGTAATTAGTGGATATAAAGAGCTAGCAACGGTGTCGGATAGAATATGTTCAGAACTACACATATGGTCTGTCGCACCGGAATCAGCAATAAACCGATTTCTAGACTCAACAAAAACTGCATTAATAATAACAGAGATCTTCGCAAAATTTGCGGCTTCATTGCCAGAGGGACCCGAACCATGTTTCCAAAGAAGCTGTTGAATCTGCAGTGTTAGAGACTCCAACTTGGATTGGATGTCTGTGGGATTTCCTTGAACTGCCATCTTAGCATCTGGACCCTTGTCCTTATTTGGACGCAGCTGAGGATGTAGAATCCAACATCGTTCCTTAGAATGCCCATCTCGATCACAATGATCGCAATGAAAACGAATGTGCTTCTTTCCTTTCCCCTTGGCAAATTGAGTACCAGCATCAATTTGCCTGTCATTAGAACTAACAGTGTTCGCCCAGTGCTCTAATGAGCCTGCTAAGGTGCCATAATCAAGTCAGAATGCATGACTCTCCTCGTTTCTTCACTTTGTATTATGGAGCATATGGTATTAAAAGACGGCAATTGCGGCCTCATAAGAATGTCCCGTTTGATATCTTGAAACTCAGGCCTTAGGCTTGCTAACAGATAAAAAATTCTGTCTTGTTCTTCCCTTTGCACATAGTCATGTACATTTTGGGTTGCAGGTCTGTACTGGCGGAGTTCATCCCACTGTTTCTTCATGCCCCCCAGATATTCTGTGAATGTCTGATTTGCGCCTTGCTTGGAGTTAGCAAGACCTTGCTGAAGTTAAAAAATTCGAGATGCATTATTGGCTTGACCATACCTCTCAGCCAACGAATCCCACAAAGTTTTGGCCGAATTTGAGTAAGCAAATATCTCTGGCTCCTTCGAGTTGAAGATCCAATTCATGACACTGTGATCACTTGCTTGCCACTCTTCAAACTTTGGATGAGTCTCATCGGGGGCTTTAGTTTGGCCAGTAATATGTCCAAGCCTCGATCGGCCTCCAAACGCGATGGTCACTGCTCGCGACCAAGGAAGAAAATTCCTTCCATTCAACAAAATAGATGTAAGACGTTGGTTGTTTCCCTCATGCGCCATAGCCGTCGCTGATTCCGATCTAGAGCTCGTACCTTTGACGAGAATTTTTCCAGATTCCGATTCTGGATTTGTCATGGTGCCCACCGAGTAGTCGACACTCAAATAGAAGAGGATAAGATGCGTTTTTCAAGAAATCAGGATCGTAACCCGCTCTGATACCATATAGAAAAGTAAACATTCACACAAAGACACAAGATTAACGAGGTTCGACGATGTGCCTATGTCCTCGAACAAAAAACCCTGAGTCTCCTTTTTTTTTTTTTTAATTTTTGTTATATCGAATCATCCGCCATTGTTTCTCCTTGTATTCAAGAAAGGCTTCAACAAACGGAAGCAGAAAAGAAGAAGAAGATAACGATAAAGAAGGAAGGTATTCCAGAATTATAGGATACAAAATAACCAAATCTTCTTTCCAATATATTCAAATCTCCTTTTCTACAGATAGGAGAGAATATCACGCCAATAATTTACATCATTGCACTATTAATGGATCTATCTCATACTTGAATTTATCGGGTGTGGTTGGCCCGAACTTGAGCCTTCTAATGTGTTTCGGCTAAATGCGGAGAATAATAAGATCCAACGAATCCACCTTCTACTCTTCAGAAACCACAAATGCATGTCCATAACCTTGTATGTCATTGGGAGCCATAGCGAATTTGTTCTTCTCTTCTTGTGGTAGATACGTGTGTGGGCGATTAATTCGGTTGGTAAGAAATTCAAAGTATTATCGGTACGAAAGTGTGAAGGAGCATGGGAAATTTACGGGGTGAAAGTGTGCGAGAGAGCGTATAAGAGCATAACAGAACCAATAAAAACGGTTACCACCAAGGTGTAAAGAATGCACCATCAGCTAAGGATAACAATCAAAATAGGATAGAAGCTCAACACTACGGTGTAAAGGCTACGCTTTCAACTGAGGATAAAGGGTTTTTGGTTCACCACTAATGAATAATTCACTCTCCAAAGATAAAGATACTGAAGGGGGTTTAACTCAACCGAGGAAGAGGGATTCTTATTCATTCACAATCTGCCTTATAATGGAGAGTCATTCCTCTGTATATAGAGGGACTTGGATATGGATAACAATAGACTCGTGGACCCAACCAACTATTAAATATATGGGGACTAGACAGATAATAAAGAACAACTAGACAACTTGGGAGCCATAATATATTAAAATCCTAGTAACTACAAAAGCATTTCGATGATAACTAGCAACTAGAAAGCGATAAAGACTTGGAGACTTGCAATTTGGCTCTTCAGCAATCTTGTCAGCCTATAATCATCATGGGAAGCCTCTAAATGACCAAGGACATGACTTAGGTAAGTCCCTTGTTGGTATATTACGGGAGAAGTACACCGGAGTGTCTTAACTTTCGTATGGTGTGCATTTAAGTTTTTTAACTTTCAAAGTGTGCAATTGAGTGTCTAAAATCTGAAAAATTGTTCACTTAAGTGTCACCCGCTAATGTGGCCACTAGAAAAGGAGAGGTGGCCACCGGAAATGCTGATGTGGCGCCGGCGAATCAATTTTTCTGAGTATTTAATGTACACATGGCATTTTCTTTACATTTTTTTTATAGTTTCTAAAATTTCAAAAAAAAAAACAAAAAAGGGTAAAAAAAAGATAAAATCAATGAAAAAAAGGGTAAAACCCTAAGGGTTTCTCGGTGGTGGCCGGCGAGGGCCGCCTCTGGACCAGCGGCAAGGGTTGGCTCGTCCTCGGCCGGCAAGGCTGCAATGGCCTTGATCGATAGCCGTCGTGGCCTCCACAGTGGCGATTGAGGGTGCAAAGCCCTCGCCAAGCGAGGGTTTTGTGCCTTCGATTCCTCCAGCCCAGGCCGCAACGGCCATTGCCTGGGGTCATCGCGACATGGGCTGGTCGAATCGAGGGCGCGAAGACCTCAGCCAGCTCTTGCAAGGGCTTCGAGCCCTCGATTTCGCTAGCTAGGATGTCGCGGCCTCGCCGTCCCAAGGCGAGCCGACCCTAGCCCTTGGGCTGGTCGGTGGTCGCCGTCGGCCACTATAGAGAAATCCTGGGTTTCTTTTTGTTTTTTTCATTATTTTTTTTTGCCTTTTGTTTTTCTAAAATTTGAATAAAAATAAAAAAAAATCAGAAACTATTAAAAAATGTAAAGAAATCCCACGTTGCACTTAGAAAATGAATAAAATAATAATGAAAAGTCCACATCACCTTTTTCCGGCGAAATAGCACTTAGTTGAATGATTTTGGCCAGAATCGACGCTCATCTGAACGTTTTTGTTCCGATTAGGCACTCAAGTGCACACTTTAAAAGTTGAGGCACTTAAGTGCACATCGTATGAAAATTAAGGCACTTTAGGTGTATTTTTCCTGTATATTATTGGTCCGCAACAAAATCCACAACTAACTAGGAGAAATATAACTGAATCGGCTTTGTCAGCATTTGGTAGCTCCATTAATCGGCTATGCAGGTGTTAGCCTTCATGTCGGGATCTCCATTAGCGTTCCACTGTAACAAGGCATAACCGAAATTGGTTTTGACCAAAATAAACAACGGAGTTGTAGGATTTGCCGACGAAACCGGATCAGAACTTATAGATGGTTCCAATGTGTTGGATGCTTCCGCATCATTCTTCCCTAGTTGTTTGAGATTTCACCTCAAGTCCGAAAGATCTTCGTCCTCCAAAGAGAAAGGTCTCCCACGTTGAACGTTGCCGAAACGCCAAACCCTCCAAGAAATTCAATCTTATAAGCATTGTCGCCAATCCAGTCTAGAACTTTGAATGGGCTATCAGTTCTCGGCATGACCTAGTTCTTTCGGTGGGATGGAAATCTTTTCTTCCTCAAATGAAGCCATACAAGATCACCTGGTTCAAAATAAGACTTCTTCCTATGCCGATTAGCTTTCTACTTGTAAGACTCATCGGCCTTCTCAATCTTAGCATGAATCTGCTCATGAAGTATCTCCATCACTTGAGCTCTTTCTTTGTCATCAAAGTTAAACTTGAGAGTTGGATGGAATCGAGATCAAATGGTGAATAACAATTAGTATAGTTCGATGATTGGTTATTAGCAAATTTAGCATGCGCAAGTAGTCTCAATCTTTAAGAGATTTACTCACCATTCCGCAAAGGAAAAGAACACAATTAGCTACCTCCGTTTGGCTATCTGTTTGAGGATGGCAAGTAATGCTGAATTAAAGTCTTATACCGAGCATTCTCCATAGCATTTTTCATAAGTAGCTCAAGAACTTTTGAGTCTCGATCAGAAACAACAGTTTTCGGCACTCCATAGAGTCTAATAATCTCCTTGAGATACAACTCAGCAACATGAGAGGGATCATCTGTCTTGTGGCATGGAACAAAATGAACCATTTTGAATAACTGATCTACAATCACCATGATGGCATCTTTACCTCTTTGAGTTCTCGGAAGAGCCATGTAACACCCCGCGTCCCTTGGAGCTCTTTACATCCGCCTCAGGCCAAACATTTACCCAGAAATTTTACAAGGCCTAGTATGATATGAAATGCACAAAAGAAAGCGAGCATCTTCGTACAAAGAAAATAAAAAGAAAAGGAAAGTTTTGAAAAAATTCAAAAGCACACCATTTATATATTGCAGAAACATTCATTACAAACAGTGAAAGGGAAAAGACAAAAATGTAAAGCCGCACACCCTGGGTAGAAAAGGAACTAAGGCTTAGGGTTCTTATCTAAATAGCTTGAATCATCTCTTCCATCGTCCCCCTCAGCATCTGGATCGTAATCCGAAAAAGTCTCGGATGACACATCCTCTGAAGGCTCTTCAGTGTCTTCCTCGGCTTCCTCTTCTGCTTCTTCTTCTTCTTCTTCTGCTTCTTCTTCTACTTCCTCTTCTTCGTCAGTGGCCTCAATAGCGTCAGCAGAAATTTCTACATAGTTCATGTACTCAGCAGAGGACAAAGGAGACTTCGTCACTTCAGGTATATTTCTAAAACCTCCCACAGATGTTGGGTTGTCCACTTCTATGCCCAGTCGGGACGGCTGGCACCAAGTTGGAATCACCTCCCACGAAACATCCTCTGGCAGCAGGGGTCCCATCAAGTTGCTGTCTCCTACCAGACGAAATCAGGCTTCAAAACGATGGGGTTGCAGTTTCGGTTTCCCTTCGTCTACCCAGGCTTCGTGCGCTTCCTAATGTACGTAATACCCTTCCAGTATGAAAACTCATCAAAATCGACGATCATCTCTTTCAGATCGCCCAGGCGGATTGGCAACATGGCATATCGACATATCAGAAAGTGAAACCTAGCCCTATACCTCAATGTCAGTCCTACCAAATCACACACAAATGCCACCCAAAATGCAATACAAAGGCAAAAGGCATCACATGTCAACAAAATCTTTAACCAGACATGAATAATAAATACACAAACATACACACCACATTCACCACAACCACCATTATCTCAACCACCCACATACTCCACTGGCAACTCTTGCCATTTGACATCGCCGACGTCATTAGACTAAATGATGTCCACATACACAGGGATCATCAGACCAAACGTGCACTCCAGGCTTACAGCCACTCCATACCACCGGGGTTATCAGACCAAATGGCATACACATTTTCATTTTATTTTACCATCCTTGGATACCGCCGGGGTCATCAGACCAAATGGTATTCTCCACACATTTCTCATTCAGTTTCACCATACCATTAGGACACACATGCAATTCATTTCATAAAAATTCATTAGTCAATCACGTCATTCAATTACTTATCCAGCATGTCCTGGCATTTAGAGAAAGGATTAGGTAACACTTACCTGATTAAATATCACAATACAACACCAAGCGATTCTCTTCAAAGCCACAAGTACATAATTCCCACGAATGGGTTGTCAACCTAACAAGATTAACCAATCTTGAGTAATTAACCATGGAATATTCACTTTAATTAACTCAATCTTTCCCATGCCACGTCGTTGGCAATTCAAGACGTCTTTTTACAACAATGTGACACATGGCAATACTTACTCTGAACCCTTAATATGTTTGATTTACTCAGACATATACATGACAATACTCAAGTTAAAGTTTCGTGCACCAAACTTACCATAAATCACCTTTAAACTTAAATCCACTTCTCACACTTCCCATTGACACTTCTTGTCATCTCATACAAGTCATTATAAATCAATTGAAGTCTAAATATTCCTCATTCAATCCTTAAACATAACCGGCCAGCATGTATACACCCTCAAAACAGAACCGGCTTTGGGTTATAACCGCTCAATCGAGCCATACTTCAATCTTAAGCCTAACTCTTTATACAAACAACATTCCTAGACCTTCATTTACATGATTAGAAGGCTCACCAAGTGATTTGGAGTCGGTTGACACCCCAAAGACGTCGAAACAGCCCGATCTCCTCTTGGTTAGAATTTGTCCAGATTTTATCGTTAATATTCAGCCATGAAAACCGAAGTTAACACCATCTATTTGCAATCACAAACCATCTAAACATAATACTAGGTGTTATGAAGCTCTCCTAAAAAATTTGAGGTCATTCAAAATTCCTAAGAGGGTATGCGGTGGCCTTATCCCAGCTCGCGCAGATTTTGTTCAGTTTTAGTTTCGGACTCACACCGATAAAACTACTTATCCAAATGAAGTAATTTCAATTGAAGCTTGTCAAGGACACATAGACCTTACCTCTAGAAGTTGAAGCACCTCATATGGCCATCAGGAAGGGCCGCTTGAGCTCACCAAACAGAAGGGACAAAATTAGTTTTTCTGGGGCAGTTTCGGTTGAGGCAAAATGGAGAGAAAAAGGCAATGAACGTGAGAGATATGGTATACACAACAGATGAGGTCTTCAATTTACTTGTCTCACACATATTATTGGGCTTAAATTTGATTAGACTTGGTTAGGTGATGGTCATTAATGCCAAACACCCTCAAAGAGTGACATGTGGCAACTCCAATAATACACTTAGAACTTTGACTCAACTTTGACCCCCTGGACATGTGATTTTTGGCAGCCATAATGGTAGGATGAATGTCCATTTTGTACTTCATAATTTCTTAAGGCAAGGGTAAATGGTCGAGGGGCAAAATGGTAATTTTGCACTTTCAGTCCAAACATCACTTTTCCAATTCGAAATTACCATTTAGCGAGTCATCATCAAATTCCTATCCAAAATTGGAATTTTCTATTTTCAATTGCTAATTTTGAGCTTCCATTTCATGATAATTCGTCCGTTGATCGTAATTCCAATTTGTTTCGAACTAAAGGGCGGTTTTTGCAAACGTTACGCGTATTGATTCTGTGATTCTCATCACACTGAGGATAACTCGACAGCCTTGGTTGTCATGTAATTGCGATGGTTTATCAATAGTTCTGACGGCTTTGATCGTCATAGTTTGATTTAGGAAAATTTACAAATTATATATTGGTTAAGCGGCTTCACCCGCGATCTAATCGTATAACGCTATTATTGTATTCCTTAATCATTATCGGATCGGCCTTATTGGTTCTAAATGTTCTCTCGACAATCCTTATGGTCAAAGCGTTATTTCTTTTTTCAAGTTTCTAGGTCCACGTACTTCGTTATGCGTTATCCTTTTCCTTTTGGTCAGTTTACTCAAGATTGATCAGATCAGAGCGAGAAAAAACTGAAATACATCGAAAGATACATTCACATTCAACAACCTCAAAATAGCAGGAAATTCAGAATGTCACAATTCTTTCCCCTTATAAAAATTTCGTCCTCGAAATTTACAATAAACCCAACTTTAGTAATCAAATGAAGGTATTGACGTCTCATAGCTTCTTCGCTTTCCCACGTTGCTCCTTTAGTCCCGTGATGCTCCCAAATCACTTTGACTAATGGAATCGTCTTGTTCCTCAAGACTAGCTCCTTTCGATCCTCGATTCTGATAGGCTTTTCCATATATGATACCTTGTCATCAACCTCAATGGTTTCAAAATCCAAAACATGATTCGGGTCCGGCTCATACTTCCTCAGTATTGACACATGAAATACATTGTGTACTTGTGATAAGTTTCTCCGTAAGGCGAGTCTGTAGGCCAAAGTTCCAATTCGCTCTAAAATTTCAAAAGGACTTACGTACCTCGGATTCAGTTTTCCCTTTTTTCCAAATCGAGAAAATCCATGCATCGGTGATACCTTCAGGAAAACATGGTCGCCAACTTGAAATTCCAATGGTTTGCGTATTTTATCAGCATAACTCTTCTGTCGACTTTTTGTCGTTCTCAGTCTTTCTCTAATGACTTTAGTCGCCTAGACAGACTGTTCCATTAATTCAGGGCCTGAAATGCTCCTTTCTCCATCTTCATCCCAACATATAAGCGTTCTGCAAGCCCAACCATAAAGTGTTTCGAACGATGCCATACCAATGCTTTGCTGGTAACCGTTATTATACGCATACTCCACCAAATGTAGTTGATCCTCCCAGCCACCTTTAAAATCTATTACACAGGCTCGCAACATATCCTCAAGTGTTTGAATTGTTCTTTCTAACTGCTCATCAGTCTGTGGATGGTATGCCGTGCAAAATTGCAATCTAGTTCCCAAAGCTTCCTGCAGATTCTTCCAAAAATTTGTTATAAACTTAAGATCTCGATCCGACGTGATCGTAATGGGACTCCATGCAATCGTACAATTTGATGCATATACAACTCTATATACTTATCCATTGCAAAATCCTTTCACACGGGTAGGAAATGTGCCGACTTTGTCAATCTATCCACAATTACCCAAATTGAGTCATGACCTTTCTGACTCCTCGGTAACCCCATCATAAAATCCATCGTCACATGTTCCCATTTTCATTCAGGAATCTCTAGAGGTTGTAGAAATCCTCCAGGTTTATAATGCTGAGCTTTCACTTGCTGACATGTTAAACATTTCGCCACATGCTTAGCTACTTCCACCTTCATTCCGTTCCACCAGTAGTGTTGCCGTAAATTCTGGTACATCTTAGTGCTACTTGGATGAATACTATAATTGCTCCTATGAGCTTCCGACAAAATCCTTTCTTTGAGTTCCTCATCACCAGGCACATATATACATCCACGAAATTTCAAAATTCTATCTTCTGACACTTGAAACTCAGGTTTCCTTTTCGTCGTATCCATTCCAAGAATCTTTTGAATTTCTAGATCCGTAGACTGCAAAGCCTTTACTCTTTCCTGAATCTCAGGCTCAATCCTCAAGGTTGCCATTAAACTTGATAGTAGGCAAACTTCTAATTTAAACTCAGAATCTCGCAAATCCTCTAACAAAGACCATCCTTTAACCAATAAAAGCGCAATGCTTGATTTCTGGCTAAGCACATCCGCGACTCTATTCGCCTTTCCAAGATGATACATAATCTCACAATCATAATCCTTGAGTAACTCCATCCATCAACGCTGTCTCATATTCAGTTCTTTATACGAAAACATATACTTCAAGCTTTGATGATCTGTATAAATTTGGAATCTTTCGCCACACAAGTAGTGTCTCCAGATCTTTAAAGCGAAGATAATGGCAGCTGACTCTAAATCATGCGTCGGATAGTTCATCTCATGAGGTCTCAATTGTCGTGAGGCATAAACAACTAATTTTTCATGTTGCATCAACACACACCCTAATCCTTTTAGCGAAGCATCGCTATATATCTCATAACCTCCAGGTCCAAAAGGAATGGTTAATACTGGTGCGATCGTCAATCGATATTTTAGTTCTTGGAAACTACTTTTACACTTATTAGTCCATTCAAACTTCATGTCTTTCTTCGTTAGCCTCGTCAACGAAGTAATTATAGATGAAAACTTCTCCACGAATCACCTATAATAACCTGCTAATCTCAGAAAACTTATAATCTCGGTAACCTTCGTAGGTCTAGGTTACTTCATCACCGCCTCAATCTTTGAAGGATCTACTGAAATTCCTTATCCAGAAATCACATGACTAAGGAAAGCCACTTTACTCAACCAAAATTCGCATTTACTAAACTTGGCGTAAAGCTAATGCTCCCTTAGGATTTGCAGAACTACCATGTGACATTCTAAATTTTCGACCATTTCGAGATATATGAATGAGAAGATATCTATCGATGTATTTCAGTTTTATCTCGCTTAGACCTGATCAATTCGAGTTAACTGACTAGAAAGGTAAAGGCTAACGCATGACAAGTGCGTGGACTTAGGAACTCGAATAAGGAACAACACTTTGATCATAAGGATTGTTGAAGAAATATTTAGAGTCAATAAGGGCCGATCTAGATATGATTAAGGAATTTATGGCTAGCGTTATACGATCAGAGCACGGGTGATTCCGCTTAACTGACGTCTAATTTGCAAACATTTCCTAAATCGAATTCTTATGATCGTAACCGTCGGAGCTAGCGATAAACCCTCGCAATTACATGACAACCAAAGTCGTTGTGACTTGAGTCATCCTAAGTGTGATGAGAATCACTGAGTCGATACGCGTGAACGTCTGCCAAAAGCCGCCCGTAGGTTTGAGATAGGCTGAAATTACGATTGACGGAAAACGGACCATGAATTGGATTTCGAAATTTGATATCAGATAAAGAAGAATTTCAACAATTCAAAAGGAATTGGACGTTGCCTCATCGAGGGCAATTAAGATTTGGAAAAACAAAATTTGAACTGAAAGTGTAAAATTACCGTTTTGCCCCTCAAGGACATTCTTTCTCTTAAGAATAAGTAAGGGGAAAGTAGTTATTTTCTTCTACTCCTAGTGGCCGAAAATTTAAGGGTATATTAGTCAATTTAGTTCAAGATTTTTTATGTGCATGGGACAAATGTCATCATATTGGAAGCCTTATCCATTTTATGCTAGATTAGAACTCTAGGATTGACATTAATTCCTAGTCAAATCCCACCTACCATTCTCTCTCTCTCCTTGACTTGGGGATAAAGAAAAGCCAATAAGACCTCTCTCTCTCTTCAATTTTTCTTAGCCACTTTCTCTCTCCCTCTCAATCTCACGTTTCCCTCTCTCTCTTCCTCTTGCTTGCTGGACAGATTCTATCCTCACCGTTCGTTCGCTACGACGCCGGCTTCCGGCCACCATTCGACTCAACTCCGACCACCACAGCACTCCTTGATGTCTTGCCTACAACCTCCAAGTGACCGATTGTCCATTTGTTGCCCCGTTTGAATCGTGGAGCCGCCGGAGTCCGAAGAGGTCAGAAACGGGTCCAATCTGGCCATGAGCTTCTTTAGGCCGGTTTAAAGAGCTTGTCTTGCTTCCAAATTGAGGCGAGACCTTCTTGAGCCATAGTATTGAGGTTTAGTGGCTTGAGTTTAAAGTTTGGTTGAGGTTTGAATAGATTTTGGTGGTTGAATGTCCATGAACTTCCCTTGGACAGAATCTATCCTCTTCGACGGGTTTAGGAACCGAGGACCTTTGAAGGCTGAAAAAGGGTCACCTTACCCCAAAACTTGTTGGTAAGATATCCTAAGACATGGTATTACATGTTAGTAAGGGATTTGAGAGTTAGATTGAAGTTTTGATGGACGGTTTGCATGGTATTTCCTAGGAACATAATCTGCTTTGTACCAGACAGATTAGGAACCAAGGATCTTTGCGATTCTTGGAGGAGTTTGTTGGCTAAATTATCTCAGTAAGAAGACTTTTAGCCCTTAGTTAGGATGTTGGCTTACTAAAGGGTAGATCTTTGGTGGAATTGAAAGGGTTTAAAGAGTGGTTTTGGTGTGAAAAACGTGAGAGATCCGAGAGCGGCCAAATCTTGTTTTCTGCGCACACCGATTTTAAAACGGCCCGTTCTAAGTCATCCGTTATCCAAATTGAGCCTCGTTTTCGTCCAAATGTCCGTAAGATCTTGAAGTTTAAGAATTTGTAATTTTTTTTCTAAAAAATTCAGTAAAAAAAATATCAGGTTTTGAGAGACTGAACCTAGTCGTGGGGTATTGAATTGGGCAGTTTTGATGGATTGAGGTTTTGGATGATTTGCCTTGATTGAATGACTTTTTGGCATGCCTAAAAATATTGAATTAAAGCTGTGCATGCTTGATGATGAGGTTCCATGAGTGAATTTTGATGTGCATCGACTCATTTGCTTCAATCAAGTGCCTTGATGCTTGTTGTTGCATTCGATGGTTCAATTGCTTGATGTGGAATGACATGTACTGCTAGTGGCCGAATGACATGTTTGAGTTAATGAACATAATGTGCTTGAATGGTGTGCCATAAATGGCGATGGAATGAGTCTGCTTGAGAATGTAAAAATGAGATTAATGAGAAGGTTCACAACTATATTTTATAACCAATGCATGGAGCCGGGGAGGGAGTTACTCCCATTGACCTGACGAGGTCGTGCAGCTAGAGAGTCCTACCTTGACCGAATCATCTCAAAGGCTTTAAGAATCGAGAGTCAGGAAGCGACTGAATTATCTCTAAATCCGGACGCGAGAGTCCCATAGTTGACCGAATCATCTCGATGGCGCGGAGTATCGAGAGTCGCTACAGAGACCGAATCATCTCGCAACGAGAGTCATGATGACCGAATCATCTCGATAAGACACCGAGAGTCATGTGATTGGCTGAATCATCTTACGACCTAAGGAGGGCGGCCCTTGATGGGCGTAATGAAGATAAAAGACTGAAACATGATCTTGATATGTTTCCGAGTCTGTATGATTGAAATGCTTGAGTTGAATGGAATGCCTGGAGTGCATGGAACGTCTATTATGCCTATATGGCTTGAGAAATGCGGATTGGAAAGTGAAAGTGTGAAAGACATGAGCTTGATTGCCTAATATGCTTGAATTGGCTTATTATGCCAATTGCTTGAATGTCATGTGTGAAAAGTGTTTTCCAAAACTTGCATATTTTCAAACGAGCCTTGAGGTACCATTAGCCTAGCTAGGGTTAACTTATTGAGATTATTATCTCACCCCGTCGTGGGACCAACATTTTCAGGTCTCAGACAGTGGAAACCTGAGCTTGCCATGGATGGGCATTCAATGAAGTCACTTGAGGAAGTACATATTAACCCTTTGAGACCTTAGGAATTGCTTATTGAATTTGGGGATTTAGAATTGTAACCTTTGAAATATGATTAGCTGTAATGAGAAGTATACCCTTTTGTCCTAGGTCATCTTATATTTTATTTGTATGAGATGTTTTCTCACTTCCGTATGCAATTATCATTTTGAAGTTTTATGTTATTGGCCGTTGGATCTTGGGAGATATTCTAAAGCCAATGGTCAAATGGGATGTTCACGAGCTTGCAGGTTCGAGACGTGAGATACCCTTAGATGTTTCTCATGTTCCTCACTACTCTTCAAATAAATCAAGATGTCGTCTATAAAAACAATGACGAACTGATCCAAGTACTCCTTAAACATTCGATGCATCAAATCCATGAATCCAGTATGGGCATTGGTCAAACCAAAAGGCATAACTGTAAACTCGTAATGCCCATTTCTCGTTCTGAAAGCAGTCTTTGGTATATCCTCCTTAATCCTTAGCTAGTGATAATCAGTCCTCAAGTCTATCTTAGAAAACACAGTTGCTCCTTGCAATTGATCAAGCAAATCATCTATCATCGGCAAAGGATACTTGTTCTTGATGGTCACTTGATTCAACTGCCTATAATCTAAACACAAACGCAAGGATCCATCTTTCTTTCTCACAAATAGCACCGATGCTCCCCATGGTGACACACTCGGTCTAATGAATCCTTTATCCAGTAGTTCCTGCATTTGTACTTTTAATTCTTTCAGCTTAAACAAGGACATTCTATACGGTGCCTTTGAAATTGCCTCCGTTCTAGGTGCCAACTCAATCACAAATTCAATCTCTCTCTCAGGTGGTAATCTTGGCAATTCCTTGGGAAAGACATCAGGAAACTCACGTACCATGGCTATACTATCCAGCTTTGGCTCCTTTGTCGTTGTGCCTACTGCAACGGCCAAATAAGCTTGACATCCTTCATTCAACAACTGAGTCGCTTCAAGAGACAAAACCAAAGAAATCGAGGTTCCTCCTCGACTTCCTGCAAATTCAAAACTAGGGTGACTTTTCGGGTAAAATCGAATTATCCTATTACCACAATCCACTACAGCCCGTTGTTTTACCAACCAATCCATGCCGATAATCACATCAAAATCATACATTGGCAACACAGCCAAATCTATCCTTTCTTCGCTACCACCAATCGCTATTTTACGATCCACACAGCCTAACGAAACTAGCACACTGTCTTTTAATGGTGTAACAACATGCAGTAGCATATTCAATGGTTTCAACTCTACTCTCACTAGATCAGCAAACTGAGCAGATATAAAGGAATGCGAAGCACTAGGATCAAACAAGGCATAGGCAACTTGGTCACACAAATAAATCGTACCTGTGACCACGCCAGACTCTTCCTCCGCCTCTCTACGTGCCACAGCGTACATCCTCCCTTGGGCTGGTAGTCGATTCTGCTCATTCGATGGAATCACAGCCGATGGTTCTACTTGTGGTCGTTGTCCTTGTGCTCTAGGTCCCGAGGCTTGATTAGGACAATTCTTCATCTGGTGGCCTGTCTGACCACACTTAAAACATAGTAGTACAAGGACCATTTTCATGTCTTCTTCCACAGATACGACAATACCAGTTGTACTGGTTCGTCGACTTTCCGATATTTCTGCGAATCAGAGGAACAAATCGTCGATTGTTCATCATCGGCCTTTTTCCCAACTGTCGATTATCCCTTAGAGGGATAAATCATGATCCAGAAGCAATGCCTCTTTCTCTGATATCCCTTTCAATCATTTGGCGCCTCTCATAGATCTCCTGGTACGTTCTCAAATTCACAGTTATGATCCTACTGTGAATTTCTGGTCTCAGACCATCTCAAAACCTTTGCACTTTCTCAAGTGGATCCTCAACTAACCTTGGGGCATACCTTAACAATCTCGCAAACTTAGCTTCATACTGATCCACAATCAGCTGATTCTGTTGCAACTGCTGAAATTCCAATCGCTTCCTTTCACGTACCGTCTCAGAAAAATACTTGTCATTTAAAGCGGCAATGAAGGCATCCCATGTCAAAGCTGTACCTCCAGGAAATACTCCTCCCTTTGAAGCACTCCACCAATCATGCATAGTTCCCTCTAGCTGATACACAGTTAGCAATACCTTCTCTTCATCTGTACATCTCAACACTTCGAAAGCTTTTTTGAGTTTCTCAATCCACCTTGGAGCCAACTCAAGATCTTTAGTACCATCAAACTGGGTCGGTTTCAATTTAATGAATTGCTGGACCAACTGACCCATTGGTCTATTGGCATTGTCATTCCCTTAAGCATTCCCAGCTTCAGCTCTCTGAGCATTATTTTCATTTGCCATGTTTACAGCTGCTACTGCAGCTTCAATAGCTTGAGCTATGATGTCAGCTTTGTCTTCTACTTGCTTAAAAGTTGCAGCTGCTCTATCTTGAGCTTATTTTCCCATAAACTCTCCAATCTGTTCCAAGGCTTTCAAGGCTCCTTCCATTCTCGGGTCCTCGACCACTGGAGCTCTGAAGCTCGAAGCTCCACTTCTCGGCCTTCCAAGTCAATTACTCATACTTGTTCAACTTGACTCACCTGAGTCACCATAATTCCACTACGAAATTAGAGATCCAATTCACTTACTCATATCTCATTACTTCTACGCTACTCAACAAAGTAGCAATCATATAATAACAGCCAATCACTCAAGCATTTTCATGAGCACATCAACTAGGGATACAAATCCATACCTCAAGTCTAGACTCATCTGCAACTTGGCACAATCAGAGGTATAACCCACTCATTCAATCTACATCCACAACATCATGCTAAGTGCAGAGCTCGACCCCTTCATAAGTCCACAACAACCATGCCATGTCAAGATGCCAATCACATGCGCCATTAATGTGCCATGCATTCATGCTTGACTATCTAACAACTCCCTCTAGGGTCTCACTACCCCAATCATCCAAATTCCTTTACTCCTTATTACTCCAATCCTCAATTGACTGTACTCTAGGTACCTTGCTCTTAACCTGCTCTAATACCACTTCAGATGGGGATATAACGCCCCGCGTCCCCTGGAGCTCATTACATTCGTCTCAGGCCAAATATTTACCCAAGAATCTCACACGGCTTAGTATGATATGAAATGCACAAACGAAAGCGAGCATCTCCGTACAAAGAAAATAAAAAGAAAATGGGAGTTTTGGAAAAATTCAAAAGCACACCATTTATACATAGCAAAAACATTCATTATAAACAGTGGAAGGGAAAAGACAAAAATGTAAAGCCGCGCACCCTGGGTAGAAAAAAAAAAACTAAGGCTTAGGGTTCAAAGGCTACTACTAAACCTTTCCTAAAGCCCAACATCAAAATTGTTTCTTCTTAATCACCGAACCCCCTTCATAGAAACTTCTCATCTGAACAGCTTGAATAATCTCTTCCATTGTCCCTCTCAGCATCTGGATCGTAATTCGAAAAAGTCTCGGATGGCACATCCTCTGAAGGCTCTTCAGTATCTTCATCGGCTTCTTCTTTTTCTTCTTCTTCTGCTTTCTCTTCTTCATCAATGGCTTCGATAGGATCAGCAAAAAGCTCTGCATAGTTCATGTACTCAGCAGAGGATAAAGGAGACTTCGACACTTCGTGTATATTTCTTGAACCTCCCACAGATGCTGGGTTGTCCACTTCTATGCCCGATCAGAACGGATGACACCAAGTTAGAATCACCTCCCACGAAGCATCTTCTGGCAGCAGGGGTCCCATCAAGCTGCTGTCTCCCACCTAACGAAATCAGGCTTCAAAGTGATGGTTTGCAGTTCCGGCTTCCCTTCGTCTACCCAGACATCATGCGCTTTCTGATGTACGTAATACCCTTACGGTACAGAAACTCATCAAAATTGGCGATCATTTCTTTCGGATCGCCTAGGCAGATTGGCAACATGATTAGGGTTTGAGGTCTGAAAAGATTATCCTACTAAGGAGTGAGATCGACATCTTAGAAAGTGAAACCTAGCCCTATACCTCAATGGAAATCCTACCAGATCACACATAAATGCCACCCAAAATGCAATACAACATGCAATCCAAAGGCAAATGGCGTCACATGGAAACAAAATTCTTAACTAGACATGGATCATAAATACACAAACATATACACCACATTCACCACAACAACCATTATCTCAACCACCCACATACTCCACTGGCAACTCCTACCATCTGACATCGCCGGGGTCATCAGACCAAATGATGTCCACATACACATGGGTCATTAGACCAAACGTACACTCCAGGCTTATAGCCACTCCATGTCACCGGGGTCATCAGACTAAATGGCATTCATATTTTTATTTTATTTCACCACCCTCCGATACCGCCGGGGTCATTAGACCAAATGGTATCCTCCACACCTTTCTCATTCAGTTGCACCATGCCATCAGGACACACATGCAATTCATTTCATAAAAATTCATCAATCAATCACGTCATTCAATTACTCATCCAGCGTGCCTGGCATTAAGAGAAAGGATTATGTAACACTTGCTTGATTAAATATCACAATACAACACCAAGCGATTCTCTTCAAAGCAACAAGTACAGAATTCCCACGAATGCGTCGTCAACCTAACAAGATTAACCAATCTTGAGTTATAAACCATGGAATATTCAATTGCATTAACTCAATCTTTCCCTAGCCACGTCGTTGGCAATTCAAGATGCCTTTTTACAATAATGTGACCCATGGCAATGCTTACTCCGAACCCTTAATATGTTCGGTTTACTCAGCCATATACATGGCAATACTCAATTTAGAGTTTCGTGTACCAAACTTGCCATAAATCACTTTTGAGCCTCAATCCACTTCTCACACTTCCCATTGGCACTTCTTGTCATCTCATACAAGTCATTATAAGTCAATTGAATTCTAAATACTCTTCATTCAACCCTTAAATAGAACCGGCCAACATGTATACACCTTCAAAACAGAACCGGCTTTGGGTTCTAACTGCTCAATCGAGCCATACTTCAATCTCAAGCCTAACTCTTTACACAAACAACATTCCTAGACCTTCATTTAAATGATTAGAAGGCTCACCAAGTGATTTGGAGTCGGCTGACACCCCAAAGATGTCGAAACAACCCGATCTCCTCTTGGTCAAAATCTATCCAGATTTTATCGTTAATGTTCAGCCATGAAAATCGAAGTTAACACCATCTATTTGCAGCCACAAACCATCTAAATATAACACTAGGTGTTATGAAACTCTTCTAAAAAATTTGAGGTCATTTGGAATATCTAAGAGGGTATACGGTGCCTTATCCTAGCTCGCGCAAATTTCATCCAGTTTTAGTCTTGGACTCACATCGATAAAACTACTTACCCAAATGAAGAAATTCAAATTGGAACTTGTCAAGGAAACATAGAACTTACCTTTGGAAGTCGAAACACCTCAAATGGCTACCGAGAAGGGCCGCTCGAGCTCACCGAATAGAAGGGACAAAATCAGTTTTTTTGGGGCAGTTTCGGTTGAGGCAAAATAGAGAGAAAAAGGCAATGAACGTGAGAGATATGGTATACACAACAGATGAGGTCTTGAATTTACTTGTCTAGCACATATTGTTGGGCTTAAATTTGATTAGACTTAGTTAGGTGAGGGTCATTAATGCCAAACACCCTCAAAGAGTGACATGTGACAACTCCAATAATACACTTAGAACTTTGACTCAACTTTGACCCCATGGACATGTGATTTTCGGTAGCCATAAGGGTAGGAGGAATGTCCATTTTGTCCTTTATAATTTCTTAAGGCAAGGGTAAATGGTCGAGGGGCAAAATGGTAATTTTGCACTTTCAGTCCAAACTTCACTTTTCCAATTCGAAATTATCATTTGGCGAGTCATCGTTAAATTCCCATCCGGAATTAGAATTCTCTATTTTCAATTGTCAATTTTGAGCTTCCATTTCATGATCATTCATCTGTTGATCGTAATTCCAGTTTGTTTCGAACTAACGGACGGCTTTTGTAAACGTTACGTGTATCGATTCTATGATTCTCATCACACTGAGGATAACCCAAGTTATGACAGCCTTGGTTATCATGTAATTGCGAGGGTTCATCGCTAGTTCCAATGGCTTCGATCGTCATAGTTAGATTTAGAAAAATTTACAAATTATACATTGGTTAAGCGGCTTCACCCGCGATCCAATCGTATAACGCTAGCATTGTATTCATTAATCATTATTTGATTGGCCTTATTGGCTCTAAATGTTCCTTCGACAATCCTTATGGTCAAAGCGTCATTTCCTTTTTCGAGTTTCCTAGGTCGACGTATCTCGTTATGCGTTAGCCTTTCCTTTTTGGTCAGCTTATTCAATATTGATCAGATCTCAGCGAGACAAAATTGAAATATATCGAAAGATACATTCACATTCAAAAGCCTCAAAATGGCAAAAAATTCAGAATATCACAAACCATAACGAAATACTTACTCACGTCTTCCCAAAATTGCAATGGGACTGGAAGTGGAGTATTTAAACCCTCATGGAAATTACTTTTGGCTCTTTGGCATGTAGCACGCGTAGAGATAATGTTTTGCACATCTCCATTCATCTTTAGCCAATAAAAATGCTTTTGAAGAATCTCAAGAGTTTTGTTTATGCCAAAATGGCCAGTCAATTCTCCTTCATGTGCTTCTTGGATTAGCAACTCTCTAAACGAACTTGTTGGTACACATAACTGATTTCTTTTGAAAAGAAATCATCTTGTACAGAATAAGTGTTTGAACTCCATGTTTGCAGTTGGTGATGATGGACGAGAAGTCGAGATCATCTACATAGAGTTCTTTCATAGCTTGGAAACCAAGGGTTCTGATATCCAAACAACAAGCATAGAATATATCCTCAATAAAGCATATGCTATCACATTAGTATGGGCAAGTTTATATTTCGAAATGAAAGAAAAGGATTGGAGAAATTCTACCCATTTGGTACGTCTCGAGTTCAGCTTTTATTGGCCACTAATAAACTTGAAATCATGATGATCAGAATGAAGGACAGACTGTTTCAGCTTCAATTAGTGACTAATAATTTAAAGCTCTGACAATGGTGTAGAAGTCTTTATCATATGTTGAATAATTCTTTTTGGAGTCAGTCAACTTCTCACTGAAATACGCCAGCATAAATTAAGTTGAAGCAGAGTTTTTCTTCATTCCTTGCATCAGCTCTCTCGGCACCTCGTGATTCACTACCTGCACATAGGAGATAGAATCGGGGAAAAATTTATGTCGGAACATCGCTCACTATGTTTGCTTGTACACGACTTTAGCACATAAATTAAGTTGAAGCAGAGTTTTTCATCCATGGATTTGAGATGCTTTAAGTGGCATAGAATGCTTCAGGAGATTCTGAATTGGTGGGATTGTTTATTTTGAGGAAGAATCCCCAGTGTCGGCAAGTCTGATAAAGTTCCTCTATTTCCTGCTTATCCCGCGCTTAAGACTTAAGAGCAATGACAGATCCATGACATTCTTCACTTTGATCACGAGCCGGTCGTCTTCTGTTTTGATATATCTCTGGGGGACATGGAAGCGGGTCTCTCCTCGCCATTTCTTGCACGTTCGGCACCGGCATTGAGGACCCATACATAGGTACTTCATCTCCTTATGTGAATTGCTCATCAGAATGTGAACCCATCTCTGTTCACCGGGGCTCGTTAGTCCCTGAAGTTGGGGCACTGGCTTCAAACTTGCGGACTAATGTTGCTCCTCTGTCTGTTGAGTTTGCTGCCAACTGCAATCGCTAGTTTTGATGAGTAAGTGCTTATTGAGTTTGAACACTGTACAGGTTTCTTTCCTCACTCACATTGACACAAACATTTAGGATTCAGGGAAAGCAGTATCGGTTCAAGCACGCCTTCACTTCCAGGTTCATCTTCAAAACGAATGCTGCAGATACTCTCCATACTTCACTTTCTTCTTAATCGGCCGCTCGGCATCAACCATATGGTCTAGTGGTTTGACCTCCACGCTGTCCGGCGAGAAGATGAAAGATGCAAATGACGGTCTCGGTTTGAGCTCGTTTGGTCACGGTTCTATGCTCGATGCTCTCGTTCTTTCCGAGCGACATGAAACAACTGAAGTTCATGATGATGTGGTCAGTTCAGTACTAATTTTTTTTAATTACTACTAAATCTTTTCACATTTTGTTAATGAAATATGTATGATTATTTTTTGCCATAAAACACGGACATGATATCGGTCATCCTACTTGGGATGGCCACTGATGACGCTGACAAATTTTAATAATATTTTGAATTTTCTCACATTTTTTCTTTTTCTTTTTTTTTCCCTAACTTTGGGCCAGAACGCCCTTGGCAGTATAGGGCAAAGGCCTCGCAGCCCTTGCCTCGTCAAATTTAGCGAGAGAGCTGCGGACCTCGCCGGCCCTAAGTGTAGGTGAGAACAAAAAAATAAGAAAAATTAAATATTATTAAAATTTATACACCTCAGCACCGGTTATGCCATCTAAGGTGGTCGCATGGACTAAATCTGGACGAATGAGATAAATGATAATTTTAGTGCCAAAAGTTATGTACGAAAATCACGTTGGTGCTAAAAGTTTCCATCCGATTATTTAAGTGTCAATTCGGAGTCAAAATGATCATTTTGGTGCTTTCGGCAAAAAATTTCGGCCATTCTCAATACATGGCATTTTTAATTAATTTTTGAATTTTAATTGGTATTTTTTTATAAAGAAAATGAAGTCCACATGGATTCCACCTGGACTTCAAAATTCAGAAAAAAAAATTATAATAAAATTATAATTCGAATAGGAAAAAGTATAATGCCCCTTCCTCGGTCCTCATGGATGCCTTCTCTGCAAAACCTAATTCCTCTCACGCACTCGCAGTCGCAGCTCGCTCTTAGTGCTGAAGCATCTTACATTTATCCATAAAAGGATTGCAAGAAACTACATGCAGCAAAGGGATGCTGAGGTTGCAGCCTGAAAATTCTACAATGTCCCATTTCATGGATCCGTCCGAGAACTAGATCAATGATCCAGTTTCCGGATGGATCCAGGAACAAGTGGGCGATCCTCGATTCCTAATTTGTGGAACTAGTCTTTCGTGAGTAATTCTCGTTTTCAGAATGGAAATAGACCATTATTGAAATAGATCACCCCTACTTTCTTTGTGTCCATGATCTCCTTCTTTGGGGTTTTCAATAGCAGTGGAACCCATGTATTGGCTGTCGGACTGGCCTTGTAGGGCCTATATGAATCACAGCTAGGGAAACTATTTTTGCTCCAAAAGTGTTTCGGGAACAATTTTGGAACAGAAACGCATATGGTTCAAAAATGTTTCAAAAGTGTTCCGCGGAGCACTTTTGTGTCAGGGAACACTTTTGAAAAAATAAAAAAAAAACTCGTTTTTACGTTTCAGAACACTTTTGGAACTACCACACATCGCCACCGACGCTGCCACCACTCGTCGATCGCGGGCCTCCGCCAATCGCCCGCCACCCGCTGCTCCAGTCGTATGCCGCCCGTCAGCCTCCCGCCGCCAACGGCAACTGAAAAAAATATTTTTTTACTTATCAAACGCGTTTTTATTCTCAAAAATCGTAGTCATGAATAGAAACAAAAAAAAATTGTTAAAAAAATGATTTCAGGAGCAGAATCATTACCATACGCAACATTATACTCTCATTATACTCTCATCTTCATTTGCATTCAAATCCATTGATTTTTGCTAGTTGCGCTTGGTGACGCAGGCCTTGGTCTGTTCAAAATTGGTTGAGGTATCGTGTCGATTTGTGTTTCAGCGAATCGATATTTCTCTAAGACCTATATTTGGAAAGTTGCCACTGTTTTGAGTTTAATTTCTATTGAACAAAGGGAAAAATGAAAAAATTAACATGTCAATTACCACTTTTTATTAGCAAACTTGACCTGAAAAATTCTTTTATCCCGGCTCCGTTTGTATTATGAAAAAAAAGTATGACTTGAAAAATATTTTTTTCCCTAATGACTCATTTTAATTGAAATAATTAGCGAATGAATAATATTTTCGTTACTGACAACAATTCATGTCTCAATATTTTCATGACATTGATTTTTTTTAAAAAAAATCATATTTTTGGTTAATATAAAATATCATTTCTCAGATGATTTATTTTTCATGAAACTAAATGATTTTGAGCATATGGGATACATGAAACAATCCGTTATCTCCACCCCTCTTTCTCAGATCACCGATGAAGGTCATCTCGAAGTCTGACTACCTCGGATTTTGTGGTTGGAGTCTTGGATCTTCTATGGAAGGTCCGGCAACCTCGAACCTATGGTTACATAACCTCTGATCTAAGTGCGATCTCGGATTTAAGGTCACACGTGCATTAGCCCGTATTTATGAGGTCTACCTTATGCTGGAGACACGTCTGGCGTCTGCTGGTTCATGGTGATGGAATCGCAGTGGTGATCCTCAGGTGGTGGTGGTGGTGGTGCTGGTTGTGGGCGTGGCACTGGCCAAGTTTGGCCGCACCCGGTGGCTGCTGCGGCGTGGATGAGACGGGGATGACAAGTTACTGAAGCCAAAAATAGAAGTTCAGAAATTCTCCCAACTTTGTATTGCTACGTGACCCACCTCACTTATCTTCACAAAATAAAGTAGGAAAATCATAAAATATAAGAGGAAAAGCGTACAGATTGTTCAAACAGACGAGAGAAAAATAAATAAAAGCCTTAACATTTCGTCTTCGTCATCGACGTCGTCCACGTCCTGGTCCTCATCTTCCTCACTTCACTGTGGAGGACAAAAAGTGATGACGTACCTCGAAGCCCTGCACTTGTTCAAGCTCTTAGCATCGTCGAACGCATAACTATACGCCTTGGGGCACATCGCCTTGAACAGATTCGCGAACAACGTCGGTTTACAGTTCCTTGGGCTCCCGAACCTGCCGGTACAGCAATACTTGGCCGACCCCATCGCCAAGCACGCGCTCTTGCAACCCACCACCCTCCCCTTCCTCCTCACCTCCAGCGCCCCCGGGCACAGGACGTTCAAGTCCGCTTCGCATGCCGCCACCCCGCACGCTCCACTCCCGCCCACGGGCCTCGCCGATACTGGCAGGTTGAACCCATCCACCAGACTCACGTCGTAGAAGTGGAGCGGTGACGACCTCGTGCCCAGTGTCATCTCCACCACGGTCGCCGGCGGCTCACCGCTCGTGCCCCGGCAGTGGAGGACCCCGCCGCAGCCGCCCGTGCTGCAGGCGCCCTTGCCGTGCTCATCGAAGGTGCATCCCTGCCGGGCCCAGATTCTGCCGGACCACAGCTCGGGGAGGTCGACCACAGATTCTCTTCCGGTGTCGAGGCGGAAGCCGCCGTCCCGAGGGGTCGCGTGGCCGGCGCCCCCGAGAGTCGCCGGCCAGACGGTGTGGTTGCAGTTGTTTACCAGTATGAGTTGGTGCGCGGCGTCTGAGAGTGTGCCAATGCAGGAGAGGGTCAGCCAGGAGAGGAGAAGAAGGATGGAAGAAGATGAACTCGGCATGGTTTTGCCAGTAAGGAGGCGGAAGAAAAGAGCTATAGAACGGACAGCGAGGGCGAGGAAGTGTCGAGCGTGTGTATATATATGCTTGCGAGGGCTTGGGTCGAAAAGGATTATGTGATGTAAGGATCGAATTATGGGTAAATTGTACTTTCGGTCCCTGTATTTTCCCTATCGGTTCCAATTTAGTCCCTCTCACTCGCTGATCTGGTAATTTTATTAATGTTTTACCTTAGAAAAGTGCATAGACATCATTTAAGATTTCCTTTTTTTTTTTGGTCAGAAGGCATTATTTTAAGATTTTGATCGTTAGTTGATTGGGAACTGGCGGTTTTAAAAAAAAAGAATAAAAAAGAAAAAGGGGGAATTTGCGCGTCCGAAACGACACGCTGCCGGATGATGTTCCATGTAGGAGCCACGATGGATGGATTTTGAACACCTGAATTGTACCCACGGCGAGCTCAAGACCCGATTAGGAAATTGTAATACTTTAAAGTTCCCAATTGACCAAAATAAAAGCCTTATGTTTATCCATTGACCAACGGCCGCTTTTCCCCAATTGACCTATGTGCTATTTTAACATGGTAAGAAAAATTATGACGAACCGTAGAATTGAAATGGTCGCATCATTAAAACAAATTATTTTCTTGTTCTAAAAAAAAAATTGGTTATATGCTCTTCAAATTGCTTTGATCATAAATTAAGTTTACTTTGATGCCATGAATCGTAAGATACAAGCATAATTGGAACCAAACAAAAATTGCACTAATCAAATTGTAGCAACGCATTTGTTTCACGGAGAACTCAACATTAAAAAAATATTCCCATTATAACGCTGAGTAAAATCAACCAACAGAAAATGTTCCCATTATAGACAAATATTTTGGTTTTCATTTATTTTTTTCAAGTGATACAACTAATTATTTTTTAAACTCTTAAATTTTTTCGCGAAAGAAAGGCACCCTAAATCACCTAACAATAGCTTATCATTTAAGGAATAAGAGGAGCCAGTCATCACTCATATTACTTGCCTTCTCTATCCACTTAATCACCCTTTTGGGGGAGAAAGGGGCGCATATCCTTTGCTTGGAATATGGGTTCCCTTATCTTATTCCATCTTTAACATACTTCAAATTAAAAAAAAAATAATGAACTTCTTTGGCAAGTGAAAGTAGAAAGAGGTTAAAGATGATATCAATGACATAGACAATGAGGAAAATTTCAGAAAATGCATCTCAACATTGAAGTTACGAATCGATGTAGGGCGGCAAACTGAACATTTCATGAGAAATCTTGCTAAATTGATAAAGAATGTTTAACCTTGATCTTATTGCATTTTTATGTCAGATCTGACCTCCTTAAACTTTTTGTTGGTGGTCGGATCCATTCATTTTAGTGTTAGACCCCCTATTCGATGAGTGGTTTGATCCATTTCTGCCCCTTCTTTCACCATTGTCCAAGCATCTCGCGCCGGCCATCGTTGCTCGCCCTCGTCGAATGAGATATGGGCTTAATCTAATCATGAAGCGTATGCCTACTGGATGATGTCCTGCTCTCATACCATCTGTGACCGCCTGACTCGGTGCAATTAGGCCAAGCCTGCAAAAGAGTTGAGCAACCACACAAGGTGATGTTACCCACTTAAGGATGGATGTTTTCTTACAAATTACTTCACGAGATTTCACCTGTCCGGTATAGGATTTTGGGATGTCACAAAATCTTTGTTTAGCTCGTGTATTTATAGGTGGACTGAGTAGTTTATATTCAAATTGAAAATTGCGTAACTAGCTGACGACCTTGTGATAATGCACCTCTCCTCATCCTTTTTACCAATTAAAGTAACCTCATATTTATCATTTGGATAGATTTTTCTAATAGAAAGAGATCATTACCTGATCGTATCTTGGACATTTGCTTTCTCTTTTTACTTTGGGGGGCAAAAGTGAAAGCAAAAATCAAAAGTAAAAGCTTGACCTATGTTATTCGATGATCAAGCAACATAATCTTATAGTTTTTTGTTACTTTATGGTATTGTACCTTTGTTTTGCAATAGGCAGTAAATGCCACCTAATCTTGTTGTTAATCAAAGCAAATGAATGACATCAATCTCACTTAAACAAGCAATAAAATTAATTTTTTAACCCATTAAAGAATATATTCCGACCAAATAAAAGCCATTAAAGAAAATTGACCAATGATATAATCAAGTGTAATGCCTTTATTATGAAACTGATTGGATAATTGGTGGGACAAATGTCATAATTTTTATACAGCGTTCATTTGAGTGTGATAACTTTATTTTTTCAATCATTTGACAGCCATAATTTATTTTGTTGGATCACTTGAGTGTCAAATAACTTTTCAATCAATTAGCTAAGTGTTATAATTTTTTACAAATGTTCACCACAAATGCCATGTCAAAGTTTCGATACTTGTGTGAACACAATTTAAATTTTTTCGAAATGGTTTTGTTTTTGAAGTTATAGCACTTAAGTGTTGGAAAAAAAAAGTTACGACCATCATTGCATAGTGCCAAAATGTTCATGAGGTCCATACATAATTGTTTGTTTAAAAAGGCTTCATATGTGCACATATAACAAGAAGTAACAAAACATAAATTCAAAATACATGACATAAGGGGATGGCAAATATAACAAGAAGCAACTGAAGGCTATCAACTAAACCCATACTAGCAACATGTTCTCGAAAGAGATTGGATAGTAAGCCTTTCGTTATGGAATCCGCTAACATGATTTTCGTACTAATATGTTGAATTACACAATTTGATTTTGAACTCTTTCTCTCACAACAAGATACTTAATGTCAATGTGTTTGGATGCACCACTCGACTTGTTTTTTGAGAAGAAAATAGCAGCCTGATTGTCACAGTTAATCTTTAGTGGTCTCGAAATAGCATCAACTACCTCAAGCCCTATAATGAAATTCCTTAACTATAACCATGAGAACTCGCCTCATAACATGCTACGAACTATGCCTCCGTAGTGGAAGATACAGTTATAGACTATTTTGCACTCTTCCATGAGATGGGTCCTCCAGCGAGTATAAAAATATAACATAATATGAATTTCTTGGTGTAGATGCACCCAACATAATCAAAATCAGAATAACCAATAACTTCATGGTTATTTTCTCTTTTGTACGTAAGCATAAAATCTTTTGTACCTTGTAAGTAGTATCACTTTCTTAGCTGCTTTCCAATGACCTATTATCAGGTTTATGTGGTAATGGCCAAGCATTCCAACAACATATGCTATGTTTGGGCTAGTACATACTTGAGCGTACATATGTGACATTCCGAATTTTGACCCTCTCAAGGCTATTGAATGGAAGGATATCGACGGTGTATTTCAATTGTAACTCACTCGGAGTTGGCCACTTTTGAGTTAACTAACTAAAAGGGAAAGACTGACGTGGAGTCAGATACGTGGACCTAGGGAATTTGAATGAGAAATGACACTTTGACTATAAGAATTGTCGAGGGAATATTTTAGGCCAGTCGAGATCGATCTAGGAACGATCATGGAATGCCTTGCTAGCATTATACGTTGGGACGCGGGTGATTTCGCTTAACCAATGTGTAATTTACGAGAATTTCCTAAATCAGATTCTGATTATTAGGATTGTAGGAGCTAGCGATAAACCCTTGCAATTACATGACAATCAAAGTCGCCACGGCTTAAGAAAAATCCTAAGGTGGATACGCGTAGTGCTTACAAAAGTCGTTCGTCAGTTTGAGATAAATTGAAATTACAGTCGACGAGAGTTCGACATGAAATTGGACCTCGAGATTTGAGTATTGGACATTGAGGAATTCTAATGTTTGAATTGCAATGGATGTCGCCTCATCGAAGATGATTTATATTGAAAAAATGAAAGTTCAGACGAAAAATGCAAAGTGACCATTTTGGCCATCGACCTTTGGCCTTGCCTTAAGAAATCTAGAAGGTCATTTGGTCATTTCCCCTCCTCTATATGCTGCCAAAAATTGGATGAGGATGAGTCAAATGGAGTCAAAGTCAATGAAGCAACCAATGGAAGGTTGCCAAGTGTCAATCAAAGAGAAGGCCAAGCATTAAATGCCATTTAATTACCCATCTTGTCTATTTGACCAAAATGGATAATTGGTGTGTAATAGACTCTCTCTTTTCGTGTTTGGCCGGCCACCATCTCCACCATCTTCCTCTTCTTCATTTTTTTCTCTCGGCCGAACAGATTCCCTGTGGATAGGGAAAAACAGCTCCACGATTTTGGCCATAACTTTGTCATTTGACTTCAAATTGAGGTAAAACCACCGTCATCTTAAAGCTTATCATCGTGCTATTCTAGGAAGATATTATGAGCTTAATTTGGCTCAACCGTTTGTCCCGTAGGTCTGTTTGAGTGGGTAAAGGTCAAAATCTGACCCAATTTTGGAGAGGCTACGTTTTTTGGAGCTTCCGGACTCCAAATGACCTCAAATGTTCGGTGAGATCTTCATAACATCTAGTATTTAAGTTGGATGGTCTGTGGTTACAAGTTTGATGGGGTTAAAATAGGGTTTTATGGCTGATTATGGATGATTAAAACTGGACAGAATCTGCCCGTTTGAGGACCGTGGAGAAAACTGGTTGGTTCAAAGGTTTTATGTTATTGTCTCGCTCCAAAACTCTCGATGAGCTCCCTTAACATATAAATTGAGGTCCTAGCAAGTCTAATTTGTGAGGAATTAAAGTTTGGGATGGAAGTATAGCTTGATTGAACGGATTGAACTGGAAACCGGTTCTATTTTGAGAGTACCCTGTCATGACCGATTCTGTTAGGGATTAATTAAGGAGTATTTTGAATTCAAATTGACTCATAAGACACCATAAGACATGATGTGAAGTATTAATGGGGAGTTGGTGAAGTGGATTGTGAATTAGAAGTGATTTAAGGGCTAAATTGGTGCATAAAACTTCGAGTTATATTCGGCCTTGCATGTGACTACATGAACCGAATGAATTGAGGATTCGTTGAAGTATTATCATATATTTGATTGATCGATAAGGCATCTTGAGTTGCCAATTGAATGGTTATTGAGAGATTGGGTTATAGGAAGTTGAATAAGATGGCTTTTTTATTCGAAATTGATGAACTTTTTTAGGTTGACGAGGGATCCTTGGTTGCTTACATACCAGTGGTATTGAAAAGGATCGTTTGGTGTGAAATTTTACTAATCGATCGAGGTAAGTGATTCTTAAACCCTTACTTGAACCCTAGGACGCTATTGGATAGTTGTCTTGTGTAGCGTGATAGTGCGATAAAAGCATGGTGATTGATAGTGTTATTGTATTAGCTGTAAGCCCTATTCTTGTTATTGAATTGACTATGAGCCATGTTCTTGTTATTGAATTGGCTCTGAGCCTTGTTACTATTAAGGAATTGGCTGAGATGCCCTGATAGTAAATTGGCTGTGGGCCTTAGTGATGACATCGCGGCCGTGGGCCCTAGCGATGATTTGGCTTGGAACCCTATGGAATTGGAGCCCTGGCGATACATCGTGGCCATGTGCCCTGGCGATGATTTTAAAGGGGTTCCTAGATTCATAAAAGGCAGCGGAACGAAACCCTAAATAAGATCCATGTGTGTATCGAAATCAAAATAGGTTCAAGACATACCTTTTAGATCGGCTTCGAATTAATGATCAGTTGTGTTTGAATCAACGTCCCAAGTGTTGCGTCTCTATCAGTATCCACACACACAAACCAAATTCTCCAACGATCCAAGTGCTAGCTTTCAAACCTTGGAGTGTCTCTCTTAATCGCCTGAACAGAGAACTATTATCTATTTTTCTACTTCGGGATAAAAAGAATTGACGATCGGTTTGAGGCGTCTCTAGGATTATTACTTGTAACCCTACACTTCACGGTTTAGGCCCCACGACATAACGGCTTGGGCCCACGACGTCCTCTAAATCGTCCACATAATCGTGCGTTTAATCATTATCTCACGACATAACGGCTTGGGCCACGATGTCCTCTAAATTGTCCACTTAATCGTACATGTAATCATTATCTCATAACGCACACGATTACGTAGATATTCGTATTAGGAGAATAAATAAAGCTCTACTTCTTAAGTAGATCAATGCGCAAAGAAAATAAGAAATCAGTTCGCTATTGTGTGCGATCCTATAAGTTCACTAGACATTAGCAATGTGCCCAAAAACTCTTTTGGCCCATAAGTCATAAACGGTCTCTAGCAAGACATTATGACTATCTAAGTATAGTCAAAGTCGATTTTCCAACGCAACCTAATTCACAACTAATGTTAGAGTATCAATTTTAATTGATTTTTAGGGCAGACCACTAACAGATTTGGCTTGGAGTCATATGGAATTATATCGTGACTTGGAACCCTGGCGATACATTATGACTGTAGGCCCTGGCGATGATTAAATGATTTGTCACATTGAAGACCATATGTTTGTTTTAGGCTAATGTTTGAAGCATGAGTGCCAGATGAGTATGTGGGTAGATGAGAAAGTGGTGGCTGTGATGATTATATTATGATTGTTAATTGAGGTTTTAAATGGCCAGAGAACCCTAGTGATAAGAAATGGCTATCGTGCCTATTGGGTTTGGTAAGGTGGTTTGGCTATGAGGCCATGTTTATTGAGTTGGCTATGATGCTCTGTTGTTGAACTTGTTATTATGTTTATGCTATATGGATGGCTATAATGCTTATGTTGTATGAATGGGTTGTAGTACCCCAGCGATCGTTGGCTTGTGACCCCGGTGATCACATTGGCTTAATGCCCTGATGATGCCGATTGGTCTGTGACTCCAGTGGCATCGAATGGCTGCGAGCCTCGAAAGTAACGATTGACCTGTGGCCCCACTGATATCAGTTGGCAAGAGTGCTAGAGAAATATATGGTGGCTTGAGAGCAGAGTGATAATTGATTGTGGTGACTCCGAAAGTCATGAGTGCGAGTTTATGTGCCATGTACTCGAAGCATGAACACTTGAGATTGATTATGTTTTACCGTGACTCCTAATTATGCCTATCTTGTTAAGATAGTTAGTGGATGTCTTGTACCGTTACTTGGATAATGTTTTGCATTTGGTGATAGTTTCATGATTTGGAGGGACTGGTGTTCAAGTCTAGATTTAAGTTTTACTTATTGAGATTTATACCTCACCCTAATGGAGGTTTAACTTTTTTAGATCCCAAGAGAAGGAAGCTCGGACTTGCCATGGGATGGCATTTGAGAAAGTCGTTATAGGTAGATTTGTAACTGACTTTTTATTTATGAAAAGTGTATACCCTTTTGTCTTGACTCATCTCATTGTGGAATTGTACAGAGCAGTTTTATGGCTTCCGCGATCTTGTTACTTTGTCAAGTTGTTATTTGATTAGCCGAAGGATCCTAGATGGCACAGTTTGATTACGGCCCAGTGGGATGTTTGCGTGCTCGCGAGTTCGGGGCATGACAACATAAGACTCTCTACTGCAAATGTATAAGGACCATGCTCCATTTGCAGAAGCTCCAATTGATTTCTAGGGCATTATGGTAAGCTAAATTTGTCACCATAACAATAGGGGTAACACCGGGAGAGTAGTTATGCTTATTGTATCTTTTGAGAATCTTTTCAATATAGCCTCTCTAAGACAGTACTAAGATCCCTCGAGATCTATCTTTGTGAATCTCAATGCCTATTACATAAGAGGCTTCATCAAGGTCTTTCATCTCAAAATTATGTGAAAGAAAACTCTTGGTCTCATACAACATGTCCTTATCACTATCGGCAAGTAATATAAACTCTACATACAATACTAGAATGATAAATTTACTCCCGCTGATCTTAAGGTATATACAATTGATCCACTGCATTTTCTTTAAAGATACCACTGTCTTGAGGCTTGTTTCAAATCATATATGGATTTTTCAATTTGCATTTCATGTGTTTCTTGCTCTCAACCACAAAACCTTATAGTTGTGCCACATAGACATTCTCTTGCAAGTCTCCATTAAGAAATACTATTTTCACGTCCATTTGATGTAGTTCTAAATCATAATGAGCTATTAAAGCCATAACTATTTTGAAAGAGTCATCTTTGACACAGGAGAAAAAGTGTCATTATACTCCATGACTTCTCTTTGAGTGAAACATTTAGCGACTAGTCTAGCTTTGTACCTTTCAACATTACCTTTAGTATATAGCTTAGTTTTGTAGACCCATTTATAACCTATGGCTTTGGCCCATTTAGGCAAGTCTACTAGGTCCTAGATGTTGATATTTGATTTTAGATCAGTCTTTTCCAGTTTATTTTTGAAAAATTCATAAAAAAAATTCATAAAAGGTTAAAAAAATTACAAATTCAACTTTGGTGCCCTTGGCCAAGCCTAGGGAACCATTTGTGGTAAAAAAAATAATTTTTCATGATTTTTGCATTTTCCACTTTTTTTGAAAATAGAAAATACATAAATTAATAAAAAAAATAGCACTCAATGTCACAAAAATACAGAAAAATAGTCAATATTTTTATTTTAATTCTCTTTTCTTTTTGACCTCATAGAACGTCAAAATTAAAGTACGATTCTATGTGTTCCTTTGTTACACATAAAGTTGAACTTGGTTAAAAAATGTCATTTGAGTTTTTTAATTTGTAATTTTTTCATTTTTAGAATCCCGACATTCAATTTGATTGCACTGCATTGCAATTGGGCCCAATTATTCATTGAAATTGTATAATTGCACGAATTGGGCAAAATGACATATTTTTATTGCAATTTGGTCCCCAAATTTGAAACAAATGAAATTACTTCTAATTCAGGGATCACCATGCAAAGGTAAGACCTCTTGCTCACGTTGTTGACCATTGTGGGGGTAATTTGGTATGATTTGACCATTAGGGCTTTCAATTTGACAATTTGGATAATCGGATCCTACATTACATTTGGGGTTTTCACACAATTATAGGTGTTTTGGTCACAAAAAAGCACATTTGTAGATGGACTTCGTATCGTAGAATCTGATTTCATGATCAATTTTGTGATATTTGCTCATTGGGATCTTAATTTGTAGGAAATACTGAACCGGGTCAACTGGGTCGGGTTGACCTGATCCAGTCAACCCAGTTGACTAAAATAGAACAGAATTGCTCTGTTGTTCTGCTTCCTCTTCATGTGTAGTAAACCCAAAGAGAAAGCGAGGCCAAATTGGACCTTAAATAGGCTTACCCAAACGAGCTCTCTACACATCCCCGACGAGCTCCAGCTGGCAAAACGGCGTGTCACAGTTGCAGGTCCAACTTGGGATGCTTGTAACAAAATCGGGCACCATAACAGAATGGGGGAAGGGGGAAATCAGTTGTGCGGGAAGTTCCACAACAGACCCCCCCAAAAAAAAAAAAAAAAAAGCGAAAGAGAGAACAAAGAGGGGAGATCAAGAAGAGCCTGTCGATGCCGTGCCTGGCCGCATCTTCGTCGACGCCGTGCCTCGCCACGTCTCCATTGATGCTGTGCCTCACTGTGTCTCCGCCGTCACCAGCAAGCTCAAGCGATGCTATGTTTAGTTTCAGTCAACGTGGAGTTCTTGAGGAGATTGTCGTTGTTCGTGAGTTATTCCGACTAGTCAGTATACTGAGATCGTTTATCTCTAGTTCAAAGAGGCTCAGGGACCTTTGACGATTGTCATTAAGCGTCGCCAACACCGCCAAGAAGATCAGTCACCCAGGCTCCAAAGATGCTCTGTTTTTCCTGCAATCTGTGCTTCGGTTCAACTGCATAGGTCGAGCCTTGTTCATGCATTTTCGACCTTCAATTCGAGTCTAGAATGACTTCTAAGCCTAGCCTTGACTTTTTCTGTGCATTGAACATTGATTTCCCCCATGGCTGAACCCCTCCCGAACGTCATTGACGTCACGAATGGAAAACTTCATCCGATGATCATCGAGCTCCGTCAGTGATCAGATAAGTTTCCTAATCCCTCTATGATGATATCTGATGAATTGGATTGATTGAATCGTGATAGAAATGGCTAGGTCGTTTCAATGTTAGTTTCGTCGAAAGTTGCAGTTTTGGCCAGAAGTTAGAGCTTGTTTTAGGCTAGTTCGAGCGTTCTTTTTTGGGCCAAGTTCGACATATGTTAGTGTAGTCAAGATGAAAAGTCGATACATGTAAAAGTAGCCACATTTTGGAGGTGTTTTCTCGTCGATTTTGGTGCTCACTGGAAATTGCAGGAATCGCCAGACTATAGAGGTTCAGGTGAGGTGGTTCCGACGGGTTTTATGGTCTAAGTTTGACATATAATAATGTAGGCTAGCTGAAGTTTCAATTGAGGTAAAAATTGGTAGGTTTGGCGCCCGTTTTGACATTAGAAAGTGGATTCCAACGAAGCGTCGGTGACCTTCGCCGGTCCCGATCATCTTCAACATTAGGAGTGCTAATCGTGTTGACTGTTATTGCTGATGTGGCGCACGCAGATTCGTGGTGAGTTGTCCACGTCAGCGACCCGGGTGCTAGTAGAGTAAGAATTGATCCAACGGCTATGGATGAGTTTTTGAAAATAAAAATGATTTTTTAGAAATAAAAAATTGGCCTAAATCGGACGGTCGTGGATTAGCCATGTTGCCCGGTCCTAGCCTTAGATTCATCAAGAGATCGGATGGTCGTAAAATAGCCATGCGGACAGCTTCTAACCTGTAGATTTAGCTCTTGATCAGAGCATGGAGACGTAGACACGTGGCGCAATTTGGACCCTAAGTTCAGTTTTGGTGGGACTTTGAATTTTGAGCATAATACGACATTGTTTTGGTGAGGTTGATCCGGATGTGTGTGGGTCGGGCCGACCGCCTGCAGGTCATGGGTAGGGTCACCCAATCCGGTCTGGATAATTTTTTTGTATAAAAAATTTGAAAAATCCAAAAAATGAAAAATTCTAGAAAATTCTAAAAATAAAAAATCTAGAAAATTCCAAAAATCAATATAGGAAAAATTTTAGAAAATTCCTAGACACTTTAGAAATTCCCAAAAATTGACGAATGATCACAAAAAATTGGTTAATTCTATTTTTGGGACTTCTTATCCGTTCTTTTGAAAATTAGCGATTATATACTTTAGAGGTAGATCGTCCATATTTTGTATTTGAGATATGTCGAAAATGCGTAGATTAAGATAAGGCCAGTTAGGTGGCGAATCCTTCTATAGAGTTTTCGAATCTCGACTTTCCTCGAAATGATAATTTTGCCCATCAAAAGGTAAATCGTCTTTCCTATTTCAATGAGTCATAAAAATTGCAAGAATTAAGTGATGGGTCAGGTAGGTGGCCAATCCTTCTGTCTGGAATTTTAACGTCTCGTTCTTTTGTAGAAAAATGACGAATTTACCCCTCATAGGGTAAATAACCTTCTAAAATTTCAAAAAATTATGAATTTTTTTAAAAATAGGAAATTGATCAATTTGATGATAAATCTTATTTTCGAACCTTTTGATTTCAGGTTTCTTCTGAAATGACAATTTTTCTCTTTTTGGCCAAATTGTCCAAAATTTCTTCAAAATTACAATTTTGTCTCCTCATGGTCAAATCATGTCTAAATCACTCCTAAGCTGTGATTGATAATTCTCTAGGTTAATAGGGTCTTATTAGGGATGCCATGTTGTATTCATGTGATTTATCCGCATGCATTAGATCATTGATTTGCGCACCTCCTTTTTACTGATTGTGGGTATTAGGATGGTCACTCCTATCTGTATGAACTCCTAGATTTAGGGTTCGTATCCCACTCATCTGCGTGAAATCTTAGGGTTGGATAATTCAGTGAACTTAGGTACCGAAAGGCCATCGACTCTGATAGTTAGTGTGATATTCTGATTTTCCTGTCTTTTTTAGATTCATTAATGAGAAGTGTATCTAATGATGTGTTTCAGTCATATCTCGCTCGAATTTGATCAATTTGAGTTGATTGACCAAAAGGGAAAAGCTAACGCGAGACAAGGTATGTGGACCTAGGGAACTCGAATAGGAAATGATGCTTTGACCATAAGGATTGTCGATGGGAGAACCATGAAAGGCCGATGTAAGAGCAATTAAGGAATGCATTACTAGCGTTATACGGTTGGAGCGCGGGTGAGGCCGCTTAACCAACATATAATTTGCAAAAAATTTCTAAATCGAACGATGACGATTGAGATCATCGGAACTAGTGATAGACCCTCACAATTACATGACAACCAAAGTCGCCATGAATTGACGAGCCCTAAATATGATATGAATCACAAGGTCGATACGCGTAACGTCTGCAAAAATCGTCCGTCAGTTCGGGATAGGCTGGAACCACGTATGATAGAGAAAACGATCAGAAACAAATCTTGAAAATTGAAAATGGAGAATCAAGAATTCCAACGTCAGGATTGGAATGGCCATCGCCTTATCGAAGAATACGGGGATAAAAAAAATGACGTTCCAGACGTCGAGGGTAAAATTACCATTTTGCCCCTCAAAACTTAGCCTTACTTATATAATTGGACGAGGGTATTTTGGTCTTTGACACACCCCGAAAGTCACCGAAAATTTAAGAGAAACATGGCCATTGGATGAACTTGAATGACACATTGGACATGTGTCAATGGATTAGGCCTTGAGTGGATATACCCACTTTTCAACTACCATTCAACCCTTGTTGACTTTTGAAAATTTGCATATAGCCCTCTCTCTCTCTCTTGGCCGGTCACTCTCCTCCATTTGACTGAGAGCTTCTTCTTCTTCTTCTTCTTCCCTTTGCTGTGAAACTGCTACTCGTCGACCGATTTCTATCCGCCAGTTCGCTCGCTTCGACGGCCACCTCCGGCGACTCCCAGCCGTCGAACCGATCACCCACTCCTTGCTTGACCTCTTGCCGACATCCTCGAAGAGGAATCAAGTCGTTTGAGCCACCAAGGAGCTCTGACCAGCCGATCACCCGAAAGTCGATGGAAATCGTCGCGACCGGAGGTAAGCCACGATTTTGGCCTCTTAGGACCCCAAAACCTTGGAGTTTCCAAATTTTGTGGACATCTAGGGGATTCATAGATAGAGCTGTGGTAAAAATTTAGGGTTAATTTGATGGAGTTTTGACCCTAAATAGGTCTTGTGTTTGAAGGGCTAGAACTGCCAATTTGAGGACTTGGGGAAACCGGTGACATTGAAGGAGTTTTCGGCGATGGCTTGGCTCCAAATCTTTGGTGAGCTTCCTTAACCCTTAGATATACATGTTAGCAAGTAGATTAGTGAATGAATTGAGAATTTGAGGTAGTATAAGGGCTAGTTATTTGCGGTATACACAGGACCGAAAATTGCCCAGTTCGGTTCTGTGCATACCGGTTCTGTGGGGGCTGTTGATGGTTGAAAGTGAGTCTCAAATTCATCATTGAGACATTCTAGGATATTGAGGAACGTGTTAACATGGTTTGTGGTCCATAGATTGGTGATTTGAGCAAGGAAATTGACGGTTGGATGAAATTTCCTTAGGTTGCACGGTGGACTTGATCTTGGACTATTTGGGCTGAATTGTTGTGGTGCTTGGGAGAAGGATTTTGTGGCATTAAGCTTGAGGTAAGGGAATTCTAAACTTATGATAGGAAGATTGGACTCAATTGGGCGAGTCGGGCGAAATTTTGATTGATTCTTGAGAGACTTTAATGTGATTGTTCATTGTGCGTCCTAAAATGGTGTAGAAGACTTGAATGTATGCCAATGCTTGTACCTTGCATTGACTGCCCTTTTTGAATGTCAATTGAATCGTCTTGCATACCATAAGTGTATTGTTTGTGCATGGATTTGCACGTGGCCTTGTATGCATGAATTGAATTGAGATTGTGTCATGTCTGAGATGTGATAAGACCCTGAGGCGTATGAGACGCGGGTGGTGTGATGAATGCCCTGAGGCGCTGAGGCGTGGGGTTGGAATTGAATGACATCCTGAGGCGTATGAGACGCGGGGTTGAGAAGGCCATAGTCCTGATGCGTTGAAACTCGGGAAGGAGTTATGGTGTGCCAACACAGTCCTGAAGTGATATTGAAAATCTGATGCGTTTACGCGGGTTTGTCAATGTGACGGTCTGATGCGTTTACGCGAACCGAGCCTGATGCATTTTAAACGCGGGCATGAGATTGAGGTAGGCTGGAAGGGTGGAAGTGGTGATGTGACATGACAAGGCGTGCACGACCATATTGATGTGTTATGATGCCTGACATCCGTGTGTTGTTATTAATAATCGAATGTCTCATATGCTTATTTGCATGAAATGCTGGTGTTTATGACTACCTGAGTGGACTACCAGCCTAACCTACGATTAGGACCCACCTTACTGAGATGTACATCTCACCCTGTTGTGGGACTCCCTTTTTACAAATCCTAGGTCCTGGAGATGTGGCCTATCAGATTTGGCGACCCCAAGGAGATGTCTATCTATTTTGATGAGTTCCCTGATGGGCAAGGAACTATTTATGTTATGAAATGTATAGTAGTATGGGTAGACGAGGATGGTAGTGGCTGGAAGACTCATAGGTATGAGGCCTGGTTCCGGAAGGTGGGAGATGTATCCATTGGGCCGTTGAAGCCCACTGAGGTACCGCAGGGAGTGATCCCTAGCTAGTGCCATCCCACCCAGGGTTCATAAGAGCTTGAGGGGTCAGTTGCAGGTTCGAGGAACGGACCTGAGAGGATCCCAACGCTAGAGGACACTGAGGAGGTCATAGTGGTCGACGACCCACTAAGGAGGCAGAGGAAACTGATGACTCCAGCAGCTCGACTTAGGAGCTCCTAGTGTACTAGTCTGACTTTTTGACGGCGACCCTAATGCCTGTTTCTTTTGACGATGATGGTCCTCTTTTGTACCTACCCCGTCACCCCTTTGACTAGCGGATTTAGTTTGCTATGCACTTGTATGAAAATTCGGGTATTATGTATTATTATGGTATTCTCGCTATCCAGGTCCCGTTTTATAATTTGTACGGATGAGTTTTATTGTCGTCGCTTCCACTTGCTCGTTCTATGATACATCTCTCAACTGGTATATGAATCCTGAGACCACGAGAGATATCTTAATTTGCTTGTAGGGAGTCGCGTGCTCATGCCCGGGGCGCGGGGCGTGACATCCTCGTTCGCTTGGTATCAGAGCAAGGTCAGCTCGATCCAAAGTTGGTTGAGGATTGGAGTAATAAAGACGATTAAGTCGGGACAAGGACGGGTAGTGAGAACTTATGAGACTGGTTAGGGTAAGGTACGGGGTGTATGGCATATGACTTGGCACATATGATTGGCATTTGGCCTTGGCAAGGCTGTGGTAACGTATGAGGATTCAGTTCCCTACTTAGTGTTGAAAGTCATTCCAGGATTTTAGCCTGTTAAGAGATTGAGCATGGCTTGTATGGATGAACCGTTGAAGTGAACGAAACAGAGGAATAGCCATGAACTATTTGTTGAAGTGTCTATGGAAGTTGTTGTGTGAAGGGACTATTGTATAGTAACTGTTTCTGTTAAGACGTAGTTGGTAGCTCTGGACTTGGATAAATGAATGAGTTATTAACTCCTTGATGAAATTCTGGTGGACTAGGCTCAGTAAAAGAATATAAGGATGAGCAATCCATCTAGGAGAGTTGGAAGGCCCAAAAGTGGAGCCTCTAGCTCTAGGCCGCCTGTAGCAGAAGATCCGAGGACGGATGGCGTACTGAGGGCGCTAGAGAGGATTGGCGACCTCATCGACAAGCAGACCCAAGATAGGGATGCCGCCATAGCCTAAGCAGTAGGAGCCGCAATAGCTGCCATCGACGCCGACAACGGCAACAACGAGGGCAATGGAAACCACGATGATCACAACCAGGGTAATGAGGCAGTGAATGCCCAGGAGGAGATTGTCGTGGCTAGACAGATGGGCCAGTTGATTGAGCAATTTATCAAGTTGAAGCCAACCCAATTCGACGGAACTGGAGACCCCAAGCTAGCACCCAGATGGATTGAAAAGATAGAGAAAGCCTTTGGAGTCCTGAAGTGCACGGAAGAGGAGAAAGTGCTGTTGGTGGTGTACCAGCTGGAAGGTACCGCAAACGATTGGTGGGCTGCTACCAAGAATGGAGTTTTTCCAAAGGGAACGGCCATGACCTGGGATGCCTTTACAACAGCGTTCAACAATAAATACTTTTCGGAGACGGCCAGGGAAAGGAAACAGGTAGAATTTTTACAGCTACGTCAGAATCAGCTGACGGTGGACCAGTATGAGGCCGAGTTCTCCAGACTATCAAGGTACACACCTCGATTAGTAGAGGATCCCCAGGAGAAGGCACAGAGATTTTGGGACAGATTGAGGTCTGAACTCCACAGTCAGATGATAGCCCTGAACTTGATGACCTATAACGAAATTTATGAGCGGGGCCAGATGATCGAGAGAGATTTAAAGGAGAGGAATGCCACATCTGGATCGCGGTTTACCCCATTTCGAGATAATCGCCAGATGGGCAAGAGACCAATGGCGGACAATAGGCATTTTGTAGCTCCAGTAAGGAAAAACATTGTGAAGCCACCGAACCCCACGATTGGAGTTGTCGCCTCTGTGGCAGAAGGCATGGAAATGGGCAATGCCCGGTAAGGACTGGAGCCTACTTTAAGTGTGGTCAGATGGGCCACCAGATGAAGACGTGACTGAACCAAGCTCCGACGAATCGATCTCAAGGGCAGCGACCGCAGGCTGGATCGTCGACTTCTACTTTCCAGATCGATTTGAATCAACCCCCTGCTCAGGATAGAGTTTATGCAGTAGCCCGCAGGGAGGCAGAGGAAACGTCGGGCATGGTCACAAGTACGGTTTTTTTGTGTGACCAAGCTGCATATGCATTGTTTGATCCTGGTGCTACACACTCATTTGTATCTGCTCAGTTTGCTGATTTGGTAGGTATGAAGTTAAAACCGTTGAGTATAATTCTGCATGTTGCCACTCCGTTAAAGGATAATATACTGATTTCGTTGGGCTATGCAGACTGTAAAATCGTGATTGGAGAGAGTAAGGAGAGTATTGATCTAGCTGTATTACCATGTATGATTTTGATGTGATCATAGGGATGGACTGGTTGGGTAAATAGGGGGCAGTGGTAGATTGTGGTAGTAGAATAATCTGGTTTTATCCAAGAGGCCGCCCTAGTTTTGAATTCGTGGGAAGTCGAGGAGGAATCTCGATTCCCTTAGTCTCATCTCTTGAAGTGACAAAGTTGATAACTGAAGGATGTCAGGCGTACTTAGTTGCAGTAGTGGACACGACTGTCGAGGAGCCAAAACTAGAGAGTATTTCGGTAGTGCGTGATTCCCTGACATTTTTCCCCAAGAGTTGCCAGGATTGCCATCGGAGCGAGAGATAGAATTTGTGATCGAGTTAGCTCCTAGGACAGAGCTGATCTCAAAGGCATCTTATAGGATGTCCTTATTAGAATTGAAAGAGCTAAAGGTGCAGATGCAAGAACCACTGGATAAAGGATTTATCTGACCGAGTGCTTCATCGTGGGGAGCGCTAGTATTGTTTGTAAGGAAAAAGGATGGGTCCTTACGTCTATACATTGACTATAGGTAGTTGAATTGGGTAACAGTGAAGAATAAGTATCCACTGCCGATAATTGACGACCTATTTGATCAGTTGCAAGGAGCGTCGGTATTTTCTAAGATTGATCTGAGGGCTGGGTATCACCAATTGAGAATCAAGAAGGAAGACATACCTAAGACTGCTTTTAGGACAAGGTATGGTCATTATTACTAACCAATGCCCCAGCCGCATTCATGGATTTAATGCATCGAGTGTTTAAGGAATTCCTAGATAGATTCGTCATAATCTTTATCGACGATATCCTGATTTACTCAAGGAGTGACGTAGAACATGAGGAGCACCTGAGGATTGTTTTGCAGACCCTGAGGGAACACTCGCTCTACGCTAAGTTGAGCAAATGCGAGTTCTAGCTGAACAAGGTAGCATTTCTTGGTCACGTGACATCTAGAGAAGGAATCGCGGTGGATTTGTGAAGATCGAAGCTGTAACAAATTGGCCTAGACCTATTACAGTCACTGAAGTCAAAAGTTTCTTGGGATTGGCAGGATATTACAGACATTTTGTGGAGAAGTTTTCATCTATAGCCATCCCATTAAGGAGGTTGACAAAGAAAGAAATCAGGTTTGAATGGACAGACAAGTACGAGAGAAGTTTCCAAGAGCTCAAACATCGGTTGACGACTGCACCGGTGTTGACGATTCCATCTGGACCAGGGGGTTATGAGATATACAATGATGCCTTGCTAAAAGGACTAGGCTGTGTGTTGATGCAGCATGGAAGAGTAGTAGCCTACGCATCCCAACAGCTAAGACCACACAAAATGAACTATCCAACTCACGATCTGGAGTTAGCAGCGATCATTTTTGCTCTGAAGATCTGGAGGCATTATCTTTGTGGCGAGAAGTTCCAGATTTACACCGACCACCAGAGCTTGAAGTATCTGCATTCTCAGAAGGAACTGAATATGAGGCAGCGCCGATGGATGGAACTGCTTAAGAATTATGATTGTGATATATTGTATCACCCTGGGAAAGCAAACAGAGTCACAGATGCACTTAGTCGGAAGTCAAGCATCGCCGGTCTATTAGTAAAAGTTTGGTCAATGATCGAGGATTTGAGAGATTTTGAGTTTAGACTAGAAGTCTGCCAACTGTCCAGTTTGATGGCTACATTGAGGGTAGAACCTGAGGTCCAAGAAGGGATAAAGACTTTACAGTCTATGGATCCTAAAATTTAGAAAATCCTGGAGATGGATGCGACGAAGAGAAAATCGGAGTTTCAAGTGTCAGAGGATAGAATCTTGAAATTTTGATGACGTTTATGCGTGCCAAAGGATGAGGTACTCAAAGAAAGGATCTTATCAGAGGCTCACAAGAGCAATTATAGTATCCACCTAGGAAGCACGAAAATGTATCAGAACCTGCGTCAACACTACTTGTCATGCCTCGAACCTGTCGAGCTCGTAAACATCCCTGCAAACAACAACACATTTCTCGCGGTCCCAAAATCCAGACTTACCAGTCGAGAGATAATATATAAACATAAGCACGAAGAAGCGATACTTAAAATCTCTATACAGAATATTAGTTAAGTGGGACCTGGATAGCATAACAACTGTCCTATATCATAACATATGGTTCATACAAATGCCGACTAATATAATCCACTAACAAGTTGGGCGACGGGGTAGTACACAAAAGAGTCCCTCGCGACATCCAAGGGACAGGATCGGGTTGCCTCCAAAAGATCGAGTCAATAAACTATATCTCTTAGGATGAGCTGCTGGATTCCCCAGAATCCTCTGCGTCCTCGGTCGGCTCATACTCGGAGAACGTCTCGAACGGAATCTCGATGGAATCCTCCATGGTCTCCTCGCGCGATGGCTCCGCCAGGTCCTCCTCAGTCACCTCCAAGACGATGACCTCATCCTCCTCGACGGTGAAGTCCAGCGTCGGGGTCTTTTTCGACCCGTTCCTAGAGCCGACTACATACCCCTCGGGTAATTCCTGCGCCCCAGCAGTCTGACACCAAGTAGGGATAACACCCTGGGGTATCTCGTGGGGCTTCAGCGGTCTAATCTGCTCGTCCCCAGCTCTCTTAAACCATGTCTTAAACCTATGAGGCTTCCAATTAGGGCTATCCTCGTCGACCCATACGACAGTGCACTTTCTCACATAAATATTTTCCTGACTATTAGGGAACTCATCAAAATACACCGTCATTTCTTTGAGGTCCCCAAAATGTATAGGCCACATCTCTAAGGCCTAGGATCTGCAAAAATAAGGGTCCCCAAAAGGGGTGAGATACACATCTCAATAAAAGAATCCTAACCCTAGGTCAGGTCGACCGTCTAGTCAGGCAGTCTTACACCTCAATCATTCAAAATTCATAAACACACAGGCATATCCGGCACAAATCAATGAAACAACAACATACAGATGATAGGCATGCAATGATGACCTCATGTCACACTAATGATCATGCATAACCATCCTAACTTGTCACCACACCCACCAATCTCCGTCGGCCTCAATCTCCAGCCCGCGATCTCGTTGCATCAAGCTCGGTCCGCGTAAACGCATCAGACCGTCATCAACAACCCGCGTCAATACATCAGGTTCCGATGAATCTCCAGGTCAATCTCATCATCTCACACCTCCGTCCCGCGAATAATTCGCATCAGGACCGTGGCCATCTCAACCTCGCGATCTTGTCGCATCAGGGCGCCACACAGTATCAACTCCACCCCACGATCTCGTTGCATCAAGGCATCCACCTCCCGCCCTGCGTCTCATACGCCTTAGGGCCTCGCCATGTCATACTCATGCCATGATTTTAATTTAGTTTCTCAAATAAAACAACAGGTGCAACTCATGCACAGTTCGAATACTCATGGCATGCAAGGCAATCAAATGACACACATACATGGTGGATGATTCAAGCATAAACAATAACAAACATAATTCTCCTATAACCACTTAAGGCATACCAAGAACTATCCCTTTGGGAAAATCTTCATAAATCGATCAATTTCAATCTCGACTCTCCCAGTTGAGTCCAATCTCTATATCCTAAGCTTAGAATTCCCTTACCTTGAGTTTAATATCACCAAATATTTCTTCTTGGGTCCTCAAGGTTCGGCCAAAGCAATCTAAGGGTCAATTCATCGCGCAACCTAGCAATTCCAATCGATTCGTCAATTTTCCAAGTCCAAATCAACCATTCATAAATCACAATCCTCCATAGCACAATCCCCAACATCTTAACACATCTTAAACATCAATTTGAGCCCCATAAACATCTGTTCTTGCACCCACCATAACTGATTTTGCACAGAACTGAACCGGTTCATTTCGATTCTGTGCAAACCGTGCACTTCCAACCCTATTTCTACTCCAAATCCAACAATTAAATACTATCATGCCTCTTAACATGTCTACCTAAGTTTGGGAGGCTCACCGAAGGTTTAAAGTCAAATGGCCGCCGGATTCTCGTTAAAACTCGCCGGATCGTCCAAGGTCAGTTTACCGGCAGATTCTGTGCAAAGTTTACAAGGCCGGTTCATGATTAAAACTTTATCAAATTGGGCCCCAATTTTTATCACAGATTGCTACACATCTCTACTAGATCTCCACTAAATTTAACTCCAAAATTCTACGATTTCAGCCTTCAAAAGGACTAGGAACCGAACCTACCTTAGGTTGGCTTCGATTCTGTCTACTCTCGGAGAAATGCTTGCTCAGGACTCCTCGGTGCTCCAAATGGATTGATTCTTGTTCGAGGATATCGGCAAGATGTAGGACTTCGTTAGTGTGATCGGTCGGCGATCGGATGGTGGCCGAAAATGGTCGGCGACGGCACTAAACAGAGGGCTCAGTGGCGGTCGGCGATCGGCAGAAGAGCAAGAGGAAGAGGGAGAGGTTTCGGGAGCTTGAGGGAGTGAAAATGGCCGGTGGAGTGAGGTAAGAGGAGAGAGAATTGCTATATACCAACTTGGTCAAAGGGTTTGAATGTTAGGTGGGTGAAAAGTTGACATGACCTTACTTCATAATCTGATGACACTTGGCCAATTGTCTTCCCAAGATGATCTAATGGCCATCCTTTTTTCTTGAATTTCGGCAGCCTTGAGGTGGGACAAGGACCAATTTGCCCTTCTTGAATTGTATAGGTAAGGTTCTAGGCTTGAGGGGCAAAACGGTCATTTTACCCCCGACATTCAGAACGTCATTTTTATCGTTCCAGGATCCTTTGATAGGGCGACGACCAATCCAAATAACATTGAAATTCTTGATTTTTCATTTCAAATCTTTCAAGACTCATTTCTGATGGTTCCTCTATCAGACGTGGTTCCAGCCTATCTCGAACCGATGGACGACTTTTGCAAACATTACACGTATCGATCCCGTGATTCATATCACATTTAGGGCTCGTCAATTCATGGCGGCTTTGGTTGTCATGTAATTGTGAGGGTTTATCGCTAGTCACTATGGTCTCAATCATCGCGATTCGATTCAGGAAAAATTTGCAAATCATACGTTGGTCAAGCGATATCACCCGCGCTCCAATTGTATGACACTCGCAAGGCGTTCCGTAATCGTTCTTGGATCGGCCTCTTGGTGGTTCTAAATATACCCTCGACAATCCTTATGGTCAAAGTGTCATTTCCTATCCGAGTGGCCTAGGTCCATGTACCTCGTCTTGCGTTAGCCCTCCTCTTTTGGTCAGCCTACTCAAATTGATCAGATTTGAGCGAAATATAACTGAAACACATCGCTTGATATATATAAACTTCTCATTAATGAGTCTGAAATTGATTGGAAATCAGAATGTCACACTACTGGTGGAACGGGATGAAAGTGGATGTAGCGAAGTATGTGGCAAAGTGCTTGACATGCCAGCAGGTGAAGGTGCAGCACTGTAAGCCTGGAGGATTATTACAGCCACTAGAAATTTCGGAATGGAAATGGGAGCACGTAACCATGGATTTTGTGATGGGACTCCCAAGGAGCCAGAGAGGTCACGACTCTATATGGGTAGTTGTAGACAGATTGACTAAGTCTGCACACTTCATCCCTATGCGAAAGGATTTCGCAATGGATGGATATGCTGAGTTGTATATGAGGCAGATAGTGAGGCTACATGGAGTGCTTGTGACAATTACCTCGGATAGAGATCCCAAGTTCACAACAAACTTTTGGAAAAGTCTTCAAGAGACCATGTGAACTCGACTGCAATTTAGCACAACGTACCATCCACAGAAGGACGGACAGTCGGAGAGGACGATTCAGACGCTTGAGGATATGTTGCGAGCATGCATCATAGATTTTAAAGGTGGATAGGAAGACTAGCTACATTTGGTGGAGTTTGCATATAACAACAGCTACCAACAAAGCATCCGAATGGCACCGTTTGAAGCGCTTTATTGAAGGGCCTGCAGAATCACGATTTATTGGGATGAGGTTGGAGAAAGGAGTATCACAGGCCCAGAGTTGGTAGAGCAATTGGTGGAAGCAGTGAAAATAATTCGGGATAGACTGAAGACGGCTCAGAGTCGTCAAAAGAATTATGCGGATAAGCGGCGTAAACCTTTGGAGTTTCAAGTAGGCAATCATGTTTTCCTCAAGGTGTCACCAATGAGGGGATTATCGCGATTTGGAAAGAAGGGAAAACTGAGCCCAAGGTACGTGGGTCCATTTAAAATACTAGAGTAGATTGGGACCTTGGCCTACAGGCTTGCCTTATCGCCTAATCTATCCCAAGTACATAATGTCTTCCATGTGTCAATGCTGTGGAAATACGAACCAGACCCGACACATGTGGTAGACTATGAGGTCATAGAAGTGGACGATCGGGTATTCTATGTGGAGAAGCCGATCAGGATCGAAGATCAGAAGTAGCAGATTCTCGGGAATAAGACGATTCCATTGGTCAAAGTTGTGTAGGAGCACTATGGAACTGAAGGCGCCACGCGAAAAAACGAGGAGACGATGAGGCGCCAACACCCCTATTTGTTTGAGTGACTAAGGTTGATGTAAATTTCGGGGACGAAATTTTTGTAAAGGGGAAAAAGTTGTGACATTCTGATTTTTCTATCATTTTTAGACTCATTAATGAGAAGTGTATCTAGCGATGTGTTTCAGTCATATCTCGCTCGAATTTAATCAATTTGAGTTGACTGACCAAAGGGAAAGGCTAACGCGAGACAAGGTACGTGAACCTAGGGAACTCGAATAGGAAATGACGCTTTGACCATAAGAATTGTCGAGGGGACATTTAGAACCACAAAAGGCCGATCTTAGAGTGATTAAGGAATGCATTGCTAGCGTTATACGATTGGAGCGCGGGTGAGGCTGTTTAACCAACGTATAAATTGCAAAATTTTCCTAAATTGAATGATGACGATTGAGACCATCGGAACTAGTGATAGACCCTCACAATTACATGATAACCAAAGTCGCCATGAATTAATGAGCCCTAAATGTGATATGAATCACAGAGTCGATACGCGTAACGTCTGCAAAAACCCCCCGTCAATTCAGGATAGCCTGGAACCACGTCTGATAGAGAAAACAATTAGAAACGAGTCTTGAAAATTGAAAATGGAGAACCAAGAATTCCAACATCAGGATTGGAATGGCCATCGTCTTATTGAAGAATATGGGAATGAGAAAAATGACGTTCCGGACGTCGGGGGTAAAATTACCATTTTGCCCCTTAAACCTTAGCCTTACTTATATAATTAGACGAGGGCATTTTGGTCTTTGACACACCCCCAAAGTCACCGAAAATTTGAGAGAACCATGGCCATTGGATGAACTTGAATGACACATTGGACATGTGTCAATGGATTAGGCCTTGAGTGGACATACCCACTTTTCAACTACCATTCAACCCTTGTTAACTTTTGAAAATTTGCATATAACCCTCTCTCTCTCTTGGCCGGTTTCCCTGCTCCATTTGACCGAGAGCTTCTTCTTCTTCTTCTTCTTCCCTTTGCCATGAAACTGCTGCTCGCCGATCAGTTTCTATCCGCCGTTTCGCTCACTCCGCGGCCACCTCCGGCGACTCCCAGCCACCGAACCGGCCACCCACTCCTTGCTTAACCTCTTGCTGACATCCTCGAAGTGGAATCAAGTCGTTTGAGCCACCGAGGAGCTCCGACCAGCCGATCTCCCGAAAGTCGACGGAAATCATCGCAACCAGAGGTAAGCCATGTCTTTGGCCTCTTAGGACCCCGAAACCTTGGAGTTTTTTAACCAAATTTTGTGGACATCTAGGGATTCATAGATTGAGCTGTGGTAAAAAGTTGGGGTTAATTGGATGGATTTTTGACCCTAAATGGGTCTTGTGTTTGAAGGGTCAGAACTGCCGATTTGAGGACTTGGCTCCAAATCTTCGGTGACATTGAAGGAGTTTCCGATGACGGCTTGGCTCAAAATCTTTGGTGAGCTTCCTAAACCCTTAGATATACACGTTAGCAAGTAGATTAGTGAATGAATTGAGGATTTGAGGTAGTTTAAGGGCTGGTTATTTGCAGTATACACAGAACTGAAAATTGCCTGGTTCGGTTCTTTGTATACCGGTTCTATGGGGGTTGTTGATGGTTGAAAGTGAGTCTCAAATTTGTCATTGAGACATGCTAGGATGTTGAGGAACGTGTTAACAAGGTTTGTGGTCTATAGATTGGTGATTTGAGCAAGGCAATTGATGATTGGATGAAATTTCCTTAGGTTGCGCGGTGGACTTGATCTTGGACTATTTGGGCCAAATTGTTGTGGTTCTTGGGAGCAGGATTTTGTGGCTTTAAGCTTGACGTAGGGAAATCCTAAACCTATAGTAGGAAGATTGGACTCAATTGGGCGAGTCGGGTGAAATTTTGATTGATTCTTGAGTGACCTTAATGTGATTGTTCATTGTGCATCCTAGAATGATATAGAAGACTTGAATGTGTGCCAATGCTTGTACCTTGTATTGACTGCCATGTTTGAATGTCAATTGAATCATCTTGCATGCCATAAGTGTATTGTTTGTGCATGGGTTTGCACGTGGCCTTGTATGCATGAATTAAATTGAGATTGTGGCAAGTCTGAGACGTGATAAGACCTTAAGGCGTATGAGACATGGGGTGGTGTGATGAATGCCCTGAGGCGCTGAGGCGCGGGGTTGGAATTAAATGGCACCCTGAGGCGTATGAGACGCGGGGTTGAGAAGGCCATAGTCCTGATACGTTGAAACGCGGGACGGAGTTGTGGTGTGTCGACACAGTCCTGAAGTGACATTGAAAACCTGATGCGTTTACGCGGGTTTGTCAATGAGACGGTTTGATGCGTTTACGCGGATCGAACTTGAGGCGTTCTAAACGCGGGCATGAGGTTGAGGCAAGCTGGAAGGGTAGAAGTGGTGATGTGACATGATGAGGCGTGCACGATCATATTGATGTGTTATAATGCCTGACATCTGTGTGTTGTTATTGATAATTGAATGTCTCATATGTTTATTTGCATGAAATGATGGTGTTTATGACTGCTTGAGTGCACTATCAGCCTAACCTAGGGTTAGGACCCACCTTACTGAGATGTACATGTCATCCCATTGTGGGACCCCTTTTTTACATATCCTAGGTCCTGAAGATGTGGCCTATCAGATTTGGCGACCCCAAGGAGATGTCTGTTTATTTTGATGAGTTTCCTGACAGGCAGGGAACTATTTATGTTATGAAATGTACAGTAGTATGGGTAGACGAGGGTGGTAGTAGCTGGAAGCCTCATAGGTATAAGGCCTGGTTTCGGATGGTGGGAGATGTATCCACTGGGCCGCTGAAGCCCACTGAGGTTTCGCAGGGAGTGATCCCTAGCTGGTGCCATCCCACCCGGGGTTTAGAAGAGCCTGAGGGGTTAGTTGCCAGTTCGAGGAATGGACCTGAGAGGACCTTGATCTTGGAGGACACTGAGGAGATCATAGTGGTCGAGGCTACCGAGAATGACCTGGTGGAGCCGTCTGCTGACGAGACCATGGAGTACACCGTAGAGGTTTGCTCGGAGACCTTTTCGAAGTACGAGCCCACTAAGGAGGCAGAGGAGACTGATGACTCTAGCAGCTCAACTTAGAAGCTCCCGGTGTACTAGTCTGACTTTTTTACGGTGACCCTGATGCTTGTTTCTTTTGACGATGATGCCCGGGGCGGGGGGCGTGACGGTTAGCGTAACTAAGTTCCTGATCTCACTTTGCTGGTTCTCGCAGAATGGAACAGGAGCTCCCAACTATTCGATAAGGTTTCTAATCGTATCTTTCACAAAACGATTTGTGGTGGCTCCTTGGCTTGTACACATATCACATGTTATTAGATTACACTGAAAGTCGATCTTGTTTACCTCCTTTGCGACTTGGGTAATGGGCTTTGGGAGAGGCCCGCATCCGATCAGATCCAGACTGCCCATTAGTCCTCCCATTCTCTTAAGAGGATCGCGACAAACTGGTGACTCCCCTGGGAACTTATTCCAAATCAGAATATCTTATTAGGAATTTTAGAGGACTTGAGCCGATTAAAAGATTGATTGGTTTATCTAACCCTGTTTTCTGTAGATGCTCTAGAAGGTGAGGTGCGTATCCTGACCATGATGGTTGATTTTTTTGCAGATTGGACAAATAAGAGATGGAGTGTTTGCTGACTTCTTTCCTGAAAGTTGGAGTTGGGATTGGATGTTTATTTTACGCACATATTGAAGCGGTGTTTGATATAAACTGTTGTACATGACTTTGCATTGTGATGATCAGACACATTGCACACACTGACAGTGAAATCCTGACTGCAACTACCTTTTTGGTTATCTTAGATAGGGAAAGGGTGCGAAAAAATTTCGTGTTTGATGGCACTTGAGACTTTCATATCCGTTCCCACTCACAATCCAAATTGATGATCTCTAACCCTCTTGAGTGGGTACTCTTAGGGAGGAATCCGCCATATTTGGATTGTGAGACCCTAGGACATAGGTTTCTCACCCGACTTGTTGATTTTTAGAGTATATTCTCCCACTTGTCTCATGCGCATGACTTTGGATGATTGGTATACCTAAAACCACAAAAAATTTCTCTCTTGCCGATCATTATAAGTATAATTTCTCTCTCTATTTGTTCATTTTCTAGTGAAATTTCATGATTGGAAATTCATGAGAATTAATCGAATGCCCTGGATGTTTGAGTTTACAAATGAAAATTTATGACAAAGAATTTTAGATACAAAGTTGAAACACCTATAAGTCGTTCCTATGAAATAGATGGTTCATCCAAATTTTCAATCATGGATTAAGATGTCATTTGTCTAAAATTCTTCCGATTCAAGATTTTGGGCACAGAGTTAATATCTTGTTTCCAATCACATTTTGTGTAGAGTTTTCTTAAACAAGAATCATAAGATTTACACAAAGTAATCTTTCAAGATTAATGCCCCCATTTGCTTAAAAAACTTTTTAAGAATTAAATGGGCGTTCTATTGGTGATTGTGAATCAATCTTTTAATAATGTCTCCTCTTATTTTGAAATCTTGGCGGACATCAGAAGCTCGTAAATAGGAATTATAGGATATGTATTATTGCATTGCTTTCATTATAAAATGTGACCTCATTGAGAGATGTCTTTGCTATATAAAATGTTAAGTGTGTCTCCTTTCTGACAAGTTGTACATGACAGACATTTATTGAAGATTTCTTCATCTAATCACATGCAAGATGTGATGGAACAATGGTAAAACTTTAATCGTTTCAATAAAACCTTCAAGTGTTATACTTGCTCGTTTATTTCTTTTGCCAACAGGTCAAAAATGGTTGAAGGCCAATGATGTGAGACTTGTTTTCCTTGTAAGATGAAAGGATATGCATCTTCATCAGATACCACCCATTGGGTTTTCAAGACAAGATGAATCGACTATGATAAGCCCTAAACAGACAACATGAAGAAGGGGCAACCTAATGTCACGCCACGTGCCCTTTCTACACGAGTTCGCAACATCCATGGACTAATTACTCAAGGCGCAGGGCACGCCACTTGCGGTACGCGTGCTATGATATGCGCATGCATGAACAAAATGAACATATGCCTCCGCACATGAATAAAAAGGGAACCTGGGTAACGAAAATGTATATGAACCAAATATAAGTACGGTTTATACACAAAATCCAGGATCAAACTACAACCCTCAAGAGGGTTAGGGATGGTTAGGAACCAATCAAACGACAACAATTACTTAAGTCCCCAAAACAGCTAACATGTCATCAGAAACAAACCCCAAAAGACAACTCCAAAGGATGGGAGAACCTCTAAGTTGAACTACTGGCTTCATCCGTGTCTTCATTCTCAGAAAAGGTCTCAGTGCGTACCTCCACAGAATCGTCCTCCATGGCGTCCTCCAGTTCATCCTCTGATGTAGAAAGTTCTATCACCTCGACATTCTCCTTAAAAGTAGGAGTTTTCTTTGGCACGTTCCACGATCCTACTATGAACACCTCCATCTCTACCTCATCGCGAATAGGATGACACTAGCTAGGTACGACTCCTCGAGGTACCTCCGTGGGCTTCAAAGGACCTGTAGCCTCCTCTCCGACTCTATGAAACCAAGCCTCGAACCTATGGGGTTTCCAATCTTACTCCCTCATCGACCCAAATGACAGTATACTTCCTAACGTATACAGTATCCCAACCATCCTGGAACTCGTCAAAATAGGCAATCATCTCCTTAAGATCGCCTAGGCAGGTTGAAAACATCCTTTAGGACTTGGAGTCTGAAAAAGTAAGGTCTCACGACAGGGTGAGATATACATCTCAGTAAGCTAAGTCCTAAGTCTAGGTTAGGCTGACAGTACACCCAAACAATGGTCAAATAATAAGTAGAGGCATGCCAACAACTGTATAAGGTATGAATCCTCATAACGCACTACAAAAAAATATATTATTGACAATCATCAAGGTATACCATCAAGCGACATATAATTCACAACTCAAGGCAGGCATGAGAATATGAGATTAAACTCAATGTGCTAATACCACGGCTCATTTTATCATTCTTGCTTGCATCAAAATGCTTTAGGCTTGGTCCGCGTCATAATACCTCAAACCATGACAATTCATAAACCCGCATTAAATGCCTCAGGTTTCCAATGCCGTTCCCAGCTCGTGTCGACACATGCACACTTATCCCGCGTCTCAACGCCTCAGGACATCAGTCAATTCAACCCCGCGTTCCAACGCATCAGAGTGCCAAAAGTCCTTAAGCATGTAAGATTCCCTTCCATTTCAAAATTTCATGATCGAGTACAATTTTATTCACCAAGTTATGATTCTATAGCATGCGAACCAACAAGATTGAATACTCATAAGCATTATCAAATGTGAAACATATACATTAGTTGAGAACCAGTGCAACAACATAATTATGAGAGTAACAGTTTCTCATCATAAGGAGTTCACATGACTCGCATTCGATCGCCTTGATCGACAATGATCATTCAACACAATAACTCCGCAAAAATTTATCCAAACAAATCCCAATTCATTTAGTAGAGGCCTATCTTTCTAACTAAGATTTAGGAACTCCTTACCTTTCAATTAATCAATGAAAATTCTTTCAAAAACTCCCACAAGGATTTTCACGATCTAAAATAGGGCAGCCACGTACCTAGATAAATTCGCCCGATTAACCAAATTTTCCCTTCTAAATCGCCAATTCATGGGGCATACGCCTCAATAATATCTCAATTAACATCCTACTATGTCTCAACGACAAAATTAAAGCAAGGTGACACCCCAAACAGCCCTTAAGGATTCAGTTTGTACAAATCGAAACAAGGAAATTTCAATTCTACCCTTTAACACCCAAAACAGCCCATAAATCCATTTTAAACCTTAATCTACCACATAATCCACTTGCTAACATGTAGTTCTTCGTATATATGGGTCTCAACGAAGATTTTGGAGTGAGTCGACACCCAAAAACCCACGAATAGTCCCGACTCCCTCAAATTCTCCGGCGGCCAGATTCTGCTCAACAAAAACCATGCCATTTCAACAATAAAACTCCATCAAAACTTAGCCAAACTTGCTACCTCAGCTTGGCATACAAGAGTACAATAATAACTTTACAAGTCTCACTGAAAATTGGAGGCAAAACGAAGTCTTGAAGCAATCAAATGAAGACTTACCCTCAGCTGCGTCCAAATCCGTCCAATTTTGGAAAAGAGGCTGGTCGGAGCTCCTCCGACGTCCAATGGCCGAGCTACCACCTTAAACTTGTCGGTAAGAGGCAGAGGGTTCGGTTGGTGGTCGGCGCGAGGTGAGATGGTCGTCGGAGGCGACGGTTGATGGCGACGAAGCGGCGGTCAGCGGCTGGTCGAGTAGAGGCTAGTTTAGTGAAGAAGAGTGCAAGAAGAAGAAAAAGAAGAAGAAGAATGGAGAGGGAGAGGGAGGTTTCAGTTGAAGGAGGAAGAAGGGAATTGCTATCCACAAAAATAACTCGGTCAACCCTAAGAATGGTAGGTTAAAAGGCTTTCAATTAATGCCAATTGTTCTCATGAAGACACTTGTCCCCTAGTCAATAATATTCAAGCTTCAATGACTAAATTGGCCTTCAATTTACGGCAGCCTTGAGGGTTGGTTAATGACCAAAATGCCCTTCTTCCTTTGTTAAGGCAAGGCCAACCCTTGAGGAGCAAAATAGTAATTTTGCTCTCGTCTTTCGAAACATCGATTTTTCCAATTCAAATTTCCTTCGATGAGGTGACGTCTAATTTGATTAGAATGTTAAAATTCTTTATTTTCTAATTCTCCATTTCGAGATCCATCGCTTGGTTAATTCTCTGTCGAATGTAAATTTCAGACTATCTCGAACTAACGAGCAGTTTTTGCAGACGTTACACGTATCGACTCTGTGACTCTCATCACACTTAGGGCTCTTTAGTTCATGGCGACTTTGGTTGTCATGTAATTGCGAGGGTTTATTACTAGATCCGACGGTCACGATCGTCACTGTTCGATTTAAGAAAATTTTGCAAATTATACATTGGTTAAGTGGCATCACCTACGCTCCAAATGTATAACGCTAGCAATGCATTCCTTAATCGTTCCTAGATCGGCCTTTAATGGTTCTAAATACTCCCCCGGCGATCCTTATGATCAAAGTGTCATTTCCCATTTGGGTCCCCTAGGTCCACTACCTTGTCTTGCGTTAGCCTTTTCCTTTTGGTTAGTTAACTCAAGATTAATCAGATCTGAATGAGATAAGATTAAAATACATCAATAGATGTATCTCCATTAATATGTTTTGGAATGACAAAGAAAATACCGAATGTCACACCTAATTTGGATCGACTCTCTCTAAGTTGAAAAGGATATATTTGTTCCAAATTAAATTGATTTGTTCATGAAGTGATATGATTTCTTTCAAAAAGAATTGAGTGTAGTCCCTCAAAACTTAAGGTGAATGCGACATGACACAATGGCCGATTGAAGCGCTTCTTGAGGAGTACAAGTAATCATGTTTCTCACCATAAGATGGATCGTCATTCAACCGTAAAAGGTATATCTCCTTCCTCATTTCAATCCTTGTCAAGATATGAAATGATTTTCTCCTTTTCTATATGTAGGGATGAAGAAAATAGAATGTGCTTGCGAAGCAACACTTCAAGGTGTAGATGTATACAAATAGAAATAAATCTGCATCTATGGATCTCGATTGACAAAGTGCTTGAGGGGTGTTATGAAGTCATGGCAAATCGAAAAGACCATAAGAGATGATCGTTGCCCATCTTTGAATCAAGAGGGAGTACTTGTTTTAATAATTATTTTCATTATCAAATGTCAAACATTTTTTCTTTTGCTCTAAAAAGATTGAAATGCATCGATAAAGCAAAAGTAGCGAAAGATCACCCAGTCTCAAGAAGGAGAGTGATAGAAACCAAGTAGTGTCAAACATTGTGAAAAATCAAAGGCTGAGATCTTCGGATAATTATAATGGAACTCTATTATCTGATGTCACAAAAGAGAGTAAATTGTCCCTTATTCTGATTTCATTCTATATGAGTGACTGAGACGTTTCTCTTTCATGTATAGAAAATGTTGATGAGTGTCAGAGTAGATTGGAGGGTGCAAAATGCCAAAATCCATTGACATTGTCGTGACTCTCTTGAGCGGATCTCGAGTGGCATAGGATTAATAGGTCATCCCATCTGGTCGGATGCGAGCCTCTTCCAAAATCCCATTAGCCAAGTCGCAACAAAGGTATTCGTGGTCAACCTTCAGTGTGGTCTAGTGACATGTGATATGTGTACATACCAAGAAGTCGCTACCAATTGTTTCGTTGAGGGTACGATTGTAAACATTATTGAATAGTTGAGAGCTTATATTCGATTATGCGAGAATCAGAAAAGTGGGATCGGGGACTTAGTTATACCAACTATCAGAGTCGATGCCCTTTCGGTATCTAGGTTGAACAAATTATCTAACCCTAAAATGTCATGCAGATGAGTGAGATATGACCCTAAATCCAGGAGTTCATGCAAATATGAATGACTACCCTAGAACTCACAGTCAATAAAAGAATGTGTGCAGATAAAGGATCCAAGACATACGGATAAATTATATGAATACATCATGGCATCCCTAATAAGGCTCAGGAATGATTTAGGCATGATTTGCCCCTGAGGGGCAAAATCGTAATTTTGATGAAATTTGGGACAAATTGCTCGAAAAGGGAAAAATTATCATTCCATAAGAAATCTGGAGTCAAAAGAGGTCGGAAATAGGATTCATCATTAAATCAATCAATTTCCTATTTTTGGCAATTTTTAGAATTTTTTGGAATTTTAGAAACGATTTACCCTTTGAGGGGTAAAATTGCCATTTTAGAAGATGAAGAGAAGTGAAAATTCCAAACAAAAATATTGATCAACCACCAGACCAAATTTCGATTTTGAGCAATTTTCACGATTCATTGGAATAGGGAAGACAATTTACCTTTTGAGGGGTAAAATCGTCATTTCAGGAAAAAAGACGAGATTCCAAAATCCAAGCATAAGGATTAGCCACCTAAATGACCCTAATCCTTATCTTGACATTTTCGGCCTATCTCATAAACAAAGTAGAGTAGATTTACCCTTAAAGGGCAAAGTCATCAATTTCAGAAAGAATGAATAAAAAATCTCAAAAATAGAATTGACCAGTTATATGTGGTCATTCCTCAATTTTTGGAAATTTCTGGAGTGTGTAGGAATTTTCTACAAGTTTTCCTAATTTTTTTGGATTTTCTAGGATTTTTTAACATTTTTTTAAATTTTCTAGATTTTTTTTAAAATCATTTTTCAAATTTTTTTTAAAAGAAATTATTCAGACCGGGTCATTCCGATCCATGTGGATCGAATACCCGGTCCTAACCCAGACTCGCGTGGAAGACCTTACGAAACGACATCATTCGACTTTTTTTATTTTCTATATATTTTTTATTTTTAAAACCTTTTCGAATTATCTAAAAAATCTAATATCCGATCCTACAGTCCAAACTCACCCACGTGGCTAAGCCAACGCCCTTAGATCAGCATACTAAAATCTATGGTCAGTGTCGCGCGGCGACTAATCCTACATCGTTTGATCGGATTGCTAAAATCAACGGTTACGATTAGAAAGGTCTAATTGATTGGGATCGTTCATTCATACTAACCTAAACGACGTAGCTCGACCACTAACCTAAAAGTCACAATTTTTGCATTTTTTGATTTTCTGATGATAAACATATTTTCTAACATTTCTAATTTCTAATCGGACGGCTACCAATCCTTAGACTCAATTTATCTAAGCTGTCTGATTTGTTTATTCGAATAACAGACTCTGACGGACATGCTGACTCGGTAAACACGTGGACCAATGATAGACTGACACCTGGGATGCTAACTCTTTGACCAGCCACGTTAGCTTCGTCTTCAACCTCTTGACCCCGACGGAATGGACGGTTGAGACTTCTTCGGCACCGATCAATGACTAAACCTAAGCCGATTGACGTGACACTAGTGCCGTTTGACTCGTCTTAACATTGCACGCAACATATCTCAATATCAGACATGATTATTTACAGAAGTTAAGCTAATCTAGCTTGAATCAGTACGATAATGGCTACTCTAATCAGGCAACATAGAGCATATTGGGCTAATTACTTCACACGATCGCATCTAATGAGTTCAGAACACTTACCTACAAGTCATATTGACCTGGTAAGGTTTAGGATAACCTAGACAAACAAGTTTCGACTAAATAGGCGATTGGTCAGGTCTGGATCCACCATGGGACTTATCTCTTATTTCGCCAACCACTTAGAATTTCTGCAAAAATATCTGGTTAGTGGACTATTGAACATTCTTGACGTACCTTTCCAGACAGGGGAACCAATGAAAGAAACGTTCTGATTTCTATGGCGTCCTCGGCGTCCATGGCTCTTGCCTCGGCCTCGGCCTTGTATGCTTGAAGTAGGGCCATTATCGTGATAGGCAAGATAACCCAAGTGTATCTTGTGCTCACTAGACTTCAATTGTAATGGAGCTCGGATCCATTGGCCATGTTTGCCTGGACCTTATAAGGAAATGAATCTGTATGTCAGCAGTATCTTGGTCGGCAAAAAGTTAAATTCAAAGATGAAAAGGACCCTGAACTTTTTCCTCGCAGGTGTGTGAATTACCGCCACCAAATAAAGGGAATGATAACTTACTTCTTGCTTAATTTCTGACTCAATATTGGGGATGTCGTTGTTCTGATAAGTAAGGAGATCAACTTCTCCATGAACGATAATCACTTTCTCGTCAACCACAAATCGTACCTTTTGATGTAAGCTCGAGGGTACGGCTCCAGCGGTGTGGATCCAAAGTCTTTTCAGCAAAAATCTGAATGCGCTTAGTAAATCCATCACTTGGAAGTCGATAAAAAATTTGGTTAGGCCAAAGAAGACGTCGAGCTCAATCTCACCTACCACTGTCTTTCTCATCCCGTCGAAGACTCTAACAGTTGCATTAGAAGTTCGAATTATTTCCTCTTTAATGCTTACACTTCTTAATGTGGTAGAGGGCAGATGTTAAAAGCAAATCCATTATCAATTAATTCATGGGCTACTCATTTTTCATGACAATGTACAGTGACATATAAAGCCTTGTTGTGTTCTTTTCCTTCCATCGGGAAATCTTCATCCGAAAAGCTTAATTGATCTTTCAAGAGGATTGGCCCAACAAAATCTTCCACTTGTACTTCGTTGATAGTTTTAGGGATATGTACCTCATTCAACACTTTCAATAGAGCGCCTTTATGCTTCTTAGAGTTGATAAACAAATCCAATAAGGATACTTGAGCTGGCATCTTCTTCAGTTGTTCTATTGCCTCAAATTCACTAGTTTTGATGATGGATATGAGCTTTTATGTATCTCCTTTCGATACCTTTTTTTTCTCAGATTCACCCTCCCTTGGGGCATAAAATCGCCAGACTTCATCACAACGTCTATTTCATCCATCCCATAACTCCAATGGAGCGCTTTGAGGTCATAATCTTCAATAGGTGGGACTTTAATAGTCACCATAGTCAAGTTTGATGCCTTGGAATCAGATTCATCATCTGTTTCATCTCCTAATAGATAAATCAAAATGGGTCTGACTGGATAATCTTCCTCTTTGCTCAGGTTGTCAACTTTATCCAGCTTGATCACCACGATCGTCGAAGTTCCATCCATCCCCACAACATTTTCAAAATCCCTAGGTCTAACTAGATTGGTGATTTCAGTCGGAGTTAAAAGATTCAGCCATTTTCTCACTTCTTCGAGCAATTCGGTCAAGTTTTGTCATTGAGTTCTTAATTTCTCTATTCTACAATTCCAATCTTGAACTTGAATATATTGTTCTATTTTGAGTGCATCATTTGCCATCTGAGAGTGGTCGCACGTCGCTAGCCGTAGTGACACGTTTTCTAACTCCTATGAAAAGTCATTCACTCATTCCTCTATGCACAGAAACTGTTCCAACACCATTTGGTTGAATGACAGTCCAAGTTCTCCTGAGAGAGGTTTAATTGTATAATCTACGACTATTGGTTGGATAGGATCGTTCATACCGCCCCATCCATTAGGGATGATATCCTCAATTTTCTAAAATAAAATGGAAGGAACAAAGTACTTCACTTTAAAGTTGTATCCTCTAGAATTCTCGCCTAGGTTATCCACAATTTCGCCTTTTCCTAGGGATTCGGTTATAAATCTGCGATCAACCAGACGCTTCTTGGTGGCTTCTAGCTCCTCTTCATTGAGTTCTTCTTCTAGTTTGGTGATCAGTTTCACATCGCCTATCAAACTCTCATGAGGAACGCTCCACATATTACCCTGCTCGATCTCAATCACGGACAAATTCCAACTCAAGTTTACAGAGGCAAGAGTTCCCTCGAATGACTCATCAGCAGCGTCCGCGATTATCCCCAGACTCATCAACTTGGCAATACATAGTTTTTTTCTTTCAACCGACACCTTCCCTTCATATGGATATGAAGATATTATAGCTAAAATATCAGTTAATCTAGCGACATTCACTTTCTGGTCCAGACAGCTTTCTTCCTTGCCGTCGAGAATCATCCTAACTACTTGATGGTCAGGAAGCGGGTTCTCTTGTACATTCGGAGCCACATCATCAAACTTTAGGACTTGATTGTTGATAAGGGCTTGCACCTTTAGCTTTATGATGTAGCAATTGTCTACATTATGTCTCATTTTGCCCATATGATAGGAACAAGTTTGGCTTTCGTTAAAGCCAGGGTACCTTGTCGGATTTACTCCAAGAGGCTTCTTTGCAACCAAATGTTGTTCCAACAACATTGGGAGTAATTTAGATAATGGTCTAGGGAGTTTTGAGAATTGCTTCTGAGACAGTTTCTTCTTCGGTTCCCACCCTTTTGGAGTTGACCAAGACGATCCTCCCTTAGTTTGGTTGGAGCTAGCAAACTGCTTGGGTTTAGGCAGATTTCGCACGAAAGCTATGTCGACTCTAGCTTCTCTCTCTTTCCTTGAAGAATATTGCCTTCTCATCGGTGCTTCTAGTGTTTTCCTTTCTCTTAAGGCCCGTTCCAACCTCTCCGCTACTTTTATCAAGTGGGTGAAGGTTTGACACCTAGAGGTGTTTTGATGCAAATAGGGTTAACAATTTATGTAATATTATCTACGTAATATTGCGTGATATTGCGTAATATTGCGTGATCCTTATTTTTAGGCAATTTTTTAATTTTAGTGGTATTTTTTAATTTTTTAATTTTGATGTTTTATAATCTAGTAGGATTAGGTTTAGGGTTAACATCCCATATAAGGTGTTTTATGATTGTTTGAGCGGAGAATATACTTTTTTGATATTGAATTCGTGATTTCCTCTCAAGCAAGTTTTGCTTGTTTCTTTCGCCGAACGCTGCGTTAGGTGGTATCAGAGCAAATCATGTTTATAATTCTTTGATTTCTTGGCCCCTACAGAGGAGATAAAAAGGGAAATTCATCACCCTTTTGTCATACGCCAAATAGAAGACTTCTCCAGCGTAAAAGTGGCAGCGCGAAGATAAGAAAGAAATAAAACACACAGGCGTTCTATTGAGGGTGTGCCGCATGAACAGTAGATGCGGATAGAACGTGGTTCTTGTAGCCACAAAAGAAAGTTAACCACACGAATAGAGGGCACTTCGAAATAGAACGTGAATGACGTTCTTTCATCAATTGTTCCTGGAGCAAACAAGACGAGTATTGTATTCTCTCTCTATGAGTCTTTGTGAGTGAGAGTTCTACGAGAGATTGTGAGATATTAACTGTAGGTTTGCTTTAGGTTTAATCTAGGTGCGGAAAACACTCGAGTACATGAGCGATTGTAAATTTGACTCTCCGATTATAGTGGATTATATTGTTGGCTCTCCCCGTGGACGTAGGTACCGATTTCGGACTAAACCACGTAAATTTCTGGTGTCATTTATTGTTCCTTGTAATTTCTCAGGTAATTTCGTCTTAACTTATTTGCAAGATCTGTTAGCGTTTTCGCATTATAATCTTAACAATTGGTATCAGAGCTATGGTTAGAATTTCAGCAGTTGATTTGGGGCTTTTGCTTGTCTAATTGTTGTCTGGAAATTCTGTTTTTGAAATTATGTTTGGAGCAAAATTTGAGATTAAGAAATTTAATGGACGAGATAACTTTGAGTTATGGAGTTTCAAGATGGAGGCGTTATTAACAACTTAAGGTTTGGCCGAGGCATTGGAGGGTAGTGATAAGTTGCCCAAAATAATGGAAGATGACGAAAAGGATGTGATAATGAGAAAGGCAAGAAGTATAATCAGGTTGCACTTATCGAATGAGGTGTTGATAGAGATAGCCGAGGAAAAGGACACCACAACGTTGTGGGCTAAGCTTCAAGCACTCTATGTTATGAAAGATTTGAAGAATCAATTGTATATGCTGAAGAGGATGTTTCAGTTGCGGATGGCTGAAGGTACATCTATTAGAGCCCACTTAGATGAGTTTGATAAACTCATGATAGACTTGAAGAATGTAAACGAGGCCTTGCCTGATGAGAAACAAGGTATGATATTGTTAGCATCTCTACCGGATTCTTTTGAGCACTTTATACATTCGTTACTATAGGGACGTATTGTGATTAACTTGGAAGAGGTAAAGTCTGCTTTATTATCTAAAGAGTGGCAAAAGAAGTCAGGAGAAGATAACTTAGCGCGAGGTAGTGCCCAAGATTTATTCGTTTGTGGTAGAGATGAACAAAGATAGTCTAGAGATAACAGATAGAAGCTCCGTCCTAAATCGAGATCCAATGTTCGGAACCGTCGATGTTATCACTGTAATTTGGTAGGGCACTATAGGAGAGATTGTCCGAAGTGTAAGGGTAAAGGAGTTAAGGTGGAGTCTGGAGGTGATAATAATATTGTTACTACAACAGATAATAGTTCTAGTGATGCTGGTGAAGTGTCAATGGTTGCCACGAGTTCAGTAGGTGATGAATGGGTGCTTGATTCTGGATGTTCTGATCATGTGACTTCTCATAGACACTGGTTTACTACTTATCAATGCATGGAGGGCACTAAGGTGCTTATGGGAAATGGTGCTGCTTGCAAAGTAGCGGGGATCGGAACAGTTCAAATTAAGATGCACATTGGAATGGTGCAGACGTTGATTGATGTAAGGCATGTCCTGGAACTGAGAAAGAATCTTATCTCGTTGAGTGCTCTTGACAGGTTCAGATACCGGATTTCCACTATAGGTGGAGTTATAAAGATCTATCAAGGTGTGCATACCGTGATGCGAGGGAAGATAAACTGCGGGTTATATCTCCTCCAGGAAAAGACAGTGATCGGCTCGTCTGCTAGATTCTCGGATACTTCAGGTGATGATACAACACAATTATGGCATATGAGACTTGGATACATGGGTGAGAGGGACATGATTGTTCTGGGTCAAAGGGGTTTACCGGGAGGTCATCGAATTGAGAAGCTGAACTTTTGTGATCACTACGACATGAGTAGTCAGCGGAGAGTGAAGTTCAGTATGGAAGTTCACCGAACTTCGGAGATTGTAGGCTATATACACTCAGACTTATGGGGACCCTCTCCAGTTTCGTCCAAGAAAGGTGCCAGGTATGTATTGTCTTTTATTGATAACGTTTCAAGAAAAGTCTGGATTTGTCTTCTTAAGCACAAGAGCGATGTACTTGGTCGGTTCAAGTCATGAAAGGCGATGATCGAAAAATACATAGAAAGAAAGATCATAGGCCTGAGAACCGATAAAGGGTTAGATTTTTTTTTTTCTAATGAGCTTGGTCAGTATTGCGTAGAGGAAGGCATGGTGAGACACGGCACTGTTGTCGAGTCACCACAGTTGAACGGAGTTGTAAAACTGATGAACAAAATTATATTGGAGAGAGCTCGCTCTTTACTCTCCAATGCTGGATTACATGAAGATTTTTGGGCCCAAGCAGTTACTACCACTTGTTGGTTAGTGAACAAATCACCATCACCAGAGATTGATTGGAAAACTCTTGAGGAAACGTGGTCAGGTATGTCTGCTGATTACACCGAACTGAGAGTGTTTGGTTGCCCTGCTTATGCTCGTGTGAGTGATGGCACGCTGGAGTCGAGGGCAAGAAAGTGCATATTTCTAAGCTATGCACATGGGGTGAAGGGATACAAGCTGTGGTGCACAGAGGATGATTCACCCGATTTTATGTTCAACAGTGATGTTACCTTTGACGAGTCTTCTTTGTTTCAAAAAAGGAGTGAGGGATCAATTAGGGAAGAAGATCTGGACGGTGTTCAGAAATAGGTGGAGCTCAAGTAGAGCATAGAGATTCTCAAAGTACGATAGAAGTGATAGAGATGCAGAGTCGTTAGATTCCATAACAGTTGATAGTTATTCCGAGGCCACAGATGATGAAGCTTCGAGGTGGTTAGCAGAGGTGGATGAGATAGAGCGATTGTTGTATGCAGATGTTAAAATAGATGATTTGGGTGCAGCAGAGATAGCTTCGGGTATGGAGATACAGAGAGACTACTAGAAGAAATTCTGTAAGTACTCTATTTGTTGCATATTATAAATTATCTTGTTTGTCATGGTATATTTGGATGGAGGTGAAGCACTTGTCCTATGCTTCACATGCTAGTACTGTTGGTTATCTGAGTTATGACATGGATAGTACTAGGCTTGATCTATCACATGCAGTCGAGAAAATGTATATGATTAATTCAGGTATACATTGTGGTGATCTGAAGTGGATCCTCCTAATTTTATTAGGGACGATAGACGTTGGGGTATATTTTGGAGAATGTAGTTCAGGAAGTGTGGCGGTAACTAGGTTAGTGAACTTGGGTCACGCATGGAGCCTGAAAGATAGTCAATTTCTTAGCAGTTATGCCTTTACTTTTGTTAGTCATACTATGAGTTGGAGATCGTCAGCGGGAGACATTATAGTCTCGTTGATAATTGAGACTGGAAACATAGTAGCAACAGAAAAAGTTAAAGAGGCAGTGTGGTCTAATGGCTTGATTGGTGATGTTGACATAGAACATTCGGTTAATGTGGTGTTCGGTAAAAGCCAGAGATATCACTAGAAAATTGAGTACATTGGTGACCGAAAATTTTGTGTCAGATATAGCACGTCAATAGAGGATGTGACCAAGAAGAAGTGTCTTGCGATGGAGAATCTTGTGGACATGTGGATCGACTTCATTTCTCTAAATAAGTTCAAGCTATATTTGAGCTTGATAGACGTTTATGGAGGTTAAGCGCCTACGGGGGCATCGGGAGAGCAGCATGGATGATGAGTACTATTACTTGGCTTCAAACGTCGAGCCAAGGTGGAGATTGTTAGATAATGTCTCGAGTTTGAATTGTTACAGATTATATCAGTTTTGTTAACTGATAGGAAAGAAATCCAAGAATTCTAATTGGATTAGAATTCCTTTTTTTCTTGAAGACATATTGATATATATGTAGGGATTTGGTTCCGTTGAAAGAAAACTAAAAGATTCACTTTTATGGTCTGTAACTGGACGTCTTCTAGGGTTGAAAAAAAAGGCATCAAATTCTTTCCTATTAGTTAACAAAATCGATATAATCTATAACGATTCAAACTGGAGACATTATCTAACAATCTGCACCTTGGCTCGACGTTTGAAGCCAAGTAATAGTAGTCATCATCCATGCGGCTCTCCTAATGCCCCCGTGGGCGCTTAACCTCCATAGACGTCTATAAGCTCAAATAGAGCTTGAACTTATTTAGAGAAATGAAGTCGATCCACATATCCACAGGGTTCTCCATCGCAAGACACTTCTCCTTAGTCACATCCTCTATTGACATGCTATATCTGACGCAAAATATTACATAATATTGATGATGTTATGTAAATAATGTAAATAAGGATTACGTAATATCATCAATATTGCGTAGATAAAATAAGGATTACGTAATATTACATAGATAATATTACGTAAATTGTTAACCCTATCATCTTTCCCCTGATTATGAGCATATCATGTTTCAGCAATACCAACATTGCCAGTAAGGCAATCGAACTGTACATGAGTATATGACAGAATTCATGAAATTGGCAGAGCGAAATAATCTGTCAGAAATAAAGGGACAATAGGTGGCCAGATATCTCGATGGGTTGAAGCCCTTCATTTGGGATAAAATTGGGGTACAGTTTTTGCGGAATCTGACTGAAGCTAAGAACATGACTAGAATGGAAAAATTGATGGAGCAAGAATGGAGTAAAAGAGGCCTTCAAAATTATAGAGGCAGTAGCTTAGGCGGCTCCATGGAGAAGATCGGCTTTAATAATTGCTTTAAGGTAGAGCAAAATCAGGGGGATAAGGCGATAGAAAAACGCCTTCTGAACGAGGAAAGGGACAAGGGGTCGCAATCACAAAAAATTGTGAACCCGAATCCTTATGCTAAACCAGCGGCGATTAAGTGTTACAGGTGTAATCAGCCTGGGCACCGCTCTAATGAATGCCCTTAGAGAAATACAGTAAACGTGGCAGCAGAAGAGGAGGAAGAAGACAGATATTGCTGCGAGCCAGATGGTGAGGAAGAAGATTTTCAAGATGAGGAAGAGGAAGAGATAAACTATGTGGTGCGCAAGATGATGTTAACCCCAAAACGAGAGAATGATTCACATCGCCATCAGCTATTCTGAACCAGATGCACTATTCTGAGGAAGATCTTTGCTGTGGTCATTGATAGTGGGAGCATGGAAAATATAATTGGGAAGGATACAATGAAGAAGCTGGGGATACCTGTGGAGAAACATCCTAATCCCTACACGTTAGGATGGATCAAATCTGGGGCAGAAAGCATTCAAGTAACTGAACGTTGCAAAATTTCATTCTCCATTAGTAAGTATCACGATGAGCTGTATTGTGATGTGGTAGATATGGATGTATGCCACGTGTTGTTTGGGAGGCTGTGGCAATTTGATGTGGATGCTCAGCATTCGGGGAGGAGCAACCAGTATAATTTGATGAAAGATGGAGTGAAGCATACGTTGCTGCCCTTGAAAAATAAAGGCAAACAAATTGCCTAAAAATAAGGATTATGTAATATTACGCAATATCACGCAATATCACGTAGATAATATTACGTAAATTGTTAACCCTATCTGCATCATTCTCCCCTGCTAGGAAAAAGATTCATCCTCGAATCTAGTTAATCTTCGATTTAGTCTCTTCAAATTCATTCTCATCTCCAAGATTATGAAATTTGATTCGTCCAAGACAACCTCTCCAGCGAATTAAGTAATACATCAGCTTCTTATCCCCATGTTTGACCCCATTGTATGGAATTTCATCGGAAGCTTGTACGAAGAACTTGATCCAAGTAGGAATTGAATCCTTAAGGCCAGATGGCGTATCCATGCGAATCTTTACTCGAGAATCATGGGGAGTTGCTAGGAAACCATGTGCAATGTTAGGCAAAAAGATCTCCCCGATGCCAATTTCGTTCCGAGTTATCGCAAAAGTGCCAATTTTCTCTATGCCACGAATGATGTCAGTAAATACTGCAACCATCCCATGAACCTGTTGAACATAATAAACAAGGGCAATGGGTTGACCGAGAACATTATCAACAGTTCGGATCCCATCAATATTTAAGTATTGTAGCACAATAAAATCCACTCCCCCTAGCACCCATGTGCTCAATTTTGATCCAGACTAAGAATCTTCAAATGCATTCACTGATGATGTCACATCATGATTTGCTATGACCTTCTCCTCCTCGCTTCAACAACAGAAAAAATTTCACGAATGCCAAGAAAAATCACGATTTTGCCCTAACTCATCAATTTCTACTGGAACTGCTCATAGTCGGTGGAAGAAACTTTTGCTTCAGCAGCCTCCTCATTTGAACCCAAGTTCGCACTCTTTCTTTTCCTTCTCGTTCCCTTGTATTTTGCAATTTCTCCCACCATACAGACGCACCCCCTTCAATTTACAGGCTACTAGTCGCACCTTTTTCTCGCTAGGGGTTCTCGTATAATCAAAGAATCTATCCACATTATTAATCCAATCCAGAAATTCTTCTATTCCAAGACTCCCGTTAAAATAAGAGATATTGAATTTTAGTTTAAAGTCGTTACCTTCACGAACGTCGTAACGTCGTCTGCCATCTCTTCCATCGTATCCCCTTCGAAATCCTCCATAACGATTTCTTCCATCTATTTCATCGTATCCCCTTCGAAATCCTCCTTAATGATTTCTTCCTCCATAATCAACACATCCTTCGTTGAAAGAACTCTCTGAAATAAAGGGTTATTCTGCCTGTGGATAAGAGCAGACCTGTCGACAGGGTCATCGGGAGCAAGATCTGCACTCGGCCTTCTGTCACTCCGCCGATTCCGGTTCACATCAACGCCAAGACCTTCAAATCGATCTGCCAATTCTTCAAACCGCTGCTCGATGCGATGAAGTCCGAGATCAATTCATTGATCTATGCGTTCCATTAAACGCTACTCCAAACGTTGCAACGCGCCGTCGACTCCAGTCTCCTTATAATGGTCATGAAGACCACCGCCAGTCGCCATAGGCTCTGATATCATATGACGCAGCGTTCAACAAAAGAAACAATCAAATCTTGGTTGAGAGGAAAATCTCGAATTCAATTTCAAAAAAATATATTCTCCGCTCAAACAATGATAAAACACCTTATATAGGATGTTAACCCTAAACCTAATCCTACGAGGATTATAAAACATCAAAATCCCAAAATTACAAAATACCACTAAAATTAACAAATTGCCTAAAAATAAGGAGTACGTAATATTATGCAATATCACGCAATATTACGTTGATAATATTACGTAAATTGTTAACCCTATCTGCATCATTATTCTTAACCCTATTGCATAATATCATCAACAATCCGTAGATATAGCATCAATATTACATAATATTGATGATATTGCGTAATATTACGTAATCCTTATTTTTAGGCAATTTGTTAATTTTAGTGGTATTTTGTAATTTTGAGATTTTGATGTTTTATAATCCTAATAGGATTAGGTTTAGGGTTAACATCCTATATAAGGTGTTTTATGATTGTTTGAGCGGAGAATATATTTTTTGATATTGAATTCGTGATTTTCCTCTCAAGCAAGATTTGCTTGTTTCTTTCGTTGAACGCCGCGTCATGTTTAGCTATCAAAATATTCATACGGAAGCGCTTTTAAGAACAGATCTACCAATTTTTCTTTAGGGAGGGGCGGCTTGACCTGGGTTGCCAAGGCCCGCCACCTTTGGGCATAGGTTCTGATTGCCTCGTTCTTTCCCTTCATGATTCATAGTACATCCTCCCTTGTTGGAGAAGTCGTGGTATTAAACTTGTATCGACGGAGGAAATCTTCAGCGAGATCTTTCCATCCATCATAGTCATCCAGGTCTAACTCGATGAACCAATCTAAAGCGGCACCAAACAAGTTTTCTTGGAATGTGTTCATTAGTAGCGGAATGTAATCTGAATAGTGCGTCATCTTACACAAGTAATACTTGATGTGAGCACGGAGACAACCTGTCCCATTATACTTCCTAACAAAGTCCGGCTCTTTGTAATTCGGGGGAGTATCTACCTTCGCAAAGGGAGATATTTTATCGAAACAAGTCAACTCATAGCCCTGACTACTCAAGTACTCTTCAATCTTAGCCATTCTTTTGGCCTCAGCTTAGGTCTTTACCGCAGGCTTTCTTTTTTCCACTTTCTCAAGGTTGATGACAACAGGGGGTGTCTTTAGCCGAGAGTGAACATTTGGCACTGGATTATTTTCTAGAACGTGTTGGGCATCTTCAGCTGGATCCTTATCAGGCTCATTAGACATTGGGGGTTGACTAGCGTCATTCGTGTTGGGCATCACCCTTTGTATGGCTTGGGATGCTTCTAGCATAGCTTTGATCTTAGCCATCATAGTAGCCATGGTAGTCATATGAGTTTTCAACACGCCAACTTGCGGAGTTAACTCTTGTTGTTCCATTCTCATTTTGAGTCGAGTATGACAACGATGTTTAGGCAATTCCATGATTGGAGAACACCGATTTAAACAGCAACATGAAAGTAAGTATCCTGTTAGAAGAACAACAAAAGTACTGAATCCTTTTGATTGCATGTCTTTTGCTAATTAATGAGAAAAATGGCTACCATATGAACCTTAGCATCATATGGGTAGTTCTTTCAATCATTCTTCAAGTGAACACGTGAAATGAAAAGAAACGTAACCATAGTGATAGTTTTTATGTATAGATGAAATATGCTTCTACACGCATATGTGTCAAAAATCAACATTTATTACAATTAAGTGTTCAAATGTCAAGACATCATAATGTTCCCACATCCCAGACTCGACAAAGCCGTCAAATCCAAGTTTAGAGCACTTGGGACCTAAGGAGGCTTTAATGCTCCATTAAAGATCAAGTTCCTCAGTTTGAGACTCTCCATTTGCACCATGCGATAGCGATCCCATGTTTTCGGGTACATATGGCTCCACTCCGGGTACTACAGTACAATGTGCTCTGGCACATATGGCTCCACAAAGCTATGCCTGATCATCTGAAAACATCAGATGTAATCAGTGGAGGCTCTGTGGACATCCATTTCTATAGTGATGTCATCCAGCCACTCTATATCTTCGGTCTGGGATTCTTTCAAAGAGCGTATGATGAATTCCACCTTGGCTTTAAATTGTTTCTTCTTTTCCTCTATGAGGATTTCTTTTGGTATGTCGAATGAGAAGACACCTGGACATGGTGATGAAGAGATCTTTTGCAGTGCACTAAACTGTCGGATAACCCTTTTCGGGTAATATGTAGTTGCACCTGTGAATCCTAATAAAAGGATTGGATCTCTGTCATTGCACGTAAGCCTAACTTTCTCCAATGTTGGCAATTTGAGCAGCCATCACAGTTGTTCCGGCTTTAGGGCCCTAAGGAATTTTCTCCACTCTTTAAAATTGAAATTTGGGATTCTTGTATGGGCTTGAACAAAGATCTTAAGAGGATGGATATCAGGGCTAATCTTAGTGAAACCCATGTGAATGTAGAATTATTTGATATGGGACGTAAACCATAGGTACAAGAGACCACTAGTAGCACTAAAGATTCCCTTATTATTGTTTCGAAAACGGTCTAGGGACAGAAAGGTTTCGGCCAGGATAAGATTCGAGTAATCCCATCCATATCAGACTTGTTTGACTACTATGGTTATGACAAGGTCAAAGGTAACAGACGAGATGTGGAACAACACAAAGCTAAAGAATGCCAAGATAAAGGCTCTACCGGATTTGGTTCCTTTGCTAACAGGGAGATTATGAAACCTATTCAGAAGAAAAGATAAAGAGACCGGTCTAGATTTGCTCTTGGCATCTACTTTTATTTCAGCAAGGTTCGTATCAAGGAATTCAGCCAATTGACTAAGGGGTTCAAATTCTATCGGAGGTTGAACTAGGAGATAATTGAAGTCAACTCCAATGGCGAAACTATACTCTTCTAGCGTCAGAGTAATGTCCAATCCCTCCATGCCGAATGCAGCTGGGTGGGGTCCCAATAAAGTGCCATAGCTTGGATAAAAACTTGTGGGCATTCAATCTTTAATAGATCCAGCAGATAACCTAGTCACGATCTGGCGTATGTCTAACTAGCCTCGCCTATGCTGTCCCACCATGCTAGGAGCTCATTTCGAGAGATTTTGAACACATGGATGTCATCCTTCCCTATCAAGTCTAGAATATGCAGGTGATTTTGAAAAATTAATTGTCATAGATTACTCTAAAATGTGAGAATGTAAATGCCATGAAATATGTATGTACCAATTCAATTACATATTTCAATTAGTGAAACGAAAATTAGGCTAAAGACCTAACCCGAAGTCTAATTTAAATTTCAAATAAATGAAGTATGCTATTGATCGAGATCCTCGCCGCAACTGAAGAAGATAACAATATCACATTCCATTGGTCAAAACATCAAATTAACTAAGGAAATGCAATGAAACATATCATTATAATATGAGAATTCATAAAGAGAGAGATGAATCGTCAAGTAGGAACCTCAAAGGGGGTATCTAACATTCTTATTCTTCAAACAAGAAAGCCACAAAAAATCAATGGAATGTGGGGTCTATAATCCCAAATCTTAATGTCCCTATAGATTAGTTCTCTTTGAAAGAGTAATCCACTGGAAGCTCCTCCTTAGTGGTATCCTCATCTTGCTTCTCTTTGGGATATGGTTCAATGATCAGGATTTCCCTCTCAGCTGACCATTCTTCAGAGTCTTTTTCTTTGAGGGGTTTTTCGTATGGACCCTTTTTGGAAAAGTGATCTTCAGGAGATTATTCAAGATGGTTCAGCTCCTCTGTCCATTCTTTGGTCCATGGTATGATTACTTCAGGGGATTTCTCAATCTCCTTGGGCTTGATCTTTTTTAGAAAGATGAGTTTTGATCTAGTCTTGATGGCAGGGTGCCTCCTCTTTTCCCAAAGAGTCAACATTGGCATATTCTCTTTAGTTTGACACTAAGCCTTAAGGCGGGCGCACGCTTCCCTGGCCAAGCAGTTGTGGTATTGCCTTTTCATTTCCATATATTTCTTGAACATTTCATCATATTGTCGCTTGAATATGAGGTTATCAACGTAGTATCGGGTTTGATAATCTTCAGCGCACCCCAGTTTGCTCCCTATCAGCTCTCGACCGTGTACGAACCTTGTGAAGTGCAGCTTTGTGTTCGACCTAGGACGAGTTACTTTCCTCAAGTACTCGAAGGTCACTAACTCTAATGAACACTTAGGAAATAGCGACATCCTATCACAATCATTGTTATTTTAATTAGTCGCTTGGATGATTCCAGAATGTATGTAATGCAAGTAGATGCAAATGATATGCAACATATGAACATACTATGAAAAGGGAATAAGAAAATACATTGAGAAGTAAATAACTTACCAACCCAAAACCCGGGGAATGTCAGACGTTCCCATGAAACGATGTGTGGTTTTAGGTATACCAACTTTCTAGACATGAGCATGAGACAAATGGGAGGTATACTCTAAAAATAAAAAATCGGGTGAGGAACCTATGGCTCAAGCTTCCACAATTCAAATATGGCAGATTTCTCTCCAAGAGTACCCACTCAAGAGGACTAGATATTATCAATTTGGATTGTGAGCAGGAACGTATACGAAAGTCTCAAGTGCCATCAAACATGAGATCCTTTCGCACACTTTCCCTATCTAAGGTAACATATATAGGTAGTTACAATCGGGATTTAATCGCTAGTATGTGAAATGTGCTGTGATCATAACAATGCAAGTCATGCATAGCAGTTTGTATCAAATATTGCTTCAATAAGTGCATAAAGTAAAAATACGTCCCCAACTCCAATCTACAAGAAAGATATCAGCGAATATTCCGCCCTTTATTTCCCCAATCTGCAAAAATATCTAATATGATGGTTACGGTACGTTCCTCACCTTCGAGAGCATCTATAGAAAATGGGGTTAGATAAACTAATCAACTTTTTAATCGGCTCAAGTCCACTAAAATTTCGAACCAGAGATTCTAGTTTGGAATAACTTCCCAGTGGAATCACCAGTTTGTTGCAAATCTCTCGAGCGAATCTCGAGTGGCGTAGGGTTAATGGGCCGTCCTATCTGGTCGGATGTAGGCTTCTCCTAAAAGCCCGCTATCCAAGTCGCAATGGAGGTATTCATGGTCGACCTTTAGTGTGGTCTAGTGACATGTGATACGTGTACATGCCAAGGAGTTGCCACCAATCGTTTCGTGGAGGGTACGATTGGAAACTCTATCGAATAACTGAAAGCTTCTATTCGATTTTGTGAGAACCAGAAAAGTGGATCGGGGACTTAGTTACGCCAACTATCAAAGCCGACACCCTTTAGGTACCTAAGTTGAATGAATTATCTAACCCTAAAAGTTCAAGCATATGAGTGAGATATGAACCCTAAATCTAGGAGTTCATGCATAGATGACTGACTACCCCAGCACTAACAATCACTAAAAGAAGGTGTGCAAATCAAGGATTCAAGACATGTGGATAAATCACATGAATACAACATTACATCCCTAATAAGGCCCTATTGGCCTAGAGAAAAGTCAATCACGGTTCAGGAGTATTTAGGCATGATTTGCCCCTTAAAATCGTAATTTTGATGAAATTTGGGACAATTTGCCCTAAAAGGACAAAATTATCATTCTAGAAGAAATCTGGAGTCAAAAGATGTTGGAAATTGGATTAGTCATTAAATCAATCATTCTCCTATTTTTCAGCAATTTTTAGAATTTTCTAAAATTTTGGAAACGATTTACCCTTTGAGGGGTAAAATCGTCATTTTAGAATATGAGAAGAAGTGAAAATACCAAACAGAAAGATTGGTCAACCACCAGACCCAAATCCCGATTTTGAGTAATTTTCATGACTCATTGGAATAGGGAAGACGATTTACCCTTTGAAGGGTAAAATCATCATTTCAGAAAAAATGATGAGATTTGAAAACCCAAGCAGAAGGATTAGCCACCTAACTGACCCTAATCCTTATCTTGGCATTTTCAACCTATCTCACATACAAAGTAGAGTAGATTTACCCTTAAAGGGCAAAACGTCAATTTCAAGAATAACGTATAAGAAATCCCAAAAATATGATTAGCCAGTTGTATGTGGTCATTGCTCAATATTTGGGAATTTTTCAAGTGTTTAGGAATTTTCTACAACTGTTCCTATTTTTTTTTGGATTTTCTAGGATTTTCTAATATTTTTTAGAATTTTCTAGAATTTTTCTATTTTTTATTTTTTAAAATTATTTTTAAATTTTTTTTAAAAGAAATTATTCGGATCGGGTCGACCTGATCCACGCGGATCGGATACCTGGCCCTAACCCAAACTTGCGCGGAAGACCTTGCGAAACAACATCATTCTACTTTTTTTATTTTCTAATTTTTTAAAACCTTTTCGGATTATCTAAAAAATCTAATATCCAATCCTATAGTCCGAATTTGCCCACATGGCTAAGCTGCCGCCCTCGGATTAGCAGACTAAAATCTACGATCAGGATCATGCAGCTACTAATCCTACGCCGTTCGGTCGGAATACTAAAATCAACGGTTACCATCAAAAAAGTCAAATTGTTGTAGACCGTTCATTCATACTAACATAAACGACGTCATTCGACCACTAACCAAAACCACACCATTTTCGTATTTTTTTATTTTCTAATTTTAAACCTATTTTCTAATATTTCTAATTACTAATCAGACGACTACTAATCCTTAGACTCGATTTATCTAAGCTGTCTGATCTGTTTATTCGAATAAGAGACTATAGTGGCCATGTTGGTTGGGCAAACACGAGGACCAATGACAAACTGACACCTTTTGGTGGCGGACTCTTTGACCAGCCACCTCAACTTCGTCTTCAACTTCTCGACTCCGATGGAATGGACGGCTGAGATTTCTCCGGCACCGATCGACGACTAAACTTAGGCCGATTGACGTGAAACTATTGCCATTCGACTTGTCTTAACATCGCACGCAACATATCTCAATATCAGACATGATTATCGACATAAGTTAGGCTAATCAAGCTTGAATCAGTACGTTAATGACTACCCTAATCAGGCAACAGAGAGCATATTGGGTTAATACCTTCTCACGATCGCATCTAGATAAGTTTAGAACACTTACCTACAAGTCAGATTGACTTGGTAAAGTCTACGATAACCTAGACAAGCTTCGACTGAATCGGTGATGGCGATGGAGTTCGAATGCAAGGTTTGACTCGATTTCAATGCAATCATAGGACAGAGCCATACTTAGTGATGTCTCATCTATAATTTGCACACATCAATTATGAGAATCGAAGCGAGAATGGAGCTTCGCCATTAAAGACCAGAAGTCAAGCTCAAAGGTGGACTTATCATTTTTTGAGATCATAGGCGGCACGAACTAGTGCGATTGACTCTACAGAGCTCAAGCAAGCTTCTTGAAGCGAAATCATGGCTCGATTCAACCTGAATCGTCCTAGCCGACCACTCACATTTCAAGCTTAAGCTCTCGACGACGAGGGCCGGAGATCTCTCTCTCTCTCTCGATTCTGTTATTCTATCCCAACAGAATGAGAATCTCCTCTTCTTCTAGAAAGCCACCCAAGACTATATATTCTCTTTGAAAATTTTGGTGTCGAATGAGCAATATCGTCTTAGACCTCTCACGTGATCTCACGTGCTCTTTGGTCGTCGGATGGTGCCGAAATCATTTGGATTTTCGTTTGGCTCCATTTGGCTCTCCGACATTCCCCATTTGATGCGCAATTGACACGAATTTGGTTTTGTTGACTTTGCAGGCCCCGCGGGATTGACCGGCCAATTACTCTCTACTTCGGCGACGTCGAATGGTGTCACCGGTGTCGATCGACAGCGAAGGGTGAAGGCGACAATATGCCCACCATTCCTCGTCCAATTATCTGTGAATTGGTCTTCAATTTGATGATCAAAATCGACCTAGGGACTGTTCATTCGCACGGGAGAACTGAGGTTGAAGATGACACTGTTCATCCGGTTTCAATGGTCGGACCGATCAGAACCGGTTCCACATGATTCTTTTTCAAAATTAATCATAATTCGTAGGGAATGTTTACAAGTAAGCCTCAAAATCGAACTTAGGACATGAATATTGTCTAAAATTGTGGTTTTACCCAAAAGTTCTTGTCAATTTATATAAAACCCCAAATTTGTTTTTAATTACAATTCGTAAAAATGTGAAATTGAGGGAGCAAACAGTCAAATTGGACCAAATCACTCATGCCAATCGATTCAGAATGGAGAAAAACATTGAGCAGTAGATCAATTTGTGATGGAAGTTTTTGAATTAAAAGTAATTTCAATTATACCAATTTCAAGGACTAAATTGCAATAAAATGTGTAATTTTACCCAAATCATGCGATTGAGCAATTTAAGCCAACAATTAGACTAAATTGCAACTGAGGAATAATCAAATTGGATGACAGGACTCTTACAATGCCAAAATCGCGAATAAAAAAACCCAATTGATATTTTTAACCAAATTCAACTATATGTGTAACAAAGGAACTCATAAATTTGAACTTGAATTTTGACTTTTTGTGAGGTCAAAATGAGAAAGGAAATAAAAGAAAAATATGGATTACTTTTTTATATATTTTTGTGACCTCAAATGGCATTTATTTTTATTTTTCATTCATTTTCCTATTTTTAGAAAAAACCAAAAAATGTGAAAAATGTGAAAAGTTATTTTTCATCAAAAATGGTTCATTGGGCTTGGTTAAGGTCACCAAAGTTGATTTTATAATGTCACGCCCTGCGCCTCATCGCGAGCACGCAATCATCCCTGCAAGCAAAACAACAATAATCTCTCGGCGGTCCCAAGGATCCACTTATATGTAAAGGAAGATCGAGAGATGAAATAATTTACATTAAGCACACGGAAGCGTTTCCCAAAAACTCTCCGGACAATATATATATATATATATCCTAAGACTAAATAGGATTGGATAGCATCATAAAGTCATACATCAACATCAACTGGTCACATCTACTACAGACCGCTATACAGCAAGGCGACGGGTAAACATGTCAAAAGGTGTCCACAAAATCCACTAGGGAAGGGGGGTCAGGTCGCCAATCAAAAAGTCGGGTCATGGTCCAGAGTCGCCTAGGAAGAACTGCTGGAATCTCCGGTGTCCTTGCTCTCCTCTAACGGCTCGTACTTAGAGAAAGTCTCTGACGGAACCTCCACAGAGTCCTCCATGATCGCTTCCTACGACTGCTCAGCCTAGTCTCCCTCCACGGTCGCCTCCTGATCCGGCTCAGATGGATGTCTCTCATCCTCTGGCGGTGACCTCATCCTCTGGCGGTGGCACGGAAAACTCAGCTGTCGGCGTCCGCTCCGGGCCGTTCCTCGACCCAACCACTGAACCCTCCGGAAACTCCTCATCCGAAGTCGTTTGACACCATGGAGGTATAACGCCCTCCGGAACCTCGTGAGGATTTGACGGCCCGACCTTTCTATCCCCGTTCTGTCTAAACCAAGCCTCAAACCGATGAGGCTTCCAGTCTGGTTTGCCCTCATCTACCCAAATTACTGTACATTTCCCTGCCTATCGGGGAACTCATCATTATACGCCGTCATCTCCTGCGGGTCCTCGAATTTGATAGGCCATATTGTTACTGCCTAGGATCTGTAAGGTAAGGTTTCCCCAAAAGGGGTGAGATACACATCTCAATAAGAAAAACATAACCCTAGGTCAGGTTGACCGTCCACTCAGGAAGTCAAGGCACTCAACCTATCCAACTCATGAACTCACGCGGAGTTGACAGTCGTAATTCAATAAACAATAATGCATAGAGTACAGACATACATTTCTATTCTCATGTCACACACAAATGCACATATATGCTCGGCTTGTCACTTCACCACATCAATCAACCTCTACCTGCCTCATTCTTTAGCCCGCGATTAGATTGCATTAGGCTCGGCCCGCGTAAATGCATCAGGCCCCGGTTCAATTTCCAAGTAGAGTCTATGAGCTCGTATTCTGTCCCGCGATTATATCGCATCAGGACTGTGGCTATCTCAACTCCGCGACTCCGTCGCATTAGGGCGCCACCTTTTCATAATTCACCCCGCGACCTCGTCGCATCAAGGTCTCAACCTCCGCCCCTCGTCTCATACGCCTTAGGGCCATTCCATGCAATGCCACAATCATGTCACATGCCACATCATATCAATTAACTTAATTTAAAAAAAAATCAAATTTCATAACTAATGGCCAATGCGCATGATAATATGTTTAATAAATTTCGTGGTATGCAATTCAATTCAAATGGTACTCAAGCACTCAGATAATTCAAGCATAGGCTAGGTCAAACAATCATTCTATAACGTCCAAGGATGCATCAAGCTAATACGTGCGAGGGTTTTCTTATAAATCATTTCGTTCGGCCCTCGACTTACCCAATCGAGTCCAATCCCCCTAGCCTTGATTTAGGAAATTCCTTACCTCCGCTTAATAACGCAAATTACTCCTCCTTGCACCTCCTAAGGTTCGCCAACTCAAGTCCAAGGTCAATCCGTCGCGCAACCTAGGATAATCAATCGATTTTGTCAAATTTCAAGTTCAATCCCTCCATTCATCCATCCAAATCATCCATTAGATACTCCTCATCATCACAACACATCATACACACCAAATTACAACACAAATCCAGCCTATTCAGCCATCCCAAGAACCGGTTTGGCCCGGCATTGAACCGATTCCATTCGGTTCTGTTCATGCCGGGTCCAGCCGGCCTTAATCTATCTCAAATCCATCAAATATACACCATTCTACCTCTTATAATGTCTACCTAAGAGTTTGGAAGTCTCACCGTGAGTTTCAAGTCGCGTGGTTGCCGGAAAGTCGTCGGAAGTCGCCGAATCACTCAAACATAGAATACCTGCAGATTCTGAGCATAATGTACAAGGGTGGTTCAAGGTCAAAAACTTATCAAATAAATCCTCAATTTTTACCACAGTTATCTCCACAAAATTTGAGCCAAAGATTCCAATTTTTCGGCTGTCTAAAGGGTTCAGAACTGAACCTACCTCAAACTGGAACAGAATCCGTCGACCTGTGGGAGAATGCTTGCCCTGAATTCCTTAGAGCTCCAAATGACTTGATTCAAGTTGGAGGACGTCAGAAAGACATGAGGCTACATCTGGATGATTGGCTGGAAGCAGGGGAAGACCGGAGACGGTGGTAGTACGGACCGAACGGCTGCATCCGGCGGGGTCGGGTTAAGCAGAAACTGAAGAAGAAGAAGAAGAAGAAGAAGAAGAAAGGGAAATGGTGGTGCTCTGCAATTTTTGGCCGAATGGGGGGGTTTGAGGAGAGAGAGAGAGAGCTGGTTATTATCCCAAAAATTTAAATTAATGGAGGTGATTGGTAGGTGGGCATTAACTGATGAAATGATCTACTACCCTTGGATGCTTGACATTTGTCCATTGTTCTTCTCAAGGGCATCCAATGGCCATCAATTGCTCTTCAATTTTCAGCAGCTTGGGGGGGAGAAATGTCCATTTTGCCCTTCCTTCAATTAGAAAGACAAAGTCCTAAGCTTGAGGGGCATTATGGTCTTTTTACCTCCGACGTTCGGAACGTCGTTTTTCTCCATTCTGACTTCTTCGATAGGGTGATGGCCAATCCAATTGACGTTGGAATTCTTGATTTTCCTTTTTCAAACTTTTCAGGATTCAATTCTGATTGTTCCTTCTACCAAACGTGATTCCAACCTATTCCGAACCGACAGGCGGCTTTTGCAGACTATACGCGTATCGACCCCGTGATTCTCATCACGTTTAGAGCTCGTCAATTCATGGCGGCCTTGGTTATCATGTAATTACAAGGGCTTATTACTGGTCCCTTTGGACTCGATCGTCACAGTCCGATTTAAGATAATTTTGCAAATCGTACGTTGGTTAAGCGGCATCACCGGTGCTCCAATCGTATGACGCTCGCATGGTAATCCCTAATCGTTCTTAGATGAGCCTTTTTGCGGTCCTAAATATCTCCTCGACAATCCTTATGGTCAAAGCGTCATGTCCTATTCGAGCCGCCTAGGTCCACGTATCTCGTCTTGCGTTAGCCTTTCCCTTTGGTTAGTCTACTCAATTGATCAGATTTAAGCGGAATATAACTGAAATACATCGCTTGATATAAATAAACTTCTCATTACAGAGTCTGAAGTTGATTGAAAATCAGAATGTCACAACTCTTCCCCCCTTACAAAATTTCATTCTCGAAATTTGCATTGCACTCGACTTCTCAAATAAATGGGGGTGCTGTCGCCTCATCGTCTCTTCATTCTCCCACGTGGCTCTTTCCGTTCCGTGGTGCTCCCATATTACTTTGACCAGCTGGATCTTCTTATTCCTGAGGATCTGCTCCTTCCGATCCTCGATCCTTATCGGCTTCTCTATATAGGATACTCTATTGTCCACCTTTATGGTTTCATAGTCTAGCACATGTGTCGGGTCAGGCTCATACTTTCTTAGCATCGACACATGGAATACATTATGTACCTGGGATAGACTTGGCGGTAACACAAGTTGGTAGGCCAGGGTTCCAATTTTCTCCAATATCTCAAACGGGCCTACGTATTTTGGGCTCAGCTTCCCTTTCCTTCCGAATAGCGAGAGTCCTCTCATTGGAGACACCTTAAGGAAGACATGATTACCCACTTGAAATTCTAAAGGCTTGCGCCGCTTGTTTGCATAGCTCTTCTGGTGACTCTGCGCCGTCCTTAGCCTGTCCTGGATGATTTTCACTGCTTCCACCGATTGCTCTACTAACTCGGGGCCTGTGATACTCCTTTCTTCTACTTCATCCCAGCATATTGGTGTCCTGCATGCTCTGCCATAGAGTGCCTCAAACGGTGCCATCTGTATACACTGTCGGTAGCTATTCTTGTATGCAAACTCTACCAGGTGTAACTGCTCTTCCCATCCGCCTTTGAAATCTATGACACACGCTCTCAACATGTCCTCGAGCGTCTAGATGGTCCTTTTTGACTGTCCATTAGTCTATGGGTGGTACGCCGTACTGAATTGTAGTCGCGTCCTCATTGCTCCTTGCAAACTCTTCCAAAAAGTTGCCGTGAACTTCGGATCCCAATCTGAGGTGATCGCCATTGGCACTCCGTGTAATCTAACTATGTGCCTCATATACAGTTCTGCGTACTTATCCATGGCGAAGTCCTTTCGTACATGAATGAAATGGGCGGACTTGGTCAATTGATCCACGACTACCCAGATTGAGTCGTGACCTCTTTGGCTCCTCGGAAGTCCCATCAGAAAATCCGTAGTTATGTATTCCCACTTCCATTCCGGAATCTCCAGTGACTGCAACAATCCTCTAGGCTTACAATGTTGCACTTTCACTTGCTGGCAAGTCAAACATTTAGCAACATGCCTTGCCACGTCTACCTTCATCCCATTCCACTAATAATGCTGTCTCAAGTTTTGGTACATCTTCGTACTTCCAGGGTGGACACTGTAATTGCTCCTATGGGCTTCCGATAAAATTCTTTCTCGGGGCCCTTCATCCTTTGGTACACATAATCGCCCTCGAAATCTCAAAAGTCCATCCTCAGACACCTGGAACTCTGGCTTCCTCTTCGTCGTATCCATTTCGATAACTTTCTGAATCTCTGGGTCCGTAGACTGTAATGCCTTAACCCCTTCTTAGACCTCAAGTTCCACCCTCAAAGTCGCTATAAAACTGGATAGTTGATCAACCTCCAATTTGAATTCATAATCTCTCAGATCCTTTATCGTCGACCAACTTCTCACCAGCAAGCATGCAATACTCGACTTTCGACTTAATGCATCTGCCACTCTGTTTGCTTTCCCAGGATGATATAATATCTCACAATCATAATATTTCAACAGCTCCATCCACCTGCGCTGCCTTAGGTTCAACTCTTTCTGGTAAAATAAATACTTCAAACTCTGGTGGTCTGTATATATATGAAACTTCTCGCCACAAAGGTAATGCCTCCAAATCTTCAATGCAAACACAATCGCCGCTAACTCCAAGTCGTGGGTCGGGTAATTCATTTCATGCGGCCTCAACTGCCTGGATGCATAAGCTACTACCTGGTCGTGCTGCATCAATACACCACCCAATCCTTTCAACGAAGCGTCGCTGTAGATTTCATATCCTCCAGATCTCGACAGAATGGTCAGTACTGGCGCGGTCGTTAGCCTATGCTTAAGTTCTTGGAAACTTTGCTCACATCTATCAATCCATTCAAATTTCGTTTCCTTCTTCGTCAACCGCATCAGTGGGACGGCTATGGATGAGAACTTTTCCACGAATCACCTATAATATCCTGCTAGTCCCAAGAAGCTTCTGACCTCCGTGACCGTAGTAGGCCTCGACCAATTGGTTACAGCCTCTATCTTTGCGGGGTCCACTGCAATCCCTTCAGCAGACACAATATGACCTAGAAATGCTACCTTGTCCAGCCAAAATTCACATTTACTTAGCTTCGAATACAACGAATGTTCCCTCAGGGTCCTCAATACGATTCTCAAATGTTCTTCGTGCTCTACGTCGCTCCTTGAGTAGATTAAGATGTCGTCAATGAAAACTATGACGAACATGTCCAGAAACTCTTTGAATACTCAATGCATTAGATCCATAAATGCAGCTGGGGCGTTAGTCAATCCGAACGGCATTACCGTAAACTCGTAATGTCCATACCTCGTCCTGAATGCAGTCTTTGGCATGTCTTCCTTCTTGATCCTCAGCTGGTGATACCCCGTCCTCAAGTCAATCTTCGAGAACATTGCTGCGCCTTGTAATTGATCAAAAAGATTGTCAATCCTCGGCAGCGGATACTTGTTCTTCACCGTCACCTGATTCAGTTGCCGGTAATCAATGCATAGTCGCAAGGATCCGTCTTTCTTCTTTACGAATAGCACTGGTGCTCCCCATGGCGAAGTACTTGGTCGGATGAATCCTTTGTCCAGCAACTCTTGCATTTGTACCTTTAACTCCTTTAATTCTGACAGGGACTTCCTGTATGGTGCTTTCGAAATCGGCTCCGTTCCAAGAGCTAATTCAATCACAAACTCTATTTCCTGCTTCGGTGGCAATCTTGACAATTCCTGGGGAAACACATCCGGAAACTCCCGTACTATAGGAATGTTCTCTAACTTAGGTTCCTCGACAGTCGTATCCATCACGGCTACTAAGTATGCCCGACATCCTTCAGATATTAACTTAGTTACTTCCAAAGATGAAATCAAGGGAATTGAGACTCCTTCTCGGCTTCCTACCAATTCATAACTAGGGCAATCTTTCGGGTAAAACTGAATCGTTTTATTGCCATAGTCTACTACCGCTCCTTGCCTACTTAGCCAATCCATTCCTATAATCACGTCAAAATCAAACATAGGCAATACAGCTAAGTCGATGCTCTCCTTACTTCCTCCAACCATAATCTCACATCCCGCACACCCTAATGAAACCAAGACATTATCCTTCAATGGAGTGGCTACATGCAATGCCATGCTTAATGGTTCCAATATCATGATTACTAACTCAGTAAATTGTCCAGATACAAAAGAATGCGTGGCACCTGGGTCAAATAATGCATTAGCGGTCTGGTTGCACAAGTAAACCGTACCTGTGATCACTCCGAGTGCATCTTTTGCCTCGCTGCGCGCTACAACGTGCACTCTGCCCTGGGCTGGTGGTCTGTTTGGTTCTATCCGGGGTGCTGCAGTCGACGATCCTGCTTGCGGCCTCAGTCCTTGTGGTCGATTGGCCGGTGCTTGGTTTGGACATGTCCTCATTTGGTGGCCCAGCTGACCATACTTGAAACAGGCTCCAGTCCTCATAGGGCATGGTCCATTCCAATGCCTTCTGCCACATAGCCTGTAGCTCCAGTTCGCCAGGTTTGGCGGTTTCACGATATTCCTCCTTGCAGGCGGTACGAAACGTTTATTACCTACCATCGGTCTCTTGCCCATTTGATGATGGTCTCTAAACGACGAGAACCGCGATCCAATTGTGATGTTTCTTTCCCTCAAGTCTTGCTCAATCATCTGGCCTCGCTCGTATATCTCCCTGTAGGTCCTCAAGTTTAGGGCTATCATCTGGCTACGGAGTTCGGGCCTCAAATCATCCCTGAATCTCCGTGCCTTCTCCAAAGGATCCTCCACCGATCGAGGCGCATACCTCGAAAGCCTCGAGAACTCAGCTTCATACTGATCTATCGATAGCTGGTTCTGTCGCAGCTGTAGGAACTTGATCTGTTTCCTTTCCCTAGCCGTTTCTGAAAAGTACTTGTCGTTGAACGCCCTCTTAAAAGTGTTCCAGTTTAGGGCCGTACCTTCAGGGAAGACCCCATCCTTGGTGGCAGCCCACCAGTCATTTGTCGTACCCTCTAGTTGATATACAGCTAGCAACATCTTCTCATCATCAGTGCAGCTTAGTACCCCGAAAGCCTTTTCCAGCTTCTCTATCTATCTGGGTGCTAGCTTGGGATCTCCAATCCCGTCAAACTGTGTCGGTTTCAAATTCATAAATTGTTTCACCAGTTGGCCCACTGCCTGGGCTATGGCAGAGTTCCGATCATGGGCCTGCCTCTCTATGATGTCCCTAAGTCCTTCCATTGCACTCAGTAGACCGTCCACTCTTGGATCTTCAGCTGCAGGCGGAATCGAGCTAAAGGCCCCGCCTCTTGGTCTTCCAGGTCTTCTGGATGGGTTACTCATCTCTGTCACTTACTAACGAACCTGGTCCATCACTAGTTCAGTAACAGATTAGCAACTTACTCAATCATCCAATCCAGGGTTACTAACTACTCCTTAACAAAATAATTACACAACAACAGTATTTCATACGTCAACATCAATTCTAGAAATGTCCCAACCAATGGCTCATAGCTGTTTCTCAAATCCATTCATTCTAGTGATTCACTAAAACTAATCACTTTCAAGCATCAAGCCGGTCAAGGTCCAGAAACGAACTTCAATCACAAGCAGAGAACTCAATCCTCCCTACCCTGTCAAAACCTTACCAAGATCAAACACCATCCATAGGTGTCAAGTCACAACTAGGCATCCCCTACCTTACCCTGACTAGTTTCCTAAGGTCTAGCTATCCGTCCTTGTCCTACCTAGTCCTCCTTATTACTCCAATCCTTAACCAACTTCGTATCGAGCTGACCTTGCTCTGATACCAAAACAGGTGAGGATGTCACTCCCCGTGCCTCATCGCGAGCACACAATCATCCCTGCAAGCAAAACAACAATAATCTCTCGGCGGTCCCAAGGATCCACTTATATATAAAGGAAGATCGAGAGATGAAATAATTTACATTAAGCACACGGAAACGTTTCCCAAAAACTCCCTAGACAATATATATATATCCCAAGACTAAGCAGGACTGGATAACATCATAAAGTCATACATCAACATCAACTGGTCACATCTACTACAGACCGCTATACAGCAAGGAGACGGGTAAACATGTCAAAAGGTGTCCACAAAATCCACTAGGGAAGGGGGGTCAGGTCGCCAATCAAAAAGTCAGGTCATCATCCGGAGTCGCCTAGGAAGAACTGCTAGAATCTCCGATGTCCTCGCTCTCCTCTGACGGCTCGTATTCGAAGAAAGTCTCTGACGGAACCTCCATAGAGTCCTCCATGGTTGCTTCCTGCGACTACTCAGCCTGGTCTCCCTCCACGGTCGCCTCCTAATTCAGCTTGGATGGATCTCTCTCAGACGGATCCACCGCGATGACCTCATCCTATGGCGGTGGCACGAAAAACTCAGCTGTCGGCGTCCCCTCTGGGCCGTTCCTCGACCCAACCACTGAACCCTCCAAAAACTCCTGATTCGAAGTCATCTAACACCATGGAGGTATAACACCCTCCGGAACCTCGTGAGGCTTCAACGGCCCGACCTTCATATCCTCGTCCTGTCCAAACCAAGCCTCAAACCGATGAGGCTTCCAGTCTGGTTTGCCCTCATCTACCTAAACTACTATACATTTCCTTAAGTATGCATTTCCCTGCCTATCGGGGAACTCATCGTAATACACCGTCATCTCCTGCGAGTCCCCGAATCAGATAGGCCACATTGTTACTGCCTAGGATCTGTAAGGTAAGGTTTCCCCAAAAGGGGGTGAGATACACATCTTAGTAAGAAAAACCTAACCCTAGGTCAGGTTGACCGTCCACTCAGGCAATCAAGTCACTAAACCTATGTAACTCATGAACTCACGCGAGCATGACAGTTATAATTCAATAAACAATAATGTATAGAGTACAGGTATACATTTATATTCTCATGTCACACACAAATGCACATATATGCTCGGCTTGTCACTTCACCACATCAATCAACCTCTACCTGCCTCATTCTTTAGCCCGCGATTAGATTGCATTAGGCTCGGCCCGCGTAAATGCATCAGGCCCCGGTTCAATTTCCAAGTAGAGTCTATGAGCTCGTATTCTGTCTCGCAATTATATCGCATCAGGACTGTGGCTATCTCAACTCCGCGACTCCGTCGCATTAGGGCGCCACCTTTTCATAATTCACCCCGCGACCTCGTCGCATCAAGGTCTCAACCTCCGTCCCTCGTCTCATACGCCTTAGGGCCATTCCATGCAATGCCACAATCATGTCACATGCCACATCATATCAATTAACTTAATTTAAAAAAAATCAAATTTCATAACTAATGGCCAATGCGCATGATAATATGTTTAATAAATTTCGTGGTATGCAATTCAATTCAAATGGTACTCAAGCACTCAGACAATTCAAGCATAGGCTAGGTCAAACAATCATTCTATAACGTCCAAGGACGCATCAAGCTAATACGTGCGAGGGTTTTCTTATAAATCATTTCGTTCGGCCCTCGACTTACCCAATCGAGTCCAATCCCCCTAGCCTTGATTTAGGAAATTCCTTACCTCCGCTTAATAACGTAAATTGCTCCTCCTTGCACCTCCTAAGGTTTGCCAACTCAAGTCCAAGGTCAATCCGTCGCGCAACCTAGGATAATCAATCGGTTTTGTCAAATTTCAAGTTCAATCCCTCCATTCATCCATCCAAATCATCCATTAGATACTCCTCATCATCACAACACATCATTCACACTAAATTACAACACAAATCCAACCTATTTAGCCATCCATAGAACCGGTTTGGCCCGGCATTGAACCGGTTCTATTCGGTTCTATTCATGCCGGGTTCAACTGGCCTTAATATATCTCAAATCCATTAAATATACACCATTCTACCTCTTATAATGTCTACCTAGTTTGGAAGTCTCACCGTGATTTTCAAGTCTCGTGGTTGCCGGAAAGTCGTCGAAGTCTCCAGATCACTCAAACACAGAATACCGACAGATTCTGGGCATAATGTACATGGGTGGTTCATGGTAAAAAACTTATCAAATAAATCCTCAATTTATACCACAGAACCATCTATATGTCTACTTTATCTCCACAAATTTGAGCTAAAGATTCTAATTTTTCGGCTGTCTAAAGGGTTCAGAACCGAACCTACCTCAAACTGAAACAAAATCCGTTGACTTGTGGGAGAATGCTTGCCCCGAATTCCTCAGAGCTCCAAATGACCTGATTCAAGTTGGAGGACGTCGGCAAGACGTGGGGCTATGTCTGGGTGGTCGGTCAGAAGTAGGGGACGGCCGGAGGCGGCGGTCGTACGGACCGAACGGGGGGGTTGGCGGGGTCGGGTGAAGCAGATACTGGAGAAGAAGAAGAAGAAAGGGAAATGGTGGTGCTTTGTAATTTTTGGCCGAATGGGGGGTTTGAGGAGAGAGAGAGAGCTGATTATTATCCCAAAAATTTAAATTAATTGAGGTGATTGGTAGGTGGACATTAATTGGTGAAATGATCTACTACCCTTGGATGCTTGACACATGTCCATTGTTCTTCTCAAGGGCATCCAATGGCCATCAATTGCTCTTCAATTTTCAGTAGCTTGGGGGGGAGAAATCTCCATTTTGCTCTTCCTTCAATTAGAAAGACAAAGTCCTAAGCTTGAGGGGCATTATGGTCTTTTTACCTCCGACATTCGGAACGTCATTTTTTTCGATTCTGACTTCTTCGATAGGGTGATGCCAATCCAATTGACGTTGAAATTCTTGATTTTTCTTTTTCAAACTTTTCAGGACTTAATTCTGATCATTCCTTCTACTAGACGTGATTCCAGCCTATTCCGAATCGACGAGCGGCTTTTGCAGACTATACGCATATCGACCCCGTGATTCTCATCACATTTAGAGCTCGTCAATTCATGGTGGCCTTGGTTGTCATGTAATTGCAAGGGCTTATCGCTAGTCCATGTGGACTCGATCGTCACAGTCCGATTTAGGATAATTTTGCAAATCATACGTTGGTTAAGCGGCACCACCCGCGCTCCAATCGTACGACGTTCGCATGGTAATCCCTAATCGTTCTTAGATCGGCCTTTTTGCGATCCTAAATATCCCCTCGACAATCCTTATGGTCGAAGTGTCATTTCCTATTCGAGTCGCCTAGATCCACGTATCTCGTCTTGCGTTAGCATTTCTCCTTTGGTCAGTCTACTCAAATTGATTAGATTTGAGCGGAATACAACTGAAATACATCGATTGATATAAATAAATAAACTTCTCATTACAGAGTCTGAAGTTGATTGGGAATCAGAATGTCACATATAATTTGTTAATTGTTTATGATATTTTCATGAATTTCTCAAAAATAAGCTAGAAAAGACTGATCCAAAATCAGGTGTCAACAGGCATGAAAGTGATTGATTCAAGATGGCACAACGAAGTTGACTCATGGTGGAGCACTCGGTTGCTAGGGCCAAATCATTCCTCTACTTAGAAAGCATGCCGAGGCTGAAGACATTAGATTCGTCATGCGATATGTGGTGAAAGTCCCTGAAGTGGGGTTATCACCTATGGAGCGTAATGGAATGGAGTTCATCCATTGAATACAAAATGCATTTGGCCATAACAACAACACTTCTAACTAAGAAAGAGAACGATGTCGAGCCATCCTTTTTGGTAGAAAAGGACATATCGTTTCCAAATGAGTTTCAATCAGATGTGGGAATAATGTTTCCTATCTTTTTCTTCTCAAGTGATGAACAGAGTTAAGACACTCAAGAAGTAATGCCTTTAAATAACAAAATTGAGAGTACCTCTTTTCATGGCATCTCAAACATGAAATTCAAAAAAAGTAATTCAAGAGCATTCTAATGGTTCAATTTGTGAACAAAACTCCCGAGAAAACTTGAAAAAGTTTCTTATCAATTAGAAATCTCTTTGAAAAGAGCATTGTCGCAACTCGAATCACGCCTATCGGGCTAATGGGCCGTCTAACATCTGGTCGGTAGCGGGCTTCTCCCAAGGCCCGTTACCCAAGTTGCAACGGTAGTATACGTGGTCAACCTTCGGTGCGGTCGGTGACATGTGATATGTATGTATGCTAAGGAGTCGCCACCGATCGTTTCGTGGAGACTACAATTAGAAACCCTATCGAACAGTTGAGAGTATTCTATTCGATTCTGCGATAACCAGATAAACGGGATCGGAGACTTAGTTATGCTAACTATCAGAGTTGACGCCCTTTCGGCACCTAAGTTGAATGATTTGTGTAACCTAAAATTTCATGCAGATGAGTGGGGTGCAAACTCTAAATCTAGGAGTTCATGTAGCTAGGAGAGACTACCCTAGCACTGACAATCAATAATGAAAACGTGCAAATCAAGGATCCCAAACATGCGGATAAATCACATGAATACAGCGTGGCATCCCTAGTAAGGCCCTACTAGCCTAGAGAATTGTCAATCAAGGTTCGATAATGTTTTTGACATAATTTACCATTGAGGGGCCAAATCCTAATTTTGAAGAATTTCGGGATAATTTACCCTAAAAGGGAAAATTTATCATCTCAGATGAGATATGGAGTCAAAAGATGATGGAAATAGAATCAGTGATCAAAACCATCTATTTCCTATTTTCAAGAATTTTCAGAATTTTTTTGGAATTTTAGAAGCTATTTACCCTATGAGGGATAAAATCGTCATTTTAGAAAGTGGTGAGAGGTGAAAATCCCAAACAGAAGGATTGGTCGACCACCAGACCCAAATCTGAATTTTTAGCAATTTTTACGACTCGATTGGAATATGAAAGACAATTTACCCTTAGAAGGGTAGAATCGTCATTTCAGAAGAAAGACAAGATTCGAGAATCCAAAAATAAGAATTAGTCGCCTAGCCTACCCTAATTCTTACCTTGGCATTCTCGACCTATCTCATATACCAAACAGAGTCGATTTACCCCTAAAGGGTAATATTGTCAATTTTCAAATGAGCAGATAAGAAATCCAAAAAATAGGATTGACCACACTAGTCAATCCTCAATTTTTGAGAATTTCTGGAATACCTAGGAATTTTTCACAATTTTTCTAAATTTTTTTTTGGATTTTATAGGATTTTCTAACATTTTTTAGGATTTTTCTAACATTTTTATTTTAAAAAATTATTTTCTGATTTTTTTTTAAAAAGATTTTATCCGAACCTGGTCGGGTGACTCGACCTATGACCCACGGGTTGCAGACCCGGTCCCAGATTCGGGCCTGAGCCGAAATAATGCTGCTTCGACCCTCTCCCGCTCGAATTTCAAATTCCCGCCTAACTTGAACCAAGGGCGTAGATTGTGCCACGTGTCGGCTTTGTGGACGACGCGATTCAACACAAGAAACTGACGACCTAGATTGAAGTGCTCGATTGAACTGTGACCGTTCGTTCTAAGGAATTTTTTTTATTTCTAAAAAAGCACGATCACGACACGTGGCACACCTACCACCGTCGGATCAACTCTCTCTTTTTTGTTATTCGGTTATAACAATCGGCGCTGACGTGACTCCCATGTGACCGGTACGTTAGTGCCACGTGGGCGTTGACCTGGTCAACTTTCACGTTGACCTGGTCAACGCCCTCGCTGAAGAAGATGATTGGTGCTGGTGTTCTCTCATTGACGCCTCGTAGGAGGGCAATTTCTTGGCATTCCAATGTTGAATTGACACGAAACCAATGGCGTTTGACTCGCCATGACTCATTCTACAACATATGTTAGTCTCACAATTGCAGAACCATATTTCATATGTTGCTATCTCCGATCGAAGTTAAGCTTCGGCGACTACTCACCCTAGCCATTTCTAACGTTACATGAGTAATCTAAACTATCAGGAAGCATCCAAGGAGTTCCAGAAGACTTACCTGACCATCGTGGAGCTTCAGCTTGGTCTGAAATGAGTTATGGAGCTCGCGACTGATCGAAGGGAGTTAGAGGTCGACGCGAGGTTTTACACAACAAAAATGCTCAAGATCAATGCGAAATGAATCAGCCGAACGTATAGAGTAGATGGCGAGGCAAAATACTCAAAATGACAAACACTACCCTAATCTGCCATGTGAGGCCAAGTGAGAGCTGGATGATGAGCTTTACCTTTCTAGGCAATCTCAGACAAATCCGACGGGTCTGCAAGCTTCCTTAGGAGCTCACCAAGCTCGGAGGATAATTTGCTGACTTAGTTTTGCCCTGGATACGGCAACGAAGATTCGAAAGTTTTTGGCCGAGCTCCACAGCTATGGTGACCAAGAGCCTCGTCCGACCCTCTCTCTTTCCCTCCCTCTCTCTTTCCCTTTCTCTGGTTCTTGTGGAACCTCTAAACTGACTCCCACCTGCTCAACTGATTTCCACCTTCGTTTCTTATACCTGAACGATCATGTGAACGAACTCCTGGAGCTTCCGTCACGTGCGTTTTGTCACGTCGGCGTCGAGTTCGATCCGGCGAATGCATCGGGCTACTTTGAGCGCATGGGTGTGTCAATTCCTAGTCCTATTTTAGCCTCCAGTTTCTCTATTTTCCCCCTGCATTCGTGAAGGAGAATAACCAGATTTGGTTCTAGGCGTTGCCTTAAGTTGACCGGGTCACCGGGTTGATTGGGTTGGGTCAACTCGACCCGGTTGATCCGATTTCATTTTTTTTTAAGTTCAATTGGATGTCTAGTCGATCTATTCTCATGAAATTAAGCTCGCAATTGAGCACTACAACATGGATATCATCTAGGAATGCTAGTTTCGAGTCAAATTGTTCTACATTTATTCAAAAACCCCAAATCTCAAGTTTAACCCAAATATGAAATCTGCTCAATGAAAGCCCTAAATGACAAAATTGACTCAAATTAACCTCATCAATGGATTCAGAGAGGTTAAAAACATATTGGTCAATATTCATTCATTCATGATAGCCCTAAATTTAAAGTAATTTCATTTTTTCTAAATCCAGGGACTAAATTGCAATAAAAGTACACAATTTTACCCAATTCACGCAATTTGGCAATTTTGGTGAACAATTGAGATAAACTGCAATTCAAGACAATTGGATTGAATGTTAAAACTCTTAAAATGCCAAAAATTACGAATTGAAAGACTCGAAACATATTTTTTGATAAATTTAACCTTGTGCGTTACAAAGACATGCACAAAATTAAACTTGAATTTTGACTTTTGATGAGGTCAAAATAACAAGAAAATTAAAAGAAAAATGTAGGATATTTTTTCATATTTTTGTGACCTCGAATGCTATTTTTCTTGATTTTTTTCATGTATTTTCTATTTTCTAAAAAATACCAAAAAATATAAAAAAATTATCAAAAATGGTTCATTAGGCTTGGCCAAGGCTACCAAAGTTGATTTTTGAAATTTTTAATTTTTTTGGATTTTTTTAATGATTTTTCAAAATAAGGCTGAAAAAAATCAGTAAAAAATCAGGTGTCAATAGCTTCCCCACTTTAAGAGAAATCTCGTGAGAGGTTACACTCAAAGACAGGTGACAGCTAAGTCTAGACTGACTTGATTAGAGAAAAGAAAATTGAATCTTGACAACCAATCCTTCTTGTCCAACCAGCATATGCTCCGCTCGTTCTGTTTCAGATAAGAGGAAGAGTAGAGAGACCCACCTGCTACTTACCTTATTGTCCACCTGCCTGATATTTGTGTGGCATATGTGGTGTATGGTGGATTCAAGTAAATATCTAGGGACTCGTCTCTTGGGCATCTTAGGGCAGTTAAACTCTAGCCCGTTTGGTAGGCCAAACAAAAATGGGATTCCTATTTGACAGAAACCTAAGGATGACGTACCCATTCTTTCGGGATTGTCCAAAGTTCTGATATGTATGGATGATCAGGCCATGAATAGGATTCCTTTCTATTAGGAACCTATGGATGACGCACCCATTCTTTAGGAATTGTCAAAGTTTCGATCCGTATGGTGGATTGGACTATGAATTAGTTTACTTTCTATCAGGAACCTATGGATGACGCACTCGTTCTTTAGGGATTGTCAAAGTTTCGATCCGTATGGTGGATCAGACCATGAGTAGGACTCCTTTCTATCAGGAACCTATGGATGATGCACCCGTTCTTTAAAGGTTGTTGGAGACTAGGCTTCTTATCCACTAGGAATCTAAAGGTGTCGCACCCGTTCTTTCGGGATTATCCAAGACTAGGCTTCCTATCCACCAGGAACCTAAAGGTGACACACTCGTTCTTTAGGGTTTGTCCAAAAGTAGGCTTCCTATCCACTAGGAACCTAAAGGTAATGCACCCATTCTTTAGGGCTTGTCGAAGATTAGGCTTCCTATCCACCAAGAATCTAAAGGTGACATACCCTTTAGAGATTATCGGAGACTAGGCTGATCCTACACCTCAAGGAATCAACAAGGGTCTATATAAATGAGGTATACCTAACTTTTAGGTTTTACCAAAGGAGTTATCCTGAGGTTTAGGGGTTACCTAGAACCTTACAGAAAGCCAGTTCTAAAATTGTCTTATTGACATGCAAGGTGCCATTCTAGAATTTGGGAACTCCAAACATCCTGCAGAAAGCTCAAACTTGCAAAAACTTTTGTTAAGGAGATTCTTCTGGGATTTAGGGGCTACCTGAAATCTCGCAGAAAGTTGAACCTTGGGATTGCCCTTCTGACATGGGAGGTGGCATTCTGAAATCTGGGGACTCCAGATATTCTGTAGAAAGCTCAAACCAGCAAAAACTTTTGTTATCAGGATTGTTCTGGGATTTAGGGGTTACCTGAAATCTCGCAGAAAGTTGAATCCTAGAGTTGTCCTTCTGGCATGGGAGGTGATATTATGAGATTTGGGGACTCCAAATCTTTTGCAGAAATCTCAAACCTACAAAAACTTTTATTATTAAGATTCTTCTGGGATTTAGGGGTCACCAGAAATCTCGCAGAAAGTTGAATCCTAGAGTTGTTCTCCTGACGTAAGGGGTGACATTCTGAGATCTGGGAACTCCAGATATTCCATAGAAAGCTCAAACCTGAAATTTCGTAGAAAGTTGAATCCTAGAGTTGTCCTTCTGACATGGAAGGTGACATTCTGAGATCTGGGGACTCCAAATATTCTACAGAAACCTCAAATCTGCAAATACTTTTGTTATCAAGATTCTTATGGGATTTAGGGGTTACATGAAATCTCGCAGAAAGTTGAATCCTGGGATTGTCCTTCTGACATGGGAGGCGACATTCTGAGATCTGGGGACTCCAGATATTATGCAGAAAGCTCAAACTTGCAAAAACTTTTCATTAGAATGTATTTTCCCCAGATATGGGGTTACTAGGGATCCTACAGAAAAATAAACTTTGAAGCTCTTCATTGCCAAGTGAGGCATCCTTCTTTGACCTGGAGCCACCATGATTCCAAGAACCCGATAGAAGCTTAGGCATAGAAACTCTTCTTATCAGAGAAATGTGTCATTTTGGGACCTGAGGTTATCATGAGTCCTGCTGAAGTTTAAGCCAAGAAAGATAGCATTTTGGGATCTGGAGTTACTAGGAATCTGGCAGAAGCTTAGGCATACAAACTCTTCTTTACAGAGAAAGGCATCCTTCTGAGATCTAGTGTCACCATGAGTCCTACAGAAGTTAAAATGAAGAAAGATAGCATTCTGGGATATGGGATTACTAGGAATCCGGCAGAAGCTTAGGCATACAAACTCTTCTTTACAGAGAAAGGCATCCTTCTGAGATATGACGTCACCATGAGTCCTGCAGAAGTTTAACTAAGAAATATAGCGTTCTGGGATCTAGCGTTTCTAGGAATCCGTTAGAAGCTTTGACCAATGGAGGTTACGTTCTTCTGAGATCTAGGGTCACCGGGGATCCTGCGGAAGCCTAAACAAGCAAATTTTCTTTACCAATAAATATGTCCTTCTGGGATCTAAGGTTGTACAAAATCCTGCATAAGCTAAAATTTGAAAGTTATTCTTCACAAAAGAAGTAGCATTCTAAGGTCCGGGGATACTAGAGATCCTATAGAAGCTTAACATGTAAACACTTCCTTTGTGACATTCTGATTTCCAGTCGATTTCAGACTCATTAATGAGAAGTAAATCTAGAGACGTATTTCAGTCGTATCTCGCTCGAATCTGATCAATTCGAGTAGGTTGACCAAAAGGGAAAGGCTAACGCGAGATAAGGTACGTGGACCTAGGAAACTCGAATAAGAAATGACGCTTTGACCATAAGGATTGTCGAGGGGATATTTAGAACCATAAAAAGACCGATCTAAGAACGATTAAGGAATGCCTTGCGAGTGTCATACGACTGGAGCGCAGGTAATGCTGCTTAACCAACGCATGATTTGCGAAAATTTTCCAAATCGGACAACGACGATCGAGACCATAGGGACTAGTGACAGACTCTCACAATTACATGACAACCAAAGTTGCCACGAATTGACGAGCCCTAAACGTGATATGAATCACGGGTCGATACACGTAATGTTTGCAAAAGCCGCTCGTCGGTTCGGGATAGGCTGGAACCACGTCTGATAGAGAAAAACATCAGAAACGAGTCTTGAAAATTGAAAATGGAGAATCAAGAATTCCAACGTTATATTAGGAATGGCCATCGCCCTATCGAAGATTATTGGATCGAGAAAAATGACGTTCCGGACGACGGGGGTAAAATTACCATTTTGCCTCTCAAGCTTAAGCCTTACCCATGCAATGAAGGAAGGGAATTTTGGTCTTTTAAACCACCCCAAGGCCACCGAAAATCTGAAGAAATATTGGCCATTGGATCAAGTTGGACTGACACTTGGACATATGTTAATAGATGGACTAAAGAGTGGTCAAATCCACTATACACCACCTACCATTCTTCCCTTTTGACTTGAGCCATGTATATACACCCCTCACTCTCTCTCTCACCTCACGTTGGCCAGCCATAACTCCCTCAACTCATCGAAACTTCTTCTTCTTAATTCTTTCTTCACTACTCGCCGGCGATAGTTTCTGGAGCTCCAGTTCGCCACCGTCGATGCCACCTTCTGGCCACCACTTGCCGGCTCGCCGACCACACCCTTTTAGCTCAACGTCCTGCCGACCTCCTCAAACTAGAAGCAAGCCATTTGGACCACCGAGGAGCTCTAATCAAGTGTTTTCCCGGGAGTCGACGAAAACTGACCCAATCTGAGGTAGGTGATGTTTCTGACCACTTAGGTGGCCGAAATGTTCGAATTTTGAAATCAAATTTTATAGAGGTCTAGGAGACATATGTATCAATCTGTGGTAAAAAGTTGAGAATGATTTGATGAAGTTTTGACCTCGACAGAAAACTGCCGGTTACTAACCTTGAAGATCCGACAACTTCTGACTCGATTCTGGCAACGACTCAACTTCAAACCCACGGTGAGATCCTTAGACCCTTAGATAAACATGTTATGTGGTAGGTTAGTGAGCAAATGATAGTTTTGGCGGAGATTTAGGATCGATTGTGCTCGATTTGCACAGAACTGAAAAGGATCGGTTCGATTCTGTGCAAGGCCGAATCTGTTGGGGTTGAGGGCTGATGATTTTGAGTCTCAAATTGGTATATAGATGTGCTAGGATGACGAAGACTATGTTATAGAGGTTTGTGGTTCATCGATTGAGGATTTGGACAAAAGAAATTGACGAATTGGTTGAAATCCCTAGGTTGCGCGGTGAGTTCGGCCTTGAACCCTTGAAACCAAAAATTGTGGGCGCTCAAGAAGAGAAAATTGTAATATCAAATTCAAGGTAAGAGGATCCTAAACTTAAGATAGGAAGATTGGACTCAATTGGGTAAGTCGAGCGATAGTTTGATTGATTTGTGAGGGATTTCAAGATGATTGATACCCATGTATGCTAGAAGAGTTTAGATGATTCATTTGTTTGATTATGCTTGTGCCTTGAGTGAATTGCCACATCTGTTTGTGCATTTGAATCGCCTTTCATGCCATGGATGCATTGTTAATGCATGAGTTGCACTTGATCTCGTGTGCATGAGTTGTGATTGTGGCATGGCCGAGGCGAGGTGAGACCCTGATACGTACGAGACACGGGGTGATGTGGTTGATACCCTGAGGCGCCAAGGCGCGGGGTGGAGGTTGTTTGGCTACCTGATACCATCTAATTGCAAGGTTGAGATGGCAACGATCTTGATGCGATCTAATCGCGGGATGAAGATATGAGGTGTCGATATTGGCTTGGAGAATCATTGAAACCCGATGCGTTTACGCAGGTTGTCAATGACGGTCTGATGCGTTTACGCGGACCGAGCCTGATGCGATCTAATCGCGAATATGAGAATGAGGCAGGCAGGAAGAGATGGTTGTGGTGAAGTGGCAAGACGAGGTGTGCATGATCATCTGAGTGTGATATGATGTCATAGCTGCATGCCTGTCATTTGTGTGTTGTCATCTTTATTTATATGTGCCTGTGTGATTATGAGTTTGGAATTTTGGGGTAGATGACTGCCTGAGTGGACGGTCGGCCTAATCTAGGGTTAGGACTCTATTACTGAGATGTGTATCTCACCCCTTTGGGGACCCTTATTTTTATAGATCCTAGGTCTTGACTATGTGGGCTATTCGCTTTGGAGACCTTAAGGAGATGATCGCATATTTTGATGAGTTCCCTGACGGTCAGGGGACTATATACGTGAAGAAGTGTACAATGGTGTGGGTTGACGAGGGTAGTACAGACTGGAAGCCTCATCGGTACGAGGCTTGATTTAGGAAAGTTGGGGATGTGTCGACTGGGCCGTTGAAGCCCCATGAGGTGCCCTAGAGAGTGATCCCTGATTGGTGCCACCTCGATAGGGACCGGGATCAGGCTGAGGGATCGGTAGCCAGTTCTAGGAACGGGCCGGAGAGGACCCCGACTTTGGAGTTTATCGAGGATGAGGTTGTTGTGCTGGAGGTGACCAAGGAGGATCTAATTGAGCCGTCGCATGAGGAGACCATGGAGGATACCATTGAGGTTTGCTCCGAGACGTTCTTAGAGTATGAGCTGATGGAGGATGCCGAGGACACCGATGACTCCAGCAGCTCTTCCTAGGAGATTCTAGTTTGTGGCTTGATCTTCTGTGGCGACCCCGACCATGGTTATTTTGGATTTTATTGATGATTTTGTATGCTCACTCTGTCACCCCCCTTGCTTATCGGATTCAGTACTTATGTATTAGTACGAACAGTGGGCTTTAAGTATGAACAATCGATTATTATGTACAAAAGTTTTCATGCTATCCAGGTCCCACTTTACTTGTATTTTGTATGGAGGAGTTATTTTATTGTCGCTTCCACATACTTTGAATATATATATATATATATATATATATATATTACGTCTCTCGTCTTAATTGTGGATCTTGGGACCACGGGTGATATTTAGTTTGCTTGCAGGGAGTCGCGTTCTCGTGCTCGGGGCGCGGGGCGTGACATCCTCGTTTGCTTGGTATCAGAGTAAGGTCAGCTCGATCCAAATATGGTTGAGGACTGAAGTGATAAGGAAGATTAAGTTGGGATAAGGACGGATGGCGAGACCTTAGGAGACTGGTTAAAATAGGACCTGGGGTGCATGATGTGTTACCTGGTACTTATGGTTGGTGTTTGATCTTGGTAAGGTTGTGGTGATGCATGAGGATTAAGTTCCCTGCTTAGAGTTGAAGGTCATTTTGGACCTTGGCCTGCTTAATGATGAGTGTTCTTGGTTTTAGTAAACCGTTGGGGTGAATGAAATTGAGGAATGACCATGTGCTGCTTGTTGAGATGTCTCTGGAGGTTGTTGTGTGGAGATTGATATATTATGACTGTTTTTGTTAAAGTATAGTTAGCAGCTCTCGACATAGATAATTGAGTGAGTTACTAACTCCTTGCTGAACTTGTAGTGGACCAGGTTCAGTAGAAAGGGATAAGGATGAGCAACCCGTCTAGAAGATCTGGAAGGTCTAGAGGCAAGCTCGAAACCGCCTGTAGCTGAGGACCCAAGAATGGATGGCGTGCTGAGGGCGTTAGAGAGAATTGGCAACTTGATTGATAGGTAGACCCAGGATCAGGACGCTGCCATTGCCCAGGCAGTAGGAGCTGCCATAGCCGCCATCAACGGCAATAACGGCAACAACGATGGCAATGGAAACCAGAATGAACATGACCAGGGCAATGAAGCTATGAATGCCTAAAGGGAAATCGTCGTGGCTAGACAGATGGGCTAACTAGTGAAGCAGTTCATAAAGTTGAAGCCGATTTAGTTCGATAGGACTGGAGATCCTGAGCTAGCACCTACATGGATTGAAAAGTTAGAGAAAGCCTTTGGAGTGCTGAGGTGCACGGATGAAGAGAAGGTGCTGCTAGCAGTATACCAGCTAGAAGGTACAACGAATGATTGGTGGGCTGCCACCAAGAATGGAGTTTTCCCTAAAGGGACAGCCTTGAACTGGGATGCCTTTAAGATGGCGCTCAATGACAAATACTTCTCCGAGACAGCCAGGGAAAGGAAGCAGGTGGAATTCCTACAGTTGCGCCAAAACCAACTGACGATAGATTAGTACGAGGTCGAGTTCTCGAGGTTGTCGAGGTATGCACCTCGATCTGTAGAAGACCCTCAAGAGAAAGCAAGAAGATTTAAGGATGGTCTGAGGCTCAAGCTTCGTAGTCAGATGATCGCTCTAAATCTGAGGACCTATAAAGAGATCTATGAACGGGGCCAGATGATAGAACGAGACTTGAAAGAGAGAAACACCGCAATTGGATCGCAGTTCATATCATTTAGAGATAACCGCCAAATGGGCAAAAGGCCGATGACGGGCAATAGGCGTTTTGTGCCTCCTGTAAGGAAAAATATCGTGAAGCCGCCGAATCCCACAAACTAGAGTTGCCGCCTTTGTGGCAGGAGGCATGGGAATGGGCCATGCTCGGTAAAGACCGGGGTTTGCTTTAAGTGTGATCAGCTGGCTCACCAGATGAGGACGTGCCCGAGTCAAGCTCCGACAAATCGACCTCAAGGGTAGAGATCGCAGGCTAGGTCGTCGACTGCAACTCCCTAGATCGAGCAGAATCGACCATCGGCGCATGGAAGGGTATATGCAGTAGCCCGTAGAGAGGTAGAGGAAGCACCGGGTGTGGTCACAGGTACGGTTTACTTGTGCAACCAAATTACATACACATTGTTTGACCCTGGTGCCACGCATTCATTCGTGTCTGCCCAATTGCTGATTTGGTGAGCATGAAGTTAAAACCGTTGAATATGATTTTGCATGTTGCCACTCCATTAAAGGATAACATATTGGTTTCTTTGGGTTGTGCTGGTTGTGAGATTGTGATTGGAAGGAGTAAAGAGAGTATTGACCTAGCTTTATTACCCATGTATGATTTTGACGTAATCATAGAAATGGATTGGTTGGGTAAGCAGGGGGCAGTAGTGGATTGTGGTAGTAAGATAATTCGATTTTATCTGAGAGGCTGCCCTAGCTTTGAATTGTTGGGAAGTTGAGGAGGAATCTCGATTCCCTTAGTCTCATCTCTGGAGATGACAAGGTTGATGTCTGAAGGGTGTCATGCATACTTAGTGGCAGTAACAGACACGACTACCGAAGAGCTAAGGTTAGAGAGTATCCCGATAGTGCGTGAATTTCCTGATGTGTTTTCCCAAGAGTTACCCAGGTTACCACCGGGACGGGAAATAGAATTTGTAATCGAGTTAGCCCCTGGGACAGAACCGATTTCGAAAGCACATTACCGGATGTCCCTGTCAAAATCGAAGGAGTTAAAGGTACAGATGCAAGAGCTGCTAGATAAGGGATTTATCTGACTGAGTGCTTCACCGTGGGGAGCACCGGTGCTGTTCGTAAGGAAAAAGGATGGGTCTTTGCGTCTATGCATTGATTATCGGCAGCTTAACCAAGTGACAGTGAAGAACAAATACCTACTGCTGAGAATTGATGATCTGTTTGATCAGTTGTAAGGAGCGGCGGTATTTTCGAAGATTGACCTGAGAATAGGGTATCACCAGTTAGGGATCAAGAAGGAAGACATACCTAAGACTGCTTACAGGGCGAGGTATGGTCATTATGAGTTTACGGTGATGCCGTTCGGATTGATCAACGCTCCAGCTGCATTCATGGACCTGATGTATCGAGTATTTAAGGAATTCTTGGACAGATTCGTCATTGTCTTTATTGACGACATCTTGATTTACTCAAGGAGTGATGCAGAACACGAGAAGCACTTGAGGATTGTTCTGCAGACACTAAGGGAACACTCACTTTATGCGAAGTTGAGTAAATGTGAGTTCTGGCTGAACAGAGTAGCATATCTTGGTCATGTGGTATCTGGTGATGGAATAGCAGTGGATCCTGCGAAGATCGAGGCTGGCCTAGACCTACTACGGTCACTGAAGTCAGAAGTTTCTTGGGACTGGCAGGATACTATAAGCGTTTTGTGGAGAAATTCTCATCCATAGCCCTTCCATTGACGCGGTTGACGAAGAAGGAAACAAGGTTTGAATGGACTGACAAATGTGAGTGGAGTTTCCAAGAGCTTAAACATAGATTGACAACTGCGCCAGTGCTGACAGTTCCATCAGGACCGGGAGGTTACGAGATATATAGCGAAGCTTCGCTGAAAGGACTGGGCTATGTGCTGATGCAGTATGGAAGAGTAGTAGCCTACGCGTCCAGACAGTTGAGGCCACATGAAATGAACTACCCAACTCATGACCTGGAGCTAGCGACGTTTATATTTACTTTGAAGATTTGGAGACATTACCTATGTGGCGAAAAATTTCAGATTTATACCCACCCCAAAGCTTAAAGTATCTATTTTCCCAAAAGAAGCTGTACATGAGGCAATGTAGGTGGATGAAGCTACTCAAAGATTATGATTGTGATATACTGTATCACCTTGGAAAAGCAAACAGAGTAGCAGATGCGCTGAGTTGGAAGTTAAGCATCGCATGTCTAGTTTGATAGCTACGTTGAGGGTGGAACTTGAGGTCCAGAAAAGAATAAAGGCCCTACAGTCTATGGACCCAGAGATTCAGAAGATCCTTGAGATGGATGCGACAAAGAGAAAACCCGAGTTTCTGGTGTCAGAGGACGGAATTCTGAAGTTTCGAGGACGGTTGTGCGTGCCAAATGATGAAGGACTCGGGGAAAGGATTTTTTCAGAGGCTCACAGGAGCAATTATAGCATCCACCCTAAAAGTACGAAAATGTATCAGAACTTATGACAGCACTATTGGTGGAATGGGATGAAAGTGGATGTAGCAAAGTATGTGGCTAAGTGTTTGACATGCTTGCAAGTGAAAGCGCAGCACTGTAAGCCCGGAGGGCTATTACAGCCATTGGAAATTCCGAAATGGAAGTGGGAGCATATAACTATGGATTTAGTGATGGGACTCCCAAGGAGCCAGCGAGGTCACGACTCTATATGGGTAATCGTGAACAGATTGACCAAGTCCGCACATTTCATCCCGGTGCAAAAGAACTTCGCTATGGATAGGTATGCAGGGCTGTACATGAGACAGATAGTAAGGCCGCACGAAGTGCCTGTGATGATCACCTCGGATAGAGATCCCAAATTCACGGCAAATTTTTGGAAGAGTTTGCAAGAAGCTATAGGAACCCGACTGCAGTTTAGTACGGCGTACCATCCACATACGAACGGATAGTCGGAAAGGACGATACAGTCGCTTGAGGACATGCTGCGAGCATGCGTCATAGATTTTAAAGGTGGATGGGAAGACCAGCTGCATTTGGTAGAGTTTGCTTATAATAATAACTACCAGCAGAGTATCCAGATGGTACCATTTGAAGCACTCTATGGAAGAGCCTGCAGAACCCCGATTTGCTGGGATGAGATTGGAGAAAGAAGTATCACAAGCCTAGAATTGGTATAGCAATCGGTGGGAGTAGTGAAGATAATTTGGGATAGAATGAGGACGGCACAGAGTCGTCAGAAGAACTACGTAGATAAGCAGCACAAACCCTTGGAGTTTCAAGTGAGCGATCATGTCTTCCTCAAGGTGTCACCGAGAGAGGGTTATCACGTTTTGGATGAAAGGGGAAGCTGAGCCCAAGCTATGTAGGCCCATTTGAGACGCTGGAGCGGATTGGAACCTTGGCCTATAGGCTTGCCTTGCCGCCTAATCTATCCCAGGTGCATAACGTTTTCCACGTGTCGATGCTGCGAAAGTATGAATCAGATTCGACACATGTGTTGGACTACGAAGCCATAGAAGTAGACGACCGAGTGTCTTACGTGGAGAGGCCGATAAGGATCGAGGATCAAAAGGAGCAAATCCTCAAGAATAAGAAGATCCCACTGGTCAAGGTAATATGGGAGCACCATGGAACTGAAGATGCCACGTGGGAGAATGAAGAGACGATGAGGGGACAACACCCCTATTTATTTGAGTAATTAAGTGTAAAGTAAATTTCGGGGATGAAATTTTTGTAAGGGGGAAGAGTTGTGACATTTTTATTTACAGTCGATTTCAAACTCATTAATGAGAAGTAAATCTGGAGACGTATTTCAGTCGTATCTCGCTCGAATCTGATCAATTCGAGGAGGCTGACCAAAAGGGAAAGGCTAACACGAGACAAGGTACGTGCACCTATGAAACTCGGATAAGAAATTGCGCTTTGACCATAAGAATTGTCGAGTGAATATTTAGAACCATAAAAAGGCTGATCTAAGAACGATTAAGGAATGCCTTGCGAGTGTCATACAACTGGAGCGCGGGTGATGCCGCTCAACCAACGTATGATTTGCGAAATTTTTCTAAATCGGACAACGACGATTGAGACCATAGGGACTAGTGATAGACCCTCACAATTACATGACAACCAAAGTCGCCACGAATTGACGAGCCCTAAACGTGATATTAATTACGGGGTCGATACGCGTAATGTCTGCAAAAGCCGCTCGCCAGTTCGGGATAGGCTGAAACCACGTCTGATAGAAAAAATCATCAGAAACGAGTCTTGAAATTGAAAATTGAGAATCAAGAATTCCAACATTATATTAGGATTGGTCATCGCCCTATCGAAGTTTATTGGAACGAGAAAAACGACGTTCCGGACGTCGGGGATAAAATTACCATTTTGCCCCTCAAGCTTAAGCCTTGCCCATGCGATGAAGGAAGGGTATTTTGGTCTTTTAAACCACCCCAAGGCCACCGAAAATCTGAACAAATATTGGCCATTGGATCAAGTTGGAATGACACTTGGATATGTGTCAATAGATGGACTAAAAAGTGGTCAAATCCACTATACACCACCTACCATTCTTCCCTTTTGACTTGAGCCATGTATATACACCTCTCACTCTCTCTCTCTCACCTCACTTTGGTCGCCATAACTCCCTCAACTCACTGAAACCTATTCTTCTTCCTTCTTTCTTCACTGCTCGCCAGCGACAGTTTCTGGAGTTCCCATTCACCGCAGTCGACGCCACCTTATGACCACCACTTATCGACGTGCCAACTACACCCTCTTAGCTCAACATCTTGCCGACCTCCTCGAACTGGAAGCAAGCCGTTTGGACCACCGAGGAGCTCCGGCCAAGTGTTTTCCCGAGAGTCGACGAAAACTGACCCAATCTAAGGTAGGTGATGTTTCTAACCCCTTAGGAGGCCGAAATGTTGGAATTTTATGGTCAAATTTTGTGGAGGTCTAGGGGACATATGTATCAATTTGTGGTAAAAAGTTAAGAATGATTTGATGAAGTTTTGACTTCGAATGGGTCTTGTAAACCTTGGACAAAAAATTGCTGGTTACTGAACTTGAAGATTCGGCAACTTTCGACTCGATTTCGACGACGACTCGACTTCAAACCCACAATGAGATCTTTAGACCCTTAGATAGACATGTTAAGAGGTAGGTTAGTGAGTAAATGATAGATTTGGTGAAGATTTAGGATTGATTGTGCTTGGTTTGCACATAACCAAAAAGGACCAGTTCGGTTCTGTGCAAGACCGAATCTGTTGAGGGTGAGGACTGATGATTTTGAGTCTCAAATTGGTGATTTAGACATCTAGAATGATGGGGACGATGTTATAGAGGTTTGTGGTTCATGGATTGAGGATTTGGACAAAGAAAATTGACGAATTGGTTGAAATCCCTAGGTTGCGTGGTGAGTTCAGCCTAGGACCCTTGAATCCGAAAATTGTGGGGGCTCAAGAAGAGAAAATTGTGATATCAAATTCAAGGTAAGAGGATCCTAAACTTAAGATAAGAAGATTGGACTCGATTAGGTGAGTCGAGCGATATTTTGATTGATTTGTGAGGGATTTCAAGATGATTGATACCCATGTATGCTAGAAGAGTTTGGATGATTCATTTTTTTTATTATGCTTGTGCCCTGAGTAAATTGCAACATCTCTTTGTTCATTTGAATCGCCTTGCATGCCATGGACGCATGTTTAATGCATGAGTTGCAATTGATCATGTGTGCATGAGTTGTGATTGTGGCATGGCGAAGGTGAGGTGAGACCCTAATGCGTACGAGACGCGGGGTGATGTGGTTGATACCTTGAGGCGCGGGGTAGAGGTTGTTTGGTGCCCTGATGCGATCTAATCGCGGGGTTGAAATGGTCACGGTCCTGATGCGATCTAATCGTGGGACGAAGATATGAGGTGCCAATATTGGCCTGAAGAATCATTAAAACCTTATGCGTTTCCGCGGGTTGTCAATGACGGTTTGATACGTTTACGCGGACCGATCCTGATGCTATCTAATCGCGGGGATGAGAATGAGGCAAGTAGGAAGAGATGTTGTGGTGAAGTGGTAGGACGAGGTATGCAAGATCATTTGAGCGTGATATGATGTCATAGCTGCATGTCTGTCATCTGTGTGTCGTCATCTTTATTTGTATGTGCTTGTGTGATTATGAGTTTGGAATTTTGAGGCAGATGACTGCCTGAGTGGACGATCGGCCTGACCTAGGGTTAGAACTTTTTTACACACCTTACCCCTTTGGGGACCCTTATTTTTACAGATCCTAGGTCTTGACTATATGGCCTATTCGCTTTGGAGACCCTAAGGAGATGACTACGTATTTTGATGAGTTCCCTGACGGTCAGGGGAACATATACGTGAGGAAGTGTATAGTGGTGTGGGTTGACGAGGGTAGTACGGATTGGAAGCCTCATCGGTACGAGGCCTGGTTTAGGAAAGTTGGGGATGTGTCGACTGGGCTGCTAAAGCCCCATGAGGTGCCCCATAGAGTGATCCCTATTGGTGCCACCCCGATAGGGGCCAGGATCAGGCAGAGGGATCGGTAGCCGGTTCTAAGAACGGATCGGAGAGGACCCTGACTTTGGAGTTTACCGAGGATGAGGTTGTTGTGCTGGAGGCGACCGAGGAGGATATCATTGAGCCGTTGCATGAGGAGACCATGGAGGATACCATTGAGATTTGCTCCGAGACGTTCTCAGAGTATGAGCCGACGGATGATGCTGAGGACATCGATGACCCCAGCAGCTCTTCCTAGAAGATTCTAGTTTGTGGCTTGATCTTCTATGGCGACCCCGACCATAGTTATTTTGGATTTTGTTGATGGTCCATTTTGTATTCTCACCCCATCACCCCCTTGCTTATCAGATTTAGTACTTATGTATTAGTACGAACAGTGGGCTTTATGTATGAATAGTCGGTTATTATGTACGACAGTTTTTATGCTATCCAGGTCCCACTTAACTTATATTTTGTATGCATGAGTTATTTCATTGTCGCTTCCACATATTTTGAATATATATATATATATATATATATATATATTATGTCTCTCGTCTTAGTTGTGGATTTTAGGACCATGAGAGATATTTGATTTACTAATAGGGTGTCGCGTGCTCGTGCCCAGGGCGCGGGGCGTGACATTCTTACCAAGAGAGCTTGCCTTCTTCTGAAATCTAGGGCTACTAGGAATTCAGAGATTCTATAGAAGCTCAAACATGTAAACTCTTTCTTACCAAGAGAGCTGTATTCTTCTGAAATTTAGGGTTACTAGGAATTCAAGGATTATACAGAAGCTCAAACATGCAAACTCTTTCCAAGAAAGATAGAAGCCATTATGAGATTCAAGATCACCAAGAAAATCGAGAGAACGTTAATGGTCTTTGAGTGATATCTAATGTCAAATTGATGACATTTTATGACTTATATTGAAGTCATACAAAAGTTTCAATGAATACATTATGATGTTGGAGGTTATCCCAAACACCTTGCAACATACGGAAGTGATAAAAAATTCCTTATGGGGAAAGTTTGAACAACCAATCTGAAATTACCAAACGAGTTTGATTAAAATGCTCATTGGAGTATTCTCATCAAAGAAGACTTCTCACCGTTTTGAGACAATGGTCTTTTATCGAGAATGCACTCGAATTTTCTATCAAACATATATCCAGGGCTTGGGATCATTCACAATGCATACATTTCGATTGATCGAGAGGTCTTTTGAAGGACCATAATGTTGGACTTGGACACGATTTCCAATGGAGACTCACAAATGAGTCGAGGTTATTGAACAAAATGTCTTGATCATCTACTCTGAGTTTACAAGTCAAGAACCTGCAAAATGAGAAAGAAATAATCTTGCTCGAACTTCTTCGAGCTAAGCTTAGACATTAAACCATATGTTAATCCAGATGCTCTAATTAGAAAAGGCAAATTCATATTAGGACCAAGACTACCGAAAATCGAATTGGAACGATACAAAGTTACCCTTCACTCCAGTTTGTATCTTGAGGTTTGACTATGATGCAAACAGCTCTTTCTATTGTTTCCTTTGACTTTGTTGGGAATGAAATGTCACTTTTTCATTCGATCACGCAAATGATTCACTTGCTCCAGCTAGGCGTGACTTGTCATGGCCAAGTAATGCTTGCCTCAGCTAAATGGCTCTATTCATTTTTGCATTTTCATGCAATCCCCTGTCCAATTTGGGATATTTCCTATTTAGGTCTTCACTTTACTTTTCACCTTCGAAGTGTCATCCTTTCAATGTTTTAAGAAAATCATTTGCTTTAGGCATCTTGTCACTTGTGACTTTCTTTATAATATCCTCTTTTCACTAGGCTTATGATGATGTGGTATAAACATATTCTGCCATAAAAAGAAATAACTTTGCATTAGCAAATGCGAGAAAAAGAGGTAAATTGGATACGATAACCAACTATCCTTCTTTTGTCGACTGTTGGCATTTCTCTTTTGATCGAGTCCATATCAATATTGTATGCTAATGTGGATAACATTTATCCAATCCCCTCATTCATGGTTGAAGGTGTTGGTAACATCAACAATCGATTTGCCCTAGCTGGGCGATGTCTACCTTAGCTAATAGCCTCGGTAGTTTCGCATGTTCTCTCACAATTCCTTGTCCAATCTAAGGAAGTCTTCGTACCTATACATGAAGAAATAATTGTTAGTTCTTATTTGGCTTCATTTGAAAGTTTAGGAATGCGATACTCCCTTTAAGGTGTTGCATTTCTATTGATCAAGGAAATTGTCTCTTTTGGTTGCTTTGCCCTAGTTGGGCCTATCTTGACGCTTGTCGTCTTTGGGCTTGATAACTTGCTCCAATGTGCTATCTTGTTGACACATAAGAATCTTGCCCCTAGCTTGGTCTTTTGAGGAGAAGGGGAGATTTGCTCCTTGTGAATCTGCTTTGCTAATTCTGGTAATCTATCTCAACCATCTAACTTACTTAATGTTTTCACATGGCAATTTGGTGACTTCTCAATTACAGTTGCCCTTGAAGTGTTTGATATTTCCCTATCAAAGTAAAGAAAGCTCATGTCTAAATGGCTAATAAAATGGACCATTGGAGTCGATACGATTTACCCTTCATCCATTGGGTCCTGGTATTTTCCTTCCATTTGGATTTTCTGCCTTGATCTGTCAACATCTTTTAAGAAAGAATATGCAAACAAATGATGCATGCATGACATGTCTGATGCAAGTGATCTAAGTTGATTTGTGTTTGCAACGAAAAAGGGATTCGTGTCTTTCCCTCAATTCAGAGAAAGTATCTCTACCGAGTATGTCAATCTGCAAAGTTTGAATTCTTTCTTCTCGAATGTTCTTTTCAAAGAGACTCTTAATCGATGATAATTTTTTTTAGGTTTTCTCGAGAGTTTTGTTCACAAATTGAGCCATCAGAATGTTCTTGAAATCATTTATCCTAAATAGATATGTGACATGCCATTGAAGAAGTACTCCATGTTTTGTCATTTGAAAGCATTGCTTCTTGGGATCCTTGACTCTGTTCATCACCTAAGAGGAAAAAGATAGGAAAAATTATTTTCAAATCTAATTGACAATCATTCAGGAATGATACGTCCCTTTTTACCAAGAGGGATGGCTTGGTATTGTTCTCCTTCTCAGTTGAAAGCATGATTGTTATGGCCAAACGCCTTTTGTATTTGATGGATGGACTCCATTTCATTATGCTTTATGGGTGATAACCACCATTTCAAGAACTTGCCTCACGTATCATCATAGTAAATCTGATATCTTCAGCTTCGACATGTTCTCAGATAGAGAAATGATTTGCTCCCAGCTATTAGCAATTGAGTACAACATCTTGAGTTAGCTGGTCATATGCAGCTTTATCGTATCACGCTAATTCATTCCCTATTGGTGAGTCAATCACTTCCATGTTAAGGATTTTGGCGTTTCACTCCTTTCAGTCTACTTTGACATCTACCTTAAACTTTCTCTGTACATGAAAGAGAAACATGTCAGTCATTCACATGGAATAAAATCAGAGTAATGGACAATTTACTCCCTTTCATGACATTGGGTGATGGGACTCCATCGTGATTATCTGAAGATCTCAGCATTCGATGTCCCATGATGTTGGACACTTCTTGATTTCTGCCACTCCTTTTTGGAGGCTGGGTCTTTTATCACTTTCGCTCTATCGATGCTCTTCAATCTGCTTAGAGTGAAAGAATAATGTTTGACAAATACTCCCTCTTGACTTCAAGATGAGCAACGATCATTTCTTCATGATCTTTTTGAATTGTCATGACCTCGTGACGCTCCCCAAGCATCCTACTACTCGAGATCCACAAATGCAAATTTATCTCTATTTGTGTACGTTTACACCTTGAAGTATTGCTTCGCGAATAAGCATTCAATTTTCTTCATCCCTACATATAGAAGAGAAGATGATCATTTCATATCTTGAGAGGATTGAAATGAGGAACGATATACACCCTTTTATGGTTGAGTGATCATCAATCTCATGATGAGAAACATGAGTACTTGTACTTCTTGAGACGCGCTTCAATTGGCGATCGTGCCATGTCACATTCACCTCACGCTTCGTGGGTCTAAAATTGAGTCAATGAGTGTTAACTGCACACAATTCTTTTATTTCACCTACATGACAGGAGTAATGAATAAGTCAATTGTCTCACAAAAAGCTCTAATTGAAACGATTATAGATTTACTATTCTCAGAGTATATTTCCTCAACTCTCATCATTTTGAGCATTAGCGATGAAGGAATGTTCCTCAATTATCCCATTCATTTTTTACAATCATCTGCAAATGTGAGTAACCATATCAACCCACAAACAAATCAATTTAATTTGGAACGAATACATCCTTTTCAGCTTAAAGAGAGTTGATTCCAAATTAGGTTGCTCCTTTTCCATGTAGTCTGTTTAGGGCTTATCTCAATTGGCACTCATTGTCTTTGCAAACCTAGTGGGTGACATCTGATAGAGACACATTTCTTTTCAACTCATATGAAAAACAAGTTTCAATTCATTAGCTTTCAACTATTTTGACCTGTTGACGAAAGAAATAAAGGAACTAGTCAAGCAAAATATTCGAGGTTTTTATTGGAACGATTACAGTTTTACCATCGTTCCATCGTCATCTTACATGTGATTAGATAAAAGGGTTCTCAATAAATGTCTATCATGTGCAACCTATCAGAAAAGGTAACACACTTAGCATTTTACATAGCAAAGACATCTCTTACTGAGGTCGCCTCTCATAATGAAACAAGGCGACAATACATATCCCATAGTCCCTATTTACGGGTTTTTGATGTATGCCATAATTTCGAGACAAGAGGAGACATCATTAAAAGATCGATTCATGATCATCAATCGAATGCCCATTTAACTCTAAAGGTTTTATACGCAAATATGGGGATTAAACTTGAAAGATTGCTTTGTGAGTGTAAAAGCATGTGATTCTTGTTTAAGAAAATACTGCACAAAATGTGATTGGAAGCGGAGTTTTAACACTGTGCCCCAAAATCTTAAATCAAAAGAATCTTAAACATAAAAAATGACTTCTTAATCCATGATTGAAAATTTGTATGAATCACCTATACCGTAGGGATGGCTTAGGGGTGTCTTAGCTTTGTATCCAAAATTTATTGCCGAAAACTTTCATTTGTAAATTCAAACACCTAGGGCATTCAATTGATTCCCATGAATTTCTAGTCAAGAAATTTTACTAGGAAATTAAAAAGTAGAGGGAGAAATCACACTCATAGTGATCGGTGAGATTTTATTTTATTTTATTTTATTATTTTAGGTATACCAACCTTCCACAGACATGTGCATGAAACAAGTGGAGGGTATACTCTAAAAATCGAAAATCAGGTAAGGAAATTATGGTTCAAGCTCCCACGATCCAAATATGACAGATTTCTCCCCAAAGTACCCATCCGAGAGGGCTAGATATCACCAATTTGGATTGTGAGCGGGAATGAACACGAAAGTCTCAAGTGCCATCAAACACGTGATCCTTTCATACCATTTTCCCATCTAAGGTAACCAAGAGGTGGTTTGCAGTCATGGTTTGACCGCTAGTGTGTGAGATGTGTCGCGATCATCACAATGCAAGGTCATGCACAGTAGTTCGTATCAAACACCGCTTCAGTATATGTGTAAAAACAAACATACAATCCCAACTCCAATCTGCAGGAAAGATGTCAGCAAACACTCCACCCCTTATTTCTCTAATCTGAAAAAAAAAATCTAACACAATGGTTAGGGTACGTACCTCACCTTTTAGAGCATCTGTAGAAAATAGGGTTAGATAAACTAATCGACCTTTTAAAAGGCTCAAGTCCTCTAAAAATTCCTAACTAGAGATTCTAGGTTGGAATAAGTCCCTAGCGGAGTCGCTAGTCTATCGCGACCCTCCGGAATCTTTTGTACGTCGGGCTAATGGGCCGTCCGGCATCTAGTCGGACGCAGACCTCTTCGAAGGCGTGTTACCTAAGTGGCAATTGTATTACACGTGGTCGACCTTTGGTGCAATCTGGTGATATGTGATACGTGTGTATGCTAAGGAATCGTCACCTATCATTTCGTGGAGGGTACGATTGGAAACACTATCGAACAGTTGGGAGCATTCTATTCGATTCTGCAAAAACTAGATAAATGAGATCGGAGACTTAGTTATGCCAACTGTTAGAGTCGATGCCCTTTCGGCACCTTAGCTGAATGATTTGTCTAATCTAAGATTTCATGCAGATGAGTGGGGTACGAATCCTAAATCTAGGAATTCATACAGATAGGAACGACTACCCTGGCACTCACAATCAGTAACGAAAGCGCGTAAATCAAGGATCCAAAACATGCGGATAAATCACATGAATACAACGTGGCATCCCTAGTAAGGCCCTATTAGCATAAAGAAATGTCAATCAAGGCTCGAGAGTGTTTTTGACATAATTTACTCTTGAGGGGCAAAATCGTAATTTTGATGAATTTTGGGATAATACACCCTAAAAGGGAAAATTTGTCATCTCAAATGAGATATGGAGTCAAAAGATGATGGAAATAGAATTGGTGACCAAAACCATCCATTTCCTATTTTTCGAGAATTTTTAGAATTTTTCTGAAATTTTAGAAGCGATTTACCCTTTGAGGGGTAAAATCGTCATTTCAAAAAGTGGTGAGAGGTGAAAATCTCAAACAGAAGGATTGATCGACCATCAGACCCAAATCCTAATTTTGAGCAATTTTCATGACTCGATCGGAAAAGAAAGATAATTTACCCTTAGAATGGTAGAATCGTCGTTTCAGAAAAAGGACAAGATTCAAGAATCCAAGTATAAGAATTGGTTTCCTAGCCAACCCTAATTCTTATCTTAACATTCTCGACCTATCTCATATACCAATCAGAGGGGATTTACCCTTAAAGGGTAATATTGTCAATTTTCAGATGAACATATAAAAAATAACAAAAATAAGATTGATCAGTTGTCAGTAGCCAATTCTCAATTTTTAGGAAATTCTAGAATGCCTAGGAATTTTCCATAGCTTTCCTACATTTTTTTTGGGATTTTGTAGGATTTTTTCTATGATTTTTATGATTTTTTTTATTTTTTAAAATATTTTATAATTTTTTATTTAAAAAAGGATTTTATTCAGACCGCGTCAGGTGACCCGGCCCACGACCCACAGGTGGTAGACCCGGTCCCCAATCCAGGCTCGAGTCGAAACGACGCCGCTTCAACCCTCTCCCGCTCGAATTTCAAATTCCCGCCTAACTTGAACCAACGACATAGATTGTGCCACATGTCGGCTTTGCGGACGACCCGATTCAACACAAGAAACCGACGGCCTAGATTGAAGTGCTCGATTGAACCGTGACCGTTCAATTTAAGGAATTTTTTTATTTCTAAAAAAGCATGATTGCGACACATGGCACACCTACTACCATCGGATCAACTCTCTCTTTTTTGTTATCCGGTTATAATAATCGGTGCTAGTGTGACTCCCATGTTAGTGCCACGTGGGCGTTGACCTGGTTAACGAAAGTTGATCGATCAACGCCCTCGCCGAAGAAGACTATCAACGCCGGTGTTCTCTCATCGGCGCCTCGTCGAAGGGCGATTTCTCGGCTTTCCGACGTCGAATTGACACGAAACCAACGGCGTTTAACTCGCCGTGACTCTTTCTACAACATATGTCAGCCTCACAGCAGCAGAACCATATTTCATAAGTATGCTATCTTCGACCGAAGTTAAGCTTCGGCAAATAATCACCCTAGCCATTTCTAATGTTACATGAGTAATCTAAACCATCAAGAAGCATCCAAGGAGTTCCAGAAGACTTACCTCACTATCGTGGAGCTTCGGTTTGGTCTTAAACGAGCCATAGAGCTCGCGATCGATCGGAGGGAGTTGGAGGCCGACGCAAGGTTTTACGCAATAAAAATGCACAAGATCAATGCAAAATGAATCAGCAGGACATATAGAGTAGCTCGCGAGTCAAAATACTCAAAACAACTGACGCTAGCCTAATCTGCCATGTGAGGCCGAGTGAGAGCTCGATGATGAGCTTTACCTTTCTATGCGAACTTAGACAAATCCAACGGGCTGCAAGCTTACTCAGGAGGTCACCAAGCTCGGGGGATGATTTACCGACTTCGATTTTGCCCTAGATGCAGTGACGAAGATTCCAAAGTTTTTGGCCGAGCTCCACAGCTATGGCAACCAAGAGACTCGTTCGACCCTCTCTCTCTCTCTCTCTCTCTCTCTCTCTCTCCCTCTCTCTCTTTTTCGCTTTCTCTAGTTGTGACATTCTAATTTTTCTATCATTTCGAGACTCATTAATGAGAATGTATCTAACGATGTATTTCAGTCGTATCTCGCTCGAATCTGATCAATCTCGAGTTGACTGACCAAAGGAGACAGGTTAACACGAGACAAGGTACGTTGACTTAGGGAACTCAAATAAGAAATGACACTTTGACCATAAGGATTGTCGAGGGGACATTTAGAGCCATAAAAGGCCAATATAAGAATGATTAAGGAATGAATTGCTAGTGTTATACGATTGGAGCGAGGGTGATGCCACTTAACCAATGTATAATTTGTAAAATTTTCCTAAATCGAACAGTGATGATTAAGACCGTCGGAACTAGCATAGACCCTCGCAATTACATAACAACCAAAGTCGCCATGAATTGACAAGCCCTAAGTGTCATATAAATCACAAAGTTGATACGCGTAACGTTTGCAAAAGTCGCCGGTCAGTTCGAGATAGGTTGGAATCACATTGGATAGAGAAAGGATTTAGAAATGAGTCTTGAAATTAGAAAATAGAGAATCGAGAATTCCAACATTATAATTGGATTGGCCATCGCCTTATCGAAGAAATTTAGAATCAGAAAAACGATGTTTCGGACGTCGAAGGTAAAATTACCATTTTGCCCCTCAAGCCTTAGTCTTACATTTATAATTGAACAAGGGCATTTTGGTCATTGATACCCCACTATAGCTACCGAAAATTGGAGAAATTGGCAGCCGTTGGATGAAACATTGAATGACATGAGGACAAGTGTCGAAGGATTAGGCATTGATATTGATGGGAACACTTTTAACCTACCATTCAACCTTGTTGACTCTCAAATTTATATATACCTCACTCTCTCTCACTTCCTCAGCTGAAACGCCCTCCATTCTGCCATTTCCTTCTTCTTCTTCCTTCTTTTTCATTCGGCCGAGAAGCTCCCCAGCCGACCAGGTTCTGCCGCCTGTTTCGCCGCCGTCGACCATCACTCCCGTTGACTTCCAACCGCCGAGCCAACCACCAGCTTCTTCCTCATCCTCTTGCCGACAACCTTCAAGTAGAATCAAGTCATTTGACACACCAAGGAGCTTCGTCCAGCCATTCTCTCGAAAGTCGACGAAAATAGTCGCAGCTGGAGGTAAGCTGCTGTTTAGACTCCGCAGGACCCCGAAACCTTTGAATCTTTCAGTCAAATTTTGTGGACATCTAGAGGACTTGTAGCCTGAGCTTTGGAAAAAATTTTGGATGAATTTGATGGAATTTTAACCCCGAATGGATCTTGTGTTTGAAGGATAAAAAATTGACCGGTTGAGGACTTGGAGGAACCGGCGCTGTTCGAGGACTTTCCGACATTGCCTTGACTTAAAATTTTCGATGAGGCTTCCAACTCCTAGAACTATTTGTTAGCAAGTAGATTAGTGGATAAATTAAGGATTTAAGCTAGATTAAGGGCTGATTGGTTTAGATATGCATAGAATCGAAAATGCCCTGATTCGAAACTATGCATATCGAATCTGTGGGAGGCTGTTGGGAGTTGAATTGAGCTCCAAATTCATTGTTGAGATGTATGAGAATGTCAATCGATAAGCCAATGAGGTGTTTGTTTAGTGAATTGACAATTTGAACGAGAAAATTGACGAATTAGATGAATTTCTTTAGGTTGCGCTATTGAATTGTTCTTGGACCATTAGGACCAAACCATTGAAGTGATGGGAAGAAGATTTGTGTTGGTTTTAGCGCAACGTAAGAAGTTTGTAAACCTTGGCTAGGAGGATTGGACTCGATTGGGGCAATTGAGTGTGACTTATATTGGTTCTTGAAAGTTTATGGTGTGATTGTCTATCGAGCATCCTTGAGAGATATAGATGGCTTGAATGCTTGACAATGCTTGTTCCATGAATTGATTGCTACATTTGAATCTTGAATTTAATTATTTCGCATGCCATAGATGTATTGCTCGTCGCATGAGTTTGCACTTGATCATGAGTCTGAATTGAAATGAGCATTTGGCATGTCTGAGGAACTTGTGATACCTTGAGACGTTAAGACACAGGGTGGTGTGGATGGATACCTTGAGGCAATGAGGCACGGGGTTTTTATTGAATGATACCCTGAGGCATACGAGACGTGGGGTTGAAATGGCCAATGTCCTGATGCGTTGAGACGCGAGATGGAACCTGTGATGTGTCGACACGGGCTTGAAATGAGATTGAAAACTTGATGCGTTTACGCGAGTTTACCAATGTGATGGTCGGAGGCGTATTTACTCGGACCGAGCCTGAGGCATTTTAAACGTGGGCGTGAATCAAATGGAGGCATAGAATGGTGGAAGGTGCAATTTGGCTTAATAATATGTGTTTGATTTCACTGATGTGACACGATGCCATGATTGCATGCTTGACACTTGTTTGCATCCGTATGTTATTTAATAACTGTTGATTGCCTCATGTGATTGCATGTACGTTTTGTCCTCAAATGCATTCGCCTAAGTGTAATGTCAGCCTAACCTAGGGTTAGGACCTGTCTTACTGAGATGTAAATCTCACCCTGTTGTGGGATCATATTTTCAGATCATAGGCCGTGAATATGTGGCCAATCAGATTTGGCAACCTGAAGGAAATGTCTGCTTATTTTGCGGAGTTTTCGGATGGACAGGGAACCGTATACATTAGGAAGTGCACGGTAGTCTGGTTAACGAGGGTGCAAAGAGCTGGAAGCCTTATAGGTTCGAGGCTTGGTTTAGGAAAGTAGGGGAAGTGACTACGAGACCACTAACTGAAGTATCCTAGAGGATAATCCCTAGTTGGTGTCATCTCGCTCGGGATTCGGTTGAGGCCGAGGGGTCAGTAGCTGGCACGAGGAATATTCCCAAGAGGACCCCAACCCTGGAATACACCGACGAGGTCATCGAGATCGAGGCTACCGGGGACGACCTGGTGGAGCCGTCAGCTGACGAGATGATTGAGGATACAGTAGAGGTTTGCTCAGAGACTTTCTCGGAGTACGAGCCCACTGAGGATGTTGAGGAGACTGACGACTCTAGTAACTCGACTTAGGGATTTCCATTTTCTGGACTAATTTGTTTATGTGATGGTCTCGATGCCCCGTTTCTTTTGGAGATGATGATAACCCTCTTTTGTACTAATCATGCTACCCCTACTGACTAGCTGGTTTAGCTTGCCAATGCTTTTGTATGAACATGATGGGAGGTTATGTTTATTTTATTAGCATTCTCGTTACCCTGGTTCCCCTTTTTTTTAATCGTACGGAAGAGTTTGTATATTGTCGCTTTCGCACACTATTAATATAACGCATCTCTCGATATATGTGAATCTTGAGACGTTCGAGAGAGTTTTTGTTTGCAGGTAGTTGCGTGCTCGTGCCCGAGGCGCGGGACGTGACATCCCCGCTTTGCTTGGTATCGAAGCAAGGTCAGCTAGATCTAAGTTGATTGAGGATTGGAGTGATAAAGAGGATTAAGTTGGGACAGAACGGGTAGCGAAACCTTAAGAAACTTGTTAGAATAAGGCATGAGATATATGGCATATGACTTGGCGCATGTGATTGACATTGGTCCTGATAAGATTGTGGTGACTTATGAGGATTAAGTTCCATGTTTAGCGCCGAAATTCATTTTGGATTTTGGTCTGTTGAGTGGATGAGCATGACTAATTTTAGTGAGCCGTCGAAGTGGACGGAATGGGGTAATGGCCATGGACTATCTAGTGAAGTGCCTCTAGAATTAGTTGTGTGGTAGGTCATTGTGTTATGACTGCTTCGGTTAAGGCATAGTTTGGTAGCTCTGGAATTGGTTGGATGAATGAGTTACTAACTACTTGACGAAATTGTGGTGGTCTAGGCTTAGTGAAAGCATACAAGGATGGGTAATCTGCCTAGAAGACCAGAAAGACCTAGGAGCGGAGCCTCTAGTTCAAGGCCACCCGTGGTGGAAGACCCGAGAATGGATGGAGTACTAAGGGCGCTCAAAAGTATTGGCGACCTCCTTGACAGACAGACCTAGGATAGGGATGTAGCCATAGCCCAGGCGGTAGGAGCCGCAATAGCTGCCGTCAACATCAATAACAGCAATAATGGAGGCAATGAAAACAACGACGATCAAGGTCAGAGTAATGAGGCAGTGAATGCCTAGGAAGAGATTGTTGTGGCCAAGTAGATGGGCCAACTGGTTGAGCAATTTATTCAGCTGAAGCCAACCCAGTTTGATGGGATTGGAGACACTGAACTAGCATCGAGATGAATCGAGAAACTGAAAAAGGCCTTTGGTGTACTGAGGTGCATAGATGAGGAAAAGATACTGCTAGCAGTGTACTAATTGGAAGGGACCGAAAATGACTAGTGGGCTGCCACCAAGAATAGAGTCTTTCCAAAAGGAACGGCCTTGACCTAGAATGCTTTTACTATGGCATTCAATGACAAGTACTTCTCGAAGACAGCCTAGGAAAGGAAGCAAGTGGAGTTCTTGCAACTTCGTCAGAATCACTTGACGGTGGACCAATATGAAGCTAAGTTCTCTAGATTGTCGAGGTATGCACCTCGATCGTAGAGGATCCCCTATAGAAGGCGCGGAGATTTTGGGAAGGACTGAGGCCTGAGCTTCGCAGCCAAATGATAGCTCTAAACCTGAGGACCTACAAGGACATCTATGAACGGGGACAGACGATTGAGAGGGACCTGAAGGAGAGGAATGCCGTGTCTGGATCGCAGTTTAATTCATTTAGAGATAACCGCCAGACCGACAAAAGACTTATGGCTGGCAATAGGCGCTTCGTCCCTCCAGTAAGGAAGAACATAGTGAAGCCGCCGAACCTAATGAATTGGAGCTGTCGCCTCTGTGGCAGAAGGCATGGTAACGGACATTACTCGGTAAGGACTAGAGCGTGATTCAAATGTGGTTAGATGGGCCATCAGATAAGGACTTGCCCGAACCAAGCTCCAGCGAATAGACCGCAAGGGCAACGACCACAAACAGGACCGTCAACTACTACTCCCCAAATATATCAAGAGAGAGTTTATGCCATGGCTCGCAGAGAAGCAGAAGAAAAGCCAGGCGTGGTCACAGCTATGGTTTATTTGTGTGACCAAGCTGCGTATGCTTTGTTTGTTCCTGGCGCATCACACTCATTTGTGTATGCTCGGTTTACTGATTTGGTTGATATGAAATTGAAACCGTTGAGTGTGATTCTGCATGTTGCCACTCTGTTGAAAGATAATGTGCTGGTGTCGTTGGGTTGTGTTGATTGTAAAATTGTAATTGGCGGTAGTAAGGAGAGTATAGACTTGGCTGTGTTGCCCATGTATGACTTCGATGTGATCATAGGAATGGATTGGTTGGGTAAGCAAAGGGCGGTAGTTGATTGTGGTAATAAGATAATCAGTTTCTATCCGGAAGGCCGTCCTAGTTTCGAATTTGTGGGAAGTCTAGGAGGAACCTCGATTCCTTTAGTCTCATTTCTTGAAGCGACAAAATTGATAACTGAAGGATGTCAGACATACTTAGTCGCAGTTATGGACACGACTGCCAAGGAGACTAAACTAGAAAATATTCTGGTAGTGCGTGATTTTCCTGATATTTTTTCTCAAGAGTTGCCAGGGTTGCTACCAGAGCGAGAAATTGAATTCGTGATTGAATTAGTTCCCGAAACGGAGCTGATCTCGAAGGCACCCTATAGAATGTCCTTATCAGAATGAAGGAGTTAAAGGTACAAATGTAAGAATTACTGGATAAAGGATTTATTCGACCAAGTGCTTCACCGTGGAGAGCGCCGGTGTTATTTGTGAGGAAAAAGGATGGATCCTTGCGTTTATGCATTGACTATAGGCAGTTGAATCAAGTGACTGTAAAGAATAAGTACCCTCTACCGAGGATTGATGATTTATTTGATAAGTTGAAAGGAGCTGCGGTGTTCTCTAAGATTGATCTAAGGACCGGGTATCATCGATTGAGAATTAAGAAGGAAGACATATCTAAGACTGCTTTTAGGACAAGGTATGGTCATTACGAATTCACTGTGATGCCTTTTGGATTGACCAATGCTCCAGCCGCATTTATCGACTTGATGCATCAGGTGTTCAAGGAATTCTTGGATAGATTTGTCATAGTCTTCATTGACGATATCCTGATTTACTCGAGGAGTAACGAAGAACACGAAGAGCATTTGGGGATTATTTTGCAAACTTTGAGGGAGCACTCGCTTTACGCTAAGTTTAGCAAATGCGAGTTCTGGTTGAACAAAATGACATTTCTTGGCCATGTGGTATCTAGAGAAGGGATTGCAGTTGATCCTGCGAAGATCGAAGCAGTTATGAACTGGCCTAGACCTACTACGGTCACGGAAGTCCGAAGTTTCTTAGGATTGGCAAGTTATTACCGTCACGCCCCGCGCCCCGGTCACGAGCACACGACTCCCTGCAAGCACAAACTCTCTCTCGAGGTCCCAAGATGCACATAGGTCGAGAGGAGAACCATATCGATAGCAAGCGGAAGCAATAATAAACAACTCCTCCGTACAATGATAAAAATGAGACCTGGGCAACGAGAATACCAATAAAATACATAAGTTCCCAAATATTCATATAAGAGCATGGCAAACTAGACTTGCTGGTCACTAGGGGTGACAGGATTAGTGTAAAAGGGGGCCATCATCATCTCCAAAAGAAGCGGCATCGGGGTTACCATATCAAACCAGAAATAGGAACTCCTAAATCGATTTGCTGGAGTCGTTAGCATACTTGGTATCCTCAAATGGCTCGTACTCTGAGAGTGTCTCAAAGCAAATCTCCACGGTGTCCTCGAGTGTCTCGTTAACTGACGGCTCCACCTGGTCGTCTTCGGTGGCTTCAATCACGATGACCTCGTCGATGTCCTCCAAGGTCAGGGTCCTTTCAGGTACATTTCACAAAACGGCTACTGACCCTTCGGCCTCCACTGAATCTCGAGCAAGATGACACTAGTTGATTACCCCTCGGGGTACCTCAGTGTGCTTCAGTGGCCCCGTAGAAACATCCCTTACCTTTCTAAACCAGGCCTCATATCTATGAGGCTTCCAGCTGCTGCCACTCTTATCGACCCAAACTATCGTACATTTCCTAACGTAAACAGTTCCCTGTCCATCTAGGAATTCATCAAAGTACACTAACATCTCTTTCGGGACACCAAACCTGATTGGCCACATGATCACGGTCTAGCATCTGAAAATGGGGTCCCACAATAGGATGAGATTTACATCTCAGTAAGGTAGGTCCTAACCCAAGGTTAGGCTGACCGTACACTCAGGTAATTACAATCAAGGATATAATGCACAATGGCCACATGAGGCATTCAGCAGTCATTAAATAACATGCGAATAAAACAAGTGTCAAGCTTGCAATCTTGGCACTATACACATCATCAGAATTAAACACACATAGCCAAGCCAGATTACACCTTCCACCCATCCATGCCTCCTCATTATCACGCCCGCATTTAGGATGCCTCAGGCTTAGTCCGCGTAAATACGACTCAGACCATCTCATTGACAAACCCACGTAAATGCATCAGATTTTTAATTTCATTCAAGATCTGTGTCGACACATCTCAACTTCGTCCCACATTTCAATGCATTAAGACTATGGTCATCTCAACCCCGCGTCTCATACGCCTTAGGTTGCCATTCAGTTCAAATCCCGTGCCTCAGCGCCTCAGGGCATTCATCCACACAACCCCGCGTCTCATACATCTCAAGGTGTCACTCATTTCTCAACCATGCTACATGTTCATTTCAATTCATAACACATGCTCAATTCGAAACTCATGCACGAGCAACACATCAATGGAATGTGAGGCAATTAAATTCGACATTCAAATGCAACAATTGTTTTTATGACACAAGCATTGTCAAGCATTCAAGTCATCTATATCTTTCTAGGACGTACATTGGACAATCACGTCATAACCTTCCAAGAATCAATCAAACTCGCACTCAATTCGCCTAATCGAGTCCAACCTTCCTATCCATGGTTTAGAAACTCCTTAGCTCAAGCTTAATTTAAAAAAATCTCTACCCAAGCACTCCAAGGGTTCGATCCAAATAACCTAAGAACAACTCAACCGCGTAACCTAAGGAAATTCATCCAATCGTCAATTTTTCTTGCTCAATTCGCCAACCCATTAGACATAAACCTTATTGATATATTCATCAACATCCTAGCATGTCTTAATGATGAATTTGAGACTCAATTCCAACACCAGTAGCCTCCAACAGAATTAGTATCCATAGAACCGAATAAGGCATTTTCGGTTCTGTGCATATCTCAACCATTCAGCCCTAAAACTAACCTTAATCCTCAATTTATTCACTAATCTACTTGCTAACATGTAGTTCTAAGGGTTGGGAAGCCTCACTGAAAATTTGAAGCCAAGGCGATGCCGGAAAGTCCTTGAACGGTGCCGGTTCCTCCGGGTCTTCAACCGATCAATTCTGGTCCTTCAAACATAAGATCCATCTGGGGTCAAAACTCCATCAAATTCATCTAAACGTTTTACCACAGCTCAGTCTACAAGTCCCCTAGGTGTCCACAAAATTTGGTCGAAAAATTCAAAGGTTTCGGGGTTCTATGAAGCCTAAACCGTGACTTACCTCCAGTTGCGATGGTTTCCGTTGACTTCAGGGAGATTGGCCGGTCGAAGGTCCTCAGGTAGTCAAATGGCATGCTTCCACTTCGAGAATATCAACAAGAGGATGAGGAAGGGTCTGGTGTCAGCTCGGGTCCAGACGGTGGTTGGAGGTGGCGGTCGGAGAGAGCGAACGGGCGGCCTACGGCTGGTCGGCGGTACAGCTCTCGGCAGCAAGAGAAGAAGAAGGAGAAGAAGGTGATCGGCAAAATGATGGGGTATTCGGCCAAGGAGAGAAAGAGAGAGAGGTTTATACTTCATTGGCTTGGTCAACTTGGTCGAATGGTAGATTAAAAGTGTTTACATTTACATCATTGTCTAATCCTTTAACACTTGTCCATGTGTCAATAAATGTTCATCCAATGGCTCTCAATCCCTCAAATTTTTGGCAGCTATGGGGGTGTGTTAATGACCAAAATACCCTCCTCTAATTATAAATGTAAGACCAAGGCTTGAGGGGCAAAATGGTAATTTTATCCTCGACGTCCAGAACGTTATTTTTCTGATTCCAAATTTATTCGATAAGGCGATGGCCAATCCAATTATAATGTTGGAATTCTTGATTCTCGATTTTTTAATTTCGAGACTCGTTTCTGAATCATTTCTCTATCTGGTTCCAGCTTATCTTAAATTGACAGGCGGTTTTTGCAGACGTTGCGTGTATCAACCCTATGATTCATATCACAATTAGGGCTCGTCAATTCATGGCGACTTTGGTTGTCATGTAATTGTGAGGGTCTATCAGTAGTTCCGACGGTCTCGATCATCACTGTTCGATTTAGGAAAATTTTGCAAATTATACATTGGCTTTGCGGCATCACTCGCGCTCTAATCGTATAACGCTAGCAATGGATTCTTTAATCGTTCTTAGATCAACCTTTTATGGCTCTAAATTTCCCCTCAATAATCCTTATGGTTAAAGTGACATTTCCTATTCGAATTCCCTAGGTCCGCGTACGTTGTCTCGCATTAGCCTTTTCCATTTGGTCAGTCGACTCGAGATTTACAAGATCCGAGCGAGATACGACTGAAATCATCGTTAGATACTTTCTCATTAATGAGTCTTGAAATGACAAGAAAAATCAGAATGTCACATCTCTTCCCCCTTACAAAAATTTCGTCCTCGAAATTTACATTAAATTCCTTACTCAAACAAATGGGGGTATTAACGCCTCATTGTTTCCTCGCTTTCCCACGTAGCCCCTTCGATTCTATGGTGCTGCCAAATAACTTTGACCAATGGAATCGTTTTATTCCTCAGAATTTGCTCCTTTCGGTCTTCGATCCTAACTAGCTTCTCCACGTAGGATACACTGTCATCCACTTCTATAACCTTGTGGTCCAGCACATGCGTCGGGTTCGGTTTGCACTTTCGTAGCATGGACACATAGAAGATGTTGTGCACTTGGGATAGATTAGGCGTTAAGGCCATTCCGTAGGCTAAGGTCCCAATTCGCTCTAAAATCTCAAATGGACCTACGTACCTTGGGCTCAGTTTTCTTTTCTTTCCAAATTGAGATAATCTTCTCATCGACGACACCTTAAGGAAAACATGATCGCCTACTTGAAACTCCAAAGGCTTACGTCGTCTATCCGCATAACTCTTTTGACAACTCTATGCCGTCTTCAGTCTATCCCGAATTACCTTCACCGCTTCCACCGATTGCTCTACTAACTCTGGGCCCGTGATACTTCTTTCTCCAACCTCGCCCCAGCAAATCGGGGTTCTGCAAGCCCTTCCATAGAGTGCTTCAAACGATGCCATTTGAATGCTCTGCTGATAGCTATTATTATATGCAAATTCCACCAAATGCAGTTGATCCTCCCATCTACCTTTGAAGTCTATCACACACACTCGTAACGTGTCCTTGAGCGTCTGAATCGTTCTCTCCGATTGTCCGTCCATTTGTGGATGGTATGCCGTACTAAATTACAGTCGAGTCCCCATGGCATCTTGAAGACTTTTCCAGAAGTTCGCTGTGAACTTGGGGTCTCTGTCTGATGTGATCGTCGCTTGTATTCCATGTAGTCTCACTATCTGTCGCATTAGAACTCAACATATATGTCCATTGCGAAATCCTTTCGCACAGGGATGAAGTGTGCGGACTTGGTTAACCTGTCCATAACTACCCAAATAGAATCGTGGCCTCTCTAGCTTCTTGGGAGTCCCATCATAAAATCCATCGTTACGTGCTCTCATTTCCATTCAGGAATTTCTAGTGGCTGTAATAATCCACCACGCTTACAATGTTGGGCCTTCACCTGCTGGCATGTCAAGCACTTTGCCACATACTTTGCCACATCCACTTTCATCCCGTTCCACCAATAATGTTGACATAAGTTCTGATACATCTTTGTACTTCTTGGGTGGATGCTAAAATTGCTCCTATGAGCCCTAATAAAATCCTTTCTCGAAGTTCTTCGTCCTTTGGCAAGCATAGACGTCCTCGGAATTTCAAGATTCCATCTTCTAACACTTGGAATTCTGGTTTCCTTTTTGTCGTGTCCATCTCCAGGATTTTCTGAATTTCTAGGTCCGTATGCTGCAAGGCTTTTATCCTTTCTTGGACCTCAGGTTCTATGCTCAGTGTGGCCATCAAACTGGATAACTAACAGACCTCTAATCTGAACTCAGAATCCCTCAAATTCTCGAATAGCGACCACCCTTTCACTAGTAGACAGGCAATGCTCAATTTCCGGCAGAGCGCATCTGCGACTTGATTTGCTTTCCCAAGATGATACAGCATGTCGCAATCATAATTCTTAAGCAGTTTCATCCATTGACGCCGCCTCATATTCAGTTCCTTCTAGGAAAACAGATACTTCAGGTTCTGGTGGTCAGTGTAAATCTGGAACTTTTCACCACACAGATAGTGTCTCTAGATTTTCAGAGCAAAGATGATTGCTGCTAATTCCAAATCGTGAGTTGGACAGTTCATCTCATGCGATCTCAATTGTCGGGACGCGTAGGCCACTACTCTTTCATGTTGCATTAGCACACAGCCTAGTCTCTTTAGCGAAGCATCGCTATATATCTCATAGCCTCCAAGTCCTGATGGAATCGTCAACATCGGTGCGGTTGTCAACCGATGCTTGAGCTCTTGGAAACTCCTTTCGCACTTATCCGTCCATTCGAACCTCGTTTCTTTCTTAGTCAATTTTGTCAGTAGAATGGCTATAGAAGAAAATTTCTCCACGAAACGTCTGTAATATCCCACCAATCCTAAGAAACTTCGGACTTCCATGACCGTGTAGGTGTAAGCCAATTCGTTACAGCTTCAATCTTCGCAGGATCCACAACAATCCCTTCTCTAGATACCACATGGCCAAGAAATGCCACTTTATTCAACCAAAACTCGCATTTGCTAAGCTTAGCGTAAAGCGAGTGCTCCCTCAGGGTCTGCAAAATAATCCTTAGGTGCTCTTCGTGTTCCTCGTTAGTCCTTGAGTAAATTAGGATATCGTCAATAAAGACTATGACGAATCTATCCAAGAATTCCTTAAACACCCGATGCATCAAGTTCATAAGTGCGGCTGGAGCATTGGTCAGTCCAAAAGACATCATAGTGAATTCGTAGTGACCATACCTTGTCCTAAAAGCGATCTTAGGTATATCTTCTCTCTTAATCCTTAACTGGTGATACCCGATTCTCAAGTCAATCTTAGAGAATACCGTAGCTCCTTTCAACTGATCAAATAGGTCATCAATTCTCGGCAGCACGTCCTTATTCTTCATTGTCACTTGGTTTAACTGTCTACAATCCATGCATAAACACAAGGATCCATCTTTTTTCCTTACAAACAACATCGGCACTCCCCACAGTGAAGCATTTGGTCGAATAAATCCTTTATCCAACAATTCTTGTATTTGCACCTTTAACTCCTTCAGTTCGGATAGGGACATCCTATAGGGTGCCTTCGAAATCGGCTCCGTTCCGGGAGCTAACTCAATCATGAATTCTATCTCTTGCTCTGGTGGCAATCCTAGCAACTCTTGGGGAAATATGTCAGGGAATTCACGCACTATCAGGATACTTTCTAGTTTAGGTTCCTCGGCAGTTGTGTCCATAACTGTGACTAAGTACGCTTGACATCCTTCAGTTATCAACTTCATCACTTCAAGGGACGAGACTAAAGGAATTAAGGTCCCTCCTCGACTTCCCACAAATTCAAAACTAGGGTGGCCTTCTGGATAGAAACGAATTATCCTACGATCACAATCTACTACTGCCCCCTAGTTACCCAACCAGTCAATTCCTATGATCACATCGAAATCATACATGGGCAACACAGCTAAATCAATACTCCCCTTACTACCACCAATTACAATTTTACAATTCTCACAACCCAACGAAACCAGCACATTATCTTTCAACGGTGTCGCAACATACATAATCACACTCAACGGTTCTAACTTTATATCAATCAAATCAGCAAACTGGACAGATACGAAACGAGTGTGTTGCGCCAGGATCAAACAAAACATATGTAGCTTGGTCACACAAATAAACCGTACTTGTGACCACGTCTGGAGTTTCTTCTGCCTCCCTGCGGGCTACTACATAACCTCTCTCCTGAGTTTGGGGTCGGTTCTGTTCAATTTGGGGAGTGGGAGTTGACTGTCCAGCTTGTGGTCGTTGCCCTTGAGGTCTATTCGCTGGAGCTTGGTTCGGGCACGTCCTCATTTGGTGGCCCATCTGACCACACTTGAAGAATGCTCCCATTCTTGCTGGGCAAGGTCCATTACCATGCCTTCTGCCGCAGAGGCGACAGCTCCAGTTCATGGGGTTCGGCGGCTTCACAATGTTTTTCCTCATGGGAGGGACGAAGTGCCTATTGCCAGCATCTGGTCTCTTGCCAATCTGGCGATTGTCCCTGAATGAATTAAACCACGATCCAAATGCAGCATTCATCTCCTTTAGATCCTTCTCAATCATTTGTCCCCGTTCATATATTTTCTTGTAGGTTTTCAGATTTAGGGCTATCATTTGGCTACGAAGCTCAGGTTTCAGTCCGTCCCGAAATCTCCGCGCCTTCTCCAAGGGATCCTCTATTGTTCGGGGTGCGTACCTTGATAATCTGGAGAACTCAGCTTCATACTGGTCCACGGTCAGCTGATTCTGACATAGTTGTAACAACTCAACTTGTTTTCTTTCCCGGGCTATCTCCGTGAAATACTTATCATTGAATGTCGTAGTAAAGACATTCCAAGTCAAGGTCGTTCCTTCTGGAAAGACTCTATTCTTGGTGGCAGCCCACCAATCATTTGCAGTCCCTTCCAATTGATACATCGCCAGCAGTACCTTTTCCTTATCTGTGCACTTCAGCACTCCAAAAGCCTTTTCCAGCTTCTTGATCCATCTCGATGCTAGTTCGGGATCTCCAGTCCCATTGAACTAGGTTGTCTTCAACTTGATGAATTGCTTGACCAGTTGGCTCATCTGCCTGGTCATAACAATTTCTTCTTGGGCATTCATTGCCTCATTGCCCTGGTCGTGATCGCTATTGTTTCCATTGCCCCCGTTATTGGCGTTGACGGCAACTGTTGCGGCTCCTACCGCTTGGGCTATGACGGCATCCTTATCCTGGGTCTACCTGTCGATGAGGTCGTCAATTCTTTCGAGCGTCCTCAGTACTCCATCCATTCTCGGGTCTTTCGCTACCGGTGGCCTCGAACTAGAGGCTCCGCTCTTGGGCCTTCCAAGTCTCCTAGACGGGTTACTCATTTTTATATGTTTCTGCTGAGCTTGGATCACCACAATTTCATCACGGAGTTAATAACTCATTCATCCAATCAAGTCCAGACCTACCAAACTATGCCTTAATAGAAACAGTCATATCACAACGACTTTTTACACAACAAATTTCACAGACACTTGAATAAACAGTTCATGGCTATCCCTCAATTCCGTCCACTTTAACGGTTCACCAAAATTTAGTCATGTTCATTTACTCAATAGACCAAAGTCTAGAAATGAATTCCAGAGCTAAACATGGAATTTCATCTTCGTATATCACCATAGTCCTGCCCAGACCAAATGCCAATCACATCCGCCAAGTCATATGCCATGCATCTCGTGCCTTATTCTAGTAAGTCTCCTAAGGTCTCGCTACCCGTCCTTGTCCCAACTTAATTCTGCTTATTACTCCAATTCTCAGTATAAAAGAGGGCCATTATCATCTCTAAAAGAAGCGGCATCGGGGTCACCATCAAAACATCGGACCAGAAACAGGAACTCCTAAGTCGAACTGCTGGAATCATCAATATCCTCGGTATCCTCACATGGCTCATACTCCGAGAGTGTCTCAAAGCAAACCTCCACGGTGTCCTCGAATGTCTTGTCAACTGACGGCTCCACCTGGTCGTCTTCGGTGGCCTCAATCACGATGACCTTGTCGGTGTCCTCGAAGGTCGGGGTACTCTCAGGTACGTTTCTTGAACCGATTACTGACCCCTCGGCCTCCACTAAATTCCAAGTAGGATGATGCCAGTTGGGAATTACCCCACAGGGCATCTCAGTGGGCTTCAGTTGCCCCGTAAAAACATCCATACCTTCCTAAACACAGGCCTCCTATCTATGAGGCTTCCAGCTATTACCACCCTTATCGACCCAAACCACCGTACATTTTCTAACATACACAGTTCCCTGTCCATTTGGGAATTCATCAAAATACACTGACATCTTTTTCGGGTCACCAAACCTGATTGGCCACATGATCATGGTCTAGGATTTGAAAATGGGATCCCACAACAGGGTGAGATTTACATCTCAGTAAGGTAGGTCCTAACCGTAGGTTAGGCTGACCGTGCACTCAAGCAATTGTAATCAAGGATATAATGCACAATGGCCACATGAGGCATTCAGCAGTCATTAAATAACATGTAAATAAAACAAGTGTCAAGCATGCAATCTTGGCACCATACACATCATCGGAATTAAACACACATAGCCAAGCCAGATTACACCTTACACCCTTCCATGCCTCCTTTGTCACGCCCCGCGCACCGGGCACGAGCACGCGACTCCCTATAAGGAAACCACATAATCTCTCGCGGTCCCAAGATCCACAAGTAAGACGAGAGACATAATATATATATATATATATATATATATATAGCATACGGAAGTGGTAATAAAAGAACTCCTCCGTACAAATATAAGTTAAGTGGGACCTGGATAGCATAAGTGCTGTCATACATAATAACCATAGTTCATACAGATAAGGAACTACTAAAATCCGCTAACAAACTAGGTAACGGGATAGTACACAAAAGAGTCCCTCACAAAATCCAAAAGAAACAGGGTCAGGTTGCCTCCAAAAGGCATCAAACCAATAAATTGGAGTCCTAAGATGAACTGCTGGAATCCTCAGTGTCCTCAGCATCCTCCGTCGGCTCATACTCGGAGAAAGTCTCTGGCGGAACCTCAATGGTATCCTCCATGGTCTCCTCATGGGACGGCTCCGCGAAATCCTCCTCGGTAGCCTCCAGGACAATGACCTCGTCCTCCTCCATAGTAAAATCCAGCGTCGGGGTCCTCTCCGGCCCGTTGCTAGAACCTACTACCGATCCATCGACCTGCTCCTAATCCCTACCAGGGTGGCACAAATTAGGGATCACTCCTTGTGGCACCACATGGGGCTTCAGCGGCCCAATCGACTCGTCCCCAACCTTCCTTAACCATGCCTCGTACTTATGAGGCTTCCAATCCGTACGACCCTCGTCGACTCACACGACTATACACTTTCTCACATATATAGTCCCTTGACCGTCAGGGAACTCATCAAAACACGCCGTCATCTCTTTGGGATCTCCAAAACGAATAGGCCACATGGTCAAGGCCTAGGATCTGTAAAAAAAGGTTCCCTAAAGAGGTGAGATACATATCTCAATAAAAGAGCCCTAACCTTAGGTTAGGCCAACTGTCCACTCAGGCAGTCATCTACCCAAACTTTCCAAACTCATAATCACGCATGCACATACAAATAACCTTCCAAGAATCAATCAAACTCGCACTCAATTCGCCCAATCGAGTCCAACCTTCCTATCCAAGGTTTAGAAACTCCTTACCTCAAGCTTAATTCAACAAAATCTCTACCCAAGCACTCCAAGTGTTCGGTCCAAATAGCCCAAGAACAACTCAACCGCGCAACCTAAGGAAATTCATCCAATCGTCAATTTTCCTTGCTCAATTCATCAATCCATGGAACATAAACCTTATTGACATATTCATCAACATCCTAGCATGTCTTAATGATGAATTTGAGACTCAATTCCAACACTAATAGCCTCCAACAGAATTGGTATGCATAGAACCGAACATGGCATTTTCAATTCTGTGCATATCTCAACCATTCAGCCCTTAAACTAACCTTAATGCTCAATTCATTCACTAATCTACTTGCTAACATATAGTTCTAAGGGTTGGGAAGCCTCACCGAAAATTTGAAGCTAAGGCGACGCTAGAAAGTCCTTGAACAGCGTCGGTTCCTTCGGGTCTTCAACCGATCAGTTCTGATCCTTCAAACACAAGACCCATTTTGAGTCAAAAATCTATCAAATTCCTCGAAACTTTTTACCACAGCTCAGTCTACAAGTTCCCTAGGTGTCCACAGAATTTGGTCGAAAATTTCAAAGGTTTCGGGATTCTATGAAGCCTAAATCGTGGCTTACCTCCAGCTGCGACGGTTTCCGTCGACTTCCGGGAGATTGGCCGTCTGGAGGTCCTCAGGTGGTCAAATGGCTTGCTTCCACTTGGAGAATGTCGGCAAGAGGATGAGGAAGGGGTTGGTGGCTGGCACGGGTTCATGCGGTGGTCAGAGCTGGCGGTCAGAGCGAGCGAACGGTCGGCCTGTGGCTGGTCGACGGTGTAGCTCTCGGTAGCAAGAGAAGAAGAAGAAGAAGAAGAAGAAGAAGAAGGTGATCGACATAATGAGGGGGTATTCGACCAAGGAGAGAAAGAGAGAGATGTTTATACTTCATTGGCTTGGTCAACTTGGTTGAATGGTAGGTTAAAAATGTTTACATCTACATCATTGTCTAATCCTTTGACACTTGTCCATGTGTCAATCAATATTCATCCAATGGCCCTCAATCCCTCAAATTTTTAGCAGCTATGGGGGTGTGTTAATGACCAAAATGCCCTCCTTTAATTATAAATACAAGAACAAGGCTTGAGGGGCAAAATGGTAATTTTACTCCCCGACGTTTGGAACGTCGTTTTTCTAATTTCAAATTTTTTCGATAAGGCAATCGCCGATCTAATTATAATGTTGAACTTTTTGATTCTCCATTTTCTAATTTCGAGACTCGTTTCTGAATCATTTTTCTATCAAACGTGGTTTCAGCCTATCTCAAACTGACGAATGGCTTTTGTAGACGTTACGCGTATTGACCCTGTGATTCATATCATAATTAGGGGTCGTCAATTCATGGCGACTTTGGTTGTCATGTAATTGTGAGGGTCTATCACTAGTTACGACGGTCTCGATCATCACTGTTCGATTTAGAAAAATTTTACAAATTATACATTGGTTTAGCGGCATCACCCGCGCTCCAATCGTATAACGCTAGCAATGCATTCCTGAATCGTTCTTAGATCGACTTTTTATGGCTCCAAATGTCCCCTCGACAATCCCTATGGTCAATGTGTCATTTCCTATTCGAATTCCCGTAAGTCCACGTACCTTATCTCGCGTTAGCGTTTCCCTTTTGGTCAATCGACTCAAGATTGATTAGATCTAAGTGAGATACGACTGAAATACATCGGTAGATACTTTCTCATTAATGAATCTTGACATGACAGGAAAAATTAGAATGTCACAATTACAGACGTTTTATAGGGAAGTTTTCATCCATAGCCATTCCGCTGATGAGATTGACTAAGAAAGAAATGAAGTTCGAATGGACGGATAAGTGTGAAAGGAGTTTCCAAGAGCTCAAACATCTGTTGACAACCGCACCGGTATTGACAATTCCATCAAGACCTGAAGGTTATGAGATATATAGGGATGCTTCGCTAAAGGGACTAGGTTGTGTGCTAATACAACATGGAAGAGTAGTTGCCTACGCGTCTCGACAACTGAGATCGCACGAGATGAACTATTCAACTCACGATTTGGAATTGGCAGCAATCATCTTTTCTCTGAAGATCTGGAGGCATTATTTGTGTGGTGAGAAGTTTCAAATATATACAGACCACCAAAGCCTGAAGTATCTATTTTCTCAGAAAGAGCTGAACATGAGGCAGCGTCGATGGATGGAGCTGCTTAAAGACTATGATTGCGACATATTATATCACCCTAGCAAGGCAAACAGAGTCGCGGATGCGCTCAGTCGAAAATCGAGCATTGCCTGGCTACTGGTAAAAGGGTGGTCGTTATTTGAGAACTTGAGGGATTTTGAGTTCAGATTGGAAATCTGTCAATTACCCAGTTTGGTAGCCATATTGAGAATAAAACCTGAGATCCAAGAAAGGATAAAAGTCTTACAGTCTACAGACCCGAAAATTTAGAAAATCCAGGAAATGGATGCTACGAAGAGGAAACCAGAGCTTCAAGTGTTAGAGGATGGAATCTTGAAATTTCGAGGGCGTTTATGCTTACCAAAGGACGAAGAGCTCAGGGAAAGGATTTTATCAAAGGTTCACGGGAGCAATTATAGTATCCACCCAGATAGCATGAAAATGTATCAGAACTTGTGCCAACATTATTGATGAAACGGGATGAAAGTGGATGTAGCGAAATATGTGGCGAAATGCTTGACATGCCAGTAGGTGAAGGCACAACACTGTAAGCCTGATGGATTACTACAGCCATTAGAGATTCATGAATGGAAATGGGAGACATAACGATGGATTTTGTGATGGGACTACTAAAGAGCCAGAACTGCCACGATTCTATTTGTGTAGTCGTGGATCGATTGACCAAGTATGCATACTTCATTCCTATGTGAAAGGACTTCGCGATGGATAAATACGTCGAATTGTATATGCGACAGATAGTGACACTACATGGAGTACCCGTGATGATCACATCGAACAGAGATCCCAAGTTCACAGCAAACTTCTAGAAGAGCCTTCAAGATGCCATGGGAACTTGACTACAATTTAGTACGGCATACCATCCACAAACGAACGGGCAATCGGAGAGGACAATTCAGACACTCGAGGACATGATACGAGCGTGCGTGATAGACTTCAAAGGTGGATGGGAGGATCTACTACATTTGGTAGAGTTCGCATATAATAACATCTATCAATAGAGCATTTGAATGGCACCGTTTGAAGCGCTTTACGAAAGAGCTTGTAGAACCCCGATTTGCTGGGACGAGGTTGGAGAAAGAAGTATGACGGGCCCAGAGTTGGTAGAGCAATCGGTGGAAGTGGTAAAGACGGCACAGAGTCGTCAGAAGAGTTATGCGGATAAACGGTGTAAACCTTTGGAGTTTCAAGTAGGCGATCATGTATTCCTTAAGGTGTCGCCGATGAGAGGATTATCTCTATTTGGAAGGAAAGGGAAACTGAGTCCCAGGTACGTAGGACCTTTTGAGATTTTGGAAAGGATTGGGACTTTAGCTTACAGGCTTGGCTTGCCGCCTAACTTGTCCCAAGTGCACAACGTCTTCCATGGGTCAATGCTATGGAAGTACGAATCAGACCCGACGTATGTACTGGATTACGAAGTTATAGAAGTGGATGACAGAGTATCCTACGTATAGAAGCCAGTCAGGATCGAAGATCGAAAGGAGCAGATTCTAAGGAATGAGACGATTTTATTGGTCAAAGTCATTTGGGAGCACCATGGAACCGAAGGCGCTACGTAGGAAAGCGAGGAAACGATGAGGCGTCAATACCCCTATCTGTTTGAGTAATTGGGTTTGTTATAAATTCGTGGACGAAATTTTTGTAGGGTAAGAATTGTGACATTCTAATTTTCATGTCATTTCGAGACTCATTAATGAGAATGTATCTAACAATGTATTTCAGTCATATCTCGCTCGGATCTGATCAATCTCGAGTTGACTGACCAAAGGGGAAAGGATAATGCGAGACAAGTTACGTGGACCTAGGGAACTCAAATAAAAAATGGCACTTAGACCATAAGGATTGTCGAGGAGATATTTAGAACCATAAAAGGACAATTTAAGAACGACTATGGAATGCATTGCCAGCATTATACGATTGGAGCGCGGGTGATGCCGCTTAACCAATGTATAATTTGCAAAATTGTCTTAAATCGAACAGTGAAGATCGAGATAATCGGAACTAGTGATAGACCCTCGCAATTACATGACAACCAAAGTCTACATGAATTGATGAGTCCTAAGTGTGACATAAATCACAGAGTCGATACGCGTAACGTTTGCAAAAGCTGCCTGTCAGTTCGGGATAGACTGAAATCACATTGGATAGAGAAAGGATTTAGAAACGAGTCTCGAAATTAGAAAATGGAGAATAGAGAATTCCAACATTATAATTGGATTGGCCGTGCCTTATCGAAGAAATTTAGAATTAGAAAAACGACGTTTTGGACGACGAGGGTAAAATTACCATTTTGCTTCTCAAGCCTTAGTCTTGTATTTATTGAACAAGGACATTTTGGTCATTGATACCCCACTATAGCTACCGAAAATTGGAGAAATTGGCAGCCATTGAATGACATGAGGACAAGTGTTAAAGGATTAGGCATTGACATTGATGGGAACTCTTTTAACATACCATTCAACCTTATTGACTCTCAAATTTGTATATACCTCACTCTCTCTTACTCCCTCAGCCGAAAGCCCCTCCATTCTACCATTTCCTTCTTCTTCTTCCTTCTTTTTCATTCGGTCGAGAAGCTCCCCAGTCGACCAGGTTCTACCGTCGATTTCACAACCGTGGACCGCCACTCCCGATGACTTCCAATAGCCGAGCCGACCACCAGCTCCTTCCTCATCCTATTGCCGACAACCTCCAAGTGGAATCAAGTTATTTGACCTACCGCGGAGCTCTAGCCAGCCATTCTCCCGAAAGTCGACGGAAACCGTCGCAGCTGGAGGTAAGCTACTGTTTAGACTCCGTAGGACCCCGAAACCTTTGAATCTTTCGGTCAAATTTTATGAAAATCTAGAGGACTTATAGACTGAGCTGTGGTAAAAAGTTTGGATGAATTTGATGGATTTTTGACCTCGAATAGGCCTCGTGTTTGAAGGAAAAAAAATTGACAAGTTGAGGACTTGGAGGAACCGGCGCCGTTTGAGGACTTTTCGGCATCGCCTTAATTTCAAATTTTTGGTGAGGCTTCCCAACTCCTAGAACTACATGTTAGCAAGTAGATTAGTGGAAAAATTGAGGATTTAAGTTAGATTAAGGGATGATTGGTTGAGATATGCACAAAATCAAAAATGCCCCGATTCGGTTCTGTGCATACCGAATCTGTGGGAGGCTGTTGGGAGTTGAATTGAGCTCCAAATTCATCATTGATATGTATGAGAATGCCAATCGATATGTCAATGAGGTGTATGTTTAGTGAATTGATGAATTGGCCGAGAAAATTGACAAATTGGATGAATTTCCATAGGTTGCGTGATTGACTTGTTCTTGGACCATTAGGACCGGACCATTGAAGTTCTTGGAAGAAGATTTGTGTTGGTTTTAGCCCAAGGTAAGAAGTTTCTAAACCTTGGCTAGGAGGATTGGACTCGATTGAGTGAATTGAGTGTGAATTAGATTGGTTCTTGGAAGTTTATGGTGTGATTATCTATCATGCGTCCTTGAGAGATATAGATGGCTTAAATGCTTGACAATGCTTGTGCCATGAATTGATTGTCACATTTGAGTGTTGAATTTAATTGTCTCGCATGCCATAGATGTATTGTTCGTTGCATGAGTTTGCACTTGATCATGAGTTTGAATTGAAAATAGCATTTGGCATGTCTAAGGAACTTGTGATACCTTGTGGCGTTGAAACGCAGGGTGGTGTAGATGGATACCCTGAGGCGCTGAGGGGCGGGGTTTGTGTTGAATGATACCTTGAGGCGTACAAGACGCAGGGTTGAAATGACCAATGTCCTGATGCGTTGAGATGTGGGATGGAATCTAAGATGTGTCTACACAGGCTTGGAATGAGATTGAAAACCTAATGCGTTTAGGCGGGTTTGTCAATGTGATGGTATGGAGCGTATTTACGCGGACCGAGCCTGAAGCATTCTAAACGCGGGCGTAAATCAAATGGAGGCATGGAAGGATGGAATGTGTAATCTGGCTTGATAATATGTGCTTGATGTCACTAATGTGACACAATGCCATGATTGCATGCTTGACACTTATTTGCATCCGTATGTTATTTAATGACTGTTGAATGCCTCATGTAATTGCATGTACGTTTTGTCCTCGATTGTATTCGCCTGAGTATACGGTCAACCTAACCTAAGGTTAGGACCTGTCTTACTGAAATGTAAATCTCACCCTGTAGCAGAATCATATTTTCAGATCCTAGGCCGTGAATATGTGGCCAATCAGATTTGGCGACCCAAAAGAAATGTCTGCTTATTTTGAGGAGTTCTCGGACGGACAGGGAACCGTATATGTTAAGAAGTGCACAGTAGTCTGGGTTGACGAGGGTGCAAAGGGCTGGAAGCCTCATAGGCTCGAAGCTTGGTTTAGGAAAGTAAGGAAAGTGACTACGGGACCACTGAAGTACCTCATGGGGTAATCCCTAGTCGGTGTCATCCCGCTCGGGATTCGGTGGAGGCCGAGGGGTCAGCAGCTGGCTCGAGGAATGTTCCTGAGAGGACCCCAACCTTAGAATACACCGACGAGGTCATCGAGATCGAGGTTATCTAAGGGTACGAGCTCATTGAGGATGCTGAGAAGACTGACGACTCCAGTAGCTCGACTTAGGGACTTCCGTTTTCTAGACTGATATATTTATGTGATGATCTCGATGCCCCATTTCTTTTGGAGATGATGATGACCCTCTTTTGTACTGACCCTGTCGCCCCTACCGACCAACTGTTTTAACTTGCCAGTTGTATGAACAAGATGGAAGGTTATATTATTTTATTAGCGTTCTCGTTACCTTGGTTCCTTTTTTTTTTTATCGTACGGAGGAGTATGTATATTGTCGCTTCCGCATGCTATTGATATAATGCATCTCTCGATATATGTGAATTCTGGGAAGTTCGAGAGAGTTGTTGCTTGCAGGGAGTTGCGTGCTCGTGCCCGAGGCGCGGGGCGTGACACTAGTTCTTGTGGAACCTATAAACTGACTCCCACCTGCTCCACTAATTTCCACCTTCTTTTGTTATACCCGAACAACCCTGTGAACGAACTCCTCGAGTTCGCGTCACGTGCCGGAGGCACGTACGTTTTGGCACGTCAGCGTAAAGTTCAATCCGGCGAATGCATCGGGGCTACTTTGAGCGCATGGGTGTGTTAATTCTTAGTCAGATTTTGGCCTCCAGTTTCTCTTTTTTCCCCCTACGTTCGCGAAGGAGAAGAACCAGATTTGGTTCTGGGAGTTGCCTTAAGTTGACCGGGTCAACCTGGTTCACTAGCGGTCAAGCAGACCCGGTTGATCCGATTTCATTTTTTTAGTTCAATTGGCTGTCTAGTCGACCTATTCTCATGAAATTAAGCTCGCAATTGAGCACTACAACATGGATATCATTTAGGAATGCCAATTTCGAGTCAAATTGTTCTACATTTATTCAAAAACCTCAAATCTCAAGTTTAACCCAAATATGACATCTGCTCAATTAAAGCCCTAAATGAAAAAATTGAATCAAATTAACCTCATTAGTGGATTTGGAGAGGTTAAAAAGATATGGGTCAATGTTCATTCATTCATGATAATCTCTAGATTAAAATTAATTTCATTTTTTCCAAATCCGGGGACTAAATTGCAATAAAAGTATGTAATTTTGCCCAATTCACGTAATTGGGCAATTTTGGTGAATAATTGGGATAAACTGCAATTCAGGACAATTGGATTGAATGTCAAAACTCTTAAAATGCCAAAAATTGAGAATTAAAAGACTCGAAACATATTTTTTGACAAATTTAACCTTGAGCATTACAAAGGCACACACAAAATTAAACTTAAATTTTGACTTTTGATGAGGTCACAATAACAAGAAAATAAAAATAAAAATGTAGGATATTTTTTCATATTTTTGTGACCTCGAATGCTATTTTTCTTGATTTTTTTCATGTATTTTCTATTTTCCAAAAATACCAAAAAATGTGAAAAATATGAAAATTATTTTTTGGTCAAAAATAGTTCTTTAGGTTTGGCCAGGATTACCAAAGTTGATTTTATAATTTTTAAATTTTTTATGATTTATAATTTTTTAAAATAAGACTGAAAAAGACTTGTCAAAAATTAGACGTCAACAAGCATTTGAGAAGAAATAATTCAAATTTTGTAGATTGACATATTTGGTAAAAGTGATACTTTTTGTGAATAAAGTGAAAGACATGAATCCATTTTTTCGTTGCAAGCATGATTCAACTTAGATCACTTGCATCATACATATCTCACATGCATCATTTATATGCATATTCTTCCTTGAAAGATGTTGACAAGTCAAGGCAAAAAATCCAAATGGAAGGAAAATGTCAAGACCCAATGAACGAAGGGTAAATTGTATCAACTCTAATGATCCATTTTATATGCCATTTATACATGAACTTTCTTTCCTTTAATAGGGAAATATCAAACACTTCAATGGCAACTGTGATAGAGAGTTGCCAAGTTGCCATATGAAAATAATCAATGACTTAGATGGTTAAGATAGATGACTAGAATCAACAAAGCAGATTCATATGGGCAAATCCCCCCTTTCCTGTCAGAAGACCAAGTTGGGGGCAAGATTCTCATGTGTCACCTAGAGCGCATACCGAAGCAAGTTATCAAGCCCAAAGACGACAAGTATCGAGACAAGCCCTACTGGGGCAAAGCAACCGAAAAAGATAATTTCCTTGATCATTGAAAATACAACACCTCAAAAGGAGTATCATGTTCCTTGGTGATTCAAATAAAGTCAAACATGGATGAATACTCATTTCTTCATGCACAGGTACAAAGACCTATTCAAAAGGGATTGAAAATCGTCAAAGGATATAAAAAGTACTAAGACATTTGGCCAAGATAGATATCGCCCAACTGAGGCATATGGATGGTTGATGTTACCAATACTTTCAAGAATGGATGAAGAGATTCGATAAATGTTGTCCACATCAGTATACAATATTGGAATGAGCTCGATCAAAAGAGAAATGTCGACAATTGACAAAAGAAGGGTAGTTGGGTGTCATATCCAATTTACCTCTTTTCCTCGCATTTGGTAATGCAAAATCATTTCTTTTTGTGGCAGAATATACCGATAGGACATCATCATGAGTCCAATGAGAGGAGAATATCAAAAGGAATGTCACAAGTGACAAGACGCCTGAAGAAAATAATTTTCTCAAATATCCGAAGGATGACACTTCGAAGGTGAAAAGTAAAGTGATGACTCAAATAAGAGATATCTCAAATTGGACAGTGGCTTGCATGAAAATGCAAAAAGGAATAGAGCCATTTAGTTAGGGTAAGCATTACCTAGCCATGACAACTCATGCCTAGCTGGGGCAAGTGAATCATTTGTGTGATCAGATGAAAAAGTGACATTTCATTCCCAACAAAGTCAAAGGACAAAATAGAAGATTTGTTCGCATCAGAGTCAAACCCCAAGATACAAACTTGAGTGAATGGTAACTTTGCGTCGTTCTAATTTAATCTTCGATGATCCTAGTCCTAATATGAATTTCCCCTTATTTCAACAGAAAATTATTGGCACTCAAAAGGACTCAAAAGTAAAGAACATGCCGACTCAAATTGAAGGTGAAATAATCTTTGGAGATAACAGTTTCGGAAGTCAAGCATTCAAGAAATGACTTGTGGTTATAAGATCGAGTGGAGGGTAAAAAAGTATCGCTTCCACACTGTATGCTTTAACGTACATTTTGATAAGAATTTCTTTTTTCTTAAATAAGGAACTCCGAAGAGTGGCATGGAACACGTTCAAAAGATGAATGGAGTCATCGAGCAGGTTTCGTTGCCCAATCAGACGGAGGGATCATTGCCACTGGTCAAAATGGCCGATTTCGGTGATCCACGCATTAGTATTCAGATTGGAATGCATGATCAATAGGACTTACTGTCGTGATAGCCAGGTACATGTCCTTTCTCTCTAAAGACTGAGAATATTAAGTAGTTTTAGAACACTTAACCATCTTGTATTGAATAAGTATAATGCAGATTTCCATTATCTACGCACTTCCATTGGAATGCATAATTGATGGTAAGTGGTATCGTTTCAATTTTTTAAAAAATTCGAGAACATACACTAATATATTCCTTTTATATTTTCAGGAATCCCTAGCCATGATAGGCATGTAAGTTTCCATTTTCCCAATCTTTTAGGGTTTAGAACTTTCGGAATCCTAGTTTCTAGAATTTTAAGACCGCTAGGAATCTAGCATGCATTCAATTCTTATGTCTAGAAAGATGCGGAATTCTCAGAGTCACGCCATTGGCATTCATGTTTCAACTTGAAGATTATTTGAACATGATTGAAACATGCATAGTGCATCCTAAATCCCCTTTAAGGGTAAATTTTGGATAAAACGAAATGAACTTTTCCAACAAGAGTTGTTTAAATTGTTCAAAATGATGTTTCCTCAAACGAGAGGCAAACCTGATCCAAACACGTCCTATATACACTAGAGAGATGAATAGAGTGGAAATGATAGTGAAAACTTGACCTATAGATGTAGAGGTTATTTGCAGTGAATACATGGATTGCGATGACAGATGCATTCGTTTTTCTATCATAAACATTGCAGGAAACCATTGACAACCCCTTTGAACGGCGGTTTCATTCTTTACCCCCATTAAGAACCACCCCTCATTGATGAGAATACTCCAATAGATGTTTAACTAAACTCTTTTAGTAATTTCAAATTGTTTGATTCAAAGCTTTCCCATAAGGAATTTTGATCACTTCCGTATGTTGCAAGGTGTTTTGAATAAACCTCCAACATCATAATGCATTTATTGAAACATTTTCATGACTTCGATATAAGTCAAAAAGTGCCATCAGTTCGACATGAGATATCACTTAAAGACCATCGATGTTCTCTTGGTGAAAAAGCTTTCAGATTGGGGCTTCTGCAGGATTCCTGGTAACCCCAAATCCCAGAAGAACACAACCTCTCTTAGATTCCTGGAAATCTTGGATCTCATAAGAACACAACCTCTCTTGGATTCCTGAAAATCCTAGATATATTTCTTGGTAAATAAAATTTGCAAGTTTAAGTTTCTGCAGAATTCCTGGTAAGAACACAAGCTCTCTTAGTAAGAAAGAGTTTACATTTTACGCTTTTGTAGGATCCCTGGTATCCCCACACCTCAGAATACTACTTATTTTGTGAAGAATAACTTTCAAATTTGAGCTTCTGTAGGATTTCTGGCAACTCCAGATCCTAGAAGGACATATTTCTTGGTAAAGAAAATTCGCAAGTTTAAGCTTCTGTAGGCTTTCTGATCTCAGAAGAATAAAATCTCTCTTGGTCTAAGCTCCTGTTGGATTCTTGATATCTCCTGATCCCAGAATGCTATCTTTCTTGATTTAAACTTTTGCAGGACTCAAGGTAATTTCAGATCCCAAAAGAGCACCGCATACCTTGATTTGAACTTCTGCAGGACTCATGGTAACCCCCAAATCCCAGAAAGTCGCCTTCTCTATAAAAAAGAGTTTATATGACTTAGCTTCTGATGGATTCCTGTAACCCTAGATCTCAAAATGCTATATTCTTAATTTAAATTTCTGTAAGACTCATGAAACCCCAAAATCCTATAAGGATGCCTTGCTCTGTGAAGAAGAGCTTTCAAGCTTGTTTTTCTATAGGAACCCTAGTAACTCTATATCTTAGAAAAATACTTTTTAGTGAAAAGTGTGCAGGTTTGAGCTTACTGCAAGACACCTAGAGCCCCCAGATCTCTAAATGGCACCTCACGTATCAAGAAGAGCTTTCAAGCTTATTTTTCTACAGGATCCATGGTAAACCCATATCTCAGAAAAATATCTTTTAATAAAAAATTTGCATATTTAAGCTTTTTGTAGTATACATGGAGTTCCCATATCCCAGAATGGCATCTTGTATGTCGAAAAATTAATTTCCAGATCTAGCTTTCTGTGAAATTTCAGGTAACCCTAAATCCCAAAAAAAATATCATTTAACTAAAGTTTTTACAGATTTGAGCTTTCTGCAAGATATCTAGAGTCCCCAGTTCCTAAAATGGCACTTCACACGTCAAAAAGATAATTTTCAGATCCTTTTTTCTTTGATATTTTAGGTAACCCCTAAATCTTAGAAAAATATTATTTAACAAAAACTTTAGCAGGTTTGAGCTTTCTGCAGGATAGATGAAGTCCTCTAAATCCAGAATGGCATCTCACATGTCCAAGAGACAACTTTCAGATTCAGCTTTCTATAAGATTCTAGATAACCCCTAAATCCCAGAATAGTCTCTTTGGTAAACCTAAGAGCTAGGTATACCTTATCTATATACCTATGATAAGTCTTCATTAGGCTAGACGAGCCATTCACTTAGGTGAAACCTCTTAGTAGGTCAGCCTTATTTATAGTAAGTCTTCATCAGGCAAGACAAACAATTCCCTTGGGTGAAACCTTTTTTATAAGTGAGCCTCCTTGATGAGTTCTCATAAGCAGAACAAGTCATTTCCTTGGTGAGCCTTATAGAAGGTGAACATTCGACAAACCCCAAAAGACTAGGTATGTCATCCTTAGGTTTTTGTCAAATAGGAAGCCTATTCATGGTTTGATCCACCAAATGAATCAAAATCTTCGACAGATCCCAAAAGATCGGGTGCGTCATCCTTACGTTCCTATCAGATAGGAAGCCTATTCATGGTCTAATCCATCATACATATCAAAATTTTTGGCAAACCCCAAAAAATCGGGTGCGTCATCCTTATATTCCTGCCACATGGGAAGCCTATTCATGGTATGATCTACCATATGGATTAAAATCTTTGACAAACCCAAAAGACCGGGTGCGTCATCCTCAGGTTCCTGCCAGATAGGAAGCATATTCATGGTTTGATCCACCAAAGGAATCAAAATCTTTGACAAACTCCAAAAGACTAGGCGGGTCATCCTTAGGTTCCTGCCAGATAGGAAGCATATTCATGATCTGATCCAACATACAGATCAAAATCTTCGACAAACCCTAAAAGACCGGGTGCATCATCCTTAGGTTCCTGCCAGATAGAAAACCTATTCATGGTTTGATCCACCATACGGTTCAAAATATTTGACAAACACTAAAAGATTGGGTGCATCATCTTTATATTCCCGCTAGATACGAATATCATTATGGTTTGGCATACCATACGAGTTAGAGCTTAGCCTTCCTAATACACTCAAGTGACGAGTCCCTAGATATCTACATGAACCAGCCAGACACTACGTATGCCACACGAGCATCAAGCAAGTGAGTAATAGGTAAGTCTTTCTACTCTTTCTCTCTCATCTCATCCAAAATAGAAAAAGTAGGGTATGCACCGGTAGGGTAAGAAAGATTGAATGTTAAGACTTCGTTTTTCTTTTCCCAAGTTGAGTCGATTTGGACTTAAGTGTCACCTGCCTTTAAGAGAAACCTCTCACGAGATTTCTCTCAAAGACGAACAACTATTGACACCTGATTTTGAATAAGTTTTTTTCAGTTTATTTTTGAAAAAATCATAAAAAAATCATAAAAGATTAAAAAATTATAAAATCAACTTTGGTGCCCTTGAACAAGCTTAGGGAACCATTTGTGGCAAAAAAAATTCATATTTTTTGCATTTTTAATTTTTTTGAAAAATAGAAGAAACATAAAAAAATAAGAAAAATAGCACTCGATGTCAAAAAATACGGAAGATAGTCAATATTTTTCTTTTAATTCTCTTTTTTTTTCACCACATAGAAAGTCTAAATAAAAGTTCGATTCTATGTGTTTCTTTGTTAAATATAGAGTTGAACTTGGTCAAAAAATTTCATTTGAGATTTTTAATTTGCAACTTTTGCATTTTTGGAATTCTGACTTTCAATTTGATTGTCATGCATTGCAATTGTGTTCAATTATTAATTGAAATTGCATGATTGCACAAATTGTGCAAAATTGCATACTTTTATTGTAATTTCGTCCCCGGATTTGAAACAAATGAAATTACTTCTAATTTAGGGATCATTATGCGAAGGTAAGACCTCTCCCTCATGTTGTTGCTCATTTTCTGAATCAATTGGTGGGGGTAATTTGGTCTGATTTGACCATTAGGGATTTCAATTTGACAATTTGGACAATTGGATCCTATATCGCATTTGGGGTTTTCATACATTTATTGGTGTTTTGGTCACAAAAATTACATTTTAGATGGACTTCGTATCATAGAATCTGATTTCATGATCAATTTTGTGATGTTTGCTCATTTGGAAGCCTAATTTGAAGAAAATACTGAACCGGGTCAACTGGGTTGGGTCAACCTTACCCAACCAACCCAGTTGACTAAAATAGAACATAATTGCTATGTTCTTCTGCTTCCTGTTCATGCACAGTAAACCCAAAGAGAAATCGAGGCAAAATTGGACCTCAGATAGGCTTACCCAAAGGACAACATTACTTTGATCACCTCTCCACACATCCCCGATGAGCTCCAACTGGCATAGTGGTGTGTCGCACATGCAGGTCCAGGTTGGGATGCTTGTAACAGATTCGAGCACCATAACAGAATAAGGGAGGAGGGAAATTAGTTGTACGTGGAGTTCCATAATAAACCAAAAAAAAAAAAAAAGAGCGAAAGAGAGAACAGAGAGGGGAGATCAAGAAGGGCCCGTCAACGCCGTGCCTTGCTGCGTCTCTGTCGTCACCAGTAAGCTCAGGCGATGATCTGTTCAGTTTCAGTTAACGTAGAGTTCTTGAGGAGATTGTCGTTGTTCGTGAGTGACTTCGACTAGTCAGTATACTGAAATCGTTTATCTCGAGTTCGAAGAGGCTCAAGGACATTTGTCGATCGTCATTGTGCATTGCCATCGCCACCAAGCAGGTCATTCACCCTTCCTCCAAAGATGCTCTATTTTTCATGCAATCTCTGCTTGGGTTCAACTGCATAGGTCGAGCCTCATTCTTGCTTTTTTTCCCTTCGATTCGAGTCTAGAATGACTTCTAAGCATAGCCTTGACCTTTTTTGTCCATGGAACATTGATTTCCCCCATAGCCAAACCCCTTCCGAGCCTCATTGACGTCACGAATGGAAAACTTCATCCGACGATCATCGAACTCCGTCAGTGACCAGATAAGTTTCCGGATCCCTCTATGATGATGTCTGATGAATTGGGTTGATTGAATCACGATAGAAATGGTTAGGGCGTTTGTATGTTAATTTCACCAGAAGTTGCAAGTTTGGCCGAAAGTTAGAGCTTGGTTTAGGCTAGTTCGAGCATTCTTTTTTTTGTCCAAGTTTGACATATGTTAGTGTGGTCAAGATGAGGAGTCGATACATGTAAAAGTAGCCGCGTTTTGGAGGTGTTTTCACGTAGGTTTTGGTGCTCGCCGGAAATTGCCGATATTGCCGGACTGCGGAGGTTCAGGTGAGGTGGTTCTGGCGGGTTTTCTAGTCTATGTTTGACATATATTAATGTAGGCTAGCTGAAGTTGCAATTGAGGTAAAAATCAGTGGGTTTGGCGGCCGTTTTGACGTTAGAAAGTGGATTCCGGTGAAGCGCTGGTGACCTTCATCGGCGCCGATCATCTTCAACCCTGGGAGTGTCGACCATGTTGACTTTCTATTGTTGATGTGGCGCACGCGGATTTGCGTTGAGGTGTCGACATCAACGACCCATGTGCTAGTAGTGTAAGAATTGATCCAACGGCTTAGAATTTTGAAAATAAAAATAATTTTTTAGAAGTAAAAAATTAGCCTAGATCGGACAATCGTAGATTAGCTACATCGTTCGATCCTGGCCTTAGATCCATCGAGAGATCAGAGGGTCGTAGAATAGCCACGCAGATAGCTTCTGACCCGTAGATTTAGCTCTTGATCGGAGTGTGGAGAGGTAGACACGTGACACAATCTGGACCCTAGGTTTAGTTTTAGCGGGATTTTGCATTTGGAGCCATGTGTACATCAGCTATAGCATTTCATGGTGTGGTGGATCAACGAATTCTTGGGCCAAGTTGGATTTGAACCAGCGTAAATTGTAAAAAATTTCTAGACGCTCCACAAATTCCCAAAAATTGAGGAATTATCACAAACAACTAGTCAATCCTATTTTGGGGGTTTCTTATCCGTTCTTCCGGAAATTGAAGATTATACCCTTTAGAGGTAGATCGTCCCTGCTTTGTATTTGAGATAGTTCGAAAATTATTAGATTAAGATAGGGCTAGTTAGGTGGCAAACCCTTCTATTATGGTTTTCAAATCTCGACTTTTCTCAAAATGACGATTTTACCCCTCAACGGATAAATCGTCTATCATATTCCAATGAGTCATGAAAATTGTCAGATGGGTCGAGTAAATGGCCAATCCTTCTGTTTGGGATTTTCACGTCTTATTCCTTTTTAGAAAAATGACGATTTTACCCCTCAAAGGGTTAATCGCCTTCTAAAATTTTAGAAATTTCTGAAAATTGTCAAAAAATAGGAAATGTATCAACTTGACGATCAATCCTATTTTCGATCCCTTTTAATTTCAAATTTCTTCTGAAATGACAATTTTGCCCTTTTTGGATAAATTGTCTCAAATTTCTTCAAAATTACGATTTTGAACCCTCATGGGTAAATCATGTCTAAATCACTTCTAAACCGTGATTGACACTTCTCTAGGGTAATATGGCCTTATTAGGGATGCTATGTTGTATTCATGTGATTTATCCGCATGTCTTTGATTCTTAATTTGCGAACCTCCTTTTTATTGATTGTGAGTATTATGATGGTCATTTCTATTTGCATGAACTCTTAGATTTAGGGTTCACACCCTACTCATCTGCGTGAAATCTTAGGGTTGGATAATTCAGTTAACTTAGGTACTTAAAGGCGTCAACTGTCACGCCATGCAACCCGGCCACGAGCACGTGACTCCCTGCAAGCACAAACTATCTCTCGAGGTCCTAGGATTCCAACATAGTTTGAGAGATGTATCATATAGAAAGCATGCGGAAGCGACGATATAAAAACTCCTCCGTACAATTATGAAATGGGACTTGGGTAGCGAGAATACCAATAATACATAATATCCGAATATCCATACAAGGCACGATAAACTAACTATGCTGGTTAGTAGGGTGGCATGGCCAGTACAAAAGGCAGTCCTCAGTGTCGCAAAAGAAGTAGATATCGAGAGCACCATCAAAATATCAGACTAGTAAAAGCAGAGACTCCTAGGTCGGAGTCATCAGTCTCCTCTTCAGCATCTTCAGTGGGCCCGTACTCTGAGAAGGTCCCCGAACAAACCTCTATGGTGTCCTCCATCGTCTCATCAGCTGATGGCTCCACCAGATCGTCCTCGGTAGCCTCGATCACAATAACCTCCTTAGTGTCCTCCAGGGTCAGGGTCCTCTCAAGACCAATCCTCAAGCCAGCGACTGACCCCTCGGCCTCCATTGAATCCTGAATGAGATGTCACCAACTGGGTATCCATGGGGTACCTCAGTGGGCTTTAGTGGCCTTGTGGAAACGTCTCATACCTTCCTGAACCATGTTTCGTACCTGTGAGGCTTCCAACTATTACCAACCTCATCTACCCGAACGACTGTACACTTCCTAACATAAATGGTCCCCTGTTCATTAGGGAACTCCTCAAAATAAACAGACATCTCCTTCAGATCACCGAACCTGACAGGTCACATCCTCAATGCCTAGGATCTCCAGGCATCTTATCACGTCATTTAGTCCAAGCATGCATAAACAAGCCCTGTTACGCCTTTTTTTCCTACCTTCTCACTTTCATGCCAGCGTTTAAAACTCCTCAGCCTCGGTTCGCGTAAACACATCAGACCTTCTCATTGACAAACCTGCGTAAACGCATTACTTTTTCAATGTCACCCCAGGTATGTGTCGACATATCACAGCTCCATTTCTCGTTTCACTGCATCAAGACTATGGCCTTCACAACCCCTCGTCTCATACGCCTTAAGGTGCCATTCAATTCAAACCCCGTGCCTCAGCGCCTCAAGGCAGTCATTCATACGACCCCGCATCTCATACGGCTCAGGGTGTCACAACTTCTTAGATAAACCATAAGTTCATTTTATTGCATAACACACACAATCAAGTGCAACTCATGCACGAACAACACACTTATGGCATGTGAGGCAATCAAGTTCAACACTCAAATACGACAATCAACTCAAGGCACAAGCATGGCCAAGCATTTGAGTCATATATATCCTTCTAGGACGTACAATGAACAAGCGCTTTATAATCTTCCAAGAATCAATCAAACTCGCACTCAACTCGCCTAATTAAGTCCAATCCTCCTATCAAAGGTTTAGAATCCCCTTACCTTGTGCTATAGCCAACAAAATTCCTTCCCAAGCATTCCAATGATTCGGTCCTAAGGGTCCAAGGATGATTCACCCGTGCAACCTAAGGAAATTTCATCCAATCATTAGTTTCCTCGCTCAAATCATCACCCCACTAAACATGCACCTCATGGACCTATCAATTAACATCCTCACACTTTTTAACGATGAATTTGGAGCTTAATTACAACCACCAACAGCTCCCACAGAATCGGTATGCACAGAACCGAAACAGGGCAATTTCGGTTCTCTGTATATCATAAATAAACAACCCTTAAACTATTTTAAATCCTCAATTTTATAACTAATCTACTTCCTAACATGTATTTTTAAGGGTTGGGGAGCCTCACCGAAAATTTAGAGCCAAGGCGACGCCGGAAAGTCCTTGAACGGCACCGGTTCCTCGGGTCTGCTACGAGTCAATTCTGGCCCTTCAAACACAAGACCCATTTAGGGTCAAAACTCCATCAAATTCACCCAAAATTTTTACCACAGCTCATTCTATGTGTCCCCTAGATGTCTACAAAATTTGGTTGAAAAAATCCAAGATTTCGGGGTCTTATGAGGACTAAATCGTGGCTTACCTCTGGTTGCGACGATTTCCGTCGACTTTCGGGAGATTGGCCGGCCGGAGCTCCTTGGGTAGTCAAATGACTTGCTTCCACTTCGAGAATATTGGCAAGAGGATGAAGAAGCAGTAGGTGGTTGGCTCGGCGACTGGAAGTCGCCAGAAGTGGCGATCGGAGAGAGTGAACGGGCGGCTTGTGGCTGGTCGAGCGGTGGCTTCACGGCACTAAGGAAGAAGAAGAAGAAGAAGAAATCGGCAAGGGGGAGGGTGTTCGGCCAAGTGAGTGAGAGAATGAGGGTTTATACTTCTATTTCATGAGTCAACTTGAGTTGAATGGTAGGTTAAAAGTGAATATATCAACTCAAGGCTTCATCCATTGACACTTGTCCAAGGGGTCAATCAAAGTGCATCCAACGGCTGGTAATTCCCCTCATTTTCGGCAACTATGGGGGTGTGATTAAAGACCAAAATGCCCTCATCCAATGTCACGCCCGCGCCCCAGGCACGGGCGCGTAACTCCCTACAAGCATCCAAAATATCTCTTGTGGTCCCAAGATTCACAATTAAGACGAGAGATGTAATATATATATATGTGTGTGTGTACAAAGCATGTGGAAGCGACAATGAAATAACTCCTCCGTACAAAATATAAGTTAAGTGAGACCTGGATAGCATAAAACTATTGTACATAATAATCGACTGCTCATACTTAAAGCCCATTGTTCGTACGAATACATAAGTATTGAATTCGATAAGCAAGGGGGTGACGGGGTGAGCCTATAAAATGGACCATCAACCAAATCCAGAATAACCATGGTCAGGGTCGCCACAAAAGATCAAGCCACAAACTAGAATCTCCTAGGAAGAGCTGCTGGAGTCATCGGTGTCCTCGACATCCACCGTCGGCTCATACTCTGAGAACGTCTCGAAGGAAACCTCAATGGTATCCTCCATGGTCTCCTCATGCGATGGCTGAACGAGATCCTCCTCGGTCGCCTCCAGCACAACAACCTCATCCTTGGTAAACTTCAAAGTCAGGGTCATCTCCGGTCCATTCCTAGAACTGGCTACCGATCCCTCTGCCTGATCCTGGTCCCTATCGGGGTGGCACAATCAGGGATCACTCATTGGGACACCTCATGGGGATTCAGCGGCCCAGTCAACACATCCCCAACTTTCCTAAACCAAGCCTCATACCGATGAGGCTTCCAGTCTATACTACCATCATCAACCCACACCACTGTACACTTCCTCACGTATATGGTCCCCTGATCGTCAGGGAACTCATCAAAATACGTGGTCATCTCCTTAGGGTCTCCAAAGCGAATAGTCCACATAGTCAAGACCTAGGATCTGTAAAAATAAGGGTCCCCAAAGGGGTGAGATACACATCTCAGTAAAAGAGTCCTAATCCTAAGTCAGGCCGACCGTCCACTAAGGCAGTCATCTGCCCCAAAATTCCAAACTCATAATCACATAGGCACATACAAATAAAGATGACGACACACAGATGACAGGCATGCAGCTATGACGTCATATCACACTCAGATGATCATGCACACCTCGTCCTTCTACTTCACCACAACCATCTCTTCCTGCCTGCCTCATTCTCATGACCGTGATTAGATCGCATCAAGCTCAGTCCGCGTAAACGCATCAGACAGTCATTGACAACCCGCGTAAACGCATCAGTTTCAATGATTCTCCAGGCCAATATCGGCATCTCATATCTTCGTCCCACGATTAGATCGCATCAGGACCGTAGCCATCTCAACCGCGTGATTAGTTTGCATCAGGGAGCCAAACAACCTCTACCCCACGCCTCAGCGCCTCAAGGCATCAACCACATCACCCAACGTCTCGTACGCATCAGGGTCTCACCTTGCCTCTGCCATGCCACAATCACAACTCATGCATACAAGATCAAGTGCAACTCATGCATTAACAATGCATCCATGGCATGCAAGGCGATTCAAATGCACAAACAGATGTGGCAATTTACTCAGGGCACAAGCATAATCAAACAAATGAATCATCTAAACTCTTCGAGCATACATGGGTATCAATCATCTTGAAATCCCTCACAAATCAATCAAATTATCACTCGACTCACCCAATCAAGTCTAATCTTCCTATCCTAAGTTTAGGATCCTCTTACCTTGAATTTGATATCACAATTTTCTCTTCTCGAGCCCCCACAATTTTCGGCTTTAAGGGTCCAAGGCCGAACTCACCGCGCAACCTAGGGATTTCAACCAATTCGTCAATTTTCTTTATCCAAATCCTCAATCCATGAACCACAAACCTCTATAACATAGTCCCTATCATTCTAGCATGTCTAAATCACCAGTTTGAGACTCAAAATCATCAGCCCTCAACCCCAACAGATTCGGTCTTGCATAGAACCGAACCGGTCCTTTTCGATTCCCTGCAAATCGAGCATAGTCGGTCCTAAATCTCTGCCAAATCTATCATTTACTCTCTAACCTACCTCTTAACATGTCTATCTAAGGGTCTATGGATCTCACCGTGGGTTTGAAGTCGAGTGGTCGCCGGAATAGAGTCGGAAGTTGCCGAATCTTCAAGGTCAGTAACCGGCAGTTTTCTGTCCAAGGTTTACAAGACTCATTCGAGGTCAAAACTTCATCAAATCATTCTCAACTTTTTACCATAGATTGATATATATGTCTCGTAGACCTCCACAAGATTTAACCTCAAAATTCCAATATTTCGGCCTCCTAAGAGGTCAGAAACATCACCTACCTCAGATTGGGTCAGTTTTCGTCGACTCCTGGGAAAACGCTTGGCCGGAGCTCCTCGGTGGTCCAAACGGCTTGCTTCTAGTTTGAGGAGGTCAGCAGGACGTTGAGCTAAGAGGGTATGGTCAGCACGCCGGCAAGTAGTAGCCAGAAGGTGGCGTCGATGGCGGCGAACGGGAGCCCTAGAAACTGTCGCCGGCGAGCAGTGAAGAAAGAAGGAAGAAGAAGAGGTTTCGGTGAGTTGAGGGAGTTATGGCTAGCCAAAGTGAGGTGAGAGAGAGAGTGAGAGGTGTATATACATGGCTCAAGGCAAAGGGAAGAATGGTAGGTGGTGTATAGTGGATTTGACCACTCTTTAGTCCATCTATTGACACATGTCCAAGTGTCATTCCAACTTGATCCAATGGCCAATATTTCTTCAGATTTTTGGTGGCCTTGGGTGGTTTAAAAGACCAAAATGCCCTTCCTTCATTGCATGGGCAAGGCTTAAGTTTGAGGGACAAAATGGTAATTTTACCCTCGACGTCCGGAACGTCATTTTTCTCGTTCTGATATTCTTCCATAGCGTGATGGCCAATCCTAATATAACGTAGGAATTCTTGATCCTCCATTTTCAATTTTCAAGACTCGTTTTTGATGGTTTTCTCTATCAGACGTAGTTCCAGCCTATCCAGAACCGACGGGCGGCTTTTGCAGACATTATGCGTATCAACCCCGTGATTCATATCACGTTTAGGGCTCGTCAATTCGTGACGACTTTGGTTATCATGTAATTATGAGGGTCTATCACTAGTCCTTATGGTCTCGATCATCACTGTCCGATTTAGGAAAATTTCACAAATCATACGTTGGTTAAGCGGCATCATCCACGCTCCAGTCGTATGACACTCGCAAGGCATTCCTTAATCGTTCTTAGATCGGCCTTTTTGTGGTTCTAAATATCCCCTCGACAATCCTTATGGTCAAAGCGTCATTTCTTATTCGAGTTTCCTAGATCCACGTACCTTGTCTCGTGTTAGCCTTTCCCTTTTGGTCAGGCTACTCGAATTAATCAGATTCGAGCGAGATACGACTGAAATACGTTTCCAAATTTACTTCTCATTAATGAGTTTGAAATCGTCTAGAAATCAGAATGTCACATCCAATTATATAGGCAAGGTTAAGGCTTGAGGGACACAATGGTAATTTTACCCCCGACGTCCGAAACGTCGGTTTTATGATTCCAAATTTCTTTGATAAGGCGACGGCCAATCCAATTTATAATGTTGGAATTCTTGATTCTCTATTTTCTAATTTCGAGACTCCATTCTGAATCATTTCTCTATCCAATGCGATTCCAGCCTATCCCGGACTGACGGACGGCTTTTGTAGACGTTACGCGTATCAACCCTGTGATTCATATCACAATTCGGGCTCGTCAATTCATGGTGACTTTGGTTGTCATGTAATTGTGAGGTTCTATTACCAACTCCGGCGGTCTTGATCGTCACTATTCGATTTAGGAAAATTTTACAAATTATACATTGGTTAAGCGGCATCACCCGTGCTTCCATCGTATAATACTAGCAATGCATCCCTTAATTGTTCTTAGATCGGTCTTATATGGATCTAAATGTCCCCTCTACAATCCTTATAATCAAAGCGTCATTTCCTATTCGAGTTTCCTAGGTCCACGTACCTTGTCTCGCATTAGCCCCTCCCTTTTTGTCAGTCAACTCGAGATTGATCAGATCCGAGCGAGATACGACTGAAAGACATCATCAGATACATTTCTCATTAATGAGTCCGAAATTGAGAGGAAAAATCAGAATGTCACAATTCTTCTCCCCTTACAAAAATTTCGTCCCCGAAATTTACATCAAACTTAGCTACTCAAACAAATGGGGGTGTCGACGCCTCATCGTTTCCTCCATTTCCCACGTAGCGCCTTCGGTTCCATGGTGCTCCCACACAACTTTGATCAATAAAATCGTCTTATTCCTCATAATTTGTTCCTTTCGGTCCTCGATCCTAATTGGCTTCTCCACGTAGGATATCCGATCATCCATTTCGATAACTTCGTAGTCCAGTACAAGTGTTGGGTCTGGTTCGTACTTCCGCAGCATTGACACGTGGAAGATGTTGTGTACTTAGGATAGATTGGGCGGTAAGGCAAGCCTGTAGGCCAAGGTCTCAATCCGCTCTAGAATTTCAAATGGACCTACGTACCTTGGGCTTAGTTTTCCTTTTCTTCCAAATCGCAATAACCCCTCATCGGTGACACCTTGAGAAAAACATGGTCTCCCACTTGAAATTCCAAAGGCTTACGCCGTTTGTCCGCGTAACTTTTCTGACGACTCTGTACCGTCTTCAGTCTATCCCAAATTACCTTCACCGCTTTCATCGATTGCTCTACCAACTTTAGGCCTGTGATACTCCTTTCTCCAACCTCATCCCATCAAGTCGAGATTCTACAAGCTTATTCATAGAGCACTTCAAACGGTGCCATCCGAATGCTCTGCTGGTAGCTGTTATTATAAGCGAATTCTGCCAAATGCAGTTGATCTTCCCATCCAACTTTGAAGTCTATTACGCATGCTCACAACATATCCTCGAGCATCTGAATCGTCCTCTCCGATTGTCCATTCGTTTATGGATGGTACGCCGTGCTAAATTGCAGGCGAGTCCCCATGGCATCTTGAAGACTTTTCCAGAAGTTCGCTGTGAACTTGGGATCTCTGTCCGAGGTAATTGTCACAGGTACTCCATGCAGCTTCACTATTTGTCTCATATATAACTCGGCATATCTGTCCATTTCGAAATTCTTTCGCATAGGGATAAAGTGCGTGGACTTGGCCAACTTGTCCACAACTACCCAAATGGAATCGTGGCCTCTTTGACTCCTTGGGAGTCCCATTACAAAATCCATTGTTACGTGCTCCCATTTCCATTCAGGAATTTCTAGTGGCTGTAATAATCCTCCAAGCTTACAGTGTTGGGCCTTCACCTACTGGCACGTCAAGCACTTTGCCACATACTTCGCCACATTCACTTTCATCCCGTTTCACCAATAATGTTGACACAAGTTCTTATACATCTTCGTGCTTCCTGGATGGATACTATAATTATTCTTATGAGCCTATGATAAAATCATTTCCCTGAGTTCTTCGTCCTTTGTTACGCATAGACACCCTCGAAATTTCAAGATTCCATCCTTTAACACTTGGAATTTCGGTTTCCTCTTTGTCATGTCCATTCCTAGGATTTCTGGATTTCTGGGTCCGTACGCTATAATGCTTTTATCCTTTCCTGGACCTTAGGTTCTACCCTCAGTGTAGCCATCAAACTAGATAGTTGGCAAACTTCTAGTCTGAACTCAGAATCTCTCAAATCTTCGATCATCGACAATCCTTTTACTAGCAAACAGACGATGCTCGATTTTTGGCTGAGTGCATCTGTGACTCTGTTCGCTTTCCCAAGATGACATAGTATGTTGCAATCATAATCCTTAAGCAGCTCCATCCATCGACGCTGCCTTATATTCAGTTCCTTCTAGGAAAATAGATACTTCAAGCTCTGGTGGTCTGTATAAATTTGGAACTTCTCGCAACATAGATAATGTCTCCAGATCTTCAAAGAAAAAATGATTGCTGCCAATTCCAAGTCGTGGGTCGGGTAATTCATCTTGTGCGATCTCAGCTGTCGGGACGCGTAGGCAACCACTCTTCCATGCCGCATTAACACATAGCTTAGTCCCCTCAGTGAGGCATCGCTATATATCTCATAGCCCCCAAGTCCTGATAGAATCGTCAACACCGGTGCGGTTGTCAATCGATGCTTGAGCTCTTGGAAACTCCTTTCACACTTATTCGTCCACTCGAACTTCGTTTCTTTCTTGGTCAATCTCGTCAATGGAATGGCTATAGACTAAAACTTCTCTACGAAACGTTTGTAATATCCCGCCAATTCTAAGAAACGTTGGACTTCCGTGGCCGTAGTAGGCCTAGGCCAATATGTTACAGCTTCAATATTCGCAGGATCCATCGCAATCCCTTCTCCAGACATGACATGGCGAACAAATGCCATTTTATTCAACCAGAATTCGTATTTGCTAAACTTAGCATAGAGCGAGTGCTCCCTCAAGGTCTGCAAAACAATCCTCAAGTGTTCTTCGTGTTCCTCGTTACTCCTTAAGTAAATTAGGATATCATCAATAAAGACTATGATGAATCCATCCAAGAATTCTTTGAACACCCGATGCATCAAGTCCATAAATGTGGCTGGAGCATTGGTCAATCTAAAAGGCATCACAGTGAATTCATAGTGACCATACCTTGTTCTAAAAGCGGTCTTAGGTATGTCTTCCTTCTTAATTCTCAACTGAAGATACCCGATTCTTAGGTCAATCTTAGAGAATACCGCAGCTCCTTGCAATTGATCCAATAAATCATCGATTCTCGACAATGAATATTTATTATTCACTGTCACCTGGTTCAACTGTCTATAGTCGATGCATAGACACAAGGACCCATCCTTTTTCCTTACAAATAACATCGGCGATCCCCACGGTGAAGCATTCGGTTGGATAAATCCTTTATCCAATAGTTCTTGCATCTGCACCTTTAACTCTTTCAGTTTTGATAAGGACATCCTATAGGGTGCCTTCAAGATCGGCTCTGTTCTGGGAGGTAACTCAATCATGAATTCCATTTCCCGCTCCGGTGGCAACCCTGGTAACTCTTGGGAAAATATGTCGAGAAACTCACACACTATCGGGATACTCTCTAATTTGAGTTCCACGGCAGTCTTATCCATAACATCAGCTAAATACGCCTGACATCCTTCAGACATCAACATTGTCACTTCAAGAGATGAGACCAAAGGAATCGAGGTTCCTCCTCGACTTCCCACAAATTCAAAGCTAGGGCGGCCTTCTGGATAGAAGCGAATTATCCTACTACCGCAATCTACTACTACCTCCTGTTTACCCAATTAGTTCATTCCTATTATCACATCGAAGTCATACATAGGCAATACAGCTAGATCAATGCTCTCCTTACTACCTCCAATCATAATTTTACAATCAGCACAGCCCAATGAAGCTAATATATTATCTTTCAACGGAGTGTCAACATGTAGAATCACACTCAATGGTTTTAACTTCATATCGACCAAATCAGCAAACCGAGCAGACACAAATAAGTGTGCTGCGCTAGGATCAAACAAAGTATATGCAGCTTGGTCACACAAATAAACCGTACCTATGACCACGCCTGATGTTTCTTCTACCTCCCTGCGGGCTACTGCATAAACTCTCCCCTGAGTTGGGGGTCGATTCTGATCGATTTGAGGAGTGGTAGTCGACAGTCCAGCCTGTGGTCGCTGCCCTTGAGGTTGATTCGCTGGAGCTTGGTTCGGGCAAGTCCTCATCTGGTGGCCCATCTAACCACACTTAAAGCATGCTCCAATTCTTGCTGGACATGGTCCATTACCATGCCTTCTGCCACAGAGGCGACAGTTCCAATTCATGGGGTTCGGCGGCTTTACAATATTCTTCCTTATCGGAGGGACAAAATGCCTATTGCCAGTTACCGGTCTCTTACTCATCTGACAATTGTCTCGGAATGAATTAAATCGCGATCTAGATGCAGAATTTCTCTCCTTCAGATCCCTCTCAATCATTTACCCCCGTTCATAGATTTCCTTGTAGGTTCTAAGATTCAGGGCTATCAACTGGCTGCGAAGCTCAGGTCTCAGTCCATCTCGAAATCTTCGTGCCTTCTCCAAGAGATCCTCTATTGATCGGGGTGCATATCTTGACAGCCTAGAGAACTCAGCCTCATACTGGTCTACGGTCAGCTGATTCTGACGCAGCTGTAAGAATTTCACTTGCTTCCTTTCCCAGGCTATCTCCGAGAAATACTTGTCATTGAATGCCGTAGTAAAGGCATTCCACGTCATGGCCGTTCCTTTCGGAAAAACTCCATTCTTGGTGGCAGCCCACCAGTCATTTGTGATACTTTCTAGTTGATACAACGCCAGCAGCACCTTTTCCTCATCTGTGCACCTTAGCACTCCAAAAGCCTTTTCCAACTTCTTGATCCATCTCAGTGCTAGTTCAAGATCTCCAGCTCTGTCAAACTGGGTCGGCTTCAACTTGATGAATTGCTCGACCAGTTGGTGCATCTATCTGGCCACAACGATTTCTTCCTAGGCATTCACTACCTCATTGCCCTGGTTGTGGTCGCCATTGTTTTCGTTGTTGTCGTTGTTGGTGTTTACGACAGCTATTACAGCTCCTACCACTTGGGCTGTGGCAGCATCCCTATCTTGGGTCTGCCTGTCGATGAGGTCGCCAATCCTTTCGAGCGCCCTCAGTACTCCGTCCATCCTTGGGTCTTCTGCTACAGGTGGCCTCGAACTAGAGGCTTCCGTTCCGGAGTCTTCCAGGCCTCCTAGACGGATTACTCATTCTTATGCGCTTCTACTGAGCCTGGTCCACCACAATTTCATCAAGGAGTTAGTAACTCATTCATTCAACCAAGTCCAGAGCTACCAACTATGCCTTAATAGAAACAGTTATAATACAACAGCCTTCCACACAACAATTTCCACAGACACCATAACAAGCCGTTCATGGCTGTTCCTCAATGCCGTTCCTCTAACGGTTCACTAAAATATGCCATACTCATTCACTTAACAGGCCGATTCCAGAAATGACTTTCAATGCTAACCATGGAACTCAATCCTCATGCATTACTACAATCCTGCCAAGGCCAAATACCAATCACCTGTGCCAAGTTATATGCCATAAAGCCCGTGTCTTACCCTAAACATTTTCCTAAGGTCTCGCTACCTGTCCTTGTCCCGACTTAATCCTCCTTATTACTCCAATCCTCACTCAATTTTTGATCGAGCTGACCTTCATTTGATACCAAGCGAAGCAGGGATGTCATGCCCCGCGCCCCAGGCACGAGCACGCGACTCCCTGCGAGCACAAATTATCTCTTGAGGTCCCAGGATTCCAACATAGTTCGAGAGATGTATCATATAGAAAGCATGCAGAAGCGATGATATAAAAACTCCTCCGTACAATTATGAAATGGGACCTGGGTAGCGAGAATATCAATAATACATAATATCCGAATATCCATACAAGGCACGATAAACTAACTATGCTGGTTAGTAGGGTGGCATGGCCAGTATAAAAGGCAGTCCTTAGTGTCGCAAAAGAAGTAGATATCGAGAGCACCATCAAAATGTCAGACTAGTAAAAGCAGAGACTCCTTGGTCAAGCTACTGGAGTCATCAGTCTCCTCCTCAGCCTCCTCAGTGGGCTCGTACTCCAATAAGGTCTCCGATCAAACCTCCACGGCATCCTCCATCGTCTCGTCAGCTAATGGATCCACTAGATCATCCTTGGTAGCCTCGATCACGATAACCTTCTCGGTGTCCTCCAAGGTCAGGGGCCTCTCAAGACCAATCCTTGAGCTAGCGACTGACCCCTCGGTCTCCACTAAATCCTGAGCGGGATGGCACTAGCTGAATATTACCCCACGGGGTACCTTAGTGGGCTTTAGTGGCCCTGTGGAAACGTCTCCTACCTTCCTGAACCATGCCTAGTACCTGTGAGGCTTCCAGCTGCTACCACCCTCATCTACCCAAACGACTGTACACTTCCTAACTTAAATGGTCTCCTGTCCGTCAGGGAACTCCTCAAAATAAACAGACATCTCTTTCGGATCACCGAACCTGATTGGTCACATCCTCAAGGCCTTGGATCTGACAAGAAAATGGGGTCCCACAATAGGACGAGATATACATCTCAGTAAGGTGGGTCCTAACCCTAGGTTAGGCTGACCGTCCACTCAGGCAATTACAATCACAAGCAATTCATACAAAATCACAAGCATGCACTCCAGGCATCTTATCACGTCATTTAGTCCAAGCATGCATAAACAAGCCATGTTACGCCTTCCACCCTTTCCTGTCTTCTCACTTTCATGCCCGTGTTTAGAACGCCTCAGCCTCAATCCGCGTAAAAGCATCAGACCGTCTCATTGACAAACCCGCGTAAACGCATCAGGTTTTCAATGTCACTCCAGGCCTGTGTCGACACATCACAACTCCGTCCCACGTTTCAATGCATCGGGACTATGGCCTTCACAACCTCACGTCTCATACGCCTCAAGGTGTCATTCAATTCAAACCCCGTGCCTCAGCGCCTCAAGGCATTCATTTGTACGACCTCGCGTCTCATACGCCTCAGGGTGTCACAACTTCTCAAATAAGCCATAAGTTCATTTTATTGCATAACACTCACAATCAAGTGCAACTGATACACGAACAACACACTTATGGCATGCGAAGCAATCAAGTTCAACACTCAAATGCGACAATCAACTCAAGGCACAAGCATGGCCAAGCATTTGAGTCATCCATATCCTTCTAGGATGTACAATGAATAAGCGTTTTATAATCTTCCGAGAATCAATCAAACTCGCACTTAACTCGCCCAATTGAGTCTAATCCTCCTATCAAAGGTTTAGAATCCCCTTACCTTGTGCTATAGCCAACAAAATTCCTTCCCAAGCACTCCAATGGTTCGGCCCTAAGGGTCCAAGGATGATTCAACCGTGCAACCTAAGGAAATGTCATCCAATCGTTAGTTTCCTCACTCAAATCATCACCCCACTAAATATGCACCTCATGGACCTATCAATTAACATCCTCACACTTCTAAACGATGAATTTGGACTTAATTACAACCACCAACAGCTCCCACAGAACCGGTATGCATAGAACCGAAATAAGGCAATTTTGATTCTCTATATACCCCAACTAAACAACCCTTAAACTATCTTAAATCCTCAATTTGATCACTAATCTACTTGCTAACATGTAGTTCTAAGGGTTGGGGAGCCTCATCAAAAATTTGGAGCCAAGGTGACGCCGGAAAGTCCTTGAACGACGCCGGTTCCTCCGAGTCTGCTACCGGTCAGTTCTGGGCCTTCAAACACAAGACCCATTTAGGGTCAAAACTCCATCAAATTCACCCAAAATTTTTACCACAACTTAGTCTATGTGTTCCCTCGATGTCCACAAAATTTGATTGAAAAAAAAAGGTTTCAGGGTCCTATGAGGCCTAAACCATGGCTTACCTCTGGTTGCGACGATTTCCGTCGACTTTTGGGAGATAGGCCGGTCGGAACTCCTTGGGTGGTCAAATGACTTGCTTCCACTTTGAGAATGTCGGAAAGAGGATGAGGAAGCAATAGGTGGTCGGCTCGGCAGCTGGAAGTCGTCGGAAGTGGCGGTCGGAGTGAGCAAACGGGCGGTTTGCGGCTAGTCGGGCGGTGGCTTCACGACACCAAAGAAGAAGAAATCGGCAAGGAGGAGGATGTTCGGCCAAGTGAGTGAGAGAATGAGGGTTCATACTTCAATTTCATGAGTAAACTTGAGTTGAATGGTAGGTTAAAAGTGAATATATCAACTCAAGGCTTCATCCATTGACACTTGTCCAAGGGGTCAATCAAAGTGCGTCCAATGGCTTGTAATTCCCCTCATTTTCGGTAGCTATGGGGGTGCGGTTAAAGACCAAAATGCCCTCATCCAATTATATAGGCAAGGTTAGGGCTTGAGGGGCAAAATAGTAATTTTACCCCCGACGTCCGGAACGTCGTTTTTCTGATTCCAAATTTCTTCGATAAGGCGACGACCAATCCAATTTATAATGTTGGAATTCTTGATTCTCCATTTTCTAATTTTGAGACTCCTTTCTGAATCATTTATCTATCCAATGCGATTCCAGCCTATCCCGGACTGACGAACGGGTTTTACAGACGTTACGCGTATCAACCCTGTGATTCATATCACAATTTAGGCTCGTCAATTCATGGCTACTTTGGTTGTCATGTAATTGTGAGGGTCTATTACCAGCTTCGGCGGTCTCGATCGTCATTGTTCGAATTAGAAAAATTTTGCAAATTATACATTGGTTAAGCGACATCACCCGCGCTCTAATCGTATAACGCTAGCAATGCATCCCTTAATTGTTCTTAGATCAGCCTTATATGGATCTAAATGTCCCCTTGACAATTCTTATGGTCAAAGCGTCATTTCTTATTCGAGTTTCCTAGATCCACGTACCTTGTCTCGTGTTAGCCCCTCCCTTTTGGTTAGTCAACTCGAGATTGATTAGATCCGAGCGAGATACGACTGAAATATATCGCTAGATACATTTCTCATTAATGAGTCCGAAATTGACAGGAAAAATTGGAATGTCACATCAACTATCATAGTTGACGTAACTAAGTCTCTGATCTCACTTCTCTAATTCTCACAAAATCGAATAAAAGCTTCCAACTATTCAATAGGGTTTCCAATCGTTCCCTCCACGAAATGATTTGTGGCGACTCATTGACATATACACATCACATGTCACTAGACTATACTGAAGGTCGATCACGTATACCTGCTTTGCGACTTAGGTAACGGGCCTAGGGAGATGCCCGCATCTGACTAGACCTGGACGGCCCATTAGCCTCCCATCCACTCGAGAGGGTCGTGACACCAGACACCATTAATTTTCATTGAGTTCAACTCATCTTTCGTGGCTTCAAGCCACTGAGTTGAATGATTGCTTGTAATGACTTCATCACAGGAGATAGAAACAGTTCCCATGCTAATATCATTATCTGACTCATTTAGATATATGATGTAATCATTAGAGATAGCTGATTTCCTTTCTCGTTCCAACCTCCTAAGAGATTGTTCATCAACGGGAGGAAGAATAGAATCTATATTATGAGGTTCTTCATTAGGTATCTCCTCTAGTGGATCGGAACCTTTTGGTGAAGGTAATGATACATTAGACCCTTGAATAATAGGAACCAAAACATGATTCTAAGAAGAAACTTGATATGTGGTCTCCTCAAGGTCTATTGTTCTAGCGGGTACTATAATCAGCATTTTCTAAACACAACGCATTTCTAGTTTCAACAAATTTAGTGGTATGTGAAGGGAAGTAAAATCTAAAACCCTTTGATCTTTCAGGGTAACCAACGAAATAACAAGTTATGGTCCTTTGGTCGAGTTTGCCTTAGCTAAATAGCCCCATACATGAAGATGTCTCAAACTTGATTTTCTTTTTGTCCACTGCTCATGAGATGTTTTAACCACGGATTTACAAGAACCTGATTAAGGATATGCACGGCTGTTTAAGAGCTTCAACACAAAGACATTTTGGTAGAGTGCTATCGCATATCATACTTCATACCATATACATTAAAGTACAATTTCGTCACTCAGCAATACCATTTTGCTGGAGAGTACTTGGCATTGTATATTGAGCAACTATGCCACATTGCTCTAAAAATAAAGCAAAAGCACTAGGATACTGACCAATATCATAGAACTTTCCATAATATTCTCCTCCATGGTCAAACCTTACAACTTTAATCTTTAGGTCGAGTTGAATTTCAATTTCAGCTTTGTAGATCTTAAACATGTCTAGTGCTTCATATTTATAAAGAATAAGATAGACATAACCATAACATGAGTAGCCATTGATGAAAGTGATAAAATACTTATGACCACTAATACCAAGAGTAGGGAAAGTTCCACAAATGTCAGTGTGGATAATTTGTAAAAGTCCATCACTCCCTTGGCACCGTGTTTATTGCTCTTTTGAAATTTTTCTTTAATACATTTAATATAGGTGTCAAAATCATAGAAATCGAGAGAATGTAGAATTCCGTCCTTAATGAGGCATTCCATTCTAACTCGTGATATATGCCCTAGAAGTTCACGCCATAATTTTGAGGAATTTTCATTCTCTGATTTCCGTTTCTCATCAGTTTTAGCAACTTCATCATTCACATGCATTGAAACCAATGATTCAGCAAATGAAGAATCCAAATACAATTTGTAGAGGTTTCCCTCTAATAGACCATAACCAACACTATCATCATAATGAGAAATGGAGCAACTTTTTTTCAAACTTAAACCAATAGCCATAAGCGTCAAGTTTTGAAACATAAATTAAGCAGTATCAACTAAATCCAAATTGAAACCACTCTCCAATACCAAATGGAGAATGCCAAATGCTTCAACTGGAACCTTTTCTCCATTTCCCACGACAATAGTATTGTCTCCCTTATTTAGCTTCTTCTTTTAAAGGAATCCTTGCAATGAATTAGTTATGTGTAAAGTTGCACCAGTATCAATCCACTACGTATTTAAAGGAGCATCAACAATAAATGACTCATAACAAACACGACTTAATAAAGTATCACCTTTCTTCTCCAGCCAGTGCTGGAATTTCAACCATTCTTTCCTCAAACATCCTTTACCTTTACAAAAATGACAATTAGGACCCCTTGGCCCTTTCGAACCAAAAGAATCTGCCTTGTTAATCTTAGAGTCTTGAGTACCCTTATTTTCATAATTACAACTCTTGCCATGCATCTTTCCTTTTTCTTTGGTTGAACCAAAAGTAATTACATGAGCACCGTTAGGTTATTCGGATTTCAGCCTCTCTTCTTCTTGAACACACATAGAAATCAACTTGGTTGTCTTCCATTTCTCATTTTGTGAATTATAGTTGATCTTAAAAGGACCAAACTATGCAGGAAGAGATTTCATAATGACGTGATCAAGGAAACCTTCAGATATTTCCATATCTAAAGACGTAAGTGAAGCATCCATATCATTGATCCGCATAATGTTCTCAAGAATACCATTGATTTCTTTATACTTGAGGGTAATCATTTTGGAAATAAGAGCAGTTGCCTGTGCCTTGGAAGTGTTCTCATAATGCTCATCAATATGAGCAAGGTACTCCTTAGCATTATTAGAATCAGGAATGGCTTCCCGTATATCAGTCGTTATGGAGCCTTTCATAATCATTAGAGATATGCGGTTGGATCGTTCCCTTTTTTCGTAAGTAGATATCTGCTCATTTGAGCTTTCATCCAAGAGTTTAGCGGGAGCGTCAACACGTAATGCATAGTCCAAGTCCATGATTCCAAGAATGAGGCTTATTTGCTCTTTGCACTTCTTAATGTTTGTACCGCTCAATTGTTCAATAGAGGAAAGATAACTCGTGATAGCAATAGGATTGTGTGCTAGATCAATAACATTATGCACATTAGTACCTTTTAGAAAATCCACAAAAAATAAATAAATGATTTAATTCATCATCACAGTAGACTAAAAAATAAACAATTCACTTACTTGGAAGGTAATACACGAAACCTTACCCAAAAAATCCAATAATCATCCATAGCCTTCCGTTGGGTTGACTATAAACATTTTAAATGGATTCTTTCAAAATTTATCAGCAAATTTCATATAGTGATAACAAATCAAACTAAATCACCCTTGGGTAGAATTAATTCGAATCGCATATTTGCAATTTATTTGCATATCAGATTATCATTTTACTCAAAATTAAATATCTTAACTTTCCGTTGGGCGAGTTACGAATTTAATCATTAGCATAATGTAAGAGGTTTTATCAAAATATAAATCTATTTTAAAAATAACCTTCTGTTGGGCCGATTACGGTTCAAATAGTTTAGAATCACAATAAAGATAAAATTTATTCGATATAATAGATTATCTTGTCCCCAAAGCTAGCTTCTTTCGTCGCATAAACTAGTTCTCGTCCCGGACTATTAGTCATTTCCCAAATCAGTATACTATCTTTCTCAGTCGGGACAATAGTAATATGCAGTAATCTTCCTCTAATCACCACACACTTATTGCTCTCCTCGACATTCGAATAAACACAGGTTACTTAAAGAATAGCTCTAACAATTTGCCCAAACACGAATTCGGCGTAGCAATATGAAACATTTGCACATGTAGGAGCTGATACTTGATGGAACAAATCACAATATATGCAAGCAAGACAAATGACGGTGGCGTTTTATTTATTTATTTATTAATACACAGAGAGTGGGCGAAGGGGGGGGGGGGTTATGGGGATGCAGAAGTCAGCTAATTAATAAGAATCGCCCGTAACTTTTCTATTCTTTTCCTCGACTCAGTGCTTGATCCGATGGTGGGATCACTACGAAAACACCGATTAATCCAGATAAGAATAATTGCGTCGTCATGATTAAACCATATATTCATAAGCATAATAAGGAATGTCTAAAAGTAATAGTAATTAACAAAATTCAGTCGATCGTGTGTAGCATCACATCTCGCATGTAGAACCAAGGACCAGTTTTAAACGTTCATCGATCACTCAATCATAAGATCCCGAATCAATCATAAAGGGAGACGAAAAATCATAATAAATATTATAACCATGTTCGTGCGTTGAATAAATCATGTGCTCTGATACCACATGTTAAATCGGTAGGAATCTTTTAATCACACAAACATAAGATTAAATTGATAGATATTACATATTCGAACCAAAAGAATACATTGTTGATCCAATGAAAGAGAATATAGCGTCTATGGGTATAGATCTTCGTTGCTCTCCTCTATAGCAATTGAGATGGATGCATATTTTTTCTCTCAATAATTTTGTGGAAAAAACAAGAGTGTAAGAATGCAGTAGTGTAAGAAAGTGTTAGTCGCTTTCCACAAAAGTGATCTTATATAGATAGTGTTGCGCGGAACAAGTAATCAAATGATAAAATAGACAAAATGAGTAAAGTAAATTGGATACTAGATGTACGTGGTTCGATCGTAAAGACATACGTCCACGGGGAGAACAACAACGAATTTCACTATAGAACAAGCGATACACGGAGATTACAGATCACTCAAGTTACACAAACACACTCTTTATACGTCCCAGCCCCAATTACATCCAAGAACGCAAAGTGTTTAGCCCCCAATTCCTATCGAAATAATCTCTCAATCTCGCAAAAGAATTAAAACATAAATCTAACTCAAGATTTAATCGGTTTCGACACGTGAATTCTTGATATAATTTCGCGAACAAAACGAAGACCCAATGTCAAGCACTCGCTCGATAAAACGGCGCTTCAAGACTTCGCATAGATTTGGCACCTCAAGCATACACAAAATCAGCGCTTTTGGAATCCGTGCTCGTCTTTGTCTCTATTTTTTTTATTACGTCGATTGCATATATATATATATATTGTCACGTCCCGAACCCGACGAGCGCGCGAACATCTCACCAAGCCGCTAACTTAATCAAAAACTCCAGGATCCAACAGCCAATATTCTAAGCACTGAAAGAATCATGCATGTAGAAGCGAGGCCCACTCCAATCATATCAATATAACAGCACCCGATGACTTAGGACACAAGGGTACCTCATGTTACATTAACCAATCAATTCATAATTCACCAATCGGGAGATCAATCCCTAATATCACAAAAGGCAAATCCATTCTAAATACAAATGGGTCAACTATCTCTTCAAATGTCAATCATTGGCAAGCTCGTGCTTCTTTCGCCTGGAACTTGAAAAATTAAGCCCCTACTGGGGTGAGATATAAATCTTAGTAAGGTGGGTCCTAACCCTAGGTTAGGTCGACCGTCCACTCAGGTAGTCATCTATCCAAAAATTCCACACTCATAATCATACAGGCGCATCAAGCACGAATCTATAAAACATCAACATGCAGATGGCAGGCTTGCAATGATGACTTCACGTCACATTCAGATGATCATGCACACTCGGCCTGCCACTTCACCACATCCACCCATCTCCGCCTGCCTCGATTCCTAGCCCACGATTAAATCGCATCAGGCTCGGTCCGCGTAAACACATCAGACCGTCATCGGCTACCCGCGTAAATGCATCAGGTTCCGATGAATCTCCAGGCCAATATCACCATCTCATAATTCTATCTTGCGAATAGTTCGCATCAGGACCATGGCCAACTCAACCCCGCGATCTCGTGGCATCAGGGCACCACACGACATCAACTCCACCCCGCGATCTCGTCGCATCATGGTATATATTTCCTGCCCCGCGTCTCATACGCCTCAGGGGTTCTCCGTCCCGCGAGTAATTCTCACCAGGACCGTGGCTATCTCAACCCCGCGATTTCATCGCATTAGGGCGCCACACGACATCAACTCCACCCCGCGATCTCGTCGTATCAGGGTATCCCTCTCCTGCCCCGCGTCTCATGCGCCTCAAGGCCTTGCCATGTCGTGCTCATGCCATGATTTATTATTCAATGCTCAAACAAAACAACAAGTGTATCTTATGCACAATTTGAAAATCCATAGCATGTAAGACAATCAATGACATTCGACATGGCACTAAATTTAAGCACCACAATATCACACATGCTTTCTATAACCACTAAGGGCATTTTAAACACTACCCCTTTGGAATATCCTCCTAAATCGATCAAATTAAACCTTGACTTACCCAATCGAGTCCAATCTTCCTAGCATAGGTTAGGAATTCCCTTACCTTGCATTTGACAACGCAAAAATTCTTTTCTTGGATCCTCAAGTCTCGGCCCCCAATGGTCCAAGACCAATTTCACCGCGCAACCTAGTAAAATCCAACCAATCCTTCAATTTTCATACTCAATTCCTCAATCCATGAACCCCAATCATCCATATCCTAACCCTCATCATCTAAACATGTCCTAAACATCAATTTGAGGTTCAAAATCACCCGCTCTTCAATCCACCAGAACCGGTTTTGCACAGAACCGAACTGGTTCATTTCAGTTCTGTGCAAACCGTGCACATTCCATCCTAAATCAACTTCGAATCCATCATCTACATATTATCCTACCTCTTAACATGTCTATCTAAGGATTCTTTAGGCTCACCATGAGTTTTAGGTCGGTTGGTCACCGGAAACTCATCGAACGTCGCCGGTTCCTCCAAAGTCAGAATCCGGCAGTTTTCTGTTCCAAGTTCACAAGACTGATTCGAGGTCAAAACTTCTTCAAATCAATCTCAAATTTTTACCACAGATTCATCTACATGTCTACTAGGTCTCCACAAAATTTGACCTCAAAAATCCAACAATTCGGTCTTCAAAAATGTCAGAAATAGGACCTACCTCAGGTTGAGTCAGTTTCCGTCGACTCCCGGGAAAACGCTTGGCCGGAGCTCCTCGGTGCTCCAAATGGCGTGCTTCCACTTCGAGGAGGTCAGAAAGACATAGGATTTCATTGGTGTGGTCGGCCGACATTCAAATGGTGGCCGGAGATGGTCGGCAATGGCGCCAAACAGAAAGGTCAGTGCTGGTCGGCGATCGGCAGATTGGAGGAAGAAGAAGGAGGAAGTTTCGGTGGTCTTGAGGGGAGTTATGGCCGGCCGAGTGGAGTGAAGAAAGAGAAGAAAAGATTATCTATAAGCTTGGGGTCAAGGGGAAGAATGGTAGGTGGCATTAAGTTGGACATAACCACTCAATGGTTGATCTTGTGACATTTGTCCACTTGTCATTCCAACTCAATCCAATGGCCAATAATCCTCCACATTTTCGGTGTTCTTGGGGTGGGTTTAACGACCAAAATATCCTTCCTTATTTGCATGGGCAAGGCTTGAAGCTTGAGGGGCAAAAGTGTAATTTTACCCCTAATGTCCGAAACGTCGTTTTTTCTCAATCCAATAATCTTCGATAGGGCAACGGCCAATCCAATTATAATGTTGGAATTCTTATTCTCCATTTTCAATTTTGAAGGCTCATTTCTGATGGCCTTCTCTGCCAGACTTGGTTCCAGCCTATTCCGAACCAACTGGCGGCTTTTGTAGACAATACGCGTATCGACCCCGTGATTCATATCACATTTAGGGCTCGTCAATTCATGGCGGCTTTGGTTGTCATGTAATTATGAGGGTCTGTCACTATTTCTCACGACAATCCTTATGGCCAAAGCGTCATTTTCTATCCGATTTCCCTAGGTCCACGTATCTCGTCTTGCGTTAGCTTTTCCCTTTTAGTCAGTCTACTCGAATTGATCAAATTCGAGCGGAATACGACTGAAATACATCTTAAGATATGCACTTCTCATTAATGAGCCCGAAATTGACTGGAAATCATAATGTCACAACTCTTCTCCCCTTAAGAAAATTTCATCCTCGAAATTCGCAACCTTCTACCAATTCAATCCTTTGGGGTATTGGCGCCTCGTCGCATCCTCACTCTTCCGGATACTCTTTTCCATAGCTTGAAGATTTTGCTCATCCTTTCCAATCCAACTATCTTTCCTCTGGGACTTGTCTCCTTCAATCCTCAATCCAATGGGCTTCTCTTCATTCTCTTTTGGTATTCATATCATTTGTCAGCAGCTCTTCCTCGAGCGTTCACCTTATCTCTTTCATTTGTCCATAACCATTATTATCAAGCCCTCGCTAGAATGCACTCTTAATGTCCATACCCTTCGGCATTTTACTCTTTTCAAGCTTCCTTTCTTACTAATAGAGATTCAAGGGCTTTATCAATTTGCCCTCCATTAATCAAATCGAGTTATGACTCTTTTAACTCCTTAAACATTTACCTAGTTACTTCCGTAGAAATCCATTCTCGACTCCATCCGAAAATTCCCTTGGGTCAAAGTGGTCCTTCATCTTTCATGGTCATGTTCTTCTATTTTATTGACATGTCCAGTGTTCGACCATACAGTAGATTAATCTCCCTCTCTGATCCTTATCGCCAGTAGTATATGAGTATATCTTGGCACATCTTTGTGCCATCCCAAGAAACACCATAATTCTCCCTTTGAATTTCAATGAGGTCATCTCCTTACGTTTCTCTTCAATGCTGGACTCGTATTTCCATCCATGGACATCAAGGGTTCCTTTCATTCCTATAATCCTTCTAGTATCGATGTTTAATCATGGCACACCTCAATTTCCTTCTGGCCTTCAAGCTAGGTGTTTCCAGTGACCATCACGCTAGTCCATTAGCGAACTTCCAATTTAAGAGTTGAATCTCTTACTTCTTGAGGGAAGATCTGTCCCTCCATTGCCAATTAAACCATGTTAATTGGGTGATCTATTTCAAATCGCCCAATTAACAACACTTGGACGATCTCTTCGTTCCGCATGTCTCGCCTTCAATTCCCTTTAGGCAGTCCATGCTCTTAATCTATTATAGTTCACATAACTTCGAGGTCTTTTTTTATCCATGCAATGCTCTCATATCTACAAGCAATTTCATCCTTTGGCGTAGCCTCTCGTTCAATTCCTCTCAGAAAATTACTACTCGATATCTTTTGGATTTGATATAAACTTGAAATCTTCTTCCACCCAAATAAGATCTTCCCAAACCTTGTTGTGAGAATATTCGCAAATCAATTCCAATCATGCTCTAAGCATGCCAATTCATATGACATTATTATCACGACGTACAAGCAGTATCTATTTCAAATCGCCCTGTTATGCCTTAGGTTCCATTCTGCGTCGTGTCATTACGACCTTCATAAGCATTTCAATTTTCCAACTGGAATCGTCCTAAATGACGTAATCATTAGCTTAACTCGAGTCTTCAAAAACTCCTTTCACGTTCATTCACCCATTCGTGTCACGACTCGTCCTTAGTCCATTTCACCAATGGAGCAGCTCTTGTAGGGAATCTTTCCACAGTATGTCTATTGCAGTTCATCAATCTCAGTAAATCTCAACTTCTCGCAACCCACATCGACTATAGTCGATTCATCACTTATTCCAAACCTCAAAGGATTTATCATTTATTCAAATGCGTGAATCCTACTTTATCAGGTCCACAACTTGCGCTCTTCACACTTAGCATGCAATAGACATTTCCTTAGAGCCCATATGACACTCTCAAAGACTATTTATGTTTCTCATGGCTCCTTACATGAGTTCAACCATCGTCTCTCGAGATGGTAAAGTCCGACTCAATCATTCCCTAGGCGCATAGTTCGGGGATTATCAACTTCCTTCCATTAGGTGTCGTATCTTTTCAACTATCCCTCACACCTTTTACTTGAGAGCTCAGACCTTGGCTCTCTGTCGTCTCGGGTCTCCTCTAGGACCGTACGACGTTTTACTTATTCTTGTCACTTTTCTCTCGACAAGCATTAGTGCTTTAGCCTCTGAGTTCCATACTCACTAAGGCGACCTTATCCCAATTCCGTTCGTTCCACTGAACGTCAACATCATCCTGAAATTCAACATTATCTACAAGACTGTCTCTCCGATATCTCTTCCAGGAGTCATTCAAGTTCTGCGTCTTCATTCCTGGTACAGACGCTCAATCATAATACTAAGACAATTTAGAGTTTTTCTTCCTCTTACAATAGGGTCTCTTACCCTAAGGAAGAAACTACATAATTCCGTGTCATTTTCTCACTTCAAATTCATCTTGTCCTTCCCATTCCATAGGACGGCAACCTTGGAATCTACACCGACGGCGATACCTTTACTCCGGGATTCAAATGCCACCATGCTTTCACATTCTCTTTCTCATAACTCAGTCACCTCAGTGACAATATCTATTAGTCCTTGGGTCTTCACCAGTTCACTTGTCGAATGCTCAATTCGATCACCTCAAATCACTTTGTAAGCATTCTCTAACCGCTCTTTTCATTTAGTACACCATTCATTAGAATCACAACCAGTCAGGACTACTAAGTCCATTCACTTTTCTTTTTGTCAATGACCAATTCATGGTCCGATCACCCTTTAAGAACAATGCCCTATTCTTTAGGGAATAGCTACTCATGATTTCATTCCTCATAGTTTCAATTCAATCAACCGATCCCAGGAAATCATTAACTTCAGGTAATCCAGCATGCCGATTCTTCTTCGACCTCATTCATTACAGAAAAGACTTACTACTCACTTTCCACTATGTGTCTTACGCCTAAGTAATCAGCCATTTCTCGTAGGCATGTTCTATACTCATAATGAACATCTCTTTGCTCGTAACCCATGAGCAGGAGTCCTCTTATTCATAAGTCTTTCGATCATTCCCCTCTTTTGCTGCGTCCCATTACCATTCCTCAAAATCAGGAATAATAACCAGCCATAAGGTTCTCAAGTTCCAATCCACTCAGGGACTTACTCATCTTATTCAAGGGTCTTTGACCATCTTTACCATATGCGTAAGTGACCTTGAGAACTCTGTCTCACATCGGTTGATCATCCTATAATCCTTGCAAAAGTGTTAGGATCCAAACAATCTTTGCTCTCAAGCAACCCTGGGATGATACTTTCCATCGAACAACTTAACAGAGGTAATCTAGGCAAATCTTATGCCTTCGAGGAAACCCTTCCTCTCGTGACCTTTCACCAATCCTCATAGCCTCTTCGGGCTAGTACTGCCAGGGTCACTTTCTTTCTTCAGTGTGCCCAAAACCTCTAAGGTTTTCTCATTAAGGTCCTCAATCCAGAGGGAGACAATTTCAACTTTCATTCTTCCATCAAACTCAGTCATTCTCATTCTTATTTACAGCTTTACAAGTTTTTCAAAACTCTCATGGTCCTTCCTACACATTCACTTTTCTCGTGAATGAAATAGCTCAGAGTCACCTTTCTCGTGACTTCTATCACTTAACTCGTTGGCACAAGCATTCATCACCACAGTGACTTAGAGAATCTTGGCAGCTCCTCCTCGAACTTGCTTAACCAACCATTTCCTCACTTCCGTTTAAAGTTCCTACGACCCATTCAACTCTTGGGTCTCGTACGATTAACAAATCAAGCCATATTTTTCCTTGGTACTCATACTCCAATTGTCCATCTTTACTCAATTCTCATGATCAATATCAGTTCTCGGATCTTTCATATCACGTACACTCGAGTCCAATGCTCTTCTACGACCATACTATCGTCGTTCAACATCCTTTGGTTCTCATGTCTCCTGAACCACTATGATTCCCCCTAGGAATCAAAGATTTAAGTTATCTACTCAAGTCTATCAGTCTCAGGCTGCTCACCTCAATATCTTTCGCCATCAACCAACACTCTAATGATTCTTGGGCAATTCTCAATTAATCGCCAAATATTTGAGGATCCCAAATCATCCTTGGTCAGTAATCATTCCTCAAGCCAGCCTCAACGAGGCAACTTCTCAACTGACAGCTATTACTAGGCTAGTCTCAACTGGGCGACTATTAAATAAGCACTCAAGGCAGCAACTCGTTGAGTCAATAGCTTATACTCTAGGCCTAAAGGCATCCGCCACTCTAACATAGTCACAAGAGACTATCTCATCTCAACATGTTTCGGTTCCATGGGTATAAACCCATACGTTGTCTAACCTCCCAATCATACCTTGGCCAAGCCAATCACATGAGGCTAATCATCAAACATGCCTAACAGACCCATCACAACCATCGCTTTTCCTTTTTCCAAGGGCATCCACTTTCAAGCACGACGCCTTTAACCATGCCACTCATAGGCGCCATTACACATGTCATTCCATTTTCGATCATCCTTGATGAGAATCAGTTCGTGCCACACGTCCCTTATCCACGATTAGACTCAACCTGATACCTAGACTTTCCATTTCAAGTTATGACTTGGGTCATTCCTGCCTCTTGCCATCTTAAAAGCCTGCTAGGAGCCGCTCCTTATCCGGACCTCTCTGTCCCGGCGATCACTCTTCCCTTCACTAGACCTGGTCATTGCAGGTTGTCCCAAGTCATACATCTACGGAGAAAGCCCAGTTCTACATGTTCCATACCATGTTTCATTACAGTTTGTAGGTATCCCATCAACTCATCCCATACCAAGTGACGGTTTACTAAGTCTAACAACGATAAGTTCATGCATGCATCTTCATCAACTTGCATTTCATAACCGCAAACTCAATCACAGCATGACCGTCCTCGTCACTTGTCCTGTCAGAATTGCCTTCAAATCAATTTTTATCCATTCAAGAGTTCTAATTCCACCAATGACTTGCCTATATCCCATTATATATCTCAAGTCCAGTCAACATTCAAATCAAATCCCTATGCATCCGATCACAACTGATCTTCAATTCAGATACTCCTTGTATTTATCACAACTCATATCATCCAACGTTGTCAATAACAATCGATAACTAAAACCATCAAGATATCATGTGGTTCAAGCCTGAATCCACCAATACTAGCTGTCTCTTTATAACTCGTACTTCTCGAGTTGGGGTCATTGATAAATCAAAATCACAATCATACGCTTCAATTGATCTCTCATTCATAATTTATTCTCTAGCAACCTCAAATCCAGGCTTATGACTCTTTAGTCCCTGCTTGCTTCCACTTAAACCTTAATCACCACATAACTCAAAGTCAGCCATTAAAGTCAACTCTAGGACCATTAGACTACCCCACAAGTTCACGTCTACCATTCGTAATACTCGACAATCCATGCCTAGTCCTATAGACCTCAATATCTAATTGTCCTCAAGTTATCGCTCCTTATCACTCCAAACCTCAATCACAATTGATCAAGCTGACCTTGCTCTGATACCAAACAAGCGGGGATGTCACGTCCCGAACCCGACGAGCGCGCGAACATCCCACCAAGCCGCTAACTTAATCAGAAACTCCAGGATCCAACGGCCAATATTCTAAGCACTGAAAGAATCATGCATGCGAAAGCGATGCTAACTCCAATCATTTCAATACAACAGCACCCGATGACTAAGGACACAAGGTACCTTAGGTTACATTAACCAATTACTAAAACATCAATTCATAATTCACCAATCGGGAGATCAATCCCTAATATCAAAAAAGGAAAATCCATTCCGAATACAAATGGGTCAACTATCCCTTCGAATGCCAATCCTTGGCAAGCTCGCGCTTCCTTCGCCTAGGATCTCGTCGCATCAGGACGCCACACGACATCAACTCCACCCTGCGATCTCGTCGCATCAGGTTATACATCTCCCGCCCCGTGTCTCATATGCCTCAAGGGCTGTCCGTCCTGCAAGTGATTCGCATCAGGACCGTGGCCATCTCAAACCCGCGATTTCATCGCATCAGGGCGCCACACGACATCAACTCCACCTCGCGATCTCATCGCATCAGGTTAGCCATCTCCCGCTCCGCGTCTCATACGCCTCAGGGCCTCGCCATATCGTGCTCATGTCATGATTTACTATTCAATGCTCAAATAAAACAACAAGTGCATCTCATGTATAATTTGAAAATCCATGGCATGTAAGACAATCAATGACATTCGACATGGCACACAATTTAAACACCATAATATCACACATGACTTTCTATAACCACTTAGGACATTTTAAAAGCTACCCCTTTGGAATATCCTCCTAAATCGATCAAATTAAACCTTAACTCACCCAATCGAGTCCAATCTTTCTAGCATAGGTTAGAAATTCCCTTACCTTGCGTTTGGCAATGCAAAAATTCTTTTCTTGGATCCTCAAGTCTCGGCCCCCAATGGTCCAAGACCAATTTCACCGCGCAACCTAGTAAAATCCAACCAATCCGTCAATTTTCATACTCAATTCCTTAATCCATGAACCCCAATCGTCCATATCCTAACCCTCATCATCTAAACATGTCCTAAACATCAATTTGATGTTCAAAATCACCCTTTCTTCAATCCACCAGAATCGATTTTGCACAGAATCGAACCGATTCATTTCGATTTTGTACAAACCGTGCACAATCCATCCTAAATCAACTTGAAATCCATCATCTACTCATTATCCTATCTCTTAACATGTCTATCTAAGGGTTCTTGAGGCTCACCATGAGTTTTAGGTCGGTTGGTCGCCGGAAACTCGTCGAACGTCACCGGTTCCTCCAAAGTCAAAATCTGGCAGTTTTCTATTCCAAGTTCACAAGACCAATTCGAGGACAAAAATTCTTCAAATCACTCTCAACTTTTTACCATAGATTCATCTACATGTCTACTAGGTCTCCACAAAATTTGACCTCAAAACTCCAATAATTCGGCCTTCAAAAGGGTCAGAAACCGGACCTACCTCAGGTTGAGTCAGTTTCCGTCGACTCCCGGGAAAACGCTTGGCCGGAGATCCTCGGTGCTCTAAATGGCATGATTCCACTTCGAGGAGGTTGGCAAGACATAGGGCTTCGTTAGTGTGGTCGGCCGGTGGTCAAATGGTGCCCGGAGATGGCCCGCGACAGTGCCGAATAGAGAGGTCAGTGCTGGTCAGCGATCAGCAGATTAGAGGAAGAAGAAGGAGGAAGTTTCGGTGGTCTTGGGGGGAGTTATGGCCGGTCAAATGGAGTGAAGAGATAGAAGAAAAGCTGATATACAAGCTTTGGGTCAAAGGGGAAGAATGGTAGGTGGCATAAAGTTGGACATAACCACTCAATGGTTGATCTTGTAACACTTGTCCACTTTTCATTCCAACTAAATCCAATGGCCAATAATCCTCCACATTTTCGGTGGTCTTGGGGTGGGTTTAATGACTAAAATGCCCTTTCTTATTTGCATGGGAAAGATTTTAAGCTTGAGGGGCAAAAGTGTAATTTGACCCCCGATGTCTGGAACGTCGTTTTTTCTCAATCCAATAATCACCGATAGGGCGACGGCCAATCCAATTGTAATGTTAGAATTCTTGATTCTCCATTTTCAATTTTCAAGGCTCATTTCTGATGGTCTTCTCTGCCAAATGTGGTTCCAGCCTATCCCGAACCGACAAGCGGCTTTTGTAGACAATACGCGTATCGACCTCGTGATTCATATCATGTTTAGGGCTCGTTAATTCGTGGCGGCTTTGGTTGTCATATAATTGTAAGGGTCTATCACTAGTTCCCTCGACAATTCTTATGGCCAAAGCGCCATGTCCTATCCGATTTCCCTAGGTCCATGTACCTCGTCTCGCATTAGCCTTTCCCTTTTGGTCAGTCTACTCGAATTGATCAGATTCGAGCGGAATACGACTAAAATACATCTCTAGATATACGATTCTCATTAATGAGCCTGAAATTGACTAGAAATCAGAATGTCACATATATGTACATGTACGTATGATGGACACAAGAGTCATGTCGTCCTCTTCAAGTAACTGCAGCCCACGCCAATCAGGAAAAAGAATGCCACCGTTTGACTTTTCCTTTCTTGGACGACACAAAAACCAAATAAGGAAATCAAACCAGAGAAGAAAATCTCATCTTCCACGAGAGCCAAAGAAATCCAAATCTCTTCTTTCATTTGGGCGCACAAATATTCAATTTCCTTTTTGTTCTTTGACTTGGTTGGTCACATCCCCAACTCATACACCGTGTTTGGATTTGCTTTGGCTTATACACGGTTTCCTTTTGCGTCACGGGCTCAAATTCGAGTCATCTTTTAACAATCTCCACCTTAACTTGATGTTTGAGTCAAATCGCAATCGCTTTGCTGATAATTCAAACACCATCACTACTACTCTCCCAATAGCCCCGATGGGCTCAACCGTCACGGATATCATCCAAGTCTAAGTTGCGCTTGAACTTCGCCATAACCGAGGATCTCATCAGAACACTAACTGCACATGCACCTTTAACCACTCTACAAGGACTTTCTGACATAATCTTCTCAACCTTAGATAAAGCAAAACCATTGTTGCATCCATATCTGTCAGGAGATGAAACACGTACCTTATCAATATTAGCAGTTATACCAACCATTGGCACTACAGGCTCCACCTCGCTACAAGCACCATCTGTGTCTATTACTACGCTAGTATCTGCTAGCTCAAGAGTTCCTGGTTACAACTCCTCCTCAAGCTGAACATCATCTAGATCCGTATTAACACTGCTATAATCACCCCTAACCCGAAGTACTGGAGACTCGTCAAAGGTAACTTCTCTGTTACAAATAGGTGAATTTATATCCGGGTACCACAATTGATAGCCATACTCGCCTCGTGCATAGCCATGGAATATGCACCTTGCCCTCACATCGGGCTTACCATCGCTCACTCGATAATAACACGGATAACTAACCATTCTAAAAGTAGAGTCATCGGCAACATTACCTGACCACATTTCTTCGAGAGTCCGATATCTGATCGCAGTCGATGGGGATCTATTCACCGAGTAGCTCGCCAAATAAAGCGCATCCGCTGGAATTCTCCCAGCCATACCAGCACTAGAGATCCTTTTACGGGCCGTCTCTAGTAACTCTCTGCTCATCAATTATGCAAACTGTTGCGATTTACTAGCACTAGTGCTGTGTTTCACTATGCCCTTTTTTATGCAAAATTTATTTACCAGCTTCGAGCAGGACTCCATACTACTGTCAGTTCACACATGCTTGATCAACTTACTAGTCTTCGTTCCGATCAAAGCTCTCAACCGAATCTTCCTGACAACAGCATCAAATTTGTGCTTCCGCACAAATACCCAGGCCTTCCTCATGCAGCCGTTAGACTCTCGAACAGATGTCGACGTCTTATAAATGAAACTTATTAATGCCTCACCTTGAAGTTCATATAGGCCACCATGCTTGATTCCTTTCATTATTACCAGGGCACCTCGAACAATCTTTAGAGCTTTATCTCGTGAAGAATACCTACATCCAGCTGAATCTAGAGTACCCAAGGAAATTGAGTTCTTTTTTCAATTCTGGAAGATGTCGTACTCCAGTCAATGTCTTCACAATATCATCATGCATTCTGATTTTAACTTCACCAACACCTATAACATCGCATTCAGCGTTGTTTTCCAACTGCACTTTACTACTATCCATGTATTGATAAGAAGTAAACCAGTTCCTATTTGGTGTAGCATGAAAAGAACAACTAGAATCCATAATCCATCTGTCAAACGACGAATCCTCAGTGACAGATAAGCCATAATCAACACCATCAGAATTTTCAGCTGTAGCTGCAACATCATCTGTAGATTCAACTCTAATTCCTTTACATGTTTCATTTTTCAGCTTTAAGCAATTTCAAATAAGATGCTCCCTCTTGCCACAATTCCAACAGGCAGCATCTTTAGTCCTAGACTGAATGCGTCTATTCATGTTCATATTACTTATGCTTACACGAGTACTAGCTCTTCCTCTTTTACCTACTAAAGCAGCAGATACAGATTCGTCAGATTCTCTTCTGCGGATATCATCACTCAGAATTAAATCTCGAATCCCATCAAACGTCAAACTTGTCGACCAAGAAGAATTACTAATAGTAGTAGCAGTAGTATTCTAACTATCGAGCAATGAGGATAATAGAATCAAAGCACTTATCTCATCTTTAAAGTCAATCTCAACTAAACTCGATTGACTAATGATCACATTGAGTTCACTGATATGATTAGTAACTGATGTACCTTTGCTCATCCTCAAGTTAAATAGACGTCGCATCAAATAGACCTTGTTGATCATAGAGGGCTTCTTGTACATGTCCGACATGGCTTTCATCAAACCCACAAAGGTTTTCTCCTTGACAATATTAAACTCGATATTACGAGCCAATATTAGCCGAATAATACCCATCGCTCGTCTATCCAGCAATTCCCAATCGGCTTGCTTCATCGTTTCTAGTTTCTTCACAGACAGGGGCTCGTGCAGCTTTATCTTATATAAATAATCTTATATCTGCATATTTCAGAAACCAAAGTGTCAAATTTTTCCATTTTCCCTTTAGCTTCTTCTATCGCTATCGAATCGCTTCAACTCAAGCAAGCCTAGGTCTGATACCAATCGTTGCACGGAACAAGCAATTGAACGATAAAATAGACAGAACGAGTAAAATAAATCGAACATTAGATGTACGTGGTACTGTCGTAAAGCCCTACGACCACGAGAAGAGCAGCAACGAATTTCACTATAGATCAAGCAATACACGATGATTACATATCACTCAAGTTACACAAACACACTTTTGGTGTTTCCCAGCTCCAATTACATCTAAGAATGCACAGTATTTAGCCCCCAATTCCTAACGAAATAATCTCTTAATCTCGCAAAAGAATTAAAACACAAGTCTAACTCAAGATTTAATTGGCTTCGACACTTGAATTCTAGATATAATTCCGCGAACAAAACGAAGACCTAATGTCAAGCACTCGCTCGATAAAACAGCGTTTCAAGACTTCGCACAGATTCGGCACCTCAAGCATACACAAAATCAGTGCTTTCAGAATCCGTGCTCGTCTTCTTCCCTATTTTTTTTATCACGTTGGTTGCATATATATATATATATATATATATATACATGTATGTAAGATGGACACAAGAGTCATGTCGTCCTCTTCAAGTAACTCCAGCCCACGCCAATCAGGAAAAAGAATGCCACCGTTTGACTTTTCCTTTCTTGGACCACGCAAAACCCAAATAAGGAAAACAAACCCGAGAAGAAAATCGCATCTTCCATGAGAGCCAAGGAAATCCAAATCTCTTCTTTCATCTGGGCCCACAAATATTTAATTTCCTTTTTGTTCTTTGACTTGGTTGGTCAACATCCCCAACTCATGCACGTGTATGGATTTGCTTTGGCTTATACACGGTCTCCTTTTGCGTTACATCTTTTAACAGATAGAGTGATGAGACCAACCTTGGAGTTTCCTAATCTCAACCGTCCATCAAGATTTAAAAATAAGAGTTCTAGAAGCACAATTGGAAGCCATAAAATATTTTGTAATATACTTACTTAAATAATAGAACTGATAGGCCACAAAATTGGAATGGATCTCGTCAAATCCAACATCAAGAACTTTAGATCAGACAGAATAGGGCACACATCATTAATTTCTCCTTCTTAGCAGATGCATTGGTAGAGAGAAAGATGTTGGGGTGTGGTTCAACAAGAAAGCAAGGGGCCATAAATAGCTATTGACTATATATAATCTCCATGTTTTTGTAATTGATAATTATAAAGAAGATACATGAGGTGCTAATTATAGTAGAATCATCTACTAGATGCAGTCATAATTTAAAGGTGAACCGAGATAAATCTCGTCGCTCAATTTTTTTTCTTACTTTTACTCTTTACTTCTTGGTGCTTTGTGCGCCTAATCCTAACAAGAAGACTAATGGTAAAAATGACTTGAAAAATGGTGGTGCAAAAGTAGTCAATTTAGCATTCTTGAATGAGGATTTTGCCATGCTACCACCAAAAAAAAAAAACCAAGGATTCTGCCAGAGTACGAAGTACTGACGGGCATGACACTAGTTGAGGCAATTTCAAAGGCCTTTGCTTGACTTTTTGGGTGCTCTCAACCTACATTTCCTAGCACTATGCTTCCATAAGCTTCCTATCTCACTTGTGGATGCATATTATGCCTGCTCTATGATCTCTTGTTATTGATTCCAAGAAGATTTTGCCAGAGTAATTTGTATATTAGAAAATATGGAAAATCAAATTAACATGCAGTTTTCATAAGGTAAATGGAATTTTCTGATGAAAAATATAGAAGTACTGTATTTATACTCGTTATCATCCAGCACCTTATTACAAATTCAGCAACCAGCACGTTAAACGAGAAACTCGTTTTTCTTAAGTGTGGTGATAAACCCAAGGATGCATCTTATAATAAAAAACTTTGAGTGTTTTGATTTTCTTTTTTTATATTTTTTAAGTAATACAAAATTAAAAACTAACTTAATTAAATGAGAAAAAGACAATAACGATGTTATTAGCGTCACTTTGGTGTCATAACTTTTCAGTTGATCACATAAATGCTATAACTTTGAAACATGTTTAATCGAGTAACATTAGCAATTTTCCTTGCCAAAAAGTTGGACGTAACATTAATACAATATAAAATTGTTTGACATGACTTGACGAAGAATGATACCCTTAAAGCATGTCGAATGCCATCATTTAGCAATTTCCTTGATCCAAATTATCAAACTGGGGCTAAATTAGATCCAATCTAAAACACAAACCCCACATTCTCATCCCCCCCAAAAAAAAAAAATCTTGCAGATCATTGAGAAGGTTGCTTCTAAAATTTGCAATGGAAAGCAAGATATGGAAATTGGCTCAACATCATCTCAACAAAAATGGGCTCTTTTCCGAGATGGGGGTAAATATTATTGATTTTATGGGCTCTTTTCCAAGAGGGAGGTGAATATTATTGTAGAAAATTTCAAAAAATGGCCCAAATGCCTTCATTTTCATAAATAAGGGCCGAAGTGGATTTCATTTCAAATAAGAACCTAGAGTGCTTTCATTATCTTAAATAAGGGTTTGAAGTATATATTATTTCAAATAAGGTTCTAAAATGGCAATATTAGTAGCCAATAAATGCTTGACCAAAGGGCATTTTAGTCTTTTATTTTTTGTATTTTTCTCTTTTTCTTCTTTTTTTTGTTTTTTCTTTTTGCCAGTGGTTGGACTTTAGCAATGACTGGCCACTGGCGTTGCCTAGATAAGGCTGGGCGGGGGCCATCCCGACTTGGCCATAGGCGAGGTCGATGAGGGATGACCATGTGTGAGGGTCGCCTCACCTAGGCCCTCGCTCGTTGCAAGCCTTCGCTAGGTGAGACCACCTTCGTCTGCGACCAACCCTCACTAGGCGAGGCAAGGCCATTTTCGGTGAGAGCCAGTAGGCTCTGGTTGATGAGCAAGGGGCGCCAGCGGCCATAGGCGAAAGGAGTGCCTGTAATTCTTTTTCTTTTTTCTTTTTTAAATTTTTCTTTTTTATTTTTAATTTAATTAAAATTTAGGTTAAAATTATATTTTGATGAAAATGCCCTTGATCAACTGAAATATTTAGGTTGTTGGCGAGGTCAAGTCCTTATTTGAAATAGTCATGGCCACTGTGGGCCCTTTTTTGAAACAGTCACGCAATTCTTTGAAATGAGATCCACTTCTTATTCTTATTTGAGAAAATGAGAATATTTCAGTCCCTTATTTGAAAGTTTCCTATGTTATTACTTTTATGGGCTCTGAGTGAGTTTAACGGATTGCTAGGTGGGTGCGAATAACCCTCTCGCGAGATGATGCGTATGCTTCACACGAGCTCTCCTAAACCCTATTGATCGCCAGTTGGTTCTTCATTAGTTATTCGTTGAATATTTACTTACTTACCTGACCAATTAGGAGCCAACTATACTTTAACGAATAAGAAATTTCGGTTTGGGGACCTAGTTTCGCAGGTATTGTCTGACATCTGTTGATGGTACCTTTCCTCTATTAATAAAACATTGTTCCATGCAATCTTGTCCTGATGTTTTTATAAACATATTATATGCATAAGAACTCAAATAAAAAATTAACCAATAATAAAGATATTAAAAGATGGGAAAGAAAAGCCTAGTTATTGTGATATTCTGATTTTCCCGTCATTTCAAGACTCATTAATGAGAAAGTATCTAACGAAGTCTTTCAGTCGTATCTCGCTCGGATCTGATCAATCTCGAGTGGACTGACCAAAAGGGAAAGGCTAATGCGAGACAAGGTACGTGGACCTAGGGAATTCGAATAGAAAATGACATTTTTAACCATAATGATTATCAAGGGGACATTTAGAGTTATAAAAGGCCGATCTAAGAACAATTAAGAAATGCATTGCTAGCGTTATATGATTAGAGCGCGGGTGATGCCGCTTAACCAATATATAATTTGCAAAATTTTCCTAAATCAAACAATGACGATCGAGACCATCGGAACTAGTGATAGACCCTCGCAATCACATGACAACCAAAGTCGCCATGAATTGACGAGCCCTAATTGTGATATAAATCACAAGGTCGATACACGTAACGTCTGCAAAAGCCGCCCGTTAGTTCGGGATAGGCTGGAATTACATTGGATAGAGAAATGATTCAGAAACAAGTCTTGAAATTTGAAAATGGAGAATCAAGAATTCCAACATTATAATTGGAAGCGAGTCATTTGACCACTTGAGGAGCTCCAGCCGGCAATATTCCAAAAGTCGACAGAAATCGTCGCAACCAGAGGTTACCACTGTTTAGGCCTCATAGGACCCCGAAATCTTGGAGTTTTTCAACCAAACTTTGTGGGCATCTAGGGGACACATAGACTGAGCTGTGGTAAAAAGTTTGGGTGAATTTGATAGAGTTTTGACCCCAAATGGGTCTTGGGTTTGAAGGGCCAAAACTGACCGGTAGCAGACCCAGAGGAACTAGCGCCGTTCGAGGACTTTCCGACTTCGCCTTGGCTCCAAATTTTTGGTGAGGCTCCCCAACCATTAGAACTACATGTTAGCAAGTATATTAGTGAATAAATTGAGAATTTAAGTTGGTTTAAGGGCTGTTGAGTAGGGTTATGCACAGAACCGAGTATGCTCTATTCAGTTCTATGCATATCGATTCTGTTGGGGACTTTTGGTGTTGGAATTGGGTCTCAAATTCAACATTGAGTCACACTAGGAAGTTGATGGACATGTCAATAAGGTTTTTGTCCCACAGATTGATGATTTGAGCAAGAAAGATTGATGATTAGATGAATTTCCTTAGGTTGCGCGGCTGAGTTGTTCTTGAGCCATTTGGACCGAATTCTTGAGGTGCTTGGGAAGGGATTTTGTTGAGTGAAGCTTGAGGTAAGGGGATTCTAAACCTTTGATAGGACGATTGGACGCAATTGGGTGATTTGTGTTCGGATTGATCGATTCTTGGAAGTCATAGTGTGGTTGTCTAATGCATGTCCTAGAAACACATAGAGGACTTGAATGTTTGACATTGCTTGTACCATGAATTGAGTGTCACATTTGAATGTCAAAATAAATTGTCTCGCATGACATCAAAGTATCGTTAGCCGCATGAGTTGTATTCGAATGTGTGCTATGAAATAAATTGAACTTATGGCATGTCTGAGAAGTTGTGACACCCTGAGGTGTACGAGACGCGGGGTTGAGAAGGCCATAGTCCTGATGCGTTTGGACGCAGGGCGGAGATGAGATGTACGACACCGGCCTGGATGAAATTGAAAACCTGATGCGTTTATGCGTGTTTGTCAATGAGACGGTCTGATGCGTTTACGCGAACCGAGCCTGAGATGTTATTAACGCGGACATGAAAGTGAGGCAGACTAGAATGGGATGGAAGGTGTAATCTGACTTGGCATAATGTGCTTAATTCTAATGAGATTGTATGCGCCATGATTGCATGCTTGGCATCCGTGTGCTTTTTCATGCAAGTTGAATGCTTCATGTGATTTTGTATAAATTACTTGTGATTGTAATTGCCTGAGTGGACAGTCAGCCTAACCTAGGGTTAGGACCCACCTTATTGGGATGTATATCTCACCCCGTTGGGGGACCTTATTTTCATATCCTAGACCGTGATCATGTGGCCAATCCGTTTTGGAGATCCGAAAGAGAAGTCAGTGTATTTTGATGAGTTCCCAGACGGACAGGGGACCGTTTACGTTAGAAAGTGTACGGTCGTATTGGTAGATGAGGGTGGTAGTAGCTGGAAGCCTCACAGGTACGAGAAATGGTTCAGAAAGGTAGGGGACGTTTCTACAGGGCCACTAAAGCCCACTGAGGTACCCCATGGGGTGATACCCAGTTGGTGCCATCCCGCTTGGGATTCAGTGGAGGTCGAGGGGTCCGTCGCTAGCTCGAGGATTGGCCCTAAGAGGACCCCGACCTTGGAGGACACCGATGAGGTCATAGTGATCAAGGCCACCGAGGAGGACCAGGTGGAGCCATCAGCTGATGAGAAGTTGATGATACCATAGAGGTTTGCTTAGAGACCTACTCGGAGTACGAGCCCACTGAGGAGGCTGAGGAGGAGACTGACGACTCCAGTAGCTCGATATAGGAGTTTTTGTTTCTGGTCTGGCATTTTGATGGTGACCACGATGCCTGTCCCTTTTTGAGAGCAGATATGATCCTCTTTTGTGTTAGCCTTGCCACTCTAGTGATCAGCGTGTTTAGTTTGTCGTGCTATGTATGGATATTTGGAAGTTCATGTATTATTGGTACTTTCGTTACCTAATTCCCATTTTATATTTATACGGAAGAGTTTTTATATCGTCGCTTCCACGTGCTTCCTTTACGATATATCTCTCGACCTATATGTAAATCCTAGGACCTCGAGAGAAGAGTTTGCGCTTGCAGGGAGTCGCGAGCTCGTGCCCGGGACGCGAGGCATGACATCCCCGTCTGCTTGGTATCAGAGCAAGGTCAGCTCGATCTAAAATTGATTGAGGATTGGAGTAATAAGGAGGATTAAGTTGGGACAAGAACAGGTAGCGAGACCTTAGGAAAATAGTTAGAGTAAGGCACGAGATACATGGCATACGGCTTGGCCCATATGATTGGATTTTGGCTTTGGTAGGATTGTGGTAATGTATGGGGATTAAGTTCCATGCTTAGCGTTGAAGGTCATTTATGAACTTTGGCCTGTTAAGTGAATGAGTGTGGCTTATTTTTGGTGAACCGTTGCGGTGAACGGAATTGAGGAATAGTTATGAATTGCGTATTGAAGAATATGTGAAATTTGTTGTGTGGAAGGTTGTTGTATTGTAACTGTTTCTATTAAGGCGTAATGTGGTAGCTCTACACTTGGTTGAATGAATGAGTTACTAACTCCTTGATGAAATTGCGGTGGACCAGGCTCAATAGAAGCATATAAGAATGAGTAATCCGTCTAGGATACCTGGAAGGACCAAGAGTGGAGCCTCTAGCTCGAGGTCGCCTGTAACAGAGGACCTAAAGATAGACGGAGTGCTGAGGGTGCTCGAAAAGATTGGTGACCTAATCGATAGGTAGACCTAAGATAAGGATGCTGCCATAGCCCAAGCGGTAGGAGCCGCAATAGCTGCCGTCAACTCCAACAACGGCTATAACGGGGGCAACGGAAACAACGGCGACCACTACCAAGGCAATGGGACAATGAATGCCCAGGAAGAAATTATTGCGGCCAGGCAGATAGGCCAGCTAGTCGAACAATTTATCAAACTGAAGCCGACCCAGTTCGATGGGACGAGAGATCCCGAACTAGCATCGAGGTGGATCGAGAAATTGGAGAAAGCCTTTGGAGTCCTGAGATGCACAGACGAGGAGAAGGTACTATTGGCGGTGTACCAGCTGAAAGGTACCGCAAATGACTGGTGGGCTGCCACCAAGAACAGAGTCTTTTCAAAAGGAACGGCTTTTACCTGGGATGTCTTTACTACGACATTCAATGATAAGTATTTCTCGAAAACAGCCCAGAAAAGGAAGCAAGTGGAGTTCTTACAGCTGCGTCAGAATCAGCTGACTGTGGACCAGTATGAAGCTTAGTTCTCCAGATTATCGAGGTACGTACCTCGATCTGTAGAAGATCCCCAGGAGAAGGCACGGAGATTTCGGGATAAACTGAGACCTGAGCTTCGCAGCCAGATGATAGCCCTGAATTTGAGAACCTACAAGGAAATTTATGAACAGGGGCAAATGAAAAAGAGGGATCTGAAGGAGAGAAATGCCGCATCTGGATCGCGATTTAATTCATTTAGAGACAATCGTCAAATGAATAAGAGAACGGTGACTAGCAATAGGCGTTTTGTTTTGCCCGTGAGGAAGAATATTGTGAAGCCACCGAATCCCATGAACTGAAACTATCGCCTCTGTGGCAGAAGGCACGGTAATGGGCCATGTCCAGCAAGAACTAGAGCATGCTTTAAGTGTGGTCAGATGGGCCACCAGATGAGGACTTGCCCGAACCAAGCTCCAGCGAATCGAACTCAAGGGTAGTGACCGCAGGCTGGACCGTCAGCTGCCACTCCTCATATTGATCAGAATTGATCCCCAGCTCAGGGGAGAGTCTATGCAATAGCCCACAGGGAGGCAGAAGAAATGCCAGATGTGGTCACAAGTACGGTTTATTTGTGTAACCAAGCTGCATATGCTTTGTTTGATCCTAGCGCAACACACTCATTTGTGTCTGCTCGATTTGCTGATTTGGTTGATATGAAGTTAGAGCCGTTAAATGTGATTTTGCATGTGGTCACCCCGTTGAAAGATAAAATACTGATTTCGTTGACCTGCACTGATTGTAGGATCGTAATTGGAGGTAGTAAGTTAGTATTGATTTAGCTGTATTGCCCATGTATGACTTCGATGTGATCATAGGAAGGACTGGTTGGGTAAACAGGGAGCTGTAGTGGACTGTGGTCGTAGGATGATCCGTTTCTATCCAGAAGGCCGCCCTAGTTTTGAATTTGTAGGAAGTCGAGAAGGAACCTCGATTCCTTTAGTCTCGTCTCTTGAAGTGACGAAATTGAGGACTGAAGGATGTTAGGCGTACTTGCAGCAGTTATGGACACGATTGCCGAGGAGTCCAAACTAGAAAGCATTCCGGTAGTACGTGAGTTTCCTGACATTTTTCTCCAGGAGTTACTAGGATTGCCACCAGAGCGAGAATAGAGTTCATGATCGAGTTAGCTCTCGGAACGAAGCCGATCTCGAAGGCACCCTATAGAATGTCTCTATTGGAACTGAAGGAGCTAAAGATGCAGATACAAGAGCTGTTGGATAAGGGATTTATCCGATCGAGTGCTTCACCGTGGGAAGCGCCGGTGTTGTTTGTAAGAAAAAAGGATGAGTCCTTGCATCTATGCATCGACCATAGACAGTTAAACTAAGTGACGATGAAGAATAAGTACCCTCTGCCGAGGATTGATGATTTATTTGATCAATTGCAAGGAGTTGCGGTATTCTCTAAGATTGACCTGAGAGCCAGGTATCACCAGTTGAGAATCAAGAAGGAAGACGAACCTAAGACTACTTTTAGGACAAGGTATGGTCATTATGAATTCACTGTGATGCCTTTTGGATTGACCAATGCTCCAGCCGCATTTATGGATTTGATGCATTAGGTGTTCAAGGAATTCTTGGATAGATTCGTCATAGTCTTTATCAACGATATCCTAATTTATTCAATGAGTAACGAGGATACTTGGAGTCCCCAAATCCCAAAATCTCGTTAATAAAAGCTTTTGCAAGTTTGAGTTTTCTATAGGATACTTGGAGTCCCCAAATCCCAGAATGGCGCCTCATTTATCGAAAGGACAATTTTCGAGATTATCTTTCTGAGAGATTTCAAGTAATCCCTAAATCATAGAAAAATCTTGCTAATAAAAGTTTTACAGGTTTGAGCTTTCTACAGTATACTTGGAGTCCCCAAATCCCAGTATGGCATCTCATTTGTCGAAAGGACAATTTTTGAGATTATCTTTCTATGAGATTTCAAGTAATCCCTAAATCCCATAAGAATCTTGTTAATAAAAGTTTTTGCAGGTTTGAGTTTTCTGCAAGATACTTGGAGTCCCAAAATCCCAGAATGTCATATCATTTGTCGAAAGGACAATCTCTGAGATTATCTTTCTAAGAGATTTCAGTTAACCCCTAAATCCTAGAAGAATCTTGTTAACAAAAGTTTTTGCGGGTTTGAGCTTTCTGTAGGATACTTAGAGTCCACAAACCCCAGAATGGGGCCTCACCAATCTTTAGAACCAGCTTTCTGTAAGGCTATAGGAAATCCCTAAACCCTAGAATAACTTCTTTGGTGAAACTTAAGAGTTAGGTATACCTTATGTGTATAGACTTTCATTGATTCCTCATGATGTAGGATCAACCTAGTCTCTGATAAACCCTAAAGAATGGGTGCGTCACCTTTAGGTCCCTAGTGGATGGGAAGCCTAGTATCCGACAAATCCTAAAGAAAGAGTGTGTCACCTTTAGGTCCCTAGTGGATGGGAAGCCTAGTTTCAGATAAACCCTAAAGAACGGACGCTTCGTCCATAGGTTTCTGATAGAAAGGAGTCCTATTCATGGCCTCATCTTTCATACGGATCAAAACCTATGACAAACCCTAAAGAACTGGTGCGTCATCCCTAGGTTCCTGTCAAATAGGAATCTCATTTTGGTTTGGCCTAACTACAAGCTAGAACTTAACTACCCTAGGATACTCAAAAGACGAGTCCATATGTATCCGCTTGAATTCGCCATACACCACGCATGCCATACGAGCATCAGGCAGGTGAGTAACAGGTGAGTATCTCTACTCCATCTCTCTCTTACATCAGCAAAGACAGCATGAACAGAGCGTTCACCAGTAGGACAAAAAAGATTTAATGTCAGGATTAGTTTTTATTTTTTCCTAGTCGAGTCAGTCTACACTCAGGTGTCACTTGTCTTTAAGTGAAACCCCTCACAAGATTCCTTTCAAAGAGAGGCAACTGTTGATACCTAATTTTCGATTAGTTTTTTTCAATTTATTTTTGAAAAAGTGAACAAAATCATAAAAAATTGAAAGATTGTAAAATCAACTTTGGTAGCCTTGGCCAAGCTTAAGGAACCATTTTTGAAAAAAAAAATTCATATTTTTTTTAATATTTTTAAAAAATAAAAAAAATAGATTAAAATTCAAGAAAAATAGCATTTGAAGTCATAAAAATATGAAAAAATAGTCAATATTTTTATTTTAATTTTCTTATATTTTTGACCTCATTAAAATTTCAAATTCAAGTTCAATTTTATGTGTTCCTTTGTTACAGGAATAATTGAATTTGGTAAAAAAAATATCAATTGAGTCTTTTAATTTACAATTTTGGCATTTTTAAGGTCTTGACATTCAATATAATTGTCCTTCAATGCAATTTAGTTGAATTATTTGTACGAATTGTTCAATTGCATGAAATGGGCAAAATTGCATACTTAATTTCAATTTAGTCCTTAAATTTGGGCATAATTGAAATTACTTTCACTTCAATGGCTGCCTTTGTCAATTGAAACCACTATCCAATGTATTTCACCATTTAGAATCGATTGACATAGGTGGTTTGGTACAATTTGACCGTTTGAGCTCTCAATTCCACAATTTCCCAATTTGCAATTAAATGAAAATTTAGGGGCTTCGTAGAAATTGATGTGAACTTTTGGGCAAAATGACATTTTTAAAAAATTTTCATGTCTTAAGTTGGATTCAGACGTTTAATTTGGAAAAATTCCACGCGAATTACGATTAATTTGGGAAAAACAAATTCGAACCGATTTTGACCAGTCAGACTGGTCGAACCGGTCCGCCACAGTGTCGTTGTCTTCCTCAAGAACTCGTGCAGGTGAACAGAGACAGGCCGAGCATTGAAGGTCAAATTGAAGGTTCAATCAACCATAATCGACAGACATATGGTGGGGATTTTAATCTTCAGGAGAAGATGCATCGATCAAGACCGGTGGCGACGTCAATGGTCGCCGGAGGAAGGCGAAATCAATCGGTCAATGTCGTGGTGGCTGTGAAAGGCATCTTTCACAGAAAGGTCAAATCGCACGTCGATTTGTGCATGCCGGAAGGTCATTTGAGTTGGACGGAATTACTCATCGTTGTCGTCGTCGTTCGGACCAAATGGCACGCACAATCATGTGCCATTTGGAGCCCATTAGTTCCCATCATTCGACGCCAAAAATTGAAGATCGGTATATAGCCTTTGGAAGGCTTTCGGTTGAGGGGAGGAGTTCATTCTGTTGCTAAGGATTAATAGAATCGAGAGAGAGAGAGAGAGAGAGAGAGAGAGAGAGAGAGAGAGAGAGCGAGAGAGAGCGAGAAAGCGAGAGAGAGCTTGTTCTCCAGCTCCTGTCGTCGAGGACTTGAATTTGACTGCAAGGTGCTGGTTAGGTTGTCTCCGGCCAAACCAAAACCTAAGAAGAACGTGGGAAGCCTACTTGAAGTTCCAGGAAGCGATTGCCGCCGGCCGCACCGCCTGAAACCGCGGGAATAGGTGAGTCAGAACTTCGAGCTTCTCATTGAGCATCAATGGTGAATTTCGTCTCCGGCCTTAATCTTTGCATTTATTGTGTTTGTTTTATTCCCCAAGCATCACTCACCATCGTCGTATCTTCATTTTGCATCGATTTTGCTTGAATATCTCGAATTGAGTCTCGAAACTCGACCTCCATTACCGATCACTGTTCAAAGTCGCCTAGCCAAATCTAGGTCGAGCAATCGAAGCTCAAGGTAAGTGTTCTGAACTCTAGTATAACCTTCTTTGTGAATGAATGTGCTTGATATGCCATGAATCGCATGTATAAAGTTGCCATATCTAACCTGGTTCGAGTTTGCCTATGCTTAATTCTATGGATGAAATGCTTCGATTTCGATATATGTGAAACTAGATGAATAGGCGAGTTAATTGGCATTGGTTTTGTGTAATTCCATTGAGGTTTCATCGTTAGATCATCGCCGAAAGTTTCTGGCCGTTCGTTTAGTCGTCGTCACAAGGTTGAAGACGAAGCTGACGTGTCTGCTCAAAGATTCAAAGTCCTAGGTGTTCGTTTGTCATTGGTCCATGTGTTCGCCTAGTCAGCATGGTCGTTGGAGTTTGTTATTTGGATAAATGGATCGAACGGCGAAGATAAATCGAGTCTAAATTTTAGTAGCCGTCTGATTAGTAATTAGGAATATTCAGAATTGATTTTATAATCAGAAATTCAAAATGAATCGAGACGGTGTCGTTTGGATAAGTGAGTAGGCGACATCGTTTAGGTTTGTAAGGGTGGATGGTCTAGATCGAGTCTCGGCTTCTAATCGTGACCATATGCTTAAGTAATCAGATTGAACAGTTGAGAGATAGTTGGATTTTGATCTAAGCCGTAGGTTTTAGTAAGCCGATCCTAAGGCGGAGGAGCAGCCACCTGATTCAATAAGAATCGTCAGATTAAGTCCGATTAATCAGAAAATAAAAAGGGCGATACGGCGTCATTTCGGTGTATAGGTTTTATGGGTTCGAGTCTTGGCCGGGTTCCAACTCAAGTGGGTCGGGTCGACCCGATTCGATCCATTTTTTAATAATAAAAAACATTAAAAATGTTTTTAAAAATAAAAATAAAAAAAAAAAACCCCTAGAAAATTCTAAAACAATATTAGAAAATCCTAGAAAATTCTAAAACAATATTAGAAAATCCTAGAAAATTCCAAAAAATATATATAAAAAATTGTGAAAAATTCCTAGGCACTCTAGAAATTCATAAAAATTGAGGATCGACCACATACAACTGGTCAATCTTATTTTTGGGATTTCTTATTCGTTCTTTTGAAATAGACAATATTACCCTTTAGGGGTAAATCTCCTCTACCTTGTAAGCGAGATAGGTCAACAATGCCAAGATAAAAATTAGGGTTAGTTAGGTGATCAATTCTTATGCTTGGGTTTTCGAATCTTGTACCTTTTTTTGAAATGACGATTTTACCCCTCAAAGGGTAAATCATCCTTTCTATTCCAAACGAGCCATGGAAATTATTCAAAATTAGGATTTGGGTCAGGTGGTTGACCAATCGTTCTTTTTGAGATTTTCACTTCTCATCACTTTCTGAAATGACAGTTTTACCCCTTAAAGGGTAAATCACTTCGAAAATTTCAGAAAAATTCTAGAAATTCCCAAAAATTAGGAAATGGATTGGTATGATGACTAATCCTATTTTCACTATCTTTTGACTCTATATTTAATCTAAAATGGCAAATTTATCCTTTTGGGGAAAATTATTCTAGAATTCTTCAAAATTATGATTTTACCCCTCAAGGGTAAATTATGTCAAGAACACTCCTGAGCCTTGATTGAAATATCTCTAAGCTAATAGAGCCTCATTAGGGATGCCACGTTGTTTTCATGTGATTTATCGCACGTTTTGGATCCTTGATTTGTGCACTTTCATTACTAATTTTGATTGTTAGGGTAGTCATTCTTGTCTGCATAAACTCCTAGTCTTAGGGTTCGTACCTCATTCATCTACATGAAATCTCAAGTTAGATAAATTATTCAACTTACGTGCCGAAAGGGCGTCAACTTTGACAGTTGGTGTGACATTCTGATTTTTCCTGTCATTTCGAGACTTATTAATGAGAATGTATCTAATGATATATTTCAGTCATATTTCACTCGGATCTGATCAATCTCGAGTTAACTGACCAAAAAGGGAAGGCTAACGCGAGACAAGGTACGTGGACCTAGGGAATTTGAATAGAAAAAAATATTTTGACCATAAGAATTGTCGAGGAGACATTTAGAGCTATAAAAAGCCGATCTAAGAACGATTAAGAAATACATTGCTAGTGTTATACAATTGGAGTGCGAGTGATGCCGCTTAACCATTATATAATTTGCAAAATTTTTCTAAATCGAACGATGACGATCGAGACCGTCGGAACTAATAATAAACACTCACAATTACATGACAACCAAAGTCGCCAAGAATTGGTGAGCCCTAAGTGTGATGTGAATCACAGAGTCGATACGTGTAACGTCTACAAAAGTCGCCTGTTAGTTCGGGATAGTCTGAAATTACATTTGACGGAGAAATGATTCAGAGACGAGTCTCAAAATTAAAAAATGGAGAAACAAGAATTCCAAAATTATAATTAGATTGGACGTCGCCTCATCGAAGAAAATTTGAATCAGAAAATCGACATTTCGGAGTCAAGGGTGAAATTACCGTTTTGCCCTTCAAGCCTTGGCCTTGCCTTAATGAATGGATGAGGGCATTTTGGTCATTGACCACACACCGCTAGCAGCCGAAAATAAGGAAGAATGATAGCCCTTGGATGAAAAATTGATGGACATGTGGACAAGTGTCAAAGGATGGAGCTTTGGCATTAATTGTCCAACTTTTAACCTTCCATTCCTTGGAGTTGACTCTTAAATTTGTGTATACACTCTCCTCACTCCCCCATTCAGCCGAAAACCTCAACCTCCATAGCCATCCTCTTCTTCCCTTTCTTCTTTTTCATTGCCCAGAGCTGCTCCCACCCGATCGGTTCTGCCCGTCCATTTGACCGCCGTCGAGCACCCCTTTCGATCACCGTTTGACTTCGTGCCGACCACCAACAACTAGCCCCCTCCTTTTTTCGACCACCTCCAAGTGGTAGCTCGGCGTTTGACCTCTTAAGAAGTTTCGACCAGCCATTTCCTCAAAAGTCGACGGATCTTGTCGCAATTGGAGGTAAGTCGCTGTTTGAGCTCCGTGGTACTCCAATTTGCTTCAATCTTCCGGCCAATTTTTGTAAACATCTAGGGAATTCATATACTGAGCTTTGGTAAAAAGTTTGGATGACTTTTATGGAGTTTTGATGCCGAAACAACGTTGTGTTTGAAGGGAAAAAACTAACCGGTGAAGGACTTGGAGGAATCGACACCGTTCGTGGACTTTCGGATGTCGCCTTGCCCTCAACTTTTCGATGAGACTTCCCAACACCTAGAAATATATGTTAGCAACTAGATTAGTAGATAAATTAAGACTTAAAGGTAATTTGTAGACTGATTAGTTGGGCACCACACAGAACCGAAAATGGCCTATTTCGGTTCTATGTGCACCAAAACCTTAGGGGCTGTTCTCGGGGAAGTCAAGCTCTAAATTATTTGTTGAGATGTATTAGAAAGTCAATTAATATGTCGCTAAGGTTTATGCTCCGTGGATTGGTGAATTGAGCGAGAAAAGTTGACAAATTGATTGAATTCCTTAGGGTTGTGCACTGCCTTGTTTGGGAGTCATTGGGGCCAAAATATTGAGGTGCTTGGAAGAGGATTTTTATTGATTTAAGCACAAGGTAAGGGGTTTCTAAACCTTGGCTAGGAAGATCGGACTCAACTGGATGATTTTGGTGTGAATTGAGTTAGTTATTGTGAGTTATGGCGTGATTGTCCAATGTTCGTCATGGTGGATTGAGGATTACTTGATTGCTTGCCAAATGCATATGACATGAAATTGATTTCCTTGCATGCCGTAGATAGTTAGCTCGTTGTATGAGCTCGTACTAAATCATGGAGTTTGAATTGAAATGATATCTGACATGCTTGGAAACTTGTGATATCTTGAGGCATTGAGCCGCGGGATTATATGGATTGGTACCTTGAGGCGTTGAGACGCGGGACGAGATTTATTTGTGTCGACATAGGCCTTGAATGATATTGAAAACCTGATGCGTTTATGCGGGTTTGTTAATTGGATGGTTTGAGGCGTAATTACGCGGACCAAGCCTGAGACGTTTATAACGCGGGCGTGATTCATGAAAAAGTTCTGAAGAGTGGAATCTGTGACTTGATTTAATATCTCCATGCCTAATCTAATTGATATGATATGATACTATTACTGTGTGATTGATAAACGCTTACATCTCTGTGGCATATTGACTGATGAGTGCATTATATTGCTGAGTGTATATTCTTGGTTATTATTTGCATTCATCTGGGTGTACTGTCAGCCTGACCTAGGATTAGGATTCGTCTTACTGAGATGTGAATCTCACCCCGTCGTGGGACCACCTTTTCAGACCCTAAGCCTTGAGGATGCTGCTGACTCGATTGGGTGACCCGAAGGAGATGGCGACATATTTTGATGAATTCCCGGATGATAGGAGTATCATTTACGTTAGGAAGTGTACAATATTTTGGGTCGACGAGGGCGGTAAAGACTGGAAACCGCATAGGTTCGAAGCATGGTTCCGTAGAGTAGACAAGGTTACCACTAGTTCGCTGAAAGCCACGGAGGTACCTCGTGAGGCTATCCCTAGTTGGCCTCATCCCATTCGAGATTCTATAGAGGTTGAGGTGTCAGTTGCTGATTCGAGGAACATGCCTAAGAGGACCTCTACCTTGGAGAACGCAGTTGAAGTGATTGAGATCGACATCTGTCACGCCCCGCGCCCTGGGCATGAGCACCCGAGCATCCCTACAAGCAACCCAACAATAATCTCTTGGTGGTCCCAAGAACCATCAACATACATCGAGAGATATAATAATTATATCACGCATACGGAAGTGATACTCCAATAAATCCCCGTACAATATATATATATATATATATATATAGATTAAATGGGACCTGGATAGCATATATCATTCATACATCAAGGCGTACTGTTCATATAACCCAAATACTAAACCTTCTAAACAAAAAGGCGACAGGGTAAGCATATCAAAAAGAAACATCCACAAAATCCCTCAAGAGCGGGGTCAAGTCGCTAGTCAAGATCGATCCACCAACTGAAGTATCCTAGGATGAACTGCTGGAGTCATCCGTATCCTCTACGTCCTCGGTCGGCTCATACTCAGAAACGTCTCAGACGGGACCTCCATAGAATCCTCCATAGTTGCCTCCTACGACGGCTCGACTAGGACCCCCCTCAGATGCCTCCAAAACTATAATATCCTCCTGCCCCTGTTCCGTGGTGAACTCCACGGTCGACGTTCGCTCTGGTCCGTTCCTAGACCCTACGACTGACCCCACAGGCAACTCCTGCTCAGCTACAGTCTGACACCAATCGGGTATGACACCCCGTGCTATCTCATGGGGCTTCAGTGGCCCTGTCTATGAGTCCCCCTCCTTCTTGAACCACGCCTCGAACCTATGAGGCTTCCACTTAGGCTTACCCTTGTCGACTCATACAACGATACACTTCCTTACATATACGTTCCCCTACCTATCTGGGAACTCATCATAGTATGCCATCATCTCCTTTGGATCTCCAAAATGAATTGGCCACATAGTTATGACCTAGGATCTGTAAAGTAAAGGTTTCCCCAAAAGGGTTGAGATACACATCTCAGCAAGAAAAACTTAACCCCAGGTCAGGTTGACAATCCACTCAGGTAATCGCATCCCTCAACAGATCCAAACTCAATAAAGATACATGCATGTCAATCACAATCAAGAAACAACAAAATATAGAAGACAGGCATGCAGTTATGATCACGTGTCACACTCACGCGCACATGTATTCTCAGCCTATCACTTCACCACATCCATCAACCTCCGTCTACCTCATTCTCTAGCCCGCGAACTAGTCGCCTTAGGCTTGGTCCGCGTAAACGTATCAGATCGTCGTTGGTGACCCGCGTAAACGCACTAGGTCCCAATGAATCTCTAATCAATGCTCATTAATTCATTCTTCATCCCGCGAATCATTCGCATCAAGACTGTGGCTATCTCAACCCCGCGACTTCGTCGCATCAGGGTGCCACCTAACCATACTTCACCTCGCGACCTTATCACATCAGGGTCTCAACCTCCCGCCCCGCGTCTCACACACCTCAGGACCTCGCCATGCCATACTCATGCCACGTCACCTTGAATGCCTTGAATTTCAATTCAGTTTCACACTCACTGGCAAGCACGCATTGAAATTCATTTCATAAATTTCGTGGCATGCAAATCAATTTAAATGGCACACAGACATGGCAAACAGTTTAAGCATAGGCAATGTCACACAATCATACTTTAACGTCTTAGGACATATCAAGGTTACCCCATTTGACAATCTCTCATAAATCACTCCAATCGACCCTCGATTTACCCAATCAAGTCCAATCCCCCTAACCTTGATTTAGAAATTTCCTTACCTTATCTTGGCAATACAAATTCTTCTTCTTGGACCTCCTAGATTTCGGCCAACCCAAGTCCAAAGGCCAATTTGTCGCACAACCTAGAATAATCAACCGATTCGTCAAATTTTCGTGCTCAATTCCTCAATCCACCAATCCCAATCATCCATAACATACCCCTCATCATCTCTTCACATCATAAATACCAATTTACAGCACAAAACCATCATCCACAGCCTCCAATAGAATCGGCTTGGCCAGGCGCCGAACCGGCTCCATTCGGTTCTAAGCGTGCCGGGTCCAACTGGTTCTAATCTACTCAAAATCCCTCAATTATACATTATCCTACCTCTTATAATGTCTACCTAAGGTTTTGGGAGGCTCACTAATTGTTTCGAGTCGCTCGATCACCGTAAATTTATCGAAACTCGCCGGACGCCCAAGATCAGTCCACCGGGCAGATTCTGTCCAAAATATACAAGGGCGGTTCATGGTCAAAACTTAATCAAATAAATCTCCAATTTTTACCACAGAATCCTACATGTCTCAGCTTGATCTCCACAAAATTTGAACTTAGGATTCCATCATTTCGACCTTCAAATGGACTGAGAATCAGACCTACCTCAGGTTGGTTCCAATTCCGTCGGCCTGTGGGAGATTGCTTGCCCAGAACTCCACAGTGCTCCAAATGGCATGATTCTTGTTGGAGGACATCGGCAAGACGTGAATCTTCGTCTGGGTGGTCATCCGGCAGCAGGTGCTGACCGAAGATGGCGATCGTGGCTAGCGAACAAGCAGCTCCGGGGTAGTCGGTGAGCGGCAGAATAGAGAAGAAGAAGAAGGCTGGTTCGATTCTTTGGGCGGTGAAATGGCCGAATGGAAGAAGAGGAGAGAGAGATAGAGAGAGAGTGAGTTGCTATATTCAATTTTTTGGTCAAATGAGTTGAATGTTAGGTGTGGGAAAAAGGTGATATGACCATGCTTCACCATCTATTGACACTTGGCATTTGCTTTCCCCATGGAGATCTAATGGCCAATTTTTTATCTTCATTTTTGGCAGCTCAAGGGAGGGCACAATGCCCATTTTTCCCTTCTTCGATTATAAAAGTAAAGTCCTAAACTTGAGGGGCAAAACGGTCATTTTATCCCCGACGTTCCGAACGTCGATTTTCTCGTTCCAAAATTATTTGATAGGGCGACAACCAATCCAAATGACGTTGGAATTATTGATTTTTCATTTCAAACTTTTTAGAACTAGTTTCTGATAGTTTTCTCTATCAGACGTGATTCCAGCCTATCCCAAACTGATGGACGGCTTTTGCCGACATTACGCGTATCGACCCCATGATTCTCATCACGTTTAGGGCTCGTCAATTCATGGCGACTTTGGTTGTCATGTAATTGTGAGGCTTTACACTACTCCCTATGGTCTCAATCGTCATAGTCCGATTCAAGATAATTTTGCAAATTATACGCTGGTTAAGCGGCATCACCCGCGTTCCAGTCGTACGACACTCGCATGGTAATCCTTGATCATTCTTAGATTGGCCTTTTGGTGGTTCTAAATATCCCCTCCTCAATCCTTGTGGTCAAGTGTCATTTCCTATCCGAGTCGCCTAGGTCCACGTACCTCGTCTCGCATTAGCCTTTCCTCTTTGGTCAGTCTACTCAAATTGATCAGATTTGAGTGAAATACGACTAAAATACATCGCTTGATGTATATAAACTTCTCATTACATAGTCTGAAGTTGATTGGAAATTAGAATGTCACAACATCTCAAAGGACGAGCAGGAGGATGACACGATGGAGGATACCGTAGATGTGCATTTCAAGACCTTTTCCGACTACAAGCCCATGAAGGATGTTGAGGAGACCAACGATTCCAGCGGTTCGACCTAGGGGTTTACTGCTTTTACTTGTCCTCTTTTGATGACCTTGCCAATTAGTTTCTTTTGGGACTTTGATATAGTTGTCTTTTGGTTCAGTCCCACTATCCCGTCCTATTAGCAGGATTGGATCACCTGCACTTTTGTATGGACTCATGGAATGCTTATATATATACACATTTATGTGATGTTCTCGTTACCTAGGTTCCAATTACATTTGTACGGAGGTATTTTACATGATACGGTTCCGTATGCTTAATTATATTTTGCATTTCTCGATATGTGATTCTTGGGACTCGAGAGTTTGCTCGCAGGGAGTTATGCGTCCGTGCCCGGGATACGGGACGTGATACCCCCGCTTGTTTGATATGAGAGCAAGGCCATCTCGATCCAAGTTGATTGAGAATTGAAGTAATAAAGAGGACTAAGTTGGGACAGAATGGGTAGCGAGGCCTTAGGAGACTTGTGAAAGATAAGCATGAAATGCATGGCATATAACTTGGCGCATGCGATTGACATTTGGGTCTTGGCAAGATTGTGGTGATTTGTGAAGATTAAGCTCCATGTTTAGCGCTAAAAGTCATTACTGGATTTTGGCATGTTAAGTAAATGAGCATGACCGGTTTTGATAAACTGTTGAAGTGAACGAAATTGGGTAAAGGCCATGGGTCGTTTAATGAAGTGCTTCTGAAAATAGTTGTGTGGAAGGTTGTTATGTTATGATTGTTCCTCTTAAGAAGAGTTATATGCTTAACACATGCAAGTTGGAATATGTTTTCTAGATGAATCAGTCAAGACTTCCTTAATCAATTTTCAGTAAAGCAAGGGCTATCTTTCTAATTTAAAAGAGGAAAGCGCAAGGAATACCATCTTTAAGAAAGAAAGCGTAGCAAATCCTCTCTTGAAGCAATTGGTTCACCCCAGAGTCACTCATTTCCATTTCCTTTTGAGTTAACTGCATTGGATCTCCTCTTTCTATTAATTTCTTTTCTATTACTGCTACCAATCAATCACAATAGAGTAATGACTCTTAGCTCAAAGAAGACCCGGGCAATGCCAATCTCGATTCAAAAGCAACTACATCAAGAAGGCAGCTTTCCTTACTACCGGCTAGAGAGCATTGAACGATTCCTGCCCTCGGACCACCAAAAGAAAGATGTAGAAAGAAGGAAAATCAATCGTCTCTGCCTCAGCGCCAAAAAGATCCCATTCTCCCCATCCGGGAATCTCCGTGTAGGAAGAACTAAAAATTTTCGTCTTAAAAAAAAGGGCAAAGAGAGCAGGGCTTTTTCCTTCAACACAGAATCCCTCGCTTACTCCCCCCTTCGAGACCTAGCAGGTTGAGAAAGAGATAAGGTATGTATGGTTGTTTCCTTATGGAATTGATTTCATTAGCATTACCGCCTCTTTGAAATATCCGCTCTTTGCGTAACCGCTACTCGAGTAAGCGCTGCTAACCTTAGTAGGACTTTCGGAATCGAATAGGTAGCTAGACTTTAGCTGCTTGACGGCTTTCCGGCTTAGACTAATTTAGTGAAGTATGACAGATTGCTAACTCCTTGCTTTGACTCTGCCTCTTTGGACTCACTAGCCTAAGGCTAAGCCAAGACTTCTTTTTTCTATGCAAAGATATACCCCCCAGCAGAACCGGTCTTTGCAAGTCAATAATATCTAGTAGGAAGGCACTGTTTCATAGTTACAATGCCCAAAATCCCCAGTGATAGAATCTACTGCTCTTTGATTTGAAGGGAGGAATTTCACAAGTAGAATAAGAGGGTGCACATATGAATGCCCCGAATAGGCTCTTTTAAAAGAAATGGGTCCTTCTTCCCCCTTCCCCGCGATGGAGTAGGCTCAATCATCAGAAATGGTTCGAGTAGAGCTTCAATCGAAAAAAAAAACCTACTTATTTTACTGCTTAACACCCTATTAGGTAGTAGTGGCCAGCACAATAGAAAGGAGCTTTCCTAGATATCAGGCGGGGAATCTTCATTGTATACTACCTAGCCGACTCTCTTAGTGTATCACCCGAGGCTATCTAATGTCTCCTAATGCAGCTACGAAGGGCAAAGCTTTGTGGAAACCGGGGCACTGAAAAAGATATTCAAATGGATACTTCAAAAGCACTAACTAAGGAGGAAGCGTCCCAAGCATGGTATGTGAAATAATACCATTAGGCTTCCTTCCAATGGTTGCTCTGGTTCCTACCTCCTGCAATGAGGTAGATCGCTAAGGAAGCTCTTTCCTAACCAGAAAACGAGAAAGGGAACCTAATGTTCCACCCATTGACTAGCAAAAGTAGTGAAGAAGCCCTATTTCTTTAGCAAAGAATGAACAACATTGAGCTAGCACATCAGACTTGCCTGTCTACTTGAGGGAAGTTTTTAATCCTATCTTCTTTGAACAGCAATCGCATAATCATTCTCGCCTCTTATTGTCGGGTTTGGCTAGCCCATCTCCTTTCATTATTAACTATTGTTGTTAGTTTGCTATAACATGGTTTTTTGATTAGGAAAACCTATGGAAAGTGAATTAGATATCCCATGTGCTTCAGAAGTTGGATTTGGAACAACTATACTACAACCTCTGCTCCTGACCTACCAAGCGCTAAGCGTACCTACATTAATTTACTTTCTTTCAGATATAGTTCCGGGTAGTGTTCATTCTAGTTCTTTTGCAACTTATTATGAAACAAACTCATTTCGTAGTATAGGGCGGTAGGTTTAAAGACGGAAAGGAAGAGAGTTGAGTTAGATTCTCTACCATAGATTGGATCACACCGGAAACTCTCACAATAAGATTTGATAGTGAAGAGGAGGTTCTTATCCTATCCGAGCGGGACTGATTAGATTCCTTGACTATTGATTCCGATGTCAATATGGGATTTCAAATTTCTTCTTTTATCCATTTTCTTGCGCTGAACTAAGGGACAGGTGGAATTGATTTTACTAGGCTTAAAGGAAGTTGAAGGCTTTCTAGAGTCATGAAGGAGATTTTTTTTTTCATTTCTGTGCTTTTTTTCTTGTGGAGCAGGCCTCTTTCTTATACTTTGAGTGCTGAGACAAAGACCTCTCTCTAAGATCGTATAAGACGAGAGCCCCTCCCCATAGTTTGAGCTATAGTACTCGCTCTTTCCTAGGCTTTTTTTGATTTATTGAACCTCTTAGACCATTCATGGGGGTGAATCTACCTTCAAAGGCGAAGAATTAGGCTCAACTCCAATCTAATTGTCTAAGACCGATCCGATCAAATGGTGAAGGCTCCGTCACCAGTTGGTGAATTGAGTGGTCTTCTCTTTTCTGACTGACCCGGACTCTTTGTCTTCCTTTGATCTGGGCCTGAACAAGGATCCCGGAATACAAATTCCAAGTGTTCCTTATTTGTGAAAAAATGAACGAAGAGTTTTTCATCATAATGTAGTATAAGCAAATGGATAGGACGATGAGTTAACCTCTTTCTTTCTGAGAGCTTTTTCCTTTTGCCCAAGCTTTCTTTCTTAGATTGATGTGAAGCTTCAGGAAACTAGTCAAATTGATTCGATTAGTACCCACTTGTAGTCATAGTTTCTTATCTTAGTCATCTTAGACAGCTCGACAAGCACTAGCCATTATATATGTGTGTGAAGAGGGCCTTTCAGTTAAGCCATCTAGTGTGCGTAAACCACTCATTCCGTACATCTCTCCACTCCAAAACACTTCTGTGTATGGAAGAAGCCTTATGGATCGGATCAGGCGGCCTATTTTGAACCTTTTACACTCCGTATTGGAATCTCTATCTTAGTTCCTGATCGGTACACTGAACATCGATAGTTCCTGATCGATACACTGAACATCGATAATTATTCTTGTTTGTAGCTCTTATGTTCGAACATTTTTCTCCCTGTCCCAATTATCACTTTAGCACTGTAGTACCTCCATTCCTTACTTAGACTGAGACAAAAATACTTTCGCGCATAAGAGTCCTTCGCTAACTATTACAGTGGATCCTGCATGCGCTATTTGGAAACCCTTGTTGGGCCCTTTTTGTCGGAGGAGATGAAGAAAGATGAGATCAGAGTCCGATACCGCAGAAGCTATGTCTGCCGAGACTGGTAGCTTTCTCTCATTTGCCAGACTAGCCAGTGGAAGTCCAGTTCGATGGTAGTCTATCCACAGTTTCTTAAGTGCGATTCTATTCATATGCAACAATCTTCATGATCTTCTTTCGCATCCCTTTCGTCGTTATGGTTTGGTATCGCTGGACTTGATTAGATGAATGAGTTACTAATTCCGTGGTAAAATTATAGTGGTCCAAGTGTAGTAAAGGAACACAAGGATGAGAAATTCGTTTAGAAGACTTGGAAGACCTAGGAGTGGAGCCTCTTTTTCGAGACCACCTGTGGCGGAAGACCCAAAGATGGATGGAGTGATGAGAGCACTCGAGAGGATCGGCGATCTCATTGACATGCAGACCCAGGATAGGGATGTTGCCATAACTCAAGTGGTAGGAGCCGCGATAGCTGTTGTCAATGCCAACAACGGCAATAATGGAGGAAATGGAAATAATGGCGATGCTGACCAAGGCAATGCAGTAGGTAATGCCCAAGGGGAAGTGGTTGTGGCTAGGAAAATGGGCCAACTAGTCGAGCAGTTCATTAAGCTGAAGCCAACCTAGTTCAATGGGACTGAAGACCCGGAATTGGCGCCAAGGTGGATTGAGAAACTAGAGAAAACTTTCGGAGTACTGAGATGTACAGATGAAGAAAAAGTACTTCTGGCGGTATATCAACTTGAAGGGACCGCAAATGACTGGTGGACTGCCACTAAGAATGGAGTTTTTTCGAAAGGAACAGCTTTGACCTGGAATGCCTCTATCACGGCATTCAATGACAAGTACTTCTTCGATATAGCTTGAGAAAGGAAGCAAGTAGAGTTCTTGCAGCTGCGTTAGAATCATCTGACAGTAGATTAGTATGAAGCTGAGTTCTCCCGATTGTCAAGGTATGCGCCCAAAGCAGTAGAGGATCTGCTAGAAAAAGCGCAAAGATTTCGGGATGGATAGAGGCTCGAGTTTCGTAGGCAAATGATAGCTCTAAACTTGAAGACTTATAAGGAAATATACGAACGGGGATAGATGATGGAGAGAGACCTGAAAAAGAGAAATGCTGCATCTAGGTCGCTGTTTAGTTCATTTAGTGATAATTGCTAGACAGATAAAAGATCTATGATTGGCAATAGACACTTCGTACCTCCAGCAAGGAAGAATATGGTGAAGCTGCCGAACCCGGCGAACTGGAGTTGCCGCCTCTGCGGCAGAAGGCATGGTAATGGACCTTGTTCGGCTAGGACCAGAGTGTGCTTCAAATGTGGTCAGATGGGCCATCAGATGGTAACTTGCCCAAATCAAGCTTTAGTGGCTAGACCTCAAAGGCAATGACCACAGGTAGGACCGTCAACTACCACTCCACTGAATGATTAGAATTGACTCCCAGCTCAGAGAAGAGTTTATGTTGTAGCACGCAAGGAAGCAGAAGAAGTGCCAGGCGTGGTCACAGGTACGATTTATTTATGTGACCAAGCTGCTTATGCTTTGTTTGATCCTAGCGTATCACAATCATTTGTGTCTACTCGATTTGTTGATTTCGTTCATATGGAGTTGAAACCGTTGAGTGTGATTCTGCATGTTGCTACCCTGTTGAAGGATAATGTGTTGGTTTCGTTGGGCTGTGCTAACTGTAAAATAGTAATTGGCGGTAGTAAAGAGAGTATAGACTTGGTTGTGTTGCCCGTGTATGACTTTGATGTGATCATAGGTATGGATTGGTTGGGTAAGCAAAAGACAGTAGTTGATTATGGAAGTAAGATAATCTGTTTTTAATCCGAAAGGCCGCCCTAAGTTTGAATTTGTGAGAAGTTGATGAGGAACCTCGATTCCTTTAATCTCATCTCTCGAAGCGACAAAACTGATGACCGAAGGATGTCAGGCTTACCTAGTAGCAGTTATGGATACGACTGTCGTGGAGCCTAAATTAGAAAGTATTCCGGTAGTGCGTGAGTTTCCTAGTGTTTTTCCTCAAGAATTACCAGGGTTGCCACTAGAGAGAGAAATAGAATTTGTGATCGAGTTAGCTCCAGGAACAGAGCCAATCTTGAAGGCACCCTATAGGATGTCCTTATTGTAACTGAAGAAATTAAAGGTACAGATGCAAAAATTGTTAGACAAATGATTTATTCGACTGAGTGCTTCACTGTGGGGAGCATCGGTGTTGTTTGTGAAGAAAAAGGATGGGTCCTTATGTTTTTGTATCGACTATAAGCAGTTGAATCAAGTGACCGTAAAGAATAAGTACCCACTACCGAGGATCGATAACTTATTTGATTAGTTGCAAGAAGCTTCGGTGTTCTCTAAGATAAACCTGAGGACCGAGTATCATCAGTTGAGCATTAAGAAGGTGGATATACCGAAGATAGCTTTTAGGACTAGATATGGTCATTATGAGTTTACTGTTATGACTTTTGGATTGACTAATGCTCCATCTGCATTTATGGATTTGATGTACGGGTATTTAAGGAATTCTTGGATAGGTTTCTGATAGTCTTTATTGATAATATTTTAATCTACTCAAGGAGTAGTGAAGAACATGAAGAGCATTTAAGGATTGTCTTGTCGACTCTGAGGGAGCACTCGTTATAGGCTAAGCTTAGCAAATGTGAGCTTTGGCTGAATAAAGTGGCAATTCTTAGCCATGTGGTATCGGGAGAACATATTGTTGTGGATCCTGTGAAGATCAAAGCTGTTATGAATTGGCCTAGACCTACTACGGTGACGGAAGTCCGGAGTTTTTTAGGATTGGTAGGGTATTACAGATGTTTCGTGGAGAAGTTTTCATCCATAGCCATTCTATTGACGAGATTGACGGAGAAGGAAACTAAGTTCGAGTGGACGGACAAGTGTGAAAGGAGCTTTCAAGAGTTTAAACACCGGTTAAAGACCGCACCAGTATTGATAATCCCATCAGGACCTGGGGGTTATGAGATAAATAACGATACTTCGCTAAAAGGATTGGGTTGTGTACTAATGCAGCATGGAAGAGTGGTTGCTTATGCGTCACGGCAATTGAAGCCGCACGAGATGAATTATCCTGCTCATGATATGGAATTGGCAGCAATCATCTTTGCTCTGAAGATTTGGAGACATTATTTGTGTGTCGAGAAGTTTCAGATTTACACAGACCATAAGAGCCTGAAGTATCTATTTTCTTAAAAAGAATTGAATATGAGGCAACGTCAATGGATAGAGCTACTTAAAGATTATAATTGCAACATTTTATATCACCCTGGGAAAGCGAACAAAGTCGCGGATGCGCTCAGTCAGAAATCAAGTATCGCTTGTCTACTAGTTAAAGGGTGGTCGTTATTTAAAAATTTGAGTGATTTTGAATTCAGATTGGAAGTCTGTCAGCTATCTAGTTTGGTAGCCACACTAAGAATAGAACCTAAGATCCAAGAAAGGATAAAAGACTTGCAGCCTACGGATCCGGAAATTCATAAAATCCCAGGGATGGACGCGACAAAAAGAAAACCAGAGTTCCAAGTGTTAGAGGATGGAATTTTGAAATTTCGAGGGCGTCTATGCGTACCAAAGGACGAAGAGCTCAAAGAATGGATTTTATCAGAGGCTCACGAAAGCAATTATAGTATCCACCCTGGTAGAACGAAAATGTATCAGAACTTACATCAGCATTATTGGTGGAACGGGATGAAGGTGGATGCAGCGAAATATATAGCAAAATACTTGACGTGTCAATAGGTGAAGACACAACACTATAAGCCTGGTGGATTGCTACAACCCTTAGATTCGTGAATGGAAATGGGAGCACGTAACGATGGATTTTGTAATGGGATTACCAAGGAGCCAGAGAGGTCTTGATTCCATTAGGGTAGTCGTAGACCGGTTAACCAAGTCTGCACATTTCATTCTTGTGCTAAAGGATTTTGCGATGGATAGGTATACCGAATTGTATATGCGTCAGATAGTACGACCACATGGAGTATCCGTAACGATTACATCGGACAGAGATCCCAAGTTTATAGCAAATTTCTAGAAGAGCCTTTAGGATGCCATGGGAACTCGACTTTAGTTCAGTACGACATATCATTCACAGACGAACGACAATCAAAGAGGACTATTCAGACGATCGAGCATATGTTACAAGCGTGTGTTATTGACTTTAAAGGTGGATGGGAGGATCAATTGCATTTGGTGGAGTTCGCATATAATAACAGTTATTAACAGAGTATTCGAATGACACCTTTTGAAACACTTTACGGAAGAGCTTGCAGAACCTCGATTTGCTAGGACAAAGTTGGAGAAAGAAGTATTACAGGCCCAAAATTGGTAGAGCAATCGGTGGAAGCAGTAAAGATAATCCGAGAAAGACTGAAGACGGCATAGAGTCGTCAGAAAAGTTATGCAGATAAACGACGTAAACCTCTAGAGTTTCAAGTAGGTGATCAGGTTTTCCTTAAGGTGTCACCGATGAGAGAATTATCCCGTTTTAGAAAGAAAGGAAAACTTAGTCCAAGGTACGTAGGACCTTTTGAGATTTTAGAACGGATTGGGACGTTAGCCTACAGACTCGCCTTACCGCCTAATCTATCCCAAGTGCACAACGTCTTCCATGTGTCAATGTTGAGGCAGTATGAACCAGACCCGATGCACATGCTGGATTACGAGGTTATCGAAGTGGACGACAGAGTATCCTACATAGAAAAGCCAGTTAGGATCAAAGATCGAAAGGAGCAAGTTCTGAGGAACAAGACGATTTCATTAGTCAAAGTCATTTGGGAGCACCATGGAACCGAAGGCACTACGTGAGAAAGCGAGGAAACGATGAGGCGTCAATACCCCCATTTGTTTGAGTAGCTGGGTTTATTGTAAATTTCGAGTACGAAATTTTTGTAAGAGGGAAGAGTTGTGACATTTTGATTTTTCCTGTCATTTCGAGACTTATTAATGAGAATGTATCTAATGATGTATTTCAGTCATATCCCGCTTGGATCTTATCAATCTCGAGTTAACTGACCAAAAGGGGAAGGCTAACGCGAAACAAGGTACGTGAACCTAGAGAACTTGAATAGGAAATGACACTTTGACCATAAGGATTGTCGAGGGGACATTTAGAGCCATAAAAGGTCGATGTAAGAACGATTAAGGAATACATTGCTAGTATTAGATTGGACGTCGCCTCATCGAAGAAAATTTGAAAAAGACAATCGACATTCCGGACGTCAAGGGTGAAATTACCATTTTGCCCCTCAAGCCTTGGCCTTGCATTAGTGAATGGATGAGGGCATTTTGGTCATTGACCACACACCCCTAGCAATTGAAAATGAGGAAGAATGACAACCCTTAGGGGCTGTTCTTGGGGAATTTGAGCTCTAAATTCTTCATTGAAACGTATTAGAATGTCAATTAATATGTCGTTGAGGTTTATACTTCGTGGATTGGTGAATTGAGCGAGAAAAGTTGACGAATTGATTGAATTCCTTAAGGTTGTGCGCTGCCCTTTTTGGGAGTCCTTGGGGCTGAATTGTTGAGGCGTGTCACGTCCCGCGCCTCGTGGCACGAGCACGTGACTCCCTACAAGCACAAATTCTCTCTCAAGATTTCAGGATTCCTAGACCAGTCGAGAGATATGTCATATAGAAAGCACACGGAAGCGATAATATAAAAACTCCTCCGTACAAATATGAAATGGGACTTGGGTAACGATAATATTATTAGAGACATCAGTTCTCAAACATTCTTACAAGAGCATAGCAAACTAAACTTGTTGGTCGGTAGGGATGACGAGGCTGGTACAAAAGACTATCACCATCGTTCTCAAAAAGGGACGGGCATCAGAGTCACCAACAAAATATCAGACTAGATAAAGTAGAGACTCTTAGGTCGAGCTACTGGAGCCGTCGATCTCCTCCTCAGCCTCATTAGTGGGGTCGTACTCCAAGAAGGTCTCCGAACAAACCTCCACGATGTCCTCCATAGTTTTGTCAACAGATGGCTCCATTAGGTCGTCCTCGATAGTCTCGATCACTATGACCTCATCGGTGTCCTCTAGGGTCGGAGTCCTCTCAAGAGCATTGCTCAAACCAGCAAACGATCCCACGGCCTCCACTGAGTCCCGAGAGGGATAGCACCAACTAGGGATCACCCCACGAGACTACCAGTTACTACCACCCTCATCTATCCAAACGACTATACACTTCCTAACATAAATGGTCCCCTGTCCAATAGGGAACTCCTCAAAATAAACCGACATCTCCTTCGGGTCTCCAAACTTGACAGGCCACATCCTCAAGGCCTAGGATTTGTAAGGAAAATGGGGTCCCACAACAGAGTGAGATATCATCTCAGTAAGGTGGTTCCTAACCCTAGGTCAGGTTGACAGTCCACTCAGGCAGATACGATCACAATCAAATTATACAGGAATCACAAGAGGCAGTCAACTAACACGAAATAACACATGGAAGTCAAGCATGCAATCCAGGCATCTCATTATGTCATTAAGTTCAAGCACACATAAAACTAGCCATATTACACCTTCCACCCTTTCTTGCCTTCTTACTTTCATTCTCGAGTTTAGAACGCCTCAGGCTTGGTCCGCGTAAACACACCAGACCGTCTCATTGACAAACCCGTATAAACACATCAGGTTTTCAATCTCATCCAGGCCTGTGTCGACACATCTCAACTCCATCCCACGTTTCAACGCCTCAAGATTATGGCCTTCTCAACTCCGCGTTTCGTACGCCTCAGGGTACCATTCAATTAAAACCCTGCGTCTCAGTGCCTTAGGGCATACATCCACATAACCTCGCATCTCATATGCCTTAGGGTGTCACAATTTCTTAGTCATGTCATAAACTCATTTCATTTCATAGCACACGTTCGAATGCAACTCATGCGACAAACGACATATCCATGGCATGCGAGACAATGAAATTGACACACAAATGCAACAACCAATTCATGACACAAGCATTATCATTCAATCAAGTCCTCAATAGCTTTTTAGGACATACATTGGACAACCACATTATAGTCTCCAAGAACCGATCAATTTTCACACAAATCACCTAATCGAGTCCAATCCTCCAATCAAAGGTTTAGAATCCCCTTACCTTGTTCTATAGCCAACAAAATTCCTTCCCAAGCACTCCAATGGTTCGGCCCTAAGGGTCCAAGGATAATTCAACCGCGCAACCTAAGGAAATTTCATCAAATCGTTAATTTCCTCGTTCAAATCATCACCCCACTAAACATGCACCTCATGGACCTATCAATTAACATCCTTACACTTTTCAACGATGAATTTGGAGCTCAATTACAACCACCAACAGCTCTCATAGAATCGGTATGCACAGAACCGAAACGGGCATTTTTGGTTCTACGTATACCCTAACTAATCAGCCCTTAAACTACCTCAAATCCTTAATTTATTCACTAATCTATTTGCTAACATGTACTTCTAAGGGTTGGGGAGCCTCACCGAAAATTTGGAGCCAAGGCGACGTCGAAAAGTCCTTGAACAGCACTGGTTTTCCCAAGTCCTCAACCGGTAAGTTCTGGCCCTTCAAACACAAAATCCATTTAGGGTCAAAACTCCATCAAATTCATCCAAACTTTTTACCACAGCTCAATCTATGTGTCCCCTAGATATCCAAAAAATTTAGTTGAAAAAATCCAAGATTTCGGGATCCAGTGAGGCCTAAAATGTAGCTTACCTCTAGTTGCGACGATTTCCTTCAACTTTCGGGAGATTGGTAGATCGGAGCTCCTCAGGTGGTCAAACGACTTGCTTCCACTTCAAGAACGTCGGCAAGAGGATGAGGAAGTAGCAGGTGGTTGGCTTGGCAGCTGGAAGTCGCCGGAAGTGGCGGTCAAAGCAAGCGAAGCCAGCGGTCAGAACTTGTCGGGCGGCAGGCGATCGACAGAAGGAGGAAGAAGAAGAAGAAATTTACAGAGGAGGAATGGGGGGGTTTTGGCCAAGTGAGAGAGAGAGAGGGGGGTTTATTCTATTTTCAAGAGTCAACTTGAGTTGAATGGTAGGTTAAAAGTGAATACATCAACTCAATGCTTAATCTCTTGACACTTGTCCATGGTGTCAATTAATGCTCATCCAATGGCTCTCATCTCTTCAAATTTTTGACAGCTATAGGGGTATGGTTAATGACCAAAATGCCCTCATCCAATTATATATGCAAGGTTAAGGCTTGAGGGGCAAAATGGTAATTTTACCCCCGATGTCCGGAACGTTATTTTTCTGATTCCAAGTTTCTTCGATAAGGCGACGGCCAATCCAATTGTAATGTTGGAATTCTTGATTCTCTATTTTCAAATTTCAAGGCTTGTTTCTGAATCATTTCTCTATCCGATGCGATTCCAGCCTATCCCGAACTAACAGGCCACTTTTGCAGACGTTACGCGTATTGACCCTGTGATTCATATCACATTTAGGACTCATCAATTCATGGCGGCTTTGGTTGTCATGTAATTGTGAGGATCTATCACTAGTTTCGATGGGCCCGATCGTCACTGTTCGATTTAGAAAAATTTTATAAATTATATATTGATTAAGCGGCATTACCTGCGCTTCAATCATATAATGCTAGCAATTCATTCCTTAATCGTTCTTAGATCGCCCTTTGACGACTCTAAATGTCCTCTCGACAATCCTTATGGTCAAAGTGTAATTTCCTATTTGAATTCCCCGGGTCCACGTACCTTGTACCGCATTAGCCTTTCCCTTTTGGTCAGTCAACTCGAGATTGATCAGATACAAGCAAGATATGACTGAAGTACATCTTTAGATTCATTCTCATTAGTAAGTCTTGCAATGACAGGAAAAATCAGAATGTCACAAGTGCTTGGAAGAGGATTTTTGTTGATTTTAACACAAGGTAAGGGGTTTCTAAACCTTGGCTAGGAAGATCGGACTCGGCTAGATGATTTGGGTGTGAATTGAGTTAGTTATTATGAGTTATGGCGTGATTGTCCAATGTTCGTCATGGTGAATTGAGGATTACTTGATTGCTTGTCAAATGCATATGACATGAAATTAATTGCCTTGCATGCCGTAGATACTTAGCTCGTTATATGAGCTTGTACTAGATCATGGAGTTTGAATTGAAATGATATCTGGCGTGCTTGGAAACTTATGATACCCTGAATCGTTGAGACGTGGGGTTGCGTAGATTGGTGCCCTGAGGCATTGAGACGCAGGGTTGAAATGACCAATGTCCAAATGCATTGAGACCGGAACAAGATTTTATTTGTGTCGACACAGGCGTAGAATGATATTGAAAACCTGATGCGTTTACGCGGGTTTGTCAATTGGATGATTTGAGGCGTAATTACGCGGACCAAGCCTGAGGCCTTTATAACACAGGCATGATTCATGGAAAAGTTCCGAAGAGTGGAATCTATGGCTTGATTTAGTATCTCCATGCCTGATCTGAATGATATGATATGATGATATTATTGTGTGATTGATAAACGCTTGTATCTCTGTGGCATATTGACTAATGAGTGCATTATATTGTTGAGTGCATATTATTGGTTATTGTTTGCATTCATCTGAGTGTACTGTCAACCTGACCTAGGATTAAAATCCGTTTTACTGAGATGTGCATCTCACCCCGTCATGGGACCACCTTTTCAGACCCTAAGCCTTGAGGATGTTGTCGACTTGATTGGGCGACCCGAAGGAGATGACGGCATATTTTGATGAATTCCCAGATGGTAGGGGTATCGTTTACGTTAGGAAGTGTACAGTAGTTTGGGTCAACAAGGGCGGTAAAGACTAGAAACTGCATATGTTCGAAGCATGGTTCCATAGAGTATGGGAGATTACCACTAGTTCACTGAAAACCATAGAGGTACCTCGCGGGGCTATCCCTAGTTGGTGTCATCCTATTCGGGATTCTACAGAGGTTGAGGTGTCAGTCGCTGGTTCGAGGAACATGCCTGAGAGGACCCCTACCTTAGAGGACACGGTTGAGGTGATTGAGATCGACACCTCAAAGGACAAGCATGAGGACAACACGATGGAGGACACCTTGGATGTGCATTCCAAGATCTTTTCCAACTACGAGCCTACGGAGAATGTTGAGGAGACCAATGATTCTAATGGTTCAACTTAGGGGCTTCCCGCTTTTACTTGTCCGCTTTTGATGACCTCGCCGGTCAGTTTCTTTTGGGACTTTCATATAGTTGTCTTTTGGTTCAGTCCCACTACCCCAACCTATTAGCAGGATTGGATCACCTGCACTTTTGTACGGACTCATGGAATGCTTATATATATATATATATATATATATATACATTTATGTGATGTTCTCATTACCCAGGTTTCCATTGCTTTTGTACGGAGGTATTTTACATGATACGTTTCCGTATACTTAATGATATTATGCATTTCTCGATATGTGATTCCTGGGACTCAAGAGTTTGCTTGTAGGGAGTTACGCGCCCGTACCCGGGGTATGGGGCGTGACAATTGGAGTAACAAAGTCCCCGATCCCATTTCTCTGATTTTCGCAAAATTGAATAAAACGCTTCCAATTATTCGATAGGGTTTCCAATCGTACCCTCCACAGAATGATTGGTGGCGACTCCTTGGCATGTACACGTATCACATGTCACCAGATCACACCGAAGGTCGATCTTGTATTACCGTCGTTGCGACTTGGGTAACGGGCCTTGGGAGAGGCCCGCGTCTGACCAGAAGTGTGGACAACCCATTAGCCCACTTCAAGAATCCAACCGCGCTCGAAGAAGGTCGCAACACGCTATTGGCCATGCCGCCCGAAATCGTGAGAGCAGGTAAGTCAGAACTTCAAGATTCTCATAGAGCATCAATGGTGGATCTTATCTCCGGCCTTGATTCTTACATTTAACGTGTGCGTTTTGTTCCCCAAGCATCACTGACCATCGTCGTATCTTCATTTTGCATCGGTTTTGGAGATCCGAAAGAGAAGGCACGGAGATTTCGGGATAAACTGAGACCTGAGCTTCGCAGCCAGATGATAGCCCTGAATTTGAGAACCTACAAGGAAATTTATGAACAGGGGCAAATGAAAAAGAGGGATCTGAAGGAGAGAAATGCCGCATCTGGATCGCGATTTAATTCATTTAGAGACAATCGTCAAATGAATAAGAGACCGATGACTAGCAATAGGCGTTTTGTTTTGCCCGTGAGGAAGAATATTGTGAAGCCACCGAATCCCATGAACTGGAACTATCGCCTCTGTGGCAGAAGGCACGGTAATGGGCCATGTCCAGCAAGAACTAGAGCATGCTTTAAGTGTGGTCAGATGGGCCACCAGATGAGGACTTGCCCGAACCAAGCTCCAGCGAATCGAACTCAAGGGTAGTGACCGCAGGCTGGACCGTCAGCTGCCATCCTCAGATTGATCAGAATTGATCCCCAGCTCAGGGGAGAGTCTATGCAATAGCCCACAGGGAGGCAGAAGAAATGCCAGGCTTGGTCACAAGTACGGTTTATTTGTGTAACCAAGCTGCATATGCTTTGTTTGATCCTAGCGCAACACACTCATTTGTGTCTGCTCGATTTGCTGATTTGGTTGATATGAAGTTAGAGCCGTTAAATGTGATTTTGCATGTGGTCACCCCGTTGAAAGATAAAATACTGATTTTGTTGGCCTGCACTGATTGTAGGATCGTAATTGGAGGTAGTAAGTTAGTATTGATTTAGCTGTATTGCCCATGTATGACTTCGATGTGATCATAGGAATGGACTGGTTGGGTAAACAGGGAGCTGTAGTGGATTGTGGTCGTAGGATGATCCGTTTCTATCCAGAAGGCCGCCCTAGTTTTGAATTTGTAGGAAGTCGAGAGGGAACCTCGATTCCTTTAGTCTCGTCTCTTGAAGTGACGAAATTGAGGACTGAAGGATGTTAGGCGTACTTAGCAGCAGTTATGGACACGATTGCCGAGGAGTCCAAACTAGAAAGCATTCCGGTAGTACGTGAGTTTCCTGACATTTTTCTCCAGGAGTTACTAGGATTGCCACCAGAGCGAGAATAGAGTTCATGATCGAGTTAGCTCTCGGAACGAAGCCGATCTTGAAGGCATCCTATAGAATGTCTCTATTGGAACTGAAGGAGCTAAAGATGCAGATGCAAGAGTTGCTGGATAAGGGATTTATCCGATCGAGTGCTTCACCGTGGGGAGCGCCGGTGTTGTTTGTAAGGAAAAAGGATGAGTCCTTGCATCTATGCATCGACCATAGACAGTTGAACTAAGTGACGATGAAGAATAAGTACCTCTGCCGAGGATTGATGATTTATTTGATCAATTGCAAGGAGCTGCGGTATTCTCTAAGATTGACCTGAGAGCCGGGTATCACCAGTTGAGAATCAAGAAGGAAGACGAACCTAAGACTGCTTTTAGGACAAGGTATGGTCATTATGAATTCACTGTGATGCCTTTTGGATTGACCAATGCTCCAGCTGCATTTATGGATTTGATGCATCAGGTGTTCAAGGAATTCTTGGATAGATTCATCATAGTCTTTATCAACGATATCCTAATTTATTCAATGAGTAACGAGGAACATGAGCAACACCTGAGGATTGTTTTGCAGACCCTGAGGGAACACTTGCTTTACGCCAAATTTAGTAAATGCGATTTCTAGTTGGATAAAGTGGTGTTTCTTGGTCATGTTGTGTCTGGAGAAGGAATTGCGGTGAATCCTGCGAAGATCGAAGCCGTTGCAAATTGGCCTAGACCTACTACGGTCACAAAAGTCCGAAGTTTCTTGGGATTGGCAGGATACTACAGACGTTTTGTGGAGAAGTTTTCATCCATAGCCATCCCACTGACGAGATTGACAAAGAAAGAATCGAAGTTCGAATGGACAGATAAGTGCGAAATGAGTTTCCAAGAGCTCAAACATCGGTTGACAATTGCACCGGTGTTGACGATCGCATCAGGATCTGGAGGCTATGAGATATATAGCGATGCTTCGCTTAAGGGATTAGGCTGTGTGCTAATGCAACATGGAAGAGTAGTTGCCTGCGCATCCTGATAATTGAGACCACACGAGATGAACTATCCGACTCACGATTTGGAATTAGCAGCGATCATCTTTGCTCTGAAGATTTGGAGGCATTATCTGTGTGGCGAAAAGTTCCAGATTTACACTGACCACCAGAGCCTAAAGTATCTATTTTCACAGAAGGAACTGAATATGAGGTAGCATCAATGGATGGAGCTGCTTAAGGATTATGATTGCGACGTACTGTATCATCTTGGGAAAGCGAGCCGAGTAGCGGATGCGCTCAGCCGAAAGTCGAGCATTGCTTGTCTATTGGTGAAGGGATGGTCGTTAATCGAGGGTTTAAGGTATTCTGAGTTCAGATTGAAAGTCTGTCAGTTATTCAGTTTGATGGCCACACTGAGAGTAGAACCTGAGGTCTAGGAAATGATAAAAGCCCTACAGCGTACGGATCCAGAAATTTAGAAAATCATGGAAATAGACGCGACAAAAAGGAAGCCAGAATTCCAAGTGTTAGAGGATGAAATATTGAAGTTACGAGGGCGTCTATGCGTGCCAAAGGATGAAGAACTCAGGGAAAAGATTCTATCAGAGGCTCATAGGAGCAATTATAGTATTCATCCAGGAAGCACGAAGATGTATCAGAACTTACGCCAACATTATTGGTGGAACGGGATGAAAGTGGATGTGGCGAAGTAAGTGCTTGACATGCCAGCAGGTGAAGGCCCAACACTGCAAGCATAGAGGATTGTTACAGCAACTGGAGATTCCTAAATGGAAGCGGGAGCACGTAACAATAGACTTTGTAATGGGACTCCCAAGGAGCTAGAGAGGCCACGATTCCATTTGGGTAGTCGTGGACAGGTTGACCAAGTCTACGCACTTCATCCCTATGCGAAAGGATTTTGCAATGGACAAGTATGCCGAATTGTACATGAGATAGATAGTGAGATTACATGGAGTACCCGTGACGATTACATCAGACAGAGATCCCAAGTTCATAATGAACTTCTGGAAAAGTCTTCAGGATGCCATGGAGACTCGACTGCAATTTAGTACGGCATACCATTCACAAACGGACGAACAATCGGAGAGGACAATTCAGAAGCTCGAGGACATGTTGCGAGCGTGCGTAATAGATTTCAAAGGTGGATGGGAGGACCAGCTGCATTTGGTGGAATTTGCATAGAATAACAACTATCAATAGAGCATTCAGATGGCACCATTTGAAGCGCTCTATGGAAGGGCTTGCAGAACACCGATTTGCTGGGATGAGGTTGGAGAAAGGAGTATCACAGGCCCAAAATTGGTGAAACAATCAGTGGAAGCAGCGAAGATAATTCGGGATAGATTGAAGACGGTATAGAGTTGTCAGAAGAGTTATGAGAATAAGCGGCGTAAGCCTTTGGAATTTCAAGTAGGCGATCATGTTTTCCTTAAGGTGTCGCCGATGAGAGGATTATCTCAATTTGGAAAGAAAGGAAAACTGAGTCCAAAAGTACGTAGGCCCATTTGAGATCCCGGAGCAGATTGGGACCTTAGCCTACAGACTGGCCTTACCGTCTAATCTATCCCAACTATACAACGTCTTCCATGGTACGGAAGTACAAACCGGACCCGACACATGTGCTGAACCACGAAGTCATAGAAGTGGATGACAGAGTATCCTACGTGGAAAAGCCGGTTAGGATTGAAGACCGGAAGGAGCAAATTATGAGGAATAAAATGATTCCATTGGTCAAAGTTATTTGGGAGCACCATGGAACCGAAGGCGCTACGTGGGAAAGCGAGGAAACGATGAGGCATCAATACCCCCATTTGTCCAAGTAGCGAGTTTAATGTAAATTTCAAGGATGAAATTTTTGTAAGGGGGAAAAGTTATGACATTTTGATTTTCCCGTCATTTCAAAACTCATTAATGAGAAAGTATCTAACTATGTATTTCAGTCGTATCTCGCTCGGATCTAATCAATCTCGAGTTGACTGACCAAAAGGGAAAGGCTAACGCGGGAGAAGGTACGTGGACCTAGGGAATTCGAATAGAAAATGGCACTTTGACCATAAGGATTGTCGAGGGGACATTTAGAGCCATAAAAAACCGATCTAAAAACGATTAAGAAATGCATTGCTAGTGTTATATGATTGGAGCACAGGTGATGCCGCTTAACCAATATATAATTTGCAAAATTTTCCTAAATAGAACAGTGACGTTCGAGACCATCAGAACTAGTGATAGACCCTCGCAATCGCATGACAACCAAAGTCGCCATGAATTGACGAGCCCTAATTGTGATGTGAATCACAAGGTCGATACGCGTAACATCTGCAAAAGCTGTCCGTCAGTTTGAGATAGGCTGGAATCGCATTAGATAGAGAAATGATTCAGAAACAAGTCTTGAAATTTAAAAATGGAGAATCAAGAATTCCAACATTGCAATTGGATTGGCCGTCGCTTTATCGAAGAAATTTGGAATCAGAAAAAAGACGATCCGGACGTCGGGGGTAAAATTACCATTTTGCCCCTCGAGTCCTAACCTTGCCTATATGATTGGATGAGGGCATTTTGATCATAAATAACACCCTATAGCTACCAAAAATTTGAAGAAATGAGAGCCATTGGATCAGCATTGATTGACCACATGAACAAGTGTCAATGGATTAAGCTTTGAGTTGATGGAACCACTTTTAACCTACCATTCAACTCATGTTGACCAAGCCAATTGAAGTATAAACCTCTCATTCTCTCTCTCATGGCCGAAACCCTCATTTTCCTCTGCCATTTTCTTCTTTTTCTTCTTCTTCCTTGCTGCGGTGGAGCTCGTCGCCCGACCGGTTCTGCTGCTGCTGCTTGCCGCCCTTGACTGCCACTTCCGATGACCCCCAGCCACCGAGTTGATGATTTGCTACTTCCTCATCCTCTTGCCGACGTTCCCCAAGTGGAAGCGAGTCATTTGACCACCTGAGGAGCTCCGGCAGGCCAATCTTCCGAAAGTCGACAGAAATCATTGCAACAAGAGATAAGGCACGGTTTAGGCCTCATAGGACTCCGAAATCTTGGATTTTTTCAACCAAATTTTGTGGACATCTAGGAGACACATAGACTGAGCTGTGGTAAAAATTTTGGGTGAATTTGATGGAGTTTTGATCCCAAATGGGTCTTGTGTTTGAAGGGCCAGAACTGACCGATAGCAGACCCGGAGGAACCGGCGCCTTTCGAGGACTTTCCAACGTCGCGTTGGCTCTAAATTCTCAATGAGGCTCCGCAACCCTTAGAACTACATGTTAGTAAGTAGATTAGCGAATAAATTGAAGATTTAAGTTGGTTTAAGGGCTGTTGAGTAAGGATATGCACAGAACCAAGTATGCCCTGTTCGATTCTGTGCATACCGATTCTGTTGGGGACTTTTGGTGTTGGAATTGGGTCTCAAATTCATCATTGAGGCACACTAGGAAGTTGATGGACATGTCAATAAGGTTTATGTCCCATGGATTGATATTTGAGCAAGAAAGATTGATGATTGGATGAATTTCCTTAGGTTGCGCGGCTAAGTTGTTCTTGAGCCATTTGGACCGAATTGTTGAAGTGCTTGGGAAGGGATTTTGTTGAGTGAAGCTTGAGGTAAGGGGATTCTAAACCTTCGATAGGAGGATTGGACTCAATTGAGTGATTTGTGTGCGAATTGATCGATTCTTGGAAGTCATAGTGTGGTTGTCTAATGCATGTCCTAGAAACACATAGAAGACTTGAATGTTTGACATTGCTTGTGCCATGAATTGAGTGTCACATTTGAATGTCAAATAAATTGTCTCGCATGCCATGAAAGTGTCGTTAGCCGCATGAGTTGTATTCAAATGTGTGCAATGAAATAAATTGAACTTATGGCATGTCTAAGAAGTTGTGACACCTTGAAGCGTACAAGACGCGGGATTGAGAAGGCCATAGTCCTGATGCGTTGAGACGTAGGATGGAGTTGAGATGTGTCGACACAGGCCTAGATGAAATTGAAAACCTGATGCATTTACGCAGATTTGTCAATGAGACGGTCTGATGCGTTTACGTGAACCGAGCTTGAGACGTTATAAACGCGGGCATGAAAGTGAGGCAGACTGGAAAGGGATAGATGGTGTAATCTAACTTGGCATAATGTGCTTGATTCTAATGAGATTGTATGATGCCATGATTGCATGCTTGACATCAGTGTGCTTTTTTGTGCAAGTTGAATGCCTCATGTGATTTTGTATAAATTACTTGTGATTGTAATTGCCTGGGTGGACAGTCATCCTAACCTGGGGTTAGGACCGACCTTACTGAGATGTATATTTCACCCCGTTGAGGGACTCTATTTTCATATCCTAGACGGCGATCATGTGCCCAATCTGTTTTGGAGATCCGAAAGAGAAGTTAGTGTATTTTGATGAGTTGCCAGACGAACTGAGGACCGTTTACGTTAGAAAGTGCACGGTCGTCTGGGTAGATGAGGGTGGTAGTAGCTGAAAGCCTTACATGTACGAGGCATAGTTCAAGAAGGCAGGGGACGTTTTCACAGGGCCACTGAAATCCACTGAGGTACCCCGTGGGGTGATACTCAGTTGGTGTCATCCCGCTCGGGATTCAGTGGAGGCTGAGGGGTTCGTCGCTGGCTCGAGGATTGGCCCTAAGAGGATCCCGACCTTGGAGGACACCGATGAGGTCATAGTGATCAAGGCCACCAAGGAGGACCAGGTGGAGCCATCGGTTGATCAGACGTTAGAGGACACCGTGGAGGTTTGCTCAGAGACCCTCTCGGAGTACAAGCCCGCTAAGCAGGCTGAGGAGGAGACTGACGACTCCAGTAGCTCGACATGGGAGTTTCTGTTTCTGGTCTGGCATTTTGATGGTGACCACATGCATGTCCCTTTTTGAGAGCAGATATGATCGTCTTTTGTGTTAGCCTTGCCACTTCAGTGATCAGCGTATTTAGTTTGTTGTGCCATGTAAGGATATTCTGAAGTTCATGTATTATTGGTACTTTCATTACCCAAGTCTCATTTTATATTTGTACGGAGGAGTTTTTATATCGTCGCTTCCGCGTGCTTCCTATATGATATATCTCTCGACCTATATGTAAATCCCGGGACCTCGAGAGAAGAATTTGTGCTTGCAGGGAGTTGCAAGCTCGTGCTCGCGGTGCGGGGCGTGACAATTATATAGCCTCAAAGACAAAAATCCATGAGCTGTGCTCACGAATAAACTTGCAGTGCTCTAATAAATGTAATTTCTTCATCTATTTGATGAGAAATAATTTATAAATGCAAAATGATGAAACCAGCAACAATAAAAACAATCTAATTCCATCATATAATCTAAGTAGTATCTACATCGACACCAACACACGACACACGACACGACAAGCCGACACGTCATTTCTAACAAAATAGACAATTTCAACATGTAGAGACATGTTGTATTAGATGTATACTTTCATAAATACATGACAAATTATCATGGATATTTTTTCAGTGTGAGTTTCTTTTTTCTCTAATGTTAGGAATTCACGATTAGATTTTTTTTTAAGTTGGCTATATATATTAATTTTGGAATGGTTGAATATATGACTTTTTTTGTGTAAGAAACTGGATATATGACTTAAGTGTATATATTTTTCATAAATTTATATTTTTTTACTCTTAATTTATTGAAAATGCTTAAAATTGACCCCGTACATGCCAAAACGATGTGTCGTGATGCTAAACTCGCGTGTTGATGACATGTCTGGAGTATTGACCACGTGTCAGTCGCCTGTTGAAGAGTGTCGAACATAATACATGTTAAATATGTCTTGAATTTTATGCACTCGGTCAGGTTCATAACCTGACCCGACATATTTTTTGTGCGGCCAAAAAGTGGAGAAATTTTGAGATTTGATTTGTGACGCGGAGAGTTGGGCTTTGGGCTCTATTTATGCTGTGGCTAGGGTTTATTTTGTTGTATCGAGGTTTTTCGGTATATGAGAGATTTGTGAGCCGAGTGCTTTATTTGAGTTAAGAAAACCGACTTCTGTAATGTTGACATCTGATTTTTTTATTAGTCTTTTTTTAGTTTATTTTTGAAAAATTCATAAAAAGTTGAAAATTTGTAAAATCAACTTTGGTAGTCTTGGCCAAGCCTAAGGAACCATATTTGAACAAAAAATAATTTTTCTTATTTTTCGCATTTTGAGGTCACAAAAATATAGAAAATTAATCAATATTTTTCTTTTAATTCCCTTTTATTTTTTACCTCATAAAAAATCCAAATTCAAGTTCAATTTTATATGTTCCTTTGTTACACGTATGATTGAATTTGATAAAAAAAATGCATCAATTGAGTCTTTTAATTTGCGATTTCAGTATTTTTAGGGTCTTGACATTCAATCTAATTGTCCTTCATTGCAATGTAGCCCAATTATTTGCACAAATTGCACAATTGCATGAATTAGGCAAAATTGAAATTGCTTTCAATTCAAGGGCTACCTTTACAAATTGAAGCCACTACCCAGCATATTTCACCATCCTGAATCGATTGGCATAGATAGTTTGGTCCAATCTGAGCCTCCAATTTCACAATTTCTCGAATAACGATTGAGGATAAATTTAGTATTTTTGTAGAAATTGACATAAAGTTTTGGGCAAAATCACATTTTTAGGTAATACTCATGTCCTAAGTTTGATTCTGAGGTTTTATTGTAAAAATTCCCCACCAATTTGGGTTAATTTTAAAAATTTCAAGTTGAAACCAGTTCGGATCGGTCAGACCGCCCGGTCAGATTGGTCGAACTGGTTCCCTATAGTATAAGACCGGTTAGTCGAACCGATTCCCTACAATATCATCTTCTTCCTCAAACTCCCGTGCAAGTGAACAGTGTAGTGCTGAGCATTGATGGCAAAATTGATCAATTAATTGACCACAATGAAAGACGCATTGGTAGGGGTTTAGTTCTTCAGGCCATTCCCCATCGATTGATAATGGAATCATGACCAACGGCCACTGGAGGAAGATGAAATCGATTGGTTAATGTTACACCGGCCGTGAAAGTCAACATTCGCAGAATGACTAAATTGGCCATCCATTTGTGCACGCCAGAAAGCCATTTGAGTTTGACGGAGTTTCCCATCGTCACCATCGCCGTCTGGACCAAATGGCACACACGGTCACGTGCCCTTTAGAGTCCGTTAGCTCCCACCGTTCGGTGCCAAAAATTGAAAACTGGTATATAGCCTTAGAGGGCTTGAGAGGAAGAGGAGGGAGGCTCATTCTATTTCTGAGGATTAACAGAATCGAGAGAGAGGGAGAAAAAGCGAGAGAGAGCTCGTTCTCTAACTCTCGTCGTCGAGAATTCGAGCTCAACTGTTAGGCGCTGGTTTGGCCGATTTCGGCCAAACCGAAGCCTAAAAGGAACATTAGAAGCTTTCCTGAAGCTCTAGGAAGTGATCGTCGTCGGTCGCATTGCCCGAAATCGCAAGAATAGGTGAGTTAGAACTTTGGGCTTCTCACTGAGCATCAATGACGGATCTTGTCTCCAGCCTTGATCCTTGCATTTAGTGTGTGTGTTTTATTCCCCAAGCATCACTGACCATCATCATATCTTCATTTTGTATCAGTTTAAAACTTTGAATCGAGTCTCCAAACCTCTCGCCATAAATCGAGAACTGTTCAATCTTGCCTAGCCAAATCTAGGTCGTGCGAGCTCAATTGGAGCTCGAGGTAAGTGTTCTGAACCTCTTATAATGCTTCTGTGTTGATGAATTGACTCGAAATGTTATGAATCGCATGATTGGAATAGCTATACCAGTACTGGTTCAAGCTTGCCTGCGTTTGATTCTGTGGATGAAATGCTTTAATTCTGGCATATATAAGACTAGAGGTCGAGACGAGTCGATCAGCGCCGGTCTTACTCGATTCCATCGAGATTTCACCTTCAGATCGTCATCGAAGTTTCGCGACCGTCGTTGCAGATGAAGAACGCTCGAGGAAGAAAACGATGACGTGGCGATCAATCGATCAAAGGTGCTGACATGGCGCTAACGTGGCATGCCACGTAGCAGCCACGTTAGCTGAGCCGTTAGAGTTCGATTTGAATCTGTTAGTCGATCTAATGGTCTAGGTTGTGTCACATGTTGGTTTGGTGACCGTTCGATCAGTTTTATAAATTCTATTAATAAAAATTGAATTTAAAAAAATAAAAATTAAATTGATAGATCGGACGGTCAAGGATAAGCCGAGTCGTTCGATCACGACCATAGACTTAAGTAATCAGATCTGACGGTTGAGGAGTAGTTGTATTTTGATCTGGGCCGTAGATTTCAGTCAACCGATCTAGTGGCCGTGGAGTAGCCACGTGGTTCAATAGGAACTGTCGAATTAAATCCGAATAACTGAGAAATAAAAAACACGATACGACGTCGTTTTAGAGGCTGAGACAGCGCGGGTCCGAGTCTAGGCAGGGTATTCGGTTGGGTCGACTCGATTCGAATCATTTTTTTAAATATAAAAAATATAGAAAAATGATTTTTAAATAATAAAAAATCCAAAAAAATGTAGGAAAATTATGAAAAATTCCTAGACATTTGAAAAATTCATAAAAATTGAGGAATGACCATAGACAACTAGTTGAACTTATTTTTGGGATTTATTATCTGTTCTTCTGAAAATTGACAATGCTACCTTTTAGGGATAAATCACCTTTGCTTGATATATGAGATAGGTCGAGAATGCCAAGATAAGAATTATGGTCAGTTAGGTGATCAATTCTTATCCTTGAGTTTTCAAATCTTGTCCCTTTTCTAAAAATGACGATTTTACCCCTCAAAAGGTAAATCATCTTTCTTATTCCTATAGAGACGTGAAAATTGTTCAAAATTAGGATTTTGGTCCGGGTAAAGGATTTTTACTTCTCATAACCTTCTACAACGACGATTTTACCACTCAAAGGGTAAATCGCTTCTATAATTCCAAAAAATTCTGGAAATTCCCAAAACATAGGAAATAGATTTGGTGACCAATCCTATTTTCACCATCTTTTCATCCGAAATGATGAATTTTTTCCTTTAAGGGTAAATTATCCCAAAATTCTTCAAAATTACGATTTTGCCGCTCAAGGGCAAATCATGATAAAAATACTCCTAAGCCTTGATTGACATTTCTCTAGGCTAATAGTGTCATACTAGGGATGCCACATTATTTTCATGTGATTTATCCGCATGTTTTTTATCCTTGATTTGCACACTCATTTTATTGATTGTGTTTACTAGGATAGTCATTCCTACATGCATGAACTCTTAGATTTATGGTTCGTACCTCACTAATCTGCATGAAATTTCAGGTTAGATAAATCATTCAACTTAGTTGCCGAAAGGGCGTCAACTCTAACAGATGGCGTAACAAAGTCCCCGATCTCATTTCTCTGGTTTCCGCAGAATTGAATAGAATGCTCCCAACTATTCGATAGGGTTTCCAATCGTACCCTCCACAAAATGATTGGTGGCGATTCATTGGCATGAACACGTATCGCATGTCACAAAACCGCACCGAAGGTCGACCAAATATACTGCCTTTGCGACTTGGGTAACGGGGCTTGGGAGAGGCCCGCATCCGACTAGAGAGGACGGCCCATTAACCCGACGCACTCGATTCGTGAGGGTCGCAATAGACTGACGACTTCGCTGAGAATCTTATACCAAACTAGAATCTCTGGTTAGGAAATTTTGAGAACTTGAGCTGATTAAAAAGTTGATTGATTTATCTAACTTTTTTTCTGCGGATGCCCTCGAAGGTGAGGTACCTATCCTAACTATTGTGTTAGATATTTTTACAGATTGGAGAAATAAGGGGTGGAGTGTTTGCTGATTATTTACTGCAAGTTAGAGTTGGGAATGTATGTTTATTTTATGTATATATTGAAGCGGTGTTTGATACAAACTGTTGCACATGACCATGCATTGTAATGATCACGACACATCTCACACACTAGCAGTCAAACCCCGACTGCAACCACCTCTAGGTTACCTTAGATAGGGAAAGGATATGAAAGGACCTCATGTTTGATGGCACTTGAAACTTCCATATTCGTTCCCGCTCACGATCCAAATTGGTGATATCTAGCCCTCTTGTGTGGGTACTCTTTGTGAGGAATCTGTCATATTTGGATCGTGGGAGCCAGAGCCATAGGTTCCTCACCTGATTTTATTACTAAAGTATACTCCTACTTGCCTCATGCGCATGTCTGTGAAAGGTTGGTATACCTAAAACCACCCATTGTTACAAGGGAATATTTCATGTTCCTTGAGATTTTGGTTGGTAAGGCATTTAATTTTAATTCCTTACTCCATGTTTCGTAATATGTTCATGCATTGCATATCATTCACATCTACATGCATTGCATACATTATGAAATCATTCTAGTGACTGATTGAAATAACGGTGATAGGGGATAGGATGACGTTGTTCCCTAGAAGTTCGACGGAGTTGGTAACCTTCAAATATCTAAGGAAAGTCACTCGTCCTGGGCCGAACACAAGGTTACAATTTACTAGATTTGTACATGGCCGGGAGCTGACTGTACATAAGATGAGATATGCTGAAGATTGCCAGACTAGTTACTATGTTGAAAACCTCAGGATTAAATTGTAGGCAAACGAAATGCTCAAGCATTATCTAGAGATGAAAAGGTAGTATCACAACGGCTTAGCTAGGGAAGTAAATGCCCGTCGAAAAGCTGAACATCAATTCAGGAAAAACCAACCGGTGATCTCTCTTTAGGAGAAGAAAAGACGCCTGCAACCAAGATAAAGCCAAGGTGCATCATACTCAAAAAGACAAAACCCAAGAAAACTCCCGAAGTCGTTATACCATGGACCAGAAAATGGCCGGAAGAGCTAAAGCATCTAAACCACCCTACTAAAGACTATCCTTCACATTCTGAGGAACGCTCAATTAAGGAAGAAGTCCTGATTGCCGAGCCGTATCCTGAAGAGGGGCAAGATAAAGATGCAATTGAGAAGTAAATCCTGATGGACCATCACCCCAAAGAAGATTAGATTTGGGGGAGGGATAGCTTAGATCCCACATTTCATTGGCATTTTTATGGCTTTCTTATCTTAGAATAAATTTGACAAGTGTCACCCCCCCTCTCGAGGCCCCTCTCAATCTCTCTATCATAGCATAACCTTTTTTATAATAAGAAATTTCATCCGCTATGTTCACAATTGATGTTTTGACCAATGGAATGTGACGTTGTCATTTCCTTTAGTCGCTAAGATGATTTTGACTAATTACATAATTCACTTATTTAAAATTCAAATTAGACCTTGAGTCGGGTCTTTCATACCTAAAAGGGATTCTAATTTTCATTTCATTAACTGGAATATGCAATTAAATCAGTCCATGCACATTTCATGACATTTGTATAATCATGTTTAAAGTAATCTTTGGCGATTGATTTTTCAAAAATCATTTGCATATTTTAGACTTGATGGGAAAGGATGGTATCCAAGTATTCAAGGTCCCTCGAGCTGAGCTCCTAATCTAGTGAGCTAACCAGAAGTACGCCAGATCGCGGTTAGGATATCTGTTGGACCTGCTAAAGATCGAATGTCCACCTGCCTTTATCCAAGCCATGGCACTTTATTGGGAACCCACCAACGCGACATTCGGCATGGAAGGACTGGAGGTTATCCCTATCCTTGAAGAACATAGCGTTGCCATCGGAGTTGAGTTTACTCACTTGTTAGTACAACCTTCTATAGGGTTTAAGCCTTTGAGTCAACTAGCTGAATTCCTGGATACAAACCTCAAAGAAATCAAAACAGACGCCAAAAGTAATTCTGGACAAGTTTCCCTATACTTTCTTCTAGATAGGTTTCCTAACCTCCTTATTAGCAAAAGAATTAAATACGGTAGAGCTTTTGTCTTGGTATTCTTTAGCTTTGTCCTATTTTCGATTTCGTCTGTAACTTTTGACCCTATTTTGGCTGTAGTGGTCAAACAAGTCTATTATGGGTGGGATTACTTGAACCTTATCCTCGCTGAAACCTTTCTCTCCCTCAATCTTTTTGGGAAAAGTAAGAAAGGAATCTTTAGAGCCTTTAGTGGTCTCCTATACTTGTGGTTCACATTCCATATCAAACAATTTCATATCCATATGGGTTTCACTGAGATTAGCTCTGATGCCCATTCTCTTAGAACTTTTATCAAAACTCATACATGTATTCCTAAGTTCAACTTTAAAAAATGGAAGGAATTTCTTAGAATTCTAAACTCAGAACAACTCTGATGGCGGCTTAGATTACCAACATTGAGTAAAGTCAGACTCGTATGCAATAGCGAAAATCCAGTCCTCTTGTTAGGATTCACAGATGCCACCACATATTATCTAAGGAGGGTTATCCGATAGTTTGGAGCATTGCAAGAGATCCCTTCATCACCACAACCACCTGTCTTCTCATTTGATATGCCAAAGGAGACCCTCACAGCGAAGAAGAAGAAGCGATTCGAAGCCAAGATGGAATTCATCATACGCTCTTTGAAAGACTCCCATACTGAAGACGTAGAATGACCAAATGATATGACTCACGAGATAAATACTCATAGGGCTTCTACAGAATACATCAGACGCTTTGAGGCGACTAGACGCGGCTTTGTCTTGCCTTATGTACCTGAATACATTGTGTCGTTCGTGCCTAGAGTGGAGCCGTATATACCTGAAGACATAGGATCGCTGTCATATTCAGGAGATGAGGAATCTCAGACTGAAGAATCCGATCTTTGCTAGGAAGATGAGGGTGCCTTAGACCTTAAGCGCCCTAGACTTGGATAGATTATTCTATCAAATGTAAAACACGTGAACATTATGATGTTTTCTTAGCATTTGGATACTCATTTGTATTAAATGTTACTTCCGGCACATGTGTATGAGCATAAGCATGTTTTGTCGATACATCAAAAACTATCGTCAAAGATTGTGCTTCTTTCAATTTCATGAATTCTTTAGAAAATGATTGGAAGAATTGCTCACGTAGGACTAAGGCTCACAAAGTAGTCATTTTTCTCATTCATCAATAGAAAACATGCAATTGAAAGAATCTAGTACTTTCCTTATCTGTCCTAAAGAGATACTTACTCATTATTTTCAAATAAACAGGTATTCTATAATCACAGAATTACCAAAACATCATTTCCGTACTCGACTTAAGACGAAGATGGAACAACAAGAATTGACTCCACGAGTGGGCATGTTGGAGACCTAAATGACTACCATGACTACCATGATGGCCGAGATTAAGGCCATGTTGGAAGCCTCCCAAGCCAGACAGGTGGCAGTACCTAACCTAAACGACTCAGGTCAATCCTCAATACCCAATACAACTGACAAAGGGACAGCTGAAGGTGTCCAACATGTCGTAGAGGACATTCATGCGCCAAATGTCTAGTCACAACCAAAGATAGCTCCTATTGTCATTAACCTCGAGAAGGAGGAGAAAGGAAAATCGGCTGTGAAACTAAAGCCGAGGCTAAGAGAATAGCCAAGATTGAGGAGTGCTTGAGCAGTCAGGGCTATGAGTTAGCCCGTTTTGATAAGATATCACCATTCGCCAAAGTAGATACTCCTCCGGATTATAAAAAGCCGAAATTTGTGAGAAAATACAATGGGATAGGCTATCTACGTGCTCACCTCAAATACTATCTGCGTAAGATGGCGCACTATTCTGACAATATTCCCCTTCTGATGAATACGTTCCAAGAGAGTTTGGCTGGCGCCGCTCTAGCTTGGTTTATTGAGTTAGACCTAGACGATTACGACAGATGGGAGAATCTTGCTGAAGATTTTCTCAGGCAATATAAGTTTGACACAGTTATGGCCCCGACAAGGAAAGATATGTTACGAATAGTGAAAGGAAGAGGCGAAACAATCAGAACATATACCTAAAGATGGGGTGCTTTGGCAACTCAAGTGAAACCGCCAATCCCGAAAGATGACTTGATTGACCTGTTCTTGAAAGCGCTTCCGTATGAATACTTCGACAGATTAAATACCTCAGGTTGTCAAGCCTTTACACACTTGATAAAGGTGGCTGAAAGATTGGAGTGGCCTTTGAGAGAAAGAAGGCCACTTGAAACTTCAACAAGGAAGCAATATCCCCCAAGAAAATAAAGAGAGACTGGAGTTGACATAGCCTTTGTACAGATTCCCATAAACCTAAGGTGTTCGCTAGTTCTAATCAGGCTAAAGGAGGATCGTCGTGGTCGATGTATAAAGGGCAAGCGCCCAAGAAGAGGTAGCCTCCGAAAGAATTTTCTCAACCTCCCAGATCGTTATCTAAATTACTCCCAATGTTATTAGAGCAACACTTTGTGGCAAAGGAACCTCCCAAAGTGAATTCGGCTAAATATCCTAGTTTTGATGAAAGTCAAACTTGCACCTATCATATGGGTGAAAGAAGGCACAATGTAGATAATTGCTACATCCTTAAGCTAATGGTTCAGGCTCTCATTGACAATCAAATTTTGAAATTCAATGATATGGCTCCAAAAGTGCAAGAGAATCCACTTTCTGATCACCAAGCAGTTGGTGCAATATTTGATGATGAAGGAGGAAACCACCTTGAGATGTAGGTGAATTGTCCAAGCTAACCAATATTTTGGCAATCGCCTTGTCATATCTGAAAGAGAGAGAAGCGTCGGCTGAAAGAAAAAGGCTATGTATTGCCAAAATGAGGAGCCTTAGGATAATATCAAGCATTGCTGGTGAAAAATTCGAAGGAATTAATGCCTTAGTGAGCCTAGAATGGAACTAGTTTGTGGTTGAAACCGAACGAGGAAATATATGAAATGTCTCACATGAAATTCTGGTAGGCGACGTAGAGCTGATTACCAAATTAGAAGAAAAGCTTGACGGGGACGAATTAAAAGCTACTAAGGGAAGCCTGGCCGATTGCAGATTTGTAACCAAAGCACTAGAGAGAGGCGAGGTTATAAATAATCTAGGCAATGATTCAGGTCAATACAATTTCAAAGTGAAGTACTATGCTCCTCCCAATTTCTTCCAAAGAATGGAAGAAATCATTCATGATGGATGGAGAAGTTTGGATGATCTTGTTCAATCAGAAATCATGGAGACAGTGATGGAGCGTTTTACATAAGAACTTGAATCATCACTCAACCGAGTGATATCGGAACGTTTCCTATGCATAGAAGAGCAAATGAATGATCTCTCAAGGTAGATGAAATATATGTCGTTTCGATTGACAACGTACGGTCATTCTCAGACGATAGCTAACAAGCTTGACACCGAGCAATACGTCAGGATGGACAAGTTAATAGCCTAGTGGCAATGCCTGACTATACTATTCGAAAGAGTAAGAAAACACTTGAAGTTTGCAATTTCAGCAGAGTCCAGTGATGGTGACAGATACCACCAATCGGGATACGAAAATTTCCCAGAAGACTGGAGCGATGGTAGCAATGATTGAAACTACTACGGCTATAGTGATCAAACTGAGTGAGCTTGATAGCCTAAGCCAATAAGATGATTGTCTGGTAAAATCTGTGGTAATTCACCTACCAAGAGATAAAACTGATGATGAATCTGAACCAGAGGCATCCCGCCTGACGACGGTAACCATACAAGTCTCGCCAGTAGAAATCTACGATTCTAAGGCGGTTTATTAGAACTATGGAACAGAAGAAGTAAACCCCATAATGAAGTTCGGATGATTTTACGCCCCAAGGGAAGGCGAATCTAAAAAGAAGGAGGTTTTGAAGGAAGATGTGGAAAAGCACCCATCCATTGTTAAAACCAGCGAATTCAAAGTGATAGAGTAGTTAAGGAAAATGCCTGCCCAAATATCCTTGTTGGATTTATTTATCAACTCGAAAAAGCACAAAGATGCGCTACTAAAGGTACTAAATGAAGTACATATCCCCGAAACCATCAACGACACACAGTTGAGAGAATTTATGGGGGCAATTCTTCTTAAGAATCAATTGAACTTCTCCGATGAAGATTTCTCCATGGAAGGAAGAGGGCACAACAAGGCCTTATACATCACTGCACACTGCACACTGTAATGGGAAGAGAGTAGCACACGTACTAATCGACAATGGATCAGCTTTTAACATTTGTCCATTGGCTACATTAAGAAGCTTGGGCATCAAAGAAGAAATGATTCGAACCTCCAAGGCGGCTGTTAGAGCCTTTGATGGAATGAGGAAAATAGTGGTAGGCAAAATCGAGCTGGATGTGCTCATTGGCCCAACCAAATTCTCTATAAACTTCCAAATAATGGATTTGCCAAGAGCATTTGGATTCCTATTAGGTAGACCCTGAATTCACATCGCTGAAGACGTACCTTCAAGTCTACATCAGAAAGTACGATTCGTGATTGATGGGAAAGTAATCACCGTCCATGGAGAAGTTGACCTTCTTGCATATCATAATAACGCTATCCTCTACATTGAACCTGAAGTTAAGCAAGAAGCTAACTATCATTCCATGGAGCTGGTGGCAGTAATCCACACTCCTATGGGGGCAAAACTGAAGACTCATTTTATCTCTGGAGCTAACCTTGTATCAGCTAAAATGCTGCTAGCATATGGGTTCAACCTAGTAAAAGGTCTTGGAAAGCATGGTTAAGAAATCAGCGCTCATCTACAGTTAAAGTCCAACGAGCACAAGATGGGATTGGGATAACAGAACACTCACATTAGAGACTTTACCTATAAAACAGCAGGCCGAGGTCGAGATAAGAGCCGTGGACACCTTGGACTCCAAAAAAGCCAGAAGGATTCCTTTATTGGTTCTCCAACCTAGAAAGGTAAGTCTAGGATGTTCAACAGCCCTTTGAATGAATACTTCTTCAGTAAAGACTCTAAGTGGCTGTCAGAATAAGGGACAACTACGTCAATAGAACCAGATCTAACAAACCCTTTTCTAGGTAATGACTCTGTGAACATCATCATAGGGTGGCTTGATGAGAAAGCCACCACTTCTGAATAAAGAAATCTCTCCCCTGCTTTTAATACTACACTTGAATTCCTGCATTGCTTTACACTTTTTATTCTTGTAGGAAAACGCCTTTGGATCTCCAACCGTTGGTCCAAACAGTATAGCTTGTAATGCGGTCCATTTTTGCATTCAATAAAATGCACGAGCTTTATTAAGGACATATGGGACTACAAATCAGCTTAATGATAACACTAGCCTTCCATATGGAAAGCTTGAAGCCTGATTTGCCATATGGTTCCTAATTTTCAAGAGATTTTTGTGGAACAAAGATGTCTGATGATATGAGGACTAGTTCTATTTATGTATGCACTTATTTTGAAATCTCTTTTGAAAAGATTTTGCACACTCAGACATCGCATTTTCATATGAAATAGAGACTAACCATTTTCATGACATTTCAGGCATATCATCCTAAACATGCAGGTTATTGTGCTAACCGAATCAGTAAGATGATTACTCCTGCGATATTGAGGAAGACGTAAATGAAGGTTACGCAGCTATCCGTAGAGATTGGAGTGCTTTCAAATATTCGACACCTCCCACTTCAGAAGAGCCAATAGTCATTAACTTGGGTGATGCTACAGATGTCAAAGAAGTCAAGATTGGTGGACATCTGTCCCGAGTTGAAAGGCTTAAATTTACAGAATTACTTAAAGAGTATCAGGATATCTTTACGTGGTCATACGCTAATATGCTGGGTTTGGATCTCAGGATCGTAGAATATGCATTACTTACGGATCCCGGTATCAAACAGGTAAGACAAGGTAATAGACGGATGAAAGCTTAGTTAGAAGACAAAATTAAAGAAGAAGTGATGAAACTTATTAGTGTGGATTTTATTGAAGCTATCTCTTACTCAGATTGAATTACAAACATAGTCCCCATCATGAAAAAAGATGGCAAAATCCAAATCTGTGTGGATTATCGAGACTTGAATAGAGCAAGCCCAAAAGATGATTTTTCACTTCCCCACATCGATGTGCTGGTGGATGGTACAGTAGGGTACGAATTATTCTCATTCATAAATGTATTCTTTGGATATAACTAAATCCTCATGAAATAGGAGGACAAGCCGAAAATTGCATTTACCAACCCTTGGGGAAATTTCTGTTATAAAGTAATGCCCTTTGGACTAAAGAATGTTGGGGCAACTTATCAGAAGGTGATGTTTACCCTATTCTATGACATGATCCATAAGGAGATCGAGGTATATGTTGACGACATGATCGCCAAGTCCAAGGAAGTACAAGATCACATTCAAGTGTTAAGGAAGCTATTTGAGGGACTCTGAAAATACAAGTTGAGGCTCAACCCTAACAAATGTGTGTTCGGGGAGAAATCTGGGAAGCTTCTTGGATTCATGGTCAAAAGTAGGGGCATTAAAATTGACCCTTCGAAAATCCAAGCTATTCGTGACCTAACAACTCCCTCGACGGTAAAAGAAGTAAGAAGTCTTTTAGGGAGGTTAAACTACATCACCAGATTCATTAATCAATTATCAGATGTGGCTAAATCAATTTTCAAATTGCTCATAAAGGGCGCGAAAGTGGCTTGGGATGTAGAATGCAGTCAAGCATTCCAAAAGATTAAAACTTATTTAGCCACCCCACCGGTACTTGTGCCACCTATCCTAGGTCACCTCTTGACCTTGTATTAGACTGTACATCAAGAATCTTTGGGAGCCTTACTTGGTCAAACAAGTCCTCTGAATGGTAAGGAATGACCTATCTACTACTTGAGTAAGAAGTTCACCTTATCCGAAGCGAATTATGTGTCAGTCGAGAGGGATTATGTAGCAATAGCATGGGTACTTTGCAGATTGAGGCAGCATACCCTACACCGCCATATTCAACTGATGACAGAAAATAACCCTATAAAATATCTCTTGGAAAAACCTGCTTTGATAGGAAAATTGACAAAATGACAAGTAATGTTGTCTGAATTTGATATCAAGAGTTCTCCACAAAAAACTGTGAAGGGGAGAGCCATAGCCGATATGTTGGCAAAAAATTCTCAAAATCACACATCTTCTGAACAGACAAAAGTAGAAGACCAAGTGTTGAATCTGACAGAAGATAAATGGGTCATGTATTTCGATGGTGCGGTTAATCTATGAGGAGCTGGCACAAGGACAGTGCTAATATCCCATGATGGTTAATATTATCCTGTTGCAACAAAATTGACTTTCCCTTGCATCAATAATATTTTAGAATACGAGGCATGCATTCTGGGCCTACAGTTGGCCATCTCCATGGAGGTACCTAAGCAGCAAGTTTATGGAGATTTTATGCTCATCATTTTTCAGACACAGGGGGAGTGGAAGACAAATGACACAAAACTCATCCCCTATCATGAATACCTGGAAGAATTGATACTTAAATTCAAAGAAGTATCATTTAAATACATGTCAAGGACGCAGAACCAGTTCACAGACGCATTAGCCACGCTGGCCTCCATGCTGCAAATAACTGATGGATTAGAAATAGGGCCACCGAGGATTGACTTAACCAGAAAACTAGCTTATTGTATGATGATCGAAGAAGAGTTCGACGGAGAGCCGTGGTACCACAATATCAAGAATTATCTCTTGAAGAGAGAATTTTCTGATGGATGTCAAACAGGAGATCGAAGATATATAGCCAAGATGCTAGTAAATTCTTCCTCAGTGGACAAACCTTGTACAAAAGGTTATTTGATTCTGCTCTAATAAGGTGTGTAGATGCTAAATAAACAAATACTCTTATGAGGTAAATCCATGAAGGTATATGCGGGCCACACATAAATGGCCATCTCCTCTCTAGGAAGATCATACGGCTTGGTTATTATTAAATTACCATCGAATCAGACTGTAGTCAACATGTCAGGTCATGCCAATAATGTTAAGTATACAGAGATAAGATTAATGCACCCCCGAACGAACTTCATCAGATGTCTGAAATCTAGCCTTTCTCTATGTGGGGAATAGGCATGATAGGGCCTGTCAATCCAGCAGCCTCGAATGGTCACCGCTTCATTCTAGCTGCAATTGATTATTTCATGAAGTGGGTAGAGGCCAGTTCTTACACGAATGTCACCGCGAGAAGTGTAACAAGGTTTATCAAGAGAGATATAATTTCTCGATATGGTACCCCTCGGGCTATCATCACAAACAACGGATTCAACTTAAACAACAAGATTATCGATGTCTACTGGATCACTTTGGAGTTCAACATCTTAATTCTTCTCCTTACCGCCCCCAAATGAATGGAGTAGTAGAAGCGGCAAACAAGAACATTGAGAAGATCTTGGCTAAGACTATCGAGAATTATAGGGATTGGCATGAAAGGTTACTCTTTGCCTTAATGGCATATCAGACTTCAATCAGGACTTCTACTAGGGCAACTCCTTATGCTCTGGTATACAGGATGGAAGCTATCCTACCTGTGGAGATTGAGGTTCCGTCTTTGAGAATATTGTCAAAAGTTAAACTCTCTGAGGTAGAATGGATCAAACACAAATATGAACCGCTAAACCTGGTAGACGATAAGCATCTTAGAGCAATTTGTCACAGCCGGAGCCACCAAAAGAGGGTAGCTAAGTCATTTAATCGGAAAGTTCAACCCAGAATTTTCAAGATAGATGACTTGGTGATAAGGAAGACTTTGCCGAATGTTACTCATTTGGGAGGCAAGCTTATCCCAAACAATGAAGGCCCTTATGTTGTCGAGAAAGTCATCGTGGGAGGGACATTAATTCTTGTAAATTATGAAGGAGAAGAATTGGAATATCCTGTAAATTTAGATATTGTGAAGAAGTATTATCCTTGAAATGAAATCAGATGATGGTCACATGACTTTCTCTAAAATGATTCGAATCGCCTTAGCAGTCATTACATAGGCATATCATGCATCCACACATACATGACATGTGACATTCTGATTTTCAGTCAATTTCAAACTCATTAATGAGAAATGAATATAAAGATGTATTTCAGTAATATCTCGCTCGAATCTGATCAATTCGAGTAGACTGACCAAAAGGGCAAGGCTAACGCGAGACATGGTATGTGGACCTAGGGAATTTGGATAAAAAATTGCGTTTTGACCATAAGGATTGTTGAGGGAATATTTAGAACTACAAAAAGGCCGATCCAAGAACGATTAAGGAACACCTTGCGAGACGTATTCTGCTCAAATCTGATCAATTTGAGTAGGCTGACTAAAGGGGAAAGGCTAACGTGATACGAGGTGCGTGGACCTGGGCGACTCGGATAGGAAACGGTGCTTTGACCATAAGGATTGTCAAGGGGATATTTAGGATCACCAAAAGGCCGATCTAAGAATGATCAAGGATTACCATGCAAGCGTCGTACAATTGGAGCGCAGGTGATGCCGTTTAACCAACGTATGATTTACAAAATTTTCCTGAATTGGATCATGACGATCGAGACCATAGGGACTAGCGATAAACCCTCACAATTACATGACAACCAAAGCCGTCATGAATTGACGAGCCCTAAACGTGATTTGAATCACAGGGTCGATACGCGTAATGTCTGCAAAAGCCGCCCGTCGGTTCGAGATAGGCTAAAACCATGTTTGATAGAGGAAACCATCATAAACGAGTCTTTAAAGATTTGAAATGGAAAATCAAAAATTTCATCGTTATTCGGATTGGTCGTCGCCCTATCAAAGAATTCTGGAACGAGAAAAATGACGTTCTGAACATCGGGGGTAAAATTACCCTTTTACATCTCAAGCTTAGAACCTTGCCCAATCAATTGAAGAAGGGCAATATGGACATTAAACCCCTCAAGGCTGCCAAAATTCAAGAGTGAATGAGGGCCATTGGATCTCATTGGGAAGACAAGAAGACAAGTGTCAAGAGATGGTGTAAAGAGTAGTCAAGTTAACTTTTGCAAACCTACCATTCAATCATTGACCAAGGCCTTGAATATATAGTCTTCTCACTCTCTCTCCTCACTCATTTGGCCAGCCACACCCCACAAAGCCACCGAAAATCCTCTCTTCTTCCTCCTTCAATCTGTCGATTGTCGATCGCCACCGAGCCTCCTGTTCGGTCGTTCCGATGGCCATTTTCGGCCACCGTCCGATCGCCGGCCAACTACACCAGCGTAGATCCACATCTTGCCAACATCTTCGAACAAGAATCAAGCCATTTTGAGCACCGAGGAATCCTGAGCAAGCATTTTCCCGAGAGCCGACAGATTCCTCTCCAACCTGAGGTAGGTCCTATTCCTAGTCCTTTTGAAGGCCGAAATCTTAGAATTTTGGAGTCAATTTTTGTGGAGATCTAGTAGAGACGTGTAGAAATCTGTGATAAAAATTGAGGCTCAATTTGGTGAAGGTTTGATCATGAACCGGTCTTGTAAACCTTGCACAGAATCTGTTGGGAAAACTGACTTAAGGAATCCGGTGACATCCGACAAGTTTTCGGCGGCCATTTGACTTCAAACCTTCGGTAAGCCTCTCAAACCCCTAGATAGACATGTTAAGAGGTAGGATTATGATTGAATGATGGATTTAGGAGTAGATTGAAGACCGGTAGTGTTCGGTTTGCATAGAACCGAGGAGGACAGATTCGGTTCCGGGCAAACTGAATCTGTTGAGGGTTGAGGATGGCAATTTTGAGTAGTAAATTGATGTTTAAGACATGATGAGGTGATGAGGGTTATGTTATGGATGATTGGGGTTAATGGATTGAGGCATTGGATATGGAAAATTGATGGATTCGTTGAATATTCAAGGTGCGCGGCAAATTAACCCTTCAATTGGTTTGACCGAGATTTCAAGGCTTGCAAGAAGGAGTTATTGTGATATTAAACGCAAGGTAAGGAAATTCTTAAACTTAAGATAGGGAGATTGGACTCAATTAGGTGAGTCGGGGGTTGAAATTGGTTGATTTATGGGGATTTTCTAAAGGGATAGTTTTTAATATGCCCTGAGTGTTATAGAAAGGTTATGTATGTTATTGTTTATGCTTGAAATTATCCGCCATGTATGTGTGTCATGTGATTGCCTTGCACGCCATGAGGCGTATGAGACGCGGGGCGGGAGGTGGATACCTTGATGCGACGAGATCGAGGGGTGGAGTTGATGTTGTGTGGCGCCCTAATGCAACAAGATCGCGGGGTTGAGATGGCCACGGTCCTGATGCGAACTATTCGTGGGACAGAGATGTGAGACGACGAGATTAGCCTAGAGATTCATAGAAATCTGATGCGTTTACGCGGGTTGTCGATGACGGTCTAATGCGTTTACGCGGACTGCGGGCTGGAGATTGAGGCGGGCTGGAGATTGAGGTAGACGAAGATTGGTGGATGTGGTGACAAGGCAGGATGGGTGTGCATGATCATGAGTGTGACATGAGGTCATCATTGCATGCCTGTCATCTGTATGTTGTTGTTTCATTGATTTGTGCCTGATATGCCTATGTGTTTATGAATTTTGAATGATTGGGGTGTAAGACTGCCTGAGCAGACTATTGACCTAACCTAGGGTTAGGGATTTTTTACTGAGATGTGTATCTCACCCCTTTTGGGGACCCTTATTTTTACATATCATAGGCCTTAGAGATGTGGCCTATACGTTTTGGAGACCCCAAAGAAATGACGATGTATTTTAATGAGTTCCCTGATAGTTAGGGGAACATTTATGTGAGAAAGTGTACTGTCATATTGGTCGACGAGGGTAGCCCTGATTGGAAACCTCATAGATTCGAGGCATGGTTTAAGAGGGTCGGGGACGAGCAGATCGGGCCGCTGAAGCCCCATGAAATACCCCAGGGCGTTATCCCTTCTTAGTGTCAGACTGTTGGGGAGTAGGAGCAGCCAAAAGGATCTGTAGTCGGCTTTAGGAACGGGCCGGAAAAGACCTCGACGCTGGACTTCACCTTCGAGGAGGACGAGGTCATCATCTTGGAGGAAATCGAGGAAAACTTAGCGGAGCCGTCGCGCGAGGAGATCATGGAGGATTCCATCGAGGTTTCATCCGAGACGTTCTCCGAGTATGAGCCGACCTAGGATGCAGAGATTCCGGGGACTCCAGCAGCTCATCCTAGGAGATATATTTTATTAGCTCGACCTTTTTGGAGGCAACCCAATCCTATCTTTTTGGATGTCATGAGGGACTCTTTTGCGTACTACCTCGTCGCCCAGGTTATTAGCGGACTGTAGTAGTCGGAGCTGTATGAACTGTTAGTTATGATGTATGACAATTATTATTCGATCTAGGTCCTACTTAACTAATCTTCTGTATAGGGATTATTTAAGCATCGCTTTCGCATGCTTATGTTTATATATTATCTCTCGACTTGTAAGTCTGGATCTTGGGACTGCGAGAGATGTGTTGTTTGTTTGCAGTGACGTTTACAAGCTCGACGAGTTCGGGGCATGACATGACATGTGTTATGTTTTGCAGGATTCCAAGAAGTGGACTCAAAATCAAACTCGTTCAAATGAAACCAAGAGTAGAACGGTTCGTAACACGTAGAACTAGGTGATATGTATCAGTTCCATCAAGAGTTAAAATATCTTCTACTCATTGGAAGTTTCTGTTCTCTTTAAAACAGGGATGTTCGATGAAGATAGGAGACAGCAATGGAGAAATACCATAAAATTTCTCATTTACTTGTAATTGAGAAGAAGTCGAAGATGAACATGCGTGTGGTTAAACTTAAGAATGAATCATGCTTTCAAAAAATGAATTTCTAAAGATTGTTGCATGCATGTTAGGGCTAGAGATTATCCACACACGGCTTAAGCATGCATGGTGCATCATTAATTCCTTGTGAGGTGAAATGTCTGGAGAAAAATAGAATGATTTTTCCAAAATAGAGTTGTTTAGGCTATCTAACAGAAATGTTTCTTCAAATAAGAGGCAAGCATAATCCAAACACGTCCTATACACACCAGAGAAACGAGATGAGTGTAAGGATAGAAAAGCCTAGACCATGGGATGTAAGGGCTATTCGCATCGATTACATGGATTAGGATGACGGAGGCATTCATTCTTCTCCATAAACACTACAGATGATCATTGATAAACCCTTTGAACGGTGGTCTTCATTTCTTAACCCTGTCAAGAGCCGCCTCACATTAGGGTCGTGTAGAAGCAGTCCAACAACTTGGAAAGGTAAATGGTTAGAAATCTTTTTGCTTGGACTATCGTTAATCTGCGAGTGTTGATATGCATTGATCCAGGCACCATAGAATGATGAAGAGTCATTCATTTCTCTATCCTATACACTTATACCCGATGCATAGCCAATTTGAGCCTGCGAATTCACTTCATGTATACTCATTAGTGATCATTGGACAACACCAAGGTGAAGATGGCAAAGACACTCGTAGATAGAGAATTTCAAGAAATAGGAGCTACATGAAGCTTTTAAAGAAAAACGTCCAGACAGGATGAGACTCAAGTCACATACTTTACATGATCATAAAAATCATAGCTCCTAGAAAAAAGAAAAGGCGAAACCAAAAAAGAGAAAAAGCCGAATCTCTATGCATTAAAAAGAAACGAAAAGTCCGATAAGAACAAGGTTGACGCTCATTGGAGTGCTGGAAAATCGAAAGAATGATTTTGGGGACACCAAGGGATTATTGGATGCTTCCAACAACTTCTGAAGTAAAAAAGAATCCTCAGAAACTATGCAACCAAAGGCTACCCCTCGAATCGAATCATGGCCAACTATCAAAAGATACATAAGGTCTTTTAAATATTAGACTCGTTATCAAGAAAACTAGAGATGATCTTCAAAGAGTCGTCGACCAGAGACAAAACTGGAGATTGATCAGCAATGATCACCAATGTCAAACCCTTTGCGATTTTGAGCCAAAAACAAGCCTTTTTTGGTTCCCAATCCAACCAACATTACAACCCTTTGCAGTCTTTTCTGACTAAGACACCTAGGTTAATGTGTACCTTAGCTCAAAAAGGTACAAACAACATTATTTCATTCTCATTTTGCAGGGTGCTTAACTTGTAAATTCGGAGCAGATGAAGAAAACTTTCATTCAAAAGGCCTGACTCAGAGAGTGAGTCACCCTTGAAAATTGTGTCCAAGCTCAACATTATGGTCCCGTAAAGACCTGTCGATTGATTGGAATGTATGCGCTGCGAATAGCCCCGCAAATCTAGGTGCAGGTTATTAGGAAATTCGAATGCTTTCTTCGTAAAAGAGCAAAGAATCGATGAGAAACCCTCTTTGACGAAAACATTCCAATAGAATGCTTAAAAGTGAGCTTTAATGGAAATTTCAAATTGTTTGATCCCGAATTTTCCTTATAAGGAGTTTTGATCATCTTTTTATGCTTCAAGATGTCTTGGATAACCTACAACATCATAGGTCATTTTGCATAATCGCATTGGTTAAAGTAAAACTTTTCCTAGATTATAATTGTCATTGCCTCGAGATAACTAATATCTTTGTTGAGGAATGAACTCTCAAGTTTAAACTTCTATGAGACTCATGGCAGCCCCAAGTCAAAGAAAAATACCTAGCTCAACAAGGAAGAGCATCAGAGCCATCTTTTATGTGAAATTTTAGATTTGAGCTTTCTGCAGGATCCTTGGAACCCCCAAATCCCAGAATAGCACCTCACTTGTCAAAAGGATACTTGGAGTAACCCCTAAATCCTAGAAGGGTCACGGTAACAAAAATTTTTGCAGATTTGAGCTTTCTGCAGGATACTTGGAGTCTCCAAATTTCAAAATAATACTTTGCATGTCGGAAAGACGATATTTAAAATCAGTTTTTTTGTAAGGCTCTAGGTAACTTCTAAATCCCAGAATAGCTCCTTTGGTAAATTTAAGAGTTAGGTATATCTCGTGTGTATAGACCCTCGTTGATTCCTCAAGTTATAGGATCAGCCTAGTCTTAGACAAACCCTAAAGGACAGGTGCGTCACCTTGAGATTCCTAGTGGATGGGACGCTTAGTATCCGATAAACCCTAAACAACGGGTGCGTCACCTTTAGATTCCTAGTGGATGGGAAGCCTAGTATCCGACAAGCCATAAAGAACGAGTGTGTCACCTTTAGGTTCCTGGTAGATAGGAAGCTTACTCTCCGACAAACCCTAAAGAACGGATATGTCACCTTTAGGTTCCTGATGGATGGGGAGCCTAGTATCGGACAAACCCTAAAGAATAGGTGCGTCACTTTTAGGTTCCTGATTGATAGGAAGCCTACTATTTGACAAGCCCTAAAGAACGGATGCGTCACCTTTAGGTCCCTAGTGGATGGGAACGGGTACGTCATCCATAGGTCTCTAATAGAAATGAGTCATATTCATGGTCTGATCCACCATACGGATCAAAACCTTTAACAATCCCTAAAGAACGGGTGCTTCATCCATAGGTTCCTATCAGATAGGAATCCCATTATGATTTGGCCTACCATACGGGTTAGAACTTAACTACCCTAAGATGCTCAAGAGGTGAGTCCCTAAGTACATATTTGAATAAGCCATACACCGCAAATGCCGCACGAACATCAGGCAGGTGAGTAACAGGTGAGTATCTCTACTCCATCTCTCTCTTACATCAGCAAAGATGGAATGAGCAAAGCGTTCACAAATAGGACAAGAAAGAATGAGTGTCAGGATTTGTTTTTATTTTCCACAATCGAGTCAGTCTAGACGTAGGTGTCACCTGTCTTTGAGTGAAACCTCTCACGAGAGTCCTCTTAAAGAGAGGCAGCTGTTGACACCTGATTTTTTATTAGTCTTTTTTTAGTTTATTTTTGAAAACTTCATAAAAAAATTCATAAAAAGTTAAAAGAAATTGTAAAATCAACTTTGGTAGCCTTGGCCAAGCCTAAGGAACCATTTTTGAACAAAAGATAACTTTCCTTATTTTCGTATTTTTTAGTATTTTCAAAAAATAGGAAAATAGATGAAAATTCAAGAAAAATAGCATTTGAGGTCACAAAAATATAAAAAAATAGTCATTATTTTTATTTTAATTTCTTTATATTTTTGACCTCATAAAAAGTTCAAATTCAAGTTCAATTTTATGTGTTCCTTTCTTACACGTATAATTGAATTTGGTAAAAAATGTCAATAAAGTCTTTTAATTTGTAATTTCAGCATTTTACGGTCTTGACATTCAATCTAATTGTCCTTCATTGCAATTTAACCCAATTATTTGCACAAATTGCTCAATTGAATAAATTGGGCAAAATTGCATGCTTATTTACAATTTAGTCCTTGAAATTGAGCATAATTGAAATTGATTTCAATTCAAGGGCTACCTTTATAAATTGAAGCAACTGCCTGATGTATTTCACCATCCTGAATCGATTGACACAGGTGGTTTGGTCTAATTTGATCATTTGAGCCTTCAATTCCGTAATTTTTCGCATTATGATTAAGGATAAATTTAGGGCTTTTGTAGAAATTGACAATAACTTTTGGGTAAAATCACATTTTTAAATAATTCTCATGTCCTAAGTTTGATTTTGAGGTTTAATTGCAAAAATTCCCCACTAATTTGGTTAATTTTGAAAATTTCAAGTCGGAACCAGTTCGGACCGGTCAGACTGCCTAGTCAGACCAGTCGAACTGATTCGCTATAGCCTTCTTCTTCAAACTCCTATGTAGGTGAACAGTGCAGAGCTGAACTTTGATGGTAAAATTAATCGACTAACCGACTACAATTGAAGACGCATTGGTGGGGGTTTAGTTCTTCAGGCCATTCCTCGTTGATTGATATCGAAATCACGACCAATGGCCACCGAAGGAAGATGAAATCGATTGATTAATGTTACACCCGCCGTGAAAGTCAACATTTACAGAATGACTAAATTGGCCATTAATTTGTGTACGCTTGAAAGCCATTTGAGTTTGACGGAATTGCCCATCGTCACCGTCGCTGTTTGGACCAAATGACATACACGGTCACGTGCCAATTGGAGTCCATTAGCTCCCACCGTTCAGCGCCAAAAATTGAAACTGGTACATAGCCTTAGAGGGCTTGAGAGGAAGAGGAGGGAGGCTCATTTTATTTCTGAGGATTAATAGAATCAAGAGAGACAGAGAAAAAGCAAGAGAGAGCTCGTTCTCCGACTCTCGTCGTCGAGAACTCAAGCTCGACGGCAAGGCGCTCCGGTCAAAACAAAGCCTAAGAAGAACACTGGAAGCTTTCCTAGAGCTCCAGGAAGCGATCGCCGCTGTGTTGATACCTGATTTTCGATTAGTCTTTTTTAGTTTATTTTTAAAAAATTCACAAAAATTCATAAAATGTTAAATATTTATAAAATCAACTTTGGTAGCCTTGGCCAAGCCTAAGGAACCATTTTTGGATAAAAAATAATTCTCTTTATTTTTTGTATTATTTAATATTTTCAAAATAAGGAAAATAGATGAAAATTCAAGAAAAATAGCATTTGAGGTCATACAAATATGGAAAAATAGTCAATATTTAATTTTAATTTCCATGTATTTTTTACTTCATAAAAGGTCTAAATTCAAGTTTAATTTTATGTGTTCCTCTGTTACACGTATGATTGAATTTGGTAAAAAAATATCAATTGAGTCTTTTAATTTACAATTTTGGCATTTTTAAGGTCTTGACATTCAATCTAATTGTACTTCATTGCAATTTAGTTCAATTATTTACATAAATCATTCAATTGCATGAATTGGGCAAAATTGCATACTTAATTGCAATTTAGTTCTTGAATTTGGGTATAATTGAAATTACTTTCAATTCAAGGGATACCTTTGTCAATTAAAGCCACTATCAAATGTATTTCACCATTTAGAATCGATTGGTGCAGGTGGTTTGGTCCAATTTGACCGTTTAAGCCCTCAATTGCATAATTTTCCGATTTGCAATTAAATGAAAATTTGGGGGTTTCGTAGAAATTGATGTGAACTTTTGGGAAAAATCACATTTTCAGACATTTTTCATATCCTAAGTTCGATTCTGATGTTTAATTTCCAAAAATTCCATGCAAATTAAGGTTAATTTGGGAAAAGCAAGTCAGAATCGGTTCTAACCGGTCGACCGCCCGGTCAGATCGGTCGAACCGATCCGCTACAGTGTCATCGTCTTCCTCAAGAACTCGTGTAGGTGAACAGTGACAGATCGAGCTTTGAAGGTCAAATTGAAGGTTCAATCGACCATAATCGGCAGAAATATGGTGGGGGTTTAATCTTCAGGAGGAGACACATCGATCATGACTGGTAGCAACATCAATGGTCGTCGGAGGAAGGCGAAATCAACCAGTCAATGTCGTGGTGGCTGTGAAAGTCAACTTTCACAGAATGGCCAAATCGGGTGTCCATTTGTGCATGTCGGAAGGCCATTTGAGTTGGATGGAATTACCCATCGTTGCCGTCGCCGTTTGGACCAAATGGCATGCCCAATCACGTGCCATTTGGAGTCTATTAGTTCCCATCATTCAATGCCAAAAATTGAAGATCGGTATATAGCCTTTGGGAGTCTTTCAGTTGAGGGGAGGAGTTCATTCTGTTGCTAAGGATTAACAGAATCGAGGGGGGAGGGGAGAGAGAGAGAGAGAGAGAGCTCGTTCTCCGGCTCCCGTCGTCGAGGACTTGAGCTCGACTGTAAGGCACTAGTTAGGCCGTCTCCGGCCAAATCGAAGCCTAAGAAGAACGTGGGAAGCCTGCTAGAAGTTTCAAGAAGCGATCGCCGCCAGCCGTACCGCTTGAAACAACGGGAATAGGTGAGTCAGAACTTCGAGTTTCTCATTGAGAATCAATGGTGGATTTCTTCCCCAGCCTTCATATTTGCATTTAGTGCGCTCGTTTTGTTCCCCAAGCATCACTGACTATCGTCACATCTTCATTTTGCATCGACTTTGCTTGAATATCTCAAATTGAGTCTCGAAACTCGACCTCCATTGTCGATCACTGTTCAAAGTCGCCTAGCCAAATCTAGGTCGAGCGAGCTCAGTTAGAGCTTGAGGTAAGTGTTATGAACTCTAGTATAACCTTCTCTGTGAATGAATTTGCTTGATATGCCATGAATCGCATGTATGAAGTCGCCATATCTGATCTGGTTTGAGTTTGCCTATGCTTGATTCTATGGATGAAATGCTTCGATTCTGATATATGTGAAACTAATTGATTAGGCGAGTTAATTAGCGTTGGTTTTGTGTAATTTCGTTGAGGTTTCACCGTTAGATCATTGCCGAAAGTTTCATTTAGTCGTTGTCGCAAGGTTGAAGACAAAGCTTACGTGTCTAGTCAAAGAGTCAAAGTCCTAGGTGTCCGTTCATCATTGGTCCACGTGTTCGCCTAGTCAGCATGACCGTTGGAGTCTGTTATTTGAATAAACAGATCGGACGGCTAAGATAAATCAAGTCTAAATTTTATTAGCCGTCCGATTAGTAATTAGGAATATTCGGAATTGGTTTTATAATCAGAAAATCAAAATAAATCGAGACGGTGTCGTTTCGATAAGTGAGTAGGAGATGTCATTTTGGTTTGTAAAGGTGGACGGTCCAGATCGAGTCTCGGCTTTTAATCGTGATTGTAGGCTTAAGTAATTAGATCAAACGGTTGAGAGATAGTCGGCTTTTGATAGGAGCCATATGTTTTAGTAAGTCGATCCTAAGGCGGAGGAGCAGCCATGTGGTTTAATAGGAATCGTCAGATTAAGTCCGATTAACTAGAAAATAAAAAGGGCGATACGGCGTCGTTTTAGTGTATAGGGTTCGCGGGTCCGGGTCTAGGCCGGGTTTCGACCCTAGTGGGTCGGGTCAACCGGGTCCGAATCATTTTTTTAATAATAAAAAATTATAAATTTTTTTAAAAATAAAAAAATCAGAAAAACCCTAGAAAATTCTAAACAAATTGTTAAAAAATCCTAGAAAATTTCATAAAAGGTAGGAAAATTGTGGAGATTTCCTAGACACTCCAGAAATTCTCAAAAATTGAGGATCGACCACAGACAACTGATCGATCCTATTTTTGGGATTTCTTATCTATTCTTTTGGAAATAGACGATATTACCCTTTAGGGGTAAATCGCCTCTACCTTGTAAGCGAGATAGGTCGACAATGCCAAGATAAAAATTAGGGTCAGTTAGGTGATCAATTCTTATGCTTAAGTTTTCAAATTTCATCCCTTTTTTTTAAATGACGATTTTACCCCTCAAAGGGTAAATCATCCTTTCTATTCCAATCGAGCCGTGAAAATTGTTCAAAATTAGGATTTCAATCGGGTGGTCGATCAATCCTTCTGTTTGGGATTTTCACTCCTCATCACTTTGTAAAATGACGGTTTTACCCCTTAAAGGGTAAATCACTCCGAAAATTTCGGAAAAATTCTAGAAATTTCTAAAAAATAGGAAATGGATTGGTATGGTGACAAATTCTATTTCCACCATCTTTTGATTCCATATTTCATCTGAAATGATAAATTGGTCCTTTTAGGGCAAATTATCCCAAAATTCTTCAAGATTACGATTTTGCCCTTCAAGGGTAAATTATGTCAAAAAACATTCATGAGCCTTGATTGACATATCTCCAGGCTAATAGGGCCTCATTAGGTATGCCACGTTGCTTTCATATGATTTATCCGCACGTATTAGATCATTAATTTGCGCACTTTCATTACTAATTGTGAGTGTCAAAGTAGTCATTCCTATTTGGATGAACTCCTAGTCTTAGGGTTCGTACCTCACTCATCTGTATGAAGTCTCATGTTAGATAAATCATTAAACTTAGATGCCGAAAGGGCGTCAACTTTGACAGTTGGTGTAACAAAGTCTCCGATCCTGATTCTCTAGTTTTTGCATAATTGAATAGAACACTCCTAACTATTCGATAGGGTTTCCAATCATACCCTCCACAGAACGATTGGTGGCGACTCCCTGGCATGTACAAGTATCAATATCACCAGACCACACCGAAGGTCGATCACGTATTATCGTCGTTGTAACTTGGGTAACACGCCTTGGGAGAGGCCCGCGTCCGACCAGAAGTGCGGATAGCCCATTAGCCCTCTTCGAGAATTTGACCGCCCTCGAAGAGGATGGCAACAAACTGGCGACTCCGCTGGGGACTTATTCCAAACCAGAATCTCTAGTTAGGAATTTTAGAGGATTTGAGCCGATTAAAAGGTTGATTGATTTATCTAGCCATGTTTTCTGTAGATGCTCTCGAAGGTGAGGTACGTATCCTAATTACTATGTCAAATGATTTTGTAGATTAGAGAAATAAGGGGTGAAGTGTTTACTGACATCTTTCATGCAGGTGGAGTTAGGATTGTATGTTTATTTTATGCATATATTGAAGCGATGTTTGGTACAAACTGTTGTGCATAACTTTGTATTGTGATGATTACGACACATCTCACACACTGGCGGTCAAACCCCGACTACAACCACTTCTAGGTTACCTTAGAGAGGGAAAGGGTACGAAAGAATCTCATGTTTCATGGCGCTTGAGACTTTCATGTTCGTTCCCGCTCACAATCCAAATTTGTGATATCTAGCCCTCTTGGGTGGGTACTCTTTATGAGGAATCTACCATATTTTGGATCGTGGGAGCCTGAGCCATAGGTTTTTTGCCTGATTTTATTTTTAGAGTATATTCTCACTTGTCTCATGCACATGTCTGTGGAAGGTTGGTATACCTAAAACCACATATTGTTACCAGGGAATACTTCATGTTCCCTAAGGTTTTGGTTGGTAAGGCATTTACTTTCAATGCATTTCCTTACTCCTTATTTCATAGTACATTCATGTGTTGCATATCATTCACATCTACGTACATTGCATACATTCTGAAATCATTCTAGTGACTGATGAAAATAACGATGATGGAGGATAGAACGTTGTTGTTCCCTAGGAGTTCGACAAAATTAGTGGCCTTCGAGTGTTTAAGGAAAGTCACTCTTCCCGAACTAAACACAATGTTACATTTTACTAGATTTGTACACGGCCGAGAGCTGACTGGATGTAAGCTGGGATATGTTGAAGATTATCAGACTAGTTACTATGTCGATAACCTTACTTTTAAACGACAGACGGACGAGATGTTCAAGCACTATTTAGAAGTGAAAAGGCAGTATCGCAACAGTTTAGCTAGAGAAGCTTATGCTCACCGAAAAGTTGAGCGTCAAGCCAAAGAGAATCAATCGGTGATCTTTCTTTGGGGGAAGAAGAGACGTCTCGCAATCAAGACAATGCCAAGGCGCATCATACTCAAAAAGGAAAAACTCAACAGGACTCCTGAAGTCATCATACCATGGACCAGAGAAGGGCCAAAAGAGTTAAAGCATCTCAACTGGCGTGCTAAAGGTTATCCTTCGCATTTTGAGGAACGCTTAACTAGGAGAGAAGTCCTGATTGTCAAGCCGTATCCTGAAGAGGGGTAAGACGAAGATGCCATCAAGAAGGAAACCTTGATCAACTATAACCCTGAAGAAGACTGGATCTCGAGGAGGGATAGTTTAGATCCCACATTTCAAAGGTCTTTTTATGGCTTTCTTGTTTTAGAATAAACTCTATTGGTGTTTCTTCCCCTCATGAAACCCTTGTCAACCTCTCACAGCATACCATTTTTGCAATAAATAATTTCATCTATATGTTCACAGTTGATGTATTGACTAATGAGATGTGACATTATTATTTCCATTAGTCATTAAGATGATTCTCACTAATTGCATAATTCACTTCTCTGAAATTTAAATTAGACCTTGAGTCAAGTCTTTTATACCTAGAAGAGACTCTAATTTCTATTTCATTAATTGGAATATGCAATTAAATCAATCTATGCATATTTAATGACATTTGCATTATAATGTTCAAAAGTAATATTTGGCTATTGATCTTTTAAAATCATTTGCATATTTTAGACTTGATGGGAAAGAATGATATCCAAGTGTTCAAAGTCCCTCGAACTGAGCTCACAGCCTGGTGGGATAGCATGGGTGAAGCTAGCCAGAAGTACGCCAGATTACGGCTAGAATATCTATTGGACCTGCTGAAGATTGAATGTCCACCTGCCTTTATCTAAACCATGGCACTCTATTGAAATCCAATCACCACGACGTTCTACATGGAAGGGTTGGAGGTTACCCTTACCTTGAGGAATATAGCGCCGCCATTGGAGTCAAGTTTACTCACTTGTTAGTCCAACCTCCTATAGGGTTTGAGCCTTTGAGTCAACTAGTTGAGTTCTTGGATACAAATCTCAATAAAAGCAAAACAGACGCCAAGAATAATTTTGAGCGAATTTCCTTATCCTTCCTTCTAGAAAGGTTTCCCAACCATCCTGCCAGCAAAATAACTAAGTCTGGTAGAGCCTTTGTCTTGGCTTTCTTTAGCTTTGTCCTATTTCCAATCTCGTCTGTAACCTTTGATATTGTCATGGCTATAGTAGTCAAACAAGTCTATCATGGGTGGGATTACTCGAATCTTATTCTAGCTGAAACTTTCCTCTCCCTCAATCGTTTTGGGAAAAAACAAGAAAGAGATTTTTAGAGCCTCTAGTGGTCTCTTGTACATATGGTTCACATCCCATGTAAAATAATTTCATATATGTATGGGTTTTACTGAGATTAGCTCTGATACCCATCCTCTTATAACTTTTGTCAAAATCGATACCCGCGTTCCTAAATTCAATTTCAAAGAATGGAAGGAATTCCTTATAGTTTTAAAGCCAGAACAACTCCAATGGCGTTTTAGATTACCAACTTTATGTAAAGTCAGGCTAGCACACAATGGCAAAGATCCAATCCCCTTGTTAGGATTTACTGGCGCCACCGCATATTATCCAAGGAGGGTCATGCGGCAATATGGGGCATTGCAAGAGGTTCCTTCATTGCCACAACCAGATATCTGCTTGTTTAACGTGCCAAAAGAGATCCTTACATGAGAAAAGAAAAAGCAATTCAAAGCTAAGGTGGAGTTCATCATGCATGCTTTGAAAGACTCTCGAACGAAAGATGTAGAATGGCCAAATGATTTGACCTCCGAGATGAATACTCACAGAGCTTCAACAAAATACATCCGACGCTTTGAAGCGATCAGAAGCAGCTTCTCGAACCTTATGTACCCGAGTATATTGTGCCATATACACCTGAAGTGGAGCTATATATACAGAAGACAAGGGATCTCCATCATATTTAGAAGACGAAGATACCCAAAATGAGGGATTTGATCTTTGTTGGGACGATGAGGGCGCCTTAGGCTCTAAGCGCCCTAGACTTGGATAAATTATTTTGTCAAGTGTAAAACGTGTGAACTTTATAATGTTTTCTTGACATTGGGATACTCATTTTATATTAAATGTTACTTTTAATACATGTGTATGAGTATAAACATGTTTTGTCGATGCATCAAAACTATCGCTGAAGATTGCACTTCTTTTAATTTCATGAATTCTCTTGGTAAATGATTGAAAGAGCTGCTCATGTGAGACTAAGGCTCGCAAGGTAGTCCTTTTTCTCATTCATCAATAGAATACATGCAATGAAAGGAATTCTGTTTTTTCCTTATTTGTTCTAAAGAGATACTTACTTGTTATTTTTAAAAAAACATGTATTCTCTAATCACGGAATTACCAGGACATCATTTTCGTATTTGACTTAAGATAAGAATGGCACAACAGAAATGGACTCTGCAAGTGGGCATGTTAGAGACCCAAATGACCACTATGGTTACCATGATGGCGAAAATTAAGGTTATGCTGGAAACCTCCCAAGCCATACAAAAGTAGGTACCTAGCCTGAATGACTCAGGTCAATCTTCGATACCTGATACGACTAATAAAGGTATTATTGAAGGTGCCCAACATGCCACAGAGGACGTTCGTACGCCAAATGTCCCGCCACAATAAAAAATGCCTCCTGTTGTCATCAACCCTGAGAAGGAGGAGAAAGGAAAGCAGGCTGGGAAAACTGAAGTTGAGGCTGAGAGAATAGCGAAGATTGAAGAATGCTTGAGTAGTCAGGACTATGAGTTAGCTCGCTTCGACAAGATATTACCATTTACTAAAGTGGATTCTCCTCCTGATTAAAAAGAGCCGGACTTTGTGAGAAAATACAATTGGATAGGCTGTCCCCATGCTTACCTCAAATACCATCCACGCAAGATGGCACACCACTTTCATTATGTCCCCCTTTTAATGAATACATTCTAGGAAAGTCTACTTGGTTCATCGAATTAGACCTGGATGATTATAACCGGTAGAAGTATCTTGCTGAGATTTCCTCAGACAATACAAGTTCAATACAGCTACGGCCCTAACAAGGGAAGATCTGTTGCGGGCAGTGAAAGTAAGAAGCGAAACAATCAGAATAAATGTCCAAAGATGGCGTGCCTTGGCAACTTAAGTAAAACCGCCAATCCCGAAAGATGATTTGATTGACCTGTTCCTAAAGGCACTTCCTTGTGAATACTTTGATAGACTGAACACTTCAGGATGTCAAACCTTTACGCGCTTGATAAAAGTGGCTGAGAGGTTGGAATGGGCTTTGAGAGAAAGTAGGCCACATGAAACTCCAACAAGAAAGCAATATCCCTTGAGGAAAGAAAGAGAGACTGGAGTTGATATAGCCTTTGTGCCGGATTCCAATAAACTCAAGATGTTCGTTAATTCTAATCAAGCAAGAGGGGGATCGTCATGGTCAGCGTCTAGAGGACAAGAGCCCAGAAAGAGACAGCCTCCGAAGTAATTCTCTCAACTTCCCAAATTATTATCCAAGTTGCTCTCGATGTTACTAGAGCAACACTTGGTGGCAAAAGAACCTCCTAGAACAAATCTGTTGAAATATCCTGATTTTGATGAAAGCCAGACTTGTACCTATTATATGGGTGAAAGAGGACACGATGTAGATAATTGCTACATCCTTAAGCTGAAGGTTCAAGCTCTCATTGATAATCAAATTCTAAAATTTGATGATATAACTCCAAATGTACAAGAGAATCTACTCCCTATCTACCAAGCAATTGGTACAATATTTGATTATGAAGAAGGAAACCATTTAGAGCTGAAGGTGAATGTACCCAGATTAACCAACATTTTGGCAATCGCATCATCATACCCAAAAGAGGGAGAAGTATCGACTGAAAGAAAGAAGCTATGCACTGCCAAGATGATGAGCCTAGGGATAATGTCAAGCATTGTTATTGTAGAATTTGAAGGAATTAGTGCCTCAATGAACTTAGAATGGAACCAATTTATGGTTGAAACCGAGCGAGGAAATTTATGGAATGTTCCACACGAAAGTCTGATAGGTGATGTAATGCTGGTTATTGAACTAGAAGAAGAGCTAGATGAAAACGAACTACAAGCCGTTAAGCGAAGCCAGGCCAATCACAGCTTTGTAGATGAAGCCCTAAAGAGAGGCGAAGTCATAGGCAATCTAGGTAAGGATTCTAGCAAGTACAACTACAAAGTAAAGTACTCTGCTCCTTCTAGCTTCTTCCAGAAGATAGAGGATATTATACCCAATGGATGAGGAGGTATGGATGATCATGTCCAACACGAAAGTCTGATAAGCGATGTAGAACTGTTTACTGAACCAGAAGAAGAGCTTGACGAAGACGAACTACAAGCCGTTAAGCGAAGCTAGGCTGATTGCAGATTTGCAGATGAAGCCCTGGAGAGAGGCGAAGTCATAGATAATCTGGGTGAGGATTCTAGTGGATGTAACTTTAAAGTGCAGTACTTTGCTCCTCCCAGCTATTTTCAAAAAATAGAGGATACCATACCCGATGGATGGGGAGGTATGGATGATCTTGTTCAACCAGAAATCCAGGAGACGGTGATAGAACGTTTAATAGAAGAACCTGAATTATCACTCAATCGGGTGATATCGGAATATCTCCTGCCCATAGAAGAACTAGTGAATGATCTCTCAAGAGAGATGGAGGACGTGTCATTCCGGTTGACAACGCGTAGTCATCCTCAAGCGATAAATAACGAGCTTGACACAAAGCAATACGTTAGGGTGAAGAAAATATTAGCCCAGTGGCGATGCCTGACTGAACTTTTTGAAAGAGTAACAAGACACTTGAAGTTTGCAATTTCAGCTAAGTTAAGTGATGCTGATAGTTACAACCAGACGGGATACGAAGATTTCCCTAAAGACTGGAGCGACACAGTGGCAATGGTTGAAACTGCTACGACTGTGTTGATTAAACTGAATGAGCTTGACAGTTTGGGCCAAGAAGAGGATTGTTTGGTGAAACCAGCGGTAATTCACTTACCAAGAGATTGATCCAATGATGAACCCGAACCTGAGACATCCCATTTGACAACGGTAACCATACAAGTTCCGCCAGTTGAGACCTACGACTCTAAGACAGTTCATTGGGATTATGGAACAAGTGAAGTAGATGCCGTGATGAGATCCAAACGATTTTACGGCCCAAGGAAAGGCGAATCGAAGAAGAAGGAGGTATCAAAGGCAGATGCATAAAAAGTCCTATCTATCATCAAGACCAGCGAATTTGAGGTGATAGAGCAATTGAGAAAAATGTCAGCCCAGATATCTCTTTTGGATCTGTTTATCAATTCAGAAAAACATAAGAATGCGCTGCTAAAGGTATTAAATGAAGTGCATGCCTCTGAAACCATCAACGACATACAATTAGGAGATTTTATAGGGGCAATCCTTCTTAAGGATCAATTGAGTTTCTTAGATAAAGATTTCCCCATGGAGGGAAGAGGGCACAACAAGGCCTTATACATCACTGCCCATTGTAATGGAAAGAGAGTGGCACATGTGCTAATTGACAATGGATCAGCTTTTACCATCTGCCCATTGGTTATGTTAAGGAATTTGGGCATTAAAGAGGAAATGATTCAAAGTTCGAAAGCAGCTGTTAGAGCCTTTGATGGGATGAGAAAGACAGTGATAGGCGAGATCGAGCTAGATGTGCTCATTAGCCCAACCAAGTTCTCCATAAATTTCCAGGTGATGGATCTGCCAAGTGCATTTGGATTCCTATTAGGAAGACCCTGGGTTCACATCGCTGGAACGGTGTCTTCAAGTCTACATCAGAAAGTACGATTCGTGATTAATGAGAAGGTAGTTACTGTCTATGGGGAAGTGACCTCATTGCATATTAAAATAGCTCTATCCCCTACATTGAACCTGAAGTTAGGGAAGAAGCTAGCTATCATTCCTTGGAACTGGTGGCAGTAATCCACACTCCCGTAGCGGCAAAACTGAAGGCTCCTTTCGTCTCTGAAGCTAACCTTTTATCAGCTAAAATGTTGCTAGCATATGGGTTCAACCCAGGAAAAGGTCTTGGTAAGCATGGTCAAGGGATCAATGCTCCTATACAGTTAAAATCCAACGAGCACAAGGTAGGCTTGGGATATTATAATACTCGTATTGGCTATTTCACCTCTATGACAGTAGGTCGAGGCCGAGGCAAGAGCTATAGACGCCAACGAAATCAAAAGGATTCCTTTATTGGTTTTTCAGCCTGGAAAGACAAATCTAAAATGTTTAGCAGTCCTTTGAACAAATACTTCAGCCAAGACTCTAAATGGCTTTCAGATGAAGGGATGACTCCGTTAGCGGAATCAAATCTAGAAACCCTTTCCTAGGAGATAACTCTGTGAATGTCATTATAGAGTGACTTGATGATGAAGAAGCCTCTTCTGAGTAAAGAGACTGCTCCCTTGCTTTTAATATTGTATTTAAATTCCTGCATTTCTTCACATTTTTTGTATTGGTTGCTTGAAGTAAGTGTAGGAAAACGCTTTTGGATGTCCGACCGTTGGTCCAAACAACATAGCTTATAATGCGGTTCATTTTTACATGCAATAAAACATACAAGTTTTATTAAGGACATATGGGACTACAAATCAGCCTAATGATAATACTAGCCTTCCATATGAAAAGTTTGAGGCCTTATTTGCCATGTGATTCCTGATTTTTAAAAGGTTTTCGAGGAATAGAGATGTCCGAGGACATGAAAACTAGTTCCATTGATGCCGGCACTTATTTTGAAATCTCTCTTGAATTTTCACACCCGTGCATTGCATTTTCATATGAAATAGAGACTAACTATTCTTATGACATTTCAAGCCTATCATCTCAAACATGCATACTAGGTCATTGTGCGAGCTAGATTACCAAAATGATTACTCATGCGATATTGAGGAAGTTGCAGATGAGGATTACGCAACCATCTGTAGAGATTGGAGTGCCTTTGAAAATTCGACACCACCCACTTCAAAAGAGCCAGTAGTCATTAACTTGGGTGATACGGCGGATGTCAAAGAAGTAAAGATTGATGGACATATGTCCTAAACTGAAAAGCTCAAATTTACTGAGTTACTCAAAGAATACCAGGACATTTTTGCATAGTCGTATGCTGATATGCTAGATTTAGATCCAAGAATTGTGGAACATGTGTTATCCACGAATCCACCTGTCAAACTTGTAAGACAAGATAGCCGACGAATGAAAGCTGAGCTCGAAGACAAAATAAAAGAAGAAATGATGAAACTTCTTAGAGTAGGCTTTATCGAATCTATCCCTTACTCAGATTGGATTATAAATATAGTCCTCGTCATGAAAAAAGATGGCAAAGTCCGGATCTATGTGGATTATCGGGACTTGAATAAAGCTAGCCCAAAAGATGATTTTTCGCTTCCCCACATCGATGTGCTGTGGATAGTACAGCCGAGTACGAATTGTTATCATTTTTGGACAGATTCTTTGGATATAACCAAATCCTTTTGAAATAGAAGGACAAGCCAAAAACTATATTTACCATCCCTTAGGGGGAATTTCAATTATAAGGTGATGCCTTTTTGACTAAAGAATGTTGTGGCAACTTATCAGAAGGCGATGATCACCTTGTTTCATGACATGATACATAAGAAAATCGACGTATATGTCTATGACATGATTGCCAAGTCCAAAAAGGGACAAGATCACGTTCAAGTGCTACGGAAGCTATTTGAGTGACTTCGAAAATAGAAGTTGAGGTTGAACCCCCAACAAATGTGTGTTTGGGGCAAAATCAGGGAAACTTGTCGGATTCATAGTCAGTAAGAGGGGCATTGAAATTAACCCTTCTAAAATTCAAGCAATTTGTAACCTAGCAACTCCCTCGACGGTGAAAGAAGTAAGGAGTCTTCTTGGGAGATTAAATTATATCACCAGATTTATCAGTTAGTTATCGAATGTGGTTAAACTAATTTTCAAATTGCTCAAGAAGGCCACGAAAGTAACCTGAGATGCAGAATGTAGTTAAGCATTTCAGAAGATCAAGACTTACCTGGCCACTGCACCAATACTTGTACCACCGGTCCCAAGTCACTCATTGACCTTGTATTTGACTATACATCAAGAGTCATTAGGAGCCTTACTTGCTCAAACAAGTCATGTGGATGGTAAGGAAAGAGCCATCTATTACCTGAGTAAGAAATTTACTTCATCGGAAGCAAATAACGTGCCTGTTGATAAGGCTTGTGTAGCAGCAGTGTGTGTACTTCGCAGATTAAGGCAATATACTCTACACCACCACATTCATTTGATGACAGAAAATAACCCTATCAAATATCTCTTGGAGAAAATCGCCTTGACAGGGAAGTTGGCAAAATGACAAGTAATGTTGTCTGAATTTGATATCAAAAGCTCTCCACAAAAATTCGTGAAGGGAAGAACTATAGTTGATATGTTGGCAGAGAACGCCCAAAATCGCATATCTTCTAAGAAGACAGAAGTAGAAGATTGAGTTCTGAACCTAACAGAAGACAAATGAATCATGTATTTCGATGGTGCCGTTAATCTATCGAGAGCTGGCACATGGGTAGTGCTGATATCCCCTGATGGTCAACATCATCCCATTGCAGCAAAACTGATTTTTCCCTGCACCAATAATATTTCATAATACAAAGCATGTATTCTAGGCCTACAATTGGCCATCTCTATGGAAGTACCTAAGTTAAAGGTCTATGGAGATTCTATGCTTATCATCTTTCAGACACAAGGAGAGTGGAAAATAAAGGACGCAAAGCTCGTCCCTTATCATGAGTACTTGGAAGATTTGACACTTAAATTCGAAGAAGTGTCATTTGAATACATGTCAAGAGCGCAAAATCAGTTCGCAGACATGTTAGCCACCCTAGCCTCCATGCTGCAAGTAACTGAAATAGAGCTATTGAGCATTGGCATAACTAGAAAATCAGCTTATTGTATGTTGATCGAAGAAGAATTTGACGGAGAGCCGTGGTACCACGATATTAAGAATTACCTCTTGAAGAGATGATTTCCTGATGAATGTCAAGCAAGAGACTGAAGATACATAGTTGTCGCGATCCAATTTTTCTTTTTTGAAAAAACGAGTTAATAAATTACCGATCAGGCCCCTAATCTGAAATGTGGATCGCGGGTCTTGTCGGTACGGGCCCTCCAGGCCCATACCAAATCTCGAGGGGAGTAAATTGAAGGGGTTTTCGACAATAAGAGTTGATCCGGTTTGACCTTAGTGTGGTCGAGATGGCACGTGCTATGTGTGCATGCATTTGGAGTTGCCACCGGTCCTTCTTGGAAGGTGGACCGAAAACCTCACTAATCGATTGGGAGAGATTGATCAGTTTTTCAGAATCAGAGATTTTGGGTTCAGGGAGTTCGTTACATTGATGCCGTTACCAACACCCTTTCAGTATTTAATATGATCGATTTTCCAAACTAATATTTCATGTAGGCGCAAACTTGGGCGGGGTAAGTCTGATTTAGGGTTTCAAAGCAAATTGGAAGACTTGTCCTATCAATCACAATCAATATAAGGAAAGCGCAATCAAGTATATAAATGAACCACGTTAATGCACATCAATTTAGATTAGGGGCTTCATAATATAGCCCTAAAGGCTTAGAGAATATGTGATTTAGGGTTAAGGTTAAAATGGAAAGATTTGGAGACAATTTGTCAGAAATGTAAAATCGTCATTTTGGAAGATATGGGTTTGAAATACCCAAGATAGGTCATGGCTAGTTAATCGTGGCCATTTCCTATTTTCTGAGATTTTTTTGGGAATTTTCTGAATTTCTTCAATTTTCGAAAGACGATTTGTCAAAATGGTAAAATTGTCATTTTGGAAGGATTGGGGTTCGATAGACCAAAAATAAGTTATGGCTAGTTGATTGTAACCATTTCCTATTTTCTGAAATTTTCTTTGCATTTTTCTGAATTTCTTCAATCTTTTGGGAGATGATTTACTAAAAGGGCAAAATCGTCATTTTGAAAGGATCTGGGTTCGAAAGACCCAAAATAAGTCATGACCAGTTGATTGTGGTCATTACCTATTCTCTGGAATTTTTTGGGACTTTTTCGAATTTGTTATTTGTTAATTTAAGTTCGAATTTTTTTTTTAGTTTTTTAATATATATATATATATATTAAAAAAATATTTCCCGGGCCGGGTTAGACTACCCATGCCTCTCGGGCGCCCGGCCCAGGCCCAAGCCTTAAGGGCCCAAACCTATCTAAAATGACACAGTTTTTTGTATTTATTTTTTTAAAATTTCATTATCTTCCGAAAATTATTCGGACTGGGCAAACAGACCCCGCCCACACCGTAAACGCCCAATTCGGCCTAAAGGGCCTGAACTAAAAGACAAATGGGCTAGGCTCGTTTTCCCTTTTAAACGACGTGAAGAATGGCCCAAAGTTTTTTCTAAATCCCGATTAAACTTAAACCAAATCTGGCCCAAGTTTCTTTCAATTCTCTCTTTCAAGAGGCCCGACTGTGATTAGATTTTAAAAATAAGGCCACACCCCAGCCCAAAAGCAAATTGTTCCCAATGCACAAAACAAACTCTCGCACACTTTTAGGAAATCCCATTTAATCTGCACATCCACATTTTTTGTTTGTTTCTTCTCCCTTTTATTTATTAATCGCGTCGTCTTCTTCCTTGGGTGTCTTCTTCTTCAAGGCTGTTTTCGTTTTCATGACAGCTTCCCACAGCACTTCACCAAGACCATCGATGCTCGACGCCAACCTCCACGTACGCGCATTTTAGATTTTTCGGTTTGATCCAATTTCAACAAACTTCCGATAATAATCGAAGCTCGAGGGGCTGATTCCGCTCCTTGAAGTCGTTCGCCGTTGTCCGTCGAAGGCCGCCAGACCATCGTGACCCAACTCAAAACACTATTATTATTATTATTATTATTATTATTATCTTCTTTCAAGCTCAAACTCACCCAAGAGCAACCCAACGTGCAAATTGTTAACCACAATCTTTTCCTTTCTTTTTTTGTTATTATTTTTTTATTAAACTCACCCAAGACTCGAAAACTTCCTTTCCAGCCATGTGCTTCTCTTTTTTTTTTTTTAAACCAACTCACATTTTTGTCTTGCCATGCCTAGAGTAGGTTCTTGAGGGATTATCTCTGAAAACTGCAAATAGTCTATAATAATCTACAAATTAAGTCAAAGTTTCGAAATGTGCCCAAACAGTGGAATTGCTGCGACCAAAGTGAAATCAAGGTCTCTCGATCAAATATCGCAATTGGCACGAAGTAAATATTGGACCAAGTTCAATTTTTTTATTTAAAAAAGACCAACTGAAATGGAATTAAAATAAAATTATTATTTATTTTTTGCATTTTTCTGACCAAGAATGGTATTTTTCTGATTTTTTGGGTATTTTTTATATTTAAATAAATTAGAAAAATATTAAAAATTACGAAAAATATTTTTGTTCAAGATTGAATCCCAAGGCTAGGCCAAGGCTTCCCAAGTTAATTTTGTAATTTTATGACTTTTTTTTTTTGCTATTTTTAATTAATTTTAGAAATAAAATCGAAATAAAATATGATTAAAAATCAATTGTCAACAATAGCCAAGATGGCTACTAAATTCTTCCTCAATGGACAAACTTTGTATAAAAGGTCGTTTGATTTCACTTTGTTAAAGTATGTAGACGCTAAAGAAGTGAATACTCTCAAGAGGAAAATCTATGAAGGTATATGCGAGCCACACACGAATGGCCATATTCTCGCGAAGAAGATCATGATACTTGATTACTATTGGATGACCATCGAATCAGACTGTAATCAACACGTCAGGTCATGCCATCAATGTCAAGTATATGGTGATAAGATTAATGCGCCCCTGAACGAACCGCATCAAATGTATGAAGTTTAGCCTTTCTCTATGATGAGAATAGATATGTTAGGGCCTATTAATCCAACGGCTTCAAATGGTCATCGCTTCATTTTAGTTACAATTGAGTTCTTCACGAAGTGGATAGAGGCTAGTTCTTACACAAATGTCACGGCAAGGAGTGTGGCAAGATTTATCAAGAAGGATATAATCTCTCGATATGGTACCTCTCGGACGATCATCACAGACAACGGGACCAACTTGAACAACTAGATTGTCGATGATCTACTGGATCATTTTGGCATCCGACATCTTAATTCTTCCCCTTACCGCCCACAAATGAATGGAGCAGTAGAAACGACAAACAAGAACATTAATAAGATCTTGGCTAAAACTGCCAAGAACTACAGAGATTGGCATGATAGGTTACCCTTCGCCTTAAAGGCATATTGGACTTCAATCAAAACCTCAACTGAGGCAACTCCTTATGCACTGATGTATGGGATGGAGGCTATCCTGCCTATAGAGATTGAAGTTCCGTCTCTCAGAATACTGTTAGAAATTAAACTCTTTGAGGTAGAGTGGGTCAAACACAGATACGAACAACTAAATTTGATGGACGAGAAATGTCTTAGAGCGATCTGTCATGGCCGGAGCTACCAGAAGAGGGTGGCCAAGTCGTTTAATCGGAAGGTCAAATCCAGAAGTATTGAGGAGGATGACCTGGTGATAAGAAAGACTTTGCTAAACGCTGCTCATCCGAGAGACAAGTTTACCCCAAATTATGAAGACCCTTATATTGTCAAGAAAATCCTTGTAGGAGGGGCATTAATTCTTGTAAAGTCTAAAGGAGAAGAATTGGGATATCCTGTGTCATGCCCCGAATTCGTTGAGCACGCGAACATCCTTGCAAGCGAACAACACATCTCTCGCAGTCTCAAGATTCACAAACAAGTCGAGAGATAATATACATATGTACATCAAGCATGCAGAAGTGGTACTCAAATAAATCTCCGTACAAAATTTAAGTTAAGTAGGACTTGGATAGCATAATAATTGTCATATATCATAACGTACTGTTCGTACAAATGTCGGCTACTACAATCCGCTAACAAACTGGGCGACGGGGTAGTACACAAAAAGAGTTCCTCATGACATCCTAAAGGACAAGGTCGGGTCGCCTTCAAAAGGCTCAGGTCAACGAACTGGAGTCCTAAGATGAACTGCTAGAATCATCGGTATCCCCGGTATCCTCCGTCGGCTCGTACTCGGAGAAGGTATCGGATTAGACTTCGATAGAATCCTTCATGGTCACCTCGTGAAACAGCTCCGCAAGATCCTCCTTGATCGCCTCCAGGACGATGACCTCATCATCCTTTACAATGAAGTCCAGCGTCGGGGACCTTTCCGGCCCGTTCCTAGAACCAACTATAGATCCCTCTAGCAACTCTTACTCCCCAATAGTCTGACACCAAGTAGGGATAACTCACTAGGGTATCTCGTGGGGCTTCAGTGCCCCAATCTGTGCATCCCCAACCTTTCTAAACCATGACTCGAACCTATGAGCCTTCCAATCGGGGCTACCCTCCTCGACTTATACCACCGTAAATTTCCTCACATAAATATTCCTCTGACTATCCGGGAACTCATGAAAATACACCGTCATCTCCTTGGGATCCCCAAAACGAATAGGCCACATAGCTAAGGCCTAGGATTTGTAAAAATAGGGGTCTCCAAAGGGGTGAGATACACATATCAATAAAAAAGTCCTAACCCTAAATTAGATCGGCCGTTCACTCAAGTAGTCGTACACCCTAATAGTTCCACTCACAGGCATATCAAGCGCAAATCAATAAAACAACAACATACGAATGACAGACATGAAACTATGACAACATGTCACACTCAGGTGATAATGCACAATTCATCCTGCCATCTCACCACAACCACCTCTTCCTGCCTGCCTCAATCTACAGCTCGCGATTAGATCATATCAGGCTCGGTACGCATAAACGCATCAGACCGTCATTGGCAACCTGCGTGAACGCATCAGATTCCAATGAATCTCCAGGCCAATGTCATCACCACAAACCTCCGTCCCGCGAATAATTCGCATCAAAACCGTTGCCATCTTAACCCCGCGATTGATCGCATCAGGGTGCCACACACCATCAACTCCACCCCGCGATTACATCGCATTAGGGGATCCACCTCCCGCCTCGTGTCTCATACGCCACAGGGCCTCGTCATGTCATGCTCATGCCATGATTTTCAATTCGTTTTCCACACATGTCAATATGTGCAACTCAAGCACAATTCAAAGAACTCATGGCATGCAAGGCAATCAGGTGACACACACACATGGCGAATGATTTAAACACAAACAACATCACACATAACCCTCCTATAATCACTCAGGATATATTAAGGGCCGTCCTTTAGAAAATCCTCATAAATCGATCAATTCAACCATCGACTCACTCAATTGAATCCAATCTCCCTCTCTTAAGTTTAGGTTTCCCTTACCTTGCGTTTGATAATGCCAATATACTCTTTTTGAGTCCTTAAGGTTCGGACCCCTATGGTCTAATATCGAACTCAACGCGCAACCTAATAAAATCCAACCAATTCCATCAATTCCCAAGTCCAATTCACCCATCCATGAACCATAAACTTCCATAGCATAATCCTCATCATCTTAACATGTCTTAATCATCAATTTGAGACTCAAATTCACTAGCCATCAGCCCTCCAAGGTTCGGCCATGGACAAAACCAAACCGGTTCCTCTCGATTCTGTGCATGCCGTGAGCTATCAGTCTTAATTCAACTCTAAATCTTTCATTTAATCCTCATTCTACCTCTTAACATGTCTATCTAAGGGTTTGTGAGGCTCACCATGAGTTTGAAGTCGATTAGTTGCCAAAAACTCGTTGAACGTCGCCGGATCTCCCTAGGTTAGTACCGGCAATTTTCTGTCCATAGTTCACAAGATCGATTCGAGATCAACACTTCATCAAATCAAGCTCAACTTTTACCGCAGATTCATATATATGTCTATTAGACCTCCATAAAATTTAACCTCAAAACCCCAACATTTCGGCCTTCAAAAGGATCAGAAATCAGACCTACCTCAGGTTAGAGCAGATTCTGTCGGCTCTCGAAAAAATGCTTGGCTGGAGTTCCTCGATGGTCCAAATACCTTGTTTCCAATTCGAGAAGGTCGGCAAGACGTATGGCTAAGCTGGTGTGGTCGGCCGGCGATCAGGTGGTGGCCGGAGGTAGTCTTCGTGGGCGCCGAACAGAGAGATCAGAACCGGTCGCCGGCGACAAAAAGAAGAAGGAAGAAGACGAAGAGTGCTCGGTGGCTTGAGGGAGTGAAATGGCAGAATGAGAAGAGAGAGAGAGAGAGAGAGATTTGCTATATGCAAAGCTTGGTCAAAGGGCTTGAATGTTAGATGGCCAAAAGTTGGATAAGACTACTCTTTACATCATCCATTGACACTTGTCCTCAATGTCAATCATGCATGATCCAATGGCCCTCATTTATCCTCTTTTTCGGCAGCTATGGGAAGGGTTTAATGTCTAAAATGCCCTTCTTCCAATGAATGGCAAGGTTTTAAGCTTGAGGGGCAAAAGGGTAATTTTACCCCGACGTTCAGAACATCATTTTTCTCGCTCCAAAATTCTTCGATAGGGCAATGGCCAATCTGAATGTGATGTTGGAATTTTTGATTTTCTATTTTCAATTTTCAAGACTCGTTTCTAATGGTTTTCTCTATCAGACGTGGTTCTAGCCTATCTCGGATTGACAGGCGATTTTTGCAGACATTAGGCGTATCGACCCCATGATTTATATCACGTTTAGGGCTCGTCAATTCATGGTGGCTTTGGTTGTCATGTAATTGTGAGGGTTTATCACTAGTCTCTATGGTTTCTATCGTTACGATCCGATTTAGGAAAATTTTGCAAATCATCCGTTGATTAAGCGGAATCACTCGCGCTCCAATTGTGTGACACTCGCAAGGCAATCCTTAATCATTCTTAGATCGGCCTCTTGGTGGTTTTAAATATCTCCTCAACAATCCTTATGGTCAAAGCGTCATTTCTTATTCGAGTTGCCTAGGTCCACGCACATTGTCTCGCGTTAGTCTTTCTCTTTTGTTCAGCCTACTTAAATTGATCAGATTTGAGTGAAATATGACTGAAACACATCGCTTGATATATATAAACTTTTCATTCATGAGTCTGAAATTGACTGACAATCAGAATGTTACAACTCTTCCCCCCTTACAAAAATTTCATCCCCAAAATTTACATTACACTAAATCATTCAAATAAATGGGGGTGGTGTCGCCTCATCGTCTCTTCATTCTCCCAAGTGGCACCTTCAGTTCCATGGTGCTCTCATACTACCTTGACCAGTAGGATCTTCTTATTCCTGAGGATTTGTTCATTCTGGTCTTCGATCATTATCGGCTTGTCCACATATGACACTCGGTCGTCCATTTCTATTGCTTCGTAATCCAACATATGTGTCGGGTCTGGTTCATACTTTCGTAGCATCGACACATGAAACATATTATGTACCTGGGATAGAGTAGGCGGTAGAGCAAACCTGTAGACCAAGGTTCCAATCCGCTCCAATATCTCAAATGGGCCTACATACCTTGGGCTCAGCTTCCCCTTCTTTCCAAAATGCGATAGTCCTCTCATAGGCAACACTCTGAGGAAGACGTGATCGCCCACTTGAAATTCCAAGGGCTTGCGCCGCTTATCAGCATAGCTTTTCTGACTACTCTGTGCCGTCCTCAGTCTATCTTGAATTATCTTTACTGCTTCCATCGATTGCTCTACCAATTCTGGGCATGTGATGCTTCTTTCTCCAACTTCGTCCCAACAAATCGGGGTTCTGTAGGCTCGTCCATAGAGTGCTTCGAATGGTGACATCTGGATACTCTGCTGGTAGCTACTATTGTAGGCGAATTCTGCCAAATGTAGCTATTTTTCCCATCCACCTTTAAAATCAATGACGCATACTCGCAGCATATCCTCAAGCGTCTATATCGTCCTTTCTGACTGTTCGTCCGTCTGTGGATGGTAGGTTGTACTAAACTGCAATCGGGTGCCCATGGCTTCTTGCATACTTTTCCAGAAGTTTGCCGTGAACTTAGGATCTCTATCCGAAGTGATCTTCACTGGCACTCCGTCCAACCTCACTATCTATCTCGTGTACAGCTCTGCGTACCTATTCACAATGAAGTCCTTTCGCACTGGAATGAAATATGCAGACTTGGTCAATCTGTCCACGACTACTCATATAGAGTCGTGACCTTGCTGGCTTCTTGAGAGTGCCATCACAAAATCCATGGTTATATGCTTCCATTTTCATTCCAAAATCTCCAGCGGCTGTAATAACCCCTCAGGCTTACAGTGCTGCACTTTCACTTGCTGGCATGTCAAACATTTAGCCACGTATTTTGCTACATCCACTTTCATTCCGTTCCACCAATAATGCTGTTGCAAATTCTGGTACATCTTTGTACTTTCAGGGTGAATGCTATAATTGCTCATGTGAGCCTCTGACAAGATCCTTTCTCTGAGTCCTTCATCGTTTGGCGCGCACAATCATCCTCGAAACTTTAGAGTTCCGTCCTTAGACACTTGAAACTCGGGTTTTCTCTTCGTCACATCCATCTCGAGGATCTTCGAGATCTCTGGGTCCGTAGATTACAAGATCTTTATTCCTTCTTGGACCTCTGGTTCTACCCTTAATGTAGCCATTAAGCTGAACAACTGGCTAGCCTCTAGTCTAAACTCAGAATCTCTTAAATTTTCAATCATCGACCAACTCTTTACTAACAGACAGGCGATGCTCAACTTCCGACTCAGCGCGTCTGCTACTCTGTTTGCTTTCCCAATGTGATATAGGATATCGCAATCATAATCTTTTAGCATCTCCATCCACCTACGCTACCTCATATTTAGCTCTTTCTGGGAAAACAGATACTTTAAACTCCGGTGGCCGGTGTAGATCTAAAACTTCTTGCCACATAGGTAATGTCACCAAATTTTCAAAGCAAATATAATCGCCGCTAACTCCAAGTCATGAGTTGGGTAGTTTATCTCATGTGGCTATAACTGTTTGGATGCATAGGCTACAGCTCTTCCGTGCTGCATCAATACACAGCCCAATCCTTTCAGCGACGCATCGCTGTATATTTCATAACCTCTTTGTCCCGACGGAATGGTCAGCACTCGTGCGGTCATCAATTTATGCTTAAGCTCTTGAAAACTCTTCTCACATTTATCAGTCCATTCAAACCTCGTTTCCTTCTTCGTCAATCGCGTCAGTGGGATGGCTATGGATGAGAATTTCTCCACAAAACGCCTGTAGTATCCTGCCAATCCCAAGAAACTTCTGACTTCAGTGACTGTAGTAGGCCTCAGCCAATTGGTTACTACTTCAATCTTTGCAAGATTCACTATAATTCCTTCTCCAAACACCACATGACCTAGAAATGCTACCTGGTTCAGCCAGAATTCACACTTACTCAGCTTCGCATAGAGCGTATGCTCCCTCAGGGTCTTCAGTACAATTCTCAAGTGCTCCTCATGTTCGGCACCATTTCTTGAGTAAATCAAACTGTCGTCAATGAAGACTATGACGAATCTGTCCAGAAACTCCTTAAACACTCGATGCATCAGGTCTATGTATGTAGCTGGAGCGTTAGTCAATCCAAACGGCATTATCGTGAACTCATAATGACCATACCTCGTCCTGAAAGCAGTCTTAGGTATGTCTTCCTTCTTGATCCTCAGTTGGTGATACCTAGTTCTCAAGTCAATCTTTGAAAACACTGCTGCTCCTTGCAATTGATCAAAAAGATCCTTAATCCTCGGCAGCGGATACTTGTTCTTCACTATCACTTGGTTCAGCTACTAATAGTCAATGCATAAACGCATAGACCCATCCTTCTTCCTTACGAATAGCACTGGCGCTCCCCACGGTGAATCACTAGGCCGGATAAATCCTTTATCTAGCAGTTCTTGCATCTACACCTTCAATTCTTTCAGTTCTGACAGGACATCCTGTAAGGTGCCTTCGATATTGGTTCCGTTCCAGGGGCTAACTCAATTACGAATTCTATCTCTCGCTCCGGTGTCAATCCTGGCAACTCTTGGGGAAATACGTCCGGAAATTCACGTACTATCGGAATACTCCCTAACTTTGGCTCTTCGGCAGTCGTGTCCATTATTGCCACTAAGTATGCCTAACACCCTTCAGACATCAACTTAGTCACTTCCAGAGATGAGACTAAGGGGATCGAGATTCCTCCTCGACTTCCCACCAATTCAAAGCTAGGGCATCCTCTCGGATAAAAATAGATAATTTTACTACCACAGTCTACTACTGCCCCTTGCTTACCCAACCAATCCATTCCTATTATTACGTCAAAATCAAATATGGGTAACACAGCTAGGTTGATACTCTCTTTACTTCCCCCAATCACGATCTCACAATCAGCACAACCCATTGAAACCATTACATTATACTTTAATGGTGTGGCAACATGCAAGATTACATTCAACGGTTTCAAGTTCATGCCCACCAAATCAGCAAACTGTGCAGACACGAATGAATGTGTGGTCAAACAATGTATATCCAGCTTGGTTGCACAAGTAAACCATACCTGTGACCACGCCTGGCGCTTCCTCTGTCTCTCTACGAGCTACTGCATATACTCTTCCCTGTGCCGATGGTCGGTTCTACTCGATTTGAGGGGTTATAGTTGACGGTCCAGCTTGCGGTCGACTTGTCGGAGCTTGATTCGGGCATATCCTCATCTGGTGGCCCAACTAACCACACTTAAAACAAGCTCCTGCCCTTACCGGGCATGGCCCATTTCCATGCCTCCTGCCATAAAGGCGACAGTTCCAGTTCGTAGGATTCGGCGGCTTCACGATATTTTTTCGCACTGGAGGCACAAAGCGCCTATAGTTCGCCATTGGCCACTTGCCCATCTGGCAGTTATCTCTGAATGACATAAACCGCGATCCAGTTGCGACGTTTCTTTCTTTCAAGTCCCTCTCTATCATCTGGCCCCGCTCGTAGACCTCCTTGTAAGTCCTCAAATTCAGCGCAATCATCTGGCTACGAAGCTCGGGCCTCAAGCCATCCCTAAACCTCCGTGCCTTCTCCTGAGGGTCCTCAACAGATCGAGGTGTATATCTCACAGTCTCGAGAATTTGGCCTCATATTGGTCTATTGTCAGTTGGTTTCGACGTAGCTGCAGGAATTCTACTTGCTTCCTTTCCCTGGCTGTTTCTGAGAAACATTTATCATTGAAGGCCATCTTAAAAATTTCCAGTTCATGGCTGTTCCTTCAAGGAAAACGCCATTCTTGGTGGCAGCCCACCAGTCATTCACTGTACCCTCCAGCTGGTGCACTGCTAGCAACACCTTCTCTTCGTCTGTGCACCTTAGCACACCAAAAGCCTTCTCTAGTTTCTCGATCCATCTGGGTGCTAGCTCGGGATCTCCAGTCCCATCGAACTGTGTCAGCTTTAACTTTATGAATTGTTCCATTAATTGATCCATCTGTCTGGCCACAACGACTTCCTCTTGGGTGTTCACAGCGTCATTACTCTAGTTTGGTTCACCTGGCTTCCATTACCACCACTGTTGCCATTGTTGGCATTGGCGGCTATGGAAGCTCCCACTGCTTGGGCGATGGCAGCGTCTCGATCCTAAGCCTGCCACGCCATCCATTCTTGGATCTTCAGTGACAGGCGGTCTCGAGCTAGAGGCTCTGCCTCTGGTTCTTCCCAATTTTCTAGACGGGTTACTCATCTTTATCATTTTCTACTGAACCTGGTCCATCACAAGTTTAGCAAGAAATTAGTAACTTACTCAGTCATTCAAATCCAGAGCTACTAACTAATCCTTAACAGAAATAGTTACAATCCAACAGTACTCTAGAAACATTTCAACAAATAGCCTATGGCCATTTCTCAATTCCATTCACTTCAGTGATTCACTAAAACCAATCACTTTCATTCCTCAAACAAATCTAGGTCCAGAAATGACCTTCAATCCTAAGCAGGGAACTTGATTCTCGTGCATTTCCATAATCCTACCGAGATCAAACACCAACCCTAAGTACCAGGTCACACACTACACACCACATGCCCTAGTTTAACCATTCTCCTAAGGTCTCGCTATCCGTCCTTGTCCTAATTTAATCCTCCTTATTACTCTAGTCCTCAACCAACTTTGGTTCGAGCTATCCTTGCTCTAATACCAAGCAAAGTGGGAATGCCACGCCCCAAATTCGTCGAGCACGCGAACATCCCTACGAGAGAACAACACAGCTCTCGCAGTCCCAAAATCCACGAACAAATCGGGAGATAATATACATATATACATGAAGCATGCGGAAGCGGTACTCAAATAAATCCCATACAAAATTTAAGTTAAGTGGGATCTGGATAGCATAATAACTGTCATATATCATAACGTACTGTTTGTACAAATGTCGGCTACTACAATCCGCTAACAAACTGGGCGACGAGGTAGTACACAAAAAGAGTCCCTCATGACATCCAAAAATACAGGGTCGGGTTGCCTCCAAAAGGCTCAGGTCATCGAACTGGAGTCCTAAGATGAACTGCTGGAATTCTCGGTACTCTCAGCATCCTCCGTCGGCTCGTACTTGGAGAAGGTCTTAGATGGGACCTCGATAGAATCCTCCATGGTTGTCTCGTGAGACGGCTCCGCAAGATTCTCCTCGATCGCCTTCAGGACAATGACCTCATCCTCCTCTACAGTGCATTCCAGCGTTGGGGAAGACTCCGGCCCGTTCCTAGAACCAACTACAGACCCCTCTAACAACTCCTGCTCTCCAGATAACTTCCTGCACCAAGCAGGGATAACTTCCTAGGGTATCTCGTGGGGCTTCAGCAGCCCAATCTGTGCATCCCCAACCTTTCTAAACTAAGCCTCAAACCTATGAGGCTTCCAATCAGGGTTACCCTCATCGACCCATACCACCGTGCATTTTCTCACATAAATATTCCCTTGACTATCCGGGAACTCATCAAAATACGCCGTCATCTCCTTGGGATTCCCAAAATGAATAGGCTACATAGCTAAGGCCTAGGATCTGTAAAAATAGGGGTCCCCAAAGGGGTGAGATACACATATCAATAAAAGAGTCCTAACCCTAGGTTAGGTCGACCGTTCACTAAAGTAGTCGTACACCCCAATAGTTCCACTCACAGGCATATCAAGCACAAATCAATAAAACAACAACATACGGATGACAGACATGAAACTATGACAACATGTCACACTTAGATGATAATGCACAATTCATCCTGCCATCTCACTACAACCACCTCTTCTTACCTGCCTCAATCTCCAACCCGCGATTAGATCGCATAAGGCTTGGTCTGCGTAAACACATCAGACCGTCATTGGCAACTTGCGTAAACATATCAGGTTCCAATGAATCTCCAGGCCAATGTCATCACCACAAACCTCCGTACAGCGAATAATTTGCATTAGGACCGTGGCCATCTCAACTCTGCGATTAGATCACATCAGGGCGCCACACACCATCAACTCCACCTTGCGATTACATCGCATCAGGGTATCCACCTCCTGCCCCGCGACTCATACAACTCAGGATCTCGCCATGTCATGCTCATGCCATGATTTTCAATTCGTTTTCCACACATGTCAATATGTGCAACTCAGGCACAATTTAAAGAACTCATGGCATGTAAGGCAATCAAGTGACATACGCACATGGCGAATGATTTAAACACAAACAACATCACACATAACCCTTATATAACCACTCAAGATATATCAAGGGCCATCCTTTAGAAAATCCTCATAAATCGATCAATTCAACCCTCGACTCACTCAATTGAGTCCAATCTCCATATCCTAAGTTTAGGATTCCCTTACCTTGCGTTTGATAACACCAATATACTCTTCTTAAGTCCTTAAGGTTCGGCCCCCTATGGTCCAATATCGAACTCAACGCGCAATCTAATAAAATCCGACCAATTCCATCAATTTCCAACTCCAATTCACCTATCCATGAACCATAAACTTCCATAGCATATTCCTCATCATCTTAACATGTCTTAATCATCAATTTGAGACTCAAATTCACTAGCTATCAGCCCTCCAAGGTTCGGCCATGCACAGAACCAAACTGGTTCCTCTCGGTTCTGTGCATGTCGTGAGCTACCCGTCCTAATTCAACTCTAAATCCATTATTTAATCCTCATCCTACCTCTTAACATATCTATCTAAGGATTTGTGAGACTCACCGTGAGTTTGAAGTCGATTGGTTGCCGGAAACCCGTTGAACGTCGCCGAATCTCCATAGGTCAGTACCGGTTGTTTCTGTCCATAGTTCACAAGATCGATTCGAGGTCAAAACTTCATCAAATCAAGCCCAAATTTTTACCACAGATTCATATACATGTCTACTAGACCTTCATAAAATTTGACATCAAAACTCCAATATTTTGGCCTTCAAAAGGGTCATAATTTGGACCTTCCTCAGGTTGAAGCAGAATCTATCGGCCCTCGGGAAAATGCTTGGCCGGAGCTCCTCGGTGGTCCAAATGCCTCACTTTCACTTCAATGAAGTCGGTAAGACGGGTAAGCTGGTATGGTCGGCCAGCGGTCAAGTGATGGCCGGAGGTGGTCTTCGTGGGCGCCGAACATAGGGACCAGAACCGGTCATCGGGGATAGAAAGAAGAAGGAAGAAGAAGAAGAGTGCTCGGTGGCTTGAAGGAGTGAAATGGCCGAATGAGAAGAGAGAGAGAGAGAGAGAGAGAGAGAGAGAGAGAGAGAGAGATTTTCTATATGTAAAGCTTGGTCAAAGGGCTTGAATGTTAGGTGGCCAAAAGTTAAACATGACTACTCTTTACACCATCCATTGACACTTGTCCTCAATGTCAATCATGCATGATCTAATGACCCTTATTTATCCTCTTTTTCGGCAGTTATGGGGAGGGTTTAATGTCTAAAATACCCTCCTTCAAATGCATGGCAATGTTCAAAGCTTGAGGGGCAAAAGGGTAATTTTACTCCCGACGTTTAGAACGTCGTTTTTCTCGCTCCAAAATTCTTTGATAGGGTGACGGTCAATCCGAATGTGATGTTGGAATTCTTGATTCTCCATTTTCAATTTTCAAGACTCATTTCTGATGGTTTTCTATATTAGATGTGGTTCTAGCCTATCCCGGACCGATGGACGGCTTTTACAGATATTAGGCGTATCGATCTCGTGATCCATATCACCTTTAGGGCTCGTCAATTCATGCTAGCTTTGGTTGTCATGTAATTGTGAGGGTTTATCACTAATCCCTATGGTCTCGATTGTCACGGTTCGATTTAGGAAAATTTTACAAATCATACGTTGTTTAAACGACATCACCCGCGCTCCAATCGTGTAACACTCGCAAGACAATCCTTAATCGTTCTTAGATCAGCCTCTTGGTGGTTCTAAATATCCCCTTGACAATCCTTATGGTCAAAGCGTCATTTCCTATCCGAGTCGCCTAGGTCCACATACCTTGTCTCGCGTTAGCCTTTCCCTTTCGGTTAGCCTACTCAAATTGATCAGATTTAAGGGAAATATAACTGAAACACATCGCTTAATATATATAAACTTCCCATTCATGAGTCTGAAATTGACTGAAAATCAGAATGTCATATCCTGTAAACTCAAATGCTGTGAAGAAGTATTATCCCTGAAATGAAATCTGATGACAATCACACGGCTTTCTCCAAAACGATTTGAGTCGACTTAATAGTCATTACATAGACATATCATGCATCCATGCATACATAGCATGTGTTATGTTTTGCAGGATTCTAGGACGTAGACTCAGAATCAAACTTGTTCAAGCGAGACCAAGAACAGAATAACCCCTTGACAAGTAGAACTATGTGATATGTATCTGTTCCATCAAGTGTTAAAATATCTTTCACTCGCTGGAATTTTTGTTCTCTTCATACAGCGATGTCCAATGAAGATGGAAAGCAACAATGAAGGAATATTGTAAAAATATCTCACTTTCTTGTAAGAGAAAAAAAGTCGGAGATGAACATGCATGTGGTTAAACTTTCATAAGAAACATGCTTTTAAAAGATAAATTTCTAACACTTGTTGCATACATGCTAGGTTTAGTGGTTATCCAGACATGGCTAAGGTTTGCATGGTGCGTCATTAATTCCCCGTGAAGTGAAATGTTTGGAGAAAAATAAAATGATTTTTCCAAAACAAAGTTATTTAAGCTACCTAGTAGGAATGTTTCTTCAAATTAGAGGCAAGCCTAATCCAAACACGTCTTATACACACAAGAGAGATGAAAGGAGTGTAAGAATATAAAAGCCTAAACCCGAGAATGTAAGGGCTATTCGCGTCAATTACATGGGTTGGGATGACGGAGGCATTCATTCTTCTCCATAAACACTACAAGTGATCATTGATAAACCCTTTGAGCGGTGGTTTTCATTTCTTAATCCTGTCAAGAGCCACCCCACATTGGGGTCTTATAGAAGCAGTCCAACTGCTTAGAAAGGTAAATGGTTAAAAATCTTTTTGCTCGAACTGACATCAATCTTCATGTGTTGATATGCATTAATCCAGGCGCCATAGGATGAGGAAGAGACGTTCATTTCTCTATCTTATACACTTATACCCCTTGCATAGCCAATTTGAGCCTACATATTCGTTTATTGTACCCTCATTGATGATCATTGCACAACACCAAGACGAATATGACAAAGACACTCGCAGACAGAGAAGCTCAAGAAGTAAAAGCTACATAAAATTTTCAAAGCAAAATATCCAGACAGGATGAGACTCAAGTCACATACCTTACATGATCATAAAAATCCTAGTTCCTAGAAAAAGAAAAAAAAAGCGGGATCAAAAAGAGAAAAAATCGAATCTCTATGCGTTAAAAGAGAGACAAAAAGCCCAAGAGAGAGCAAGCTAACCTTCATCGAAATGATGAAAGTCATAAGACTGATTTTGGGACACCAAGAGATTACTGGATGCTTCCACTATCAACAACTTCTGAAGTAGAGAAGAATCCTCAGAAACTGTGCAGCAAAAGGCTACACCTGGAATGGAATCATAGCTAACCACTAAAAGATACATAAGGTCTTTCAAAGAATAGACTTGTCCTCAAAAATACTAAAGATGTTCTTCAAAGAGTCATCAACGAAAGACAAAACAGAAGATTGATCAGCAATGATTACCAATGTCAAACCCTTCGCGAATCCGGGCCAAAAACAAGCCTTTCGCAGTCCCCAATCCTACCGACATTATAAATCTTTACAGTATTTTCTGACTAAGACGCCTAGATTAATGTATACCTTAGCTCGAAGAGGTACGATCAAGATTATTTATTTCTCATTTTTATAGGGTTCTTGAATTGTAAACCTGGAGCAGATGAAAAATACTTTTATTTAAAAAAAAACTTGACTCAGAAAGTGGTCCCCCTTGAAATCTATGTCCAAACCAAACATTATGATCCCGTAAAGGCCTCCCGATTGATTAGAATGTATGCGCTGCCAATAGCCTCGAAAACTCAAGTGGAGGTTATTAGGAGATTCGAGTGCTTTCTTCGTAAAAAGCCAAAGTCAGAGAGTCGGTGAGAAACCCTCTTCGATGAAAACATTCCAATAGAATGCTTAAAGTGAGCTTTGTTAGAAACTTCAGATTGTTTGATTCAGGATTTTCCTTGCAAGGATTTCTGATCATCTTTACATGCTTCAAGATGCCTTGGATAACCTCTTGCATCATAAGTCATTTTACATAATCGCACAGGTCAAAGTAAAACTTTCCTTACAATATAATTGTCACTACCTCGAGATAACTGATATTTTTTTCGAAGAGGAATGAACTTTTAGGTTAAACTTTTATGAGACTCATGGTAGCCCCCAGTCAAAGAAGAATACCTTGTTCAACAAAAAGAGCATCAAAGTCACCTTGTTAATAAAATTTTTTTGCGGGTTTGAGCTTTCTGTAGGATACTTGAAGTCTCTAAATCCCATAATGACACTTCATTTGTCGAAAGGACAATTTTTGAGATTATCTTTGTGAGAGATTTCAGGTAATCCATAAATTCCAGAAAAACTTTGTTAATAAAAGTTTTTATAGGTTTGAGCTTTCTGCAGGATACTTGGAGTCCACAAATCCCAGAATGACACCTCATTTGTCGAAAGGATAATTTTCGAGATTATCTTTTTGAGAGATTTCAAGTATTCCTTAAATCCCAGAAGAATCTCGTTAATAAAAGCTTTTGCAGGTTTGAGTTTTCTACAGGATACTTGGAGTCCCCAAATCCCAGAATGGCACCTCATTTATCGAAAAGACAATTTTCGAGATTATCTTTCTGAGAGATTTCAAGTAATCCCTAAATTATAGAAAAATCTTGCTAATAAAAGTTTTACAGGTTTGAGCTTTCTACAGTATACTTGGAGTCCCCAAAATCCTAGTATGGCATCTCATTTGTCGAAAGGACAATTTTTGAGATTATCTTTCTAAGAGATTTCAAGTAATCCCTAAATCCCATAAGAATCTTGTTAACAAAAGTTTTTGCAGGTTTGAGTTTTCTGCAAAATACTTAGAGTCCCAAAATCCCAGAATGTCATATCATTTGTCGAAAGGACAATCTCTGAGATTATCTTTCTAAGAGATTTCAGTTAACCCCTAAATCCTAGAAGAATCTTGTTAACAAAAGTTTTTGCGAGTTTGAGCTTTCTGTAGGATACTTAGAGTCCACAAACCCCAGAATGGGGCCTCACCAATCTTTAGAACCAGCTTTCTGTAAGGCTATAGGAAATCCCTAAACCCTAGAATAACTTCTTTGGTGAAACCTAAGAGTTAGGTATACCTTATGTGTATAGACTTTCATTGATTCCTCATGATGTAGGATCAGCCTAGTCTCTGATAAACCCTAAAGAACGGGTGCGTCACCTTTAGGTCCCTAGTGAATGGGAAGCCTAGTATCCGACAAATCCTAAAGAAAGAGTGTGTCACCTTTAGGTCCCTAGTGGATGGGAAGCCTAGTTTCAGATAAACCCTAAAGAACGGACGCTTCGTCCATAGGTTTCTGATAGAAAGGAGTCCTATTCATGGCCTCATCTTTCATACGGATCAAAACCTATGACAAACCCTAAAGAACTGGTGCGTCATCCCTAGGTTCCTGTCAAATAGGAATCTCATTTTGGTTTGGCCTAACTACAAGCTAGAACTTAACTACCCTAGGATACTTAAAAGACGAGTCCATATGTATCCGCTTGAATTCGCCGTACACCACGCATGTCATACGAGCATCAGGCAGGTGAGTAACAGGTGAGTATCTCTACCCCATCTCTCTCTTACATCAGCAAAGACAGCATGAACAGAGCGTTCACCAGTAGGACAAGAAAGATTTAATGTCAGGATTAGTTTTTATTTTTTCCTAGTCGAGTCAGTCTACACTCAGGTGTCACTTGTCTTTAAGTGAAACATCTCACAAGATTCCTCTCAAAAAGAGGCAACTGTTGATACCTAATTTTCGATTAGTTTTTTTCAATTTATTTTTGAAAAAGTGAATAAAATCATAAAAAATTGAAAGATTGTAAAATCAACTTTGGTAGCCTTGGCCAAGCTTAAGGAACCATTTTTGAAAAAAAAAATTCGTATTTTTTTAACATTTTTAAAAAATAAAAAAATAGATGAAAATTCAAGAAAAATAGCATTTGAGGTCATAAAAATATGAAAAAATAGTCAATATTTTTATTTTAATTTTCTTATATTTTTGACCTCATTAAAATTTCAAATTCAAGTTCAATTTTATGTGTTCCTTTGTTACACGAATAATTGAATTTGGTAAAAAAAATATCAATTGAGTCTTTTAATTTACAATTTTGGCATTTTTAAGGTCTTGACATTCAATATAATTGTCCTTCAATGCAATTTAGTTGAATTATTTGTACGAATTGTTCAATTGCATGAAATGGGCAAAATTGCATACTTAATTTCAATTTAGTCCTTGAATTTGGGCATAATTGAAATTACTTTCAATTCAATGGCTGCCTTTGTCAATTGAAACCACTATCCAATGTATTTCACCATTCAGAATCGATTGACATAGGTGGTTTGGTACAATTTGACCGTTTGAGCTCTCAATTCCATAATTTCCCAATTTGCAATTAAATGAAAATTTAGGGGCTTCGTAGAAATTGATGTGAACTTTTGGGCAAAATGACATTTTTAGAAAATTTTCATGTCTTAAGTTTGATTCAGATGTTTAATTTGGAAAAATTTCATGCGAATTACGATTAATTTGGGAAAAACAAATTCGAACCGGTTCTGACCAGTCAGACTGGTCGAACCGGTCCGCCACAGTGTCGTTGTCTTCCTCAAGAACTCGTGCAGGTGAACAGAGACAGGCCGAGCATTGAAGGTCAAATTGAAGGTTCAATCAACCATAATTGGCAGACATATGGTGGGGATTTTAATCTTCAGGAGAAGATGCATCGATCAAGACCGGTGGCGACGTCAATGGTCGCCGGAGGAAGGCGAAATCAACCGGTCGATGTCGTGGTGGCTATGAAAGCATCTTTCACAGAATGGCCAAATCGGACGTCGATTTGTGCATGCCGGAAGGTCAATTGAGTTGGACGGAATTACTCATCGTTGTCGTCGTCGTTCAGACCAAATGGCACGCACAATCATGTGCCATTTGGAGCCCATTAGTTCCCATCATTCGGCGCCAAAAATTGAAGATCGGTATATAGCCTTTGGAAGGCTTTCGGTTGAGGGGAGGAGTTCATTCTGTTGCTAAGGATTAACAGAATCGAGAGAGAGAGAGAGAGAGAGAGAGAGCGAGAGAGAGTGAGAAAGCGAGAGAGAGCTTGTTCTCCAGCTCCTGTTGTCGAGGACTTGAATTCGACTGCAAGGTGCTGGTTAGGTTGTCTCCGGCCAAACCAAAACCTAAGAAGAACGTGGGAAGCCTACTTGAAGTTCCAGGAAGCGATTGCCGCCAGCCGCGCCGCCTGAAACCGCGGGAATAGGTGAGTCAGAACTTCGAGCTTCTCATTGAGCATCAATGGTGAATTTCGTCTCCGGCCTTAATCTTTGCATTTATTGTGTTTGTTTTATTCCCCAAGCATCACTCACCATCGTCGTATCTTCATTTTGCATCGATTTTGCTTGAATATCTCGAATTGAGTCTCGAAACTCGACCTCCATTACCGATCACTGTTCAAAGTCGCCTAGCCAAATCTAGGTCGAGCAATCGAAGCTCGAGGTAAGTGTTCTGAACTCTAGTATAACCTTCTTTGTGAATGAATGTGCTTGATATGCCATGAATCGCATGTATAAAGTTGCCATATCTAACCTGGTTCGAGTTTGCCTATGCTTGATTCTATGGATGAAATGCTTCGATTCCGATATATGTGAAACTAGATGAATAGGCGAGTTAATTGGCATTGGTTTTGTGTAATTCCGTTGAGGTTTCATCGTTAGATCATCGCCGAAAGTTTCTGGCCATTCGTTTAGTCGTCGTCACAAGGTTGAAGACGAAGCTGACGTGTCTGCTCAAAGATTCAAAGTCCTAGGTGTTCGTTTGTCATTGGTCCATGTGTTCGCCTAGTCAGCATGGTCGTTGGAGTCTGTTATTCGGATAAATGGATTGAACGACGAAGATAAATCGAGTCTAAATTTTAGTAGCCGTCCAATTAGTAATTAGGAATATTTAGAATTGATTTTATAATCAGAAATTCAAAATGAATCGAGACGGTGTCGTTTGGATAAGTGAGTAGGCGACATCGTTTAGGTTTGTAAGGGTGGACGGTCTAGATCGAGTCTCGGCTTCTAATCGTGACCATATGCTTAAGTAATCAGATTGAACGGTTGAGAGATAGTTGGATTTTGATCTAAGCCGTAGGTTTTAGTAAGCCGATCCTAAGGCGGAGGAGCAGCCACGTGATTCAATAAGAATCGTCAGATTAAGTCCGATTAATCAGAAAATAGAAAGGGCGATACGGCGTCATTTCGGTGTATAGGTTTTACGGGTTCGAGTCTTGGCCGGGTTCCAACTCAAGTGGGTCGGGTCGACCCGATTCGATCCATTTTTTAATAATAAAAAACATTAAAAATGTTTATAAAAATAAAAAAAATAAAAAAAAACCCTAGAAAATTCTAAAACAATATTAGAAAATCCTAGAAAATTCCAAAAAATATATAAAAAAATTGTGGAAAATTCCTAGGCACTCTAGAAATTCATAAAAATTGAGGATCGACCACATACAACTGGTCGATCTTATTTTTGGGATTTCTTATTCGTTCTTTTGGAAATAGACAATATTACCCTTTAGGGGTAAATCTCCTCTACCTTGTAAGCGATATAGGTCAACAATGCCAAGATAAAAATTAGGGTTAGTTAGGTGATCAATTCTTATGCTTGGGTTTTCGAATCTTGTACCTTTTTTTGAAATGACGATTTTACCCCTCAAAGGGTAAATCATCCTTTCTATTCCAAATGAGCCGTGGAAATTATTCAAAATTAGGATTTGGGTCAGGTGGTTGACCAATCCTTCTTTTTGAGATTTTCACTTCTCATCACTTTCTGAAATGACAGTTTTACCCGTTAAAGGGTAAATCACTTCGAAAATTTCAGAAAAATTCTAGAAATTCCCAAAAATTAGGAAATGGATTGGTATGATGACTAATCCTATTTTCACTATCTTTTGACTCTATATTTAATCTGAAATGACAAATTTATCCTTTTGGGGAAAATTATTCTAGAATTCTTCAAAATTACGATTTTGCCCCTCAAGGGTAAATCATGTCAAGAACACTCCTGAGCCTTGATTGAAATATCTCTAAGCTAATAGAGCCTCATTAGGGATGCCACGTTGTTTTCATGTGATTTATCGCACGTATTGGATCCTTGATTTGCGCACTTTCATTACTAATTTTGAGTGTTAGGGTAGTCATTCTTGTCTGCATAAACTCCTAGTCATAGGGTTCGTACCTCATTCATCTACATGAAATCTCAAGTTAGATAAATCATTCAACTTACGTGCCGAAAGGGCGTCAACTTTGACAGTTGGTGTGACATTCTGATTTTTCCTGTCATTTCGAGACTTATTAATGAGAATGTATCTAATGATATATTTCAGTCATATTTCGCTCGGATCTGATCAATCTCGAGTTAACTGACCAAAAAGGGAAGGCTAACGCGAGACAAGGTACGTGGATCTAGGAAATTTGAATAGAAAAAAATATTTTGACCATAAGAATTGTCGAAGAGACATTTAGAGCTATAAAAAGCCGATCTAAGAACGATTAAGAAATACATTGCTAGTGTTATACAATTGGAGTGCGGGTGATGCCGCTTAACCATTATAAAATTTGCAAAAATTTTCTAAATCGAACGATGACGATCGAGACCGTCGAAACTAATAATAGACCCTCACAATTACATGACAACCAAAGTCGCCAAGAATTGGTGAGCCCTAAGTGTGATGTGAATCACAGAGTCGATACGTGTAACGTCTACAAAAGTCGCCTGTTAGTTCGGGATAGTTTGAAATTACATTTGACGGAGAAATGATTCAGAGACGAGTCTCAAAATTAGAAAATGGAGAAACAAGAATTCCAAAATTATAATTAGATTGGACGTTGCCTCATCGAAGAAAATTTGAATCAGAAAATCGACATTTCGGAGTCGAGGGTGAAATTACCGTTTTGCCCCTCAAGCCTTGGCCTTGCCTTAATGAATGGATGAAGGCATTTTGGTCATTGTCCACACACCCCTAGCAGCCGAAAATAAGGAAGAATGATAGCCCTTGGATGAAAAATTGATGGACATGTGGACAAGTGTCAAAGGATGAAGCTTTGGCATTAATTGTCCAACTTTTAACCTTCCATTCCTTGGAGTTGACTCTTAAATTTGTGTATACACTCTCCTCACTCCCCCATTCAGCCGAAAACCTCAACCTCCATAGCCATCCTCTTCTTCCCTTTCTTCTTTTTCATAGCCGAGAGCTGCTCCCACCCGATCGGTTCTGCCCGTCCATTTGGCCGCCGTCGAGCACCCCTTTCGATCACCATTTGACTTCGTGCCAACCACCAACAACTAGCCCCCTCCTTTTTTCGACCACCTCCAAGTGGTAGCTCGGCGTTTGACCTCTTGAGAAGTTCCGACCAGCCATTTCCTCGAAAGTCGACGAATCTTGTCGCAATTGGAGGTAAGTCGTTGTTTGAGCTCCGTAGTACTCCAATTTGCTTCAATCTTCCGGCCAATTTTTGTAAACATCTAGGGAATTCATAAACTGAGCTTTGGTAAAAAGTTTGGATGACTTTTATGGAGTTTTGATGCCGAAACAACGTTGTGTTTGAAGGGAAAAAACTAACCGGTGAAGGACTTGGAGGAATCGACACCGTTCGTGGACTTCCGAATGTCGCCTTGCCCTCAAATTTTCGATGAGACTTCCCAACACCTAGAAATATATGTTAGCAACTAGATTAGTAGATAAATTGAGACTTAAAGGTAATTTGTAGACTGATTAGTTAGGCACCACACAGAACCGAAAATGGCCTATTTCGGTTCTATGTGCACCAAAACCTTAGGGGCTGTTCTCGGGGAAGTCAAGCTCTAAATTATTTGTTGAGATGTATTAGAAAGTCAATTAATATGTCGCTAAGGTTTATGCTCCGTGGATTGGTGAATTGAGCGAGAAAAGTTGACAAATTGATTGAATTCCTTAGGGTTGTGCACTGCCTTGTTTAGGAGTCCTTAGGGCCAAAATATTGAGGTGCTTGGAAGAGGATTTTTATTGATTTTAGCACAAGGTAAGGGGTTTCTAAACCTTGGCTAGGAAGATCGGACTTAACTGGATGATTTGGGTGTAAATTGAGTTAGTTATTGTGAGTTATGGCGTGATTGTCCAATGTTCGTCATGGTGGATTGAGGATTACTTGATTGCTTGCCAAATGCATATGACATGAAATTGATTGCCTTGCATGCCATAGATAGTTAGCTCGTTGTATGAGCTCGTACTAAATCATGGAGTTTGAATTGAAATGATATCTGACATGCTTGGAAACTTGTGATATCTTGAGGCATTGAGCCTCGGGATTATATGGATTGGTACCTTGAGGCGTTGAGACGCGGGACGAGATTTTATTTGTGTCGACATAGGCCTTGAATGATATTGAAAACCTGATGCGTTTACGCGGGTTTGTTAATTGGATGGTTTGAGGCGTAATTACGCGGACCAAGCCTGAGACGTTTATAACGCGGGCGTGATTCATGGAAAAGTTCTGAAGAGTGGAATCTGTGACTTGATTTAATATCTCCATGCCTGATCTGATTGATATGATATGATACTATTACTGTGTGATTGATAAACGCTTACATCTCTGTGGCATATTGACTGATGAGTGCATTATATTGCTGAGTGCATATTCTTGGTTATTATTTGCATTCATCTGGGTGTGCTGTCAGCCTGACCTAGGATTAGGATTCGTCTTACTGAGATGTGAATCTCACCTCGTCGTGGGACCACCTTTTCAGACCCTAAGCCTTGAGGATGCTGCTGACTCGATTGGGTGACCCGAAGGAGATGGCGACATATTTTGATGAATTCCCGGATGATAGGAGTATCATTTACGTTAGGAAGTGTACAATAGTTTGGGTCGACGAGGGCGGTAAAGACTGGAAACCACATAGGTTCGAAGCATGGTTCCGTAAAGTAGACAAGGTTACCACTAGTTCGCTGAAAGCCACGGAGGTACCTCGTGAGGCTATCCCTAGTTGGCCTCATCCCATTCGAGATTCTATAGAGGTTGAGGTGTCAGTTGCTGGTTCAAGGAACATGCCTAAGAGGACCTCTACCTTGGAGAACGCAGTTGAAGTGATTGAGATCGACATCTGTCACGCCCCACGCCCCGGGCATGAGCACCCGAGCATCCCTACAAGCAACCCAACAATAATCTCTTGGTGGTCCTAAGAACCATCAACATACATCGAGAGATATAATAATTACATCACGCATACGGAAGTGATACTCCAATAAATCCCCGTACAATATATATATATATACATATATAGATTAAATGGGACATGGATAGCATATATCATTCATACATCAAGGCGTACTGTTCATATAACCCAAATACTAAACCTTCTAAACAAAAAGGCGACAGGGTAAGCATATCAAAAAGAAACATCCACAAAATCCCTCAAGAGCGGGGTCAAGTCGCTAGTCAAGATCAATCCACCAACTGAAGTATCCTAGGATGAACTGCTGGAGTCATCCGTATCCTCTACGTCCTCGGTCGGCTCATACTCAGAAAACGTCTCAGACGGGACCTCCATAGAATCCTCCATAGTCGCTTCCTACGACGGCTCGACTAGGACCCCCCTCAGATGCCTCCAAAACTATAATCTTCTCCTGCCCCTATTCCGTGGTGAACTCCACGGTCGACGTCCGCTCTGGTCCGTTCCTAGACCCTACGACTGACCCCACAGGCAACTCCTGCTCAGCTACAGTCTGACACCAATCGGGTATGACAGCCCGTGCTATCTCATGGGGCTTCAGTGGCCCTGTCTATGAGTCCCCCTCCTTCTTGAACCACGCCTCGAACCTATGAGGCTTCCACTCAGGCTTACCCTCGTCGACCCATACAACGGTACACTTCCTCACATATACGTTCCCCTGTCTATTTGGGAACTCATCATAGTATGCCATCATCTCCTTTGGGTCTCCAAAATGAATTGGGCACATAGTTATGACCTAGGATCTGTAAAGTAAAGGTTTCCCCAAAAGGGTTGAGATACACATCTCAGTAAGAAAAACCTAACCCCAGGTCAGGTTGACAATCCACTCAGGTAATCGCATCCCTCAACAGATCCAAACTCAATAAAGATACATGCATGTCAATCACAATCAAGAAACAACAACATATAGAAGACAGGCATGCAGTTATGATCATGTGTCACACTCACGCGCACATGTATTCTTAGCCTATCACTTCACCACATCCATCAACCTCCGTCTGCCTCATTCTCTAGCCCGCGAACTAGTCGCCTTAGGCTTGGTCCGCGTAAACGTATCAGACCGTCGTTGGTGACCCGCGTAAACGCACTAGGTCCCAATGAATCTCTAATCAATGCTCATTAATTCATTCTTCATCCCGCAAATCATTCGCATCAAGACTGTGGCTATCTCAACCCCGCGACTTCGTCGCATCAGGGTGCCACCTAACCATACTTCACCTTGCGACCTTGTCACATCAGGGTCTCAACCTCCCGCCCCGCGTCTCACACACCTCAGGACCTTGCCATGCCATACTCATGCCACCTCACCTTGAATGCCTTGAATTTCAATTCAGTTTCACACTCACTGGCAAGCACGCATTGAAATTCATTTCATAAATTTCGTGGCATGCAAATCAATTTAAATGGCACACAGACATGGCAAATAGTTTAAGCATAGGCAATGTCACACAATCATACTTTAACGTCTTAGGACATATCAAGGTTACCCCATTTGACAATCTCTCATAAATCACTCCAATCGACCCTCAATTTACCCAATCAAGTCCAATCCCCCTAACCTTGATTTAGGAATTTCCTTACCTTATCTTGGCAATACAAATTCTTCTTCTTGGACCTCCTAGATTTCGGCCAACCCAAGTCCAAAGGCCAATTTGTCGCACAACCTAGAATAATCAACCGATTCGTCAAATTTTCGTGCTCAATTCCGCAATCCACCAATCCCAATCATCCATAACATACCCCTCATCATCTCTTCACAACATAAATACCAATTTACAGTACAAAACCATCATCCACAGCCTCCAATAGAATCGGCTTGGCCCGGCGCCGAACCGGTTCCATTCGGTTCTAAGCGTGTCGGGTCCAACTGGTTCTAATCTACTCAAAATCCCTCGATTATACATTATCCTACCTCTTATAATGTCTACCTAAGATTTTGGGAGGCTCACTGATTGTTTCGAGTCGCTCGATCACCGTAAATTTGTCGGAACTCGCCGGACACCCAAGATCAGTCTACCGGGCAAATTTTGTCCAAAATATACAAGGGCGGTTCATGGTCAAAAATTAATCAAATAAATCCCTAATTTTTACCACAGAATCCTACATGTCTCAGCTTGATCTCCACAAATTTGAACTTAGGATTCCATCATTTCGACCTTCAAATGGACTGAGAATCAGACCTACCTCATGTTGGTTCCAATTCCGTCGGCCTGTGGGAGATTGCTTGCCCAGAACTCCACAGTGCTCCAAATGGCATGATTCTTGTTGGAGGACATTGGCAAGACGTGGATCTTCGTCTGGGTGGTCATCCGGCAGTAGGTGCTGACCGAAGATGGCGATCGTGGCTAGCGAACAAGCAGCTCCGGGGTAGTCGGTGAGCGACAGAATAGAGAAGAAGAAGAAAGCTGGTTTGATTCTTTGGGCGGTGAAATGGCCGAATGGAAGAAGAGGAGAGAGAGATAGAGAGAGAGTGAGTTACTATATTCAATTTTTTGGTCAAATGAGTTGAATGTTAGGTGTGGGAAAAAGGTGATATGACCATGCTTCACCATCTATTGACACTTGGCATTTGCTTTCCCCATGGAGATCCAATGGCCAATTTTTTATCTTCATTTTTGGCAGCTCAAGGGAGGGCACAATGCCCATTTTTCCCTTCTTCGATTATAAAAGTAAAGTCCTAAACTTGAGGGGCAAAACGGTCATTTTATCCCCGACGTTCCGAACGTCGATTTTCTCGTTCCAAAATTATTTGATAGGGCGACAGCCAATCCAAATGACGTTGGAATTCTTGATTTTTCATTTCAAACTTTTTAGAACTAGTTTCTGATAGTTTTCTCTATCAGACGTGATTCCAGCCTATCCCAAACTGATGGGCGGCTTTTGCCGACATTACGCGTATCGACCCCATGATTCTCATCACGTTTAGGGCTCATCAATTCATGGCGACTTTGGTTGTCATGTAATTGTGAGGCTTTATCACTACTCCCTATGGTCTCGATCGTCATAGTCCGATTCAAGATAATTTTGCAAATTATACGCTGGTTAAGCGGTATCACCCGCGTTCCAGTCGTACGACACTCGCATGGTAATCCTTGATCATTCTTAGATTGGCCTTTTGGTGGTTCTAAATATCCCCTCCTCAATCCTTGTGGTCAAGCGTCATTTCCTATTCGAGTCGCCTAGGTCCACGTATCTCGTCTCGCATTAGCCTTTCCTCTTTGGTCAGTCTACTCAAATTGATCAGATTTGAGTGAAATACGACTGAAATACATCGCTTGATGTATATAAACTTCTCATTACATAGTTTGAAGTTGATTGGAAATTAGAATGTCACAACATCTCAAAGGACGAGCAGGAGGATGACACGATGGAGGATACCGTAGATGTGCATTTCAAGACCTTTTCCGGCTACAAGCCCATGAAGGATGTTGAGGAGACCAACGATTCCAGCAGTTCGACCTAGGGGTTTCCTGCTTTTATTTGTCCTCTTTTGATGACCTTGCCAATTAGTTTCTTTTGGGACTTTGATATAGTTGTCTTTTGGTTCAGTCCCACTATCCCGTCCTATTAGCAGGATTGGATCACCTACACTTTTGTATGGACTCATGGAATACTTATATATATACACATTTATGTGATGTTCTCGTTACCTAGGTTCCCATTACATTTGTACGGAGGTATTTTACATGATACGTTTCCGTATGCTTAATTATATTTTGCATTTCTCAATATGTGATTCTTGGGACTCGAGAGTTTGCTCGCAGGGAGTTATGCGTCCGTGCTCGGGATACGGGACGTGACACCCCCGCTTGTTTGATATGAGAGCAAGGTCATCTCGATCCAAGTTGATTGAGAATTGGAGCATTAAAGAGGATTAAGTTGGGACAGAATGGGTAGCAAGGCCTTACGAGACTTGTAAAAGATAAGCATGAAATGCATGGCATATGACTTGGCGCATGCGATTGACATTTGGGTCTTGGCAAGATTGTGGTGATTTGTGAAGATTAAGCTCCATGTTTAGCGCTAAAAGTCATTACTGGATTTTGGCATGTTAAGTAAATGAGCATGACTGGTTTTGATAAACTGTTGAAGTGAATGAAATTGGGTAAAGGCCATGGGTTGTTTAATGAAGTGCTTCTGAAAATAGTTGTGTGGAAGGTTGTTATGTTATGATTGTTCCTCTTAAGAAGAGTTATATGCTTAACACATGCAAGTTGGAATATGTTTTCTAGATGAATCAGTCAAGACTTCCTTAATCAATTTTCAGTAAAGCAAGGGCTATCTTTCTAATCTAAAAGAGGAAAGCGCAAGGAATACCATCTTTAAGAAAGAAAGCGTAGCAAATCCTCTCTTGAAGCAATTGGTTCACCCCCAGAGTCACTCATTTCCATTTCCTTTCGAGTTAACTGCACTGGATCTCCTCTTTCTATTAATTTCTTTTCTATTACTGCTACCAATCAATCACAATAGAGTAATGAATCTTAGCTCAAAGAAGACCCGGGCAATGCCAATCTCGATTCAAAAGCAACTACATCAAGAAGGCAGCTTTCCTTACTACCGGCTAGAGAGCATTGAACGATTCCTGCCCTCGGACCACCAAAAGAAAGATGTAGAAAGAAGGAAAATCAATCGTCTCTGCCTCAGCGCCAAAAAGAGCCCATTCTCGCCATCCGGGAATCTCCGTGTAGGAAGAACTAAAAATTTCCGTCTTAAAAAAAAAAGGCAAAGAGAGCAGGGCTTTTTCCTTCAACACAGAATCCCTCGCTTACTCCCCCCTTCGAGACCTAGCAGGTTGAGAAAGAGATAAGGTATGTATGGCTATTTCCTTATGGAATTGATTTCATTAGCATTACCGCCTCTTTGAAATATCCGCTCTTTGCGTAACCGCTACCCGAGTAAGCGCTGCTAACCTTAGTAGGACTTTCGGAATCGAATAGGTAGCTAGACTTTACCTGCTTGACGGCTTTCCGGCTTAGACTAATTTAGTGAAGTATGACAGATTGCTAACTCCTTGCTTTGACTCTGCCTCTTTGGACTCACTAGCCTAAGGCTTAGCCAAGACTTCTTTTTTCTATGCAAAGATATACCCCCTAGCAGAACCGGTCTTTGCAAGTCAATAATATCCAGTAGGAAGGCACTGTTTCATAGTTACAATGCCCAAAATCCCCAGTGATAGAATCTACTGCTCTTTGATTTGAAGGGAGGAATTTCACAAGTAGAATAAGAGGGTGCACATATGAATGCCCCGAATAGGCTCTTTTAAAAGAAATGGGTCCTTCTTCCCCCTTCCCCGCGATGGAGTAGGCTCAATCATCATAAATGGTTCGAGTAGAGCTTCAATCGAAAAAAAAAACCTACTTATTTTACTGCTTAACACCCTATTAGGTAGTAGTGGCCAGCACAATAGAAAGGAGCTTTCCTAGATATCAAGCGGGGAATCTTCATTGTATACTACCTAGCCGACTCTCTTAGTGTATCACCCGAGGCTATCTAATGTCTCCTAATGCAGCTACGAAGGGCAAAGCCTTGTGGAAATCGGGGCACTGAAAAAGATATTCAAATGGATACTTCAAAAGCACTAACTAAGGAGGAAGCGTCCCAAGCATGGTATGTGAAATAATACCATTAGGCTTCCTTCCAGTGGTTGCTCTGGTTCCTACCTCCTGCAATGAGGTAGATCGCTGAGGAAGCTCTTTCCTAACCAGAAAACGAGAAAGGGAACCTAATGTTCCACCCATTAACTAGCAAAAGTAGTGAAGAAGCCCTATTTCTTTAGCAAAGAATGAACAACATTGAGCTAGCACATCAGACTTGCCTATCTACTTGAGGGAAGGTTTTAATCCTATCTTCTTTGAACAGCAATTGCGTAATCATTCTTGCCTCTTATTGTCGGGTTTGGCTAGCCCATCTCCTTTCATTATTAACTATTGTTGTTAGTTTGCTATAACATGGTTTTTTGATTAGGAAAACCTATGGAAAGTGAATTAGATATCCCATGTGCTTCAGAAGTTGGATTTGGAACAACTATACTACAACCTCTGCTCCTAACCTACCAAGCGCTAAGCGTACCTACATTAATTTACTTTCTTTCAGATATAGTTCCGGGTAGTGTTCATTCTAGTTCTTTTGCAACTTATTATGAAACAAACTCATTTCGTAGTATAGGGCGGTGGGTTTAAAGACGGAAAGGAAGAGAGTTGAGTTAGATTCTCTACCATAGATTGGATCACACCGGAAACTCTCACAATAAGATTTGATAATGAAGAGGAGGTTCTTATCCTATCCGAGCGGGACTGATTAGATTCCTTGACTATTGATTCCGATGTCAATATGGGATTTCAAATTTCTTCTTTTATCCATTTTCTTGCGCTGAACTAAGGGACAGGTGGAATTGATTTTACTAGGCTTAAAGGAAGTTGAAGGCTTTCTAGAGTCATGAAGGAGATTTTTTTTTTCATTTCCGTGCTTTTTTTCTTGTGGAGCAGGCCTCTTTCTTATACTTTGAGTGCTGAGACAAAGACCTCTCTCCAAGATCGTATAAGACGAGAGCCCCTCCCCATAGTTTGAGTTATAGTACTCGCTCTTTCCTAGGCTTTTTTTGATTTATTGAACCTCTTAGACCATTCATGGGGTGAATCTACCTTCAAAGGCGAAGAATCGGGCTCAACTCCAATCTAATTGTCTAAGACCGATCCGATCAAATGGTGAAGGCTCCGTCACCAGTTGGTGAATTGAGTGGTCTTCTCTTTTCTGACTGACCCGGACTCTTTGTCTTCCTTTGATCTGGGCCTGAACAAGGATCCCGGAATACAAATTCCAAGTGTTCCTTATTTGTGAAAAAATGAACGAAGAGTTTTTCATCATAATGTAGTATAAGCAAATGGATAGGACGATGAGTTAACCTCTTTCTTTCTGAGAGCTTTTTCCTTTTGCCCAAGCTTTCTTTCATAGATTGATGTGAAGCTTCAGGAAACTAGTCAAATGGATTCGATTAGTACCCACTTGTAGTCATAGTTTCTTATCTTAGTCATCTTAGACAGCTCGACAAGCACTAGCCATTATATATGTGTGTGAAGAGGGCCTTTCAGTTAAGCCATCTAGTGTGCGTAAACCACTCATTCCATACATCTCTCCACTCCAAAACACTTCTCTGTATGGAAGAAGCCTTATGGATCGGATCAGGCGGCCTATTTTGAACCTTCTGCACTCCGTATTGGAATCTCTATCTTAGTTCCTGATCGGTACACTGAACATCGATAGTTCCTGATCGGTACACTGAACATCGATAATTATTCTTGTTTGTAGCTCTTCTGTTCCAACATTTTTCTCCCTGTCCCAATTATCACTTTAGCACTGCAGTACCTCCATTCCTTACTTAGACTGAGACAAAAATACTTTCGCGCATAAGAGTCCTTCGCTAACTATTACAGTGGATCCTGCATGCGCTATTTGGAAACCCTTGTTGGAGCCCTTTTTGTCGGAGGAGATGGAGAAAGACGAGATCAGAGTTCGATACCGCAGAAGCTATATCTGCCGAGACCGGTAGCTTTCTCTCATTTGCCAGACTAGCCAGTGGAAGTCCAGTTCGATGGTAGTCTATCCACAGTTTCTTAAGTGCGATTCTATTCATATGCAATAATCTTCATGATCTTCTTTCGCATCCCTTTCGTCGTTATGGTTTGGTATCGCTGGACTTGATTAGATGAATGAGTTACTAATTCCGCGGTAAAATTATAGTGGTCCAAGTGTAGTAAAGGAACACAAGGATGAGAAATTCGTTTAGAAGACTTGGAAGACCTAGGAGTGGAGCCTCTTTTCCGAGACCACCTGTGGCGGAAGACCCAAAGATGGATGGAGTGATGAGAGCACTCGAGAGGATCGGCGATCTCATTGACATGCAGACCCAGGATAGGGATGTTGCCATAAGTCAAGTGGTAGGAGCCGCGATAGCTGTTGTCAATGCCAACGACGGCAATAATGGAGGAAATGGAAATAATGGCGATGCTGACCAAGGCAATGCAGTAGGTAATGCCCAAGGGGAAGTGGTTGTGGCTAGGAAAATGGGCCAACTAGTCGAGCAGTTCATTAAGCTGAAGCCAACCCAGTTCAATGGGACTGAAGACCCGGAATTGGCGCCAAGGTGGATCAAGAAACTAGAGAAAACTTTCGGAGTACTGAGATGTACAGATGAAGAAAAAGTACTTCTGGCGGTATATCAACTTGAAGGGACCGCAAATGACTGGTAGACTGCCACTAAGAATGGAGTTTTTTCGAAAGGAACAGCTTTGACCTGGAATGCCTCTATCACAGCATTCAATGACAAGTACTTCTTCGATATAGCTTGAGAAAGGAAGCAAGTAGAGTTCTTGCAGCTGCGTTAGAATCATCTGATAGTAGATTAGTATGAAGCTAAGTTCTCCCGATTGTCAAGGTATGCGCCCAAAGCAGTAGAGGATCTGCTAGAAAAAGCGCAAAGATTTCGGGATGGATTGAGGCTCGAGTTTCGTAGGCAAATGATAGCTCTAAACCTGAAGACTTATAAGGAAATATACGAACGGGGATAGATGATGGAGAGAGACCTGAAAAAGAGAAATGCTGCATCTAGGTCGTTGTTTAGTTCATTTAGTGATAATTGCTAGACAGATAAAAGATCTATGATTGGCAATAGACACTTCGTACCTCCAGCAAGGAAGAATATGGTGAAGCTGCCGAACCCGGCGAACCGGAGTTGCCGCCTCTGCGGCAGAAGGCATGGTAATGGATCTTGTTCGGCTAAGACCAGAGTGTGCTTCAAATGTGGTCAGATGGGCCATCAGATGGTAACTTGCCCAAATCAAGCTTTAGTGGCTAGACCTCAAAGGCAACGACCACAGGTAGGACCGTCAACTACCACTCCACAGAATGATTAGAACTGACTCCCATCTCAGAGAAGAGTTTATGTTGTAGCACGCAAGGAAGCAGAAGAAGTGCCAGGCGTGGTCACAGGTACGGTTTATTTATGTGACCAAGCTGCTTATGCTTTGTTTGATCCTGGCGTATCACAATCATTTGTGTCTACTCGATTTGCTGATTTCGTTCATATGGAGTTGAAACCGTTGAGTGTGATTCTGCATGTTGCTACCCAGTTGAAGGATAATGTGTTGGTTTCGTTGGGCTGTGCTAACTGTAAAATAGTAATTGGCGGTAGTAAAGAGAGTATAGACTTGGTTGTGTTGCCCATGTATGACTTTGATGTGATCATAGGTATGGATTGGTTGGGTAAGCAAAAGACAGTAGTTGATTATGGAAGTAAGATAATCTGTTTTTAATCCGAAAGGCCGCCCTAAGTTTGAATTTGTGAGAAGTCGATGAGGAACCTCGATTACTTTAATCTCATCTCTCGAAGCAACAAAACTGATGACCGAAGGATGTCAAGCTTACCTAGTAGCAGTTATGGATACGACTGTCATGGAGCCTAAATTAAAAAGTATTCCGGTAGTGCGTGAGTTTCCTAGTATTTTTCCTCAAGAATTACCAGGGTTGCCACCAGAGAGAGAAATAGAATTTGTGATTGAGTTAGCTCCAGGAACAGAGCCAATCTTGAAGGCACCCTATAGGATGTCCTTATTGTAACTGAAGAAATTAAAGGTACAAATGCAAAAATTGTTAGACAAATGATTTATTCGACTGAGTACTTCACTGTGGGGAGCATCGGTGTTGTTTGTGAAGAAAAAGGATGGGTCCTTACGTTTTTGTATCGACTATAAGCAGTTGAATCAAGTGACTGTAAAGAATAAGTACCCACTACCGAGGATCGATAACTTATTTGATTAGTTGCAAGAAGCTTCGGTGTTCTCTAAGATAAACCTGAGGACCGAGTATCATCAGTTGAGCATTAAGAAGGTGGATATACCGAAGACAGCTTTTAGGACTAGATATGGTCATTATGAGTTTACTGTTATGACTTTTGGATTGACTAATGCTCCATCTGCATTTATGGATTTGATGTACGGGTATTTAAGGAATTCTTGGATAGGTTTCTAATAGTCTTTATTGATAATATTTTAATCTACTCAAGGAGTAGTGAAGAACATGAAGAGCATTTAAGGATTGTCTTGTCGACTCTGAGGGAGCACTCGTTATACGCTAAGTTTAGCAAATGTGAGCTTTGGCTGAATAAAGTGGCAATTCTTAGCCATGTGGTATCGGGAGAACATATTGTTGTGGATCCTGTGAAGATCAAAGCTGTTATGAATTGGCCTAGACCTATTACAGATGTTTCGTGGAGAAGTTTTCATCCATAGCCATTCTATTGATGAGATTGACTGAGAAGGAAACTAAGTTCGAATGGACGGACAAGTGTGAAAGGAGCTTTCAAGAGCTTAAACACCGGTTAAAGACCGCACCGGTATTGATAATCCCATCAGGACCTGGAGGTTATGAGATAAATAACGATACTTCGCTGAAAGGATTAGGTTGTGTACTAATGCAGCATGGAAGAGTGGTTGCTTATGCGTCACGGCAATTGAAGCCGCACGAGATGAATTATCCTGCTCATGATATGGAATTGGCAGCAATCATCTTTGCTCTGAAGATTTGGAGACATTATTTGTGTGTCGAGAAGTTTCAGATTTACACAGACCACAAGAGCCTGAAGTATCTATTTTCTTAAAAAGAATTGAATATGAGGCAACGTCAATGGATAGAGCTACTTAAAGATTATGATTGCGACATTTTATATCACCCTGGGAAAGCGAACAAAGTCGCGGATGCGCTCAGTCAGGAATCAAGTATCGCTTGTCTACTAGTTAAAGGGTGGTTGTTATTTAAAAATTTGAGTGATTTTGAATTCAGATTGGAAGTCTGTCAGCTATCTAGTTTGGTAGCCACACTAAGAATAGAACCTAAGATCCAAGAAAGGATAAAAGACTTGCAGCCTACGGATCCGGAAATTCATAAAATCCCAGGGATGGATGCGACAAAAAGAAAACCAGAGTTCCAAGTGTTAGAGGATGGAATTTTGAAATTTCGAGGGCGTCTATGCGTACCAAAGGACGAAGAGCTCAAAGAATGGATTTTATCAAAGGCTCACAAAAGCAATTATAGTAGCCACCCTGGTAGCACGAAAATGTATCAGAACTTACATTAGCATTATTGGTGGAACGGAATGAAGGTGGATGCAGCGAAATATATAGCAAAATACTTGACGTGTCAACAGGTGAAAACACAACACTATAAGCCTGGTGGATTGCTACAACCTTTAGATTCGTGAATGAAAATGGGAGCACGTAACGATGGATTTTGTAATGGGATTACCAAGGAGCCAAAGAGGTCTTGATTCCATTAGGGTAGTCGTAGACCGATTGACCAAGTCTGCACATTTCATTCTTGTGCTAAAGGATTTTGCGATGGATAGGTATACCGAATTGTATATGCGTCAGATAGTACGACCACATGGAGTATCCGTAACGATTACATCGGACAGAGATCCCAAGTTTATAGCAAATTTCTAGAAGAGCCTTTAGGATGCCATAGGAACTCGACTGTAGTTCAGTACGACATATCATTCACAGACGAACGAACAATCAAAGAGGACTATTCAGACGCTCGAGCATATGTTACAAGCGTGTGTTATTGACTTTAAAGGTAGATGGGAGGATCAATTGCATTTGGTGGAGTTCGCATATAATAACAGTTATTAACAGAGTATTCGAATGACACCTTTTGAAGCACTTTACGGAAGAGCTTGCAGGACCTCGATTTGCTAGGACAAAGTTGGAGAAAGAAGTATTACAGGCCCAAAATTGGTAGAGCAATCGGTGGAAGCAGTAAAGATAATTCGAGAAAGACTGAAGACGGCATAGAGTCGTCAGAAAAGTTATGCAGATAAACGACGTAAACCTCTAGAGTTTCAAGTAGGTGATCAGGTTTTCCTTAAGATGTCACCAATGAGAGAATTATCCTGTTTTAGAAAGAAAGGGAAACTTAGTCCAAGGTACGTAGGACCTTTTGAGATTTTAGAACGGATTGAGACGTTGGCCTACAGACTCGCCTTACCGCCTAATCTATCCCAAGTGCACAACGTCTTCCATGTGTCAATGTTGAGGCAGTATGAACCAGACCCGATGCACATGCTAGATTACGAGGTTATCGAAGTGGATGACAGAGTATCCTACATAGAAAAGCCAGTTAGGATCAAAGATCGAAAGGAGCAAGTTCTGAGGAACAAGACGATTTCATTAGTCAAATTCATTTGGGAGCACCATGGAACCGAAGGCACTACGTGAGAAAGCGAGGAAACGATGAGGCGTCAATACCCCCATTTGTTTGAGTAGCTGGGTTTATTGTAAATTTCGAGTACGAAATTTTTTTAAGAGGGAAGAGTTGTGACATTTTGATTTTTCCTGTCATTTCGAGACTTATTAATGAGAATGTATCTAATGATGTATTTCAGTCATATCCCGCTTGGATCTTATCAATCTCGAGTTAACTGACCAAAAGGGGAAGGCTAACGCGAAACAAGGTACGTGAACCTAGAGAACTTGAATAGGAAATGACACTTTGACCATAAGGATTGTCGAGGGAACATTTAGAGCCATAAAAGGTCGATGCAAGAACGATTAAGAAATAATTTGCTAGTATTAGATTGGACGTCGCCTCATCGAAGAAAATTTGAAAAAGACAATCGACATTCCGGACGTCAAGGGTAAAATTACCATTTTGCCCCTCAAGCCTGGGCCTTGCATTAGTGAATGGATGAGGGCATTTTGGTCATTGACCACACACCCCTAGCAATTGAAAATGAGGAAGAATGACAACCCTTAGGGGCTGTTCTTGGGGAATTTGAGCTCTAAATTCTTCATTGAAACGTATTAGAATGTCAATTAATATGTCGTTGAGGTTTATACTTCGTGGATTGGTGAATTGAGCGAGAAAAGTTGACGAATTGATTGAATTCCTTAAGGTTGTGCGCTGCCCTTTTTGGGAGTCCTTGGGGCTGAATTGTTGAGGCGTGTCATGTCCCGCGCCTCGTGGCACGAGCACGTGACTCCCTACAAGCACAAATTCTCTCTCAAGATTTCAGGATTCCTAGACCAGTCGAGAGATATGTCATATAGAAAGCACACGGAAGCGATAATATAAAAACTCCTCCGTACAAATATGAAATGGGACTTGGGTAACGATAATATTATTAGAGACATCAGTTCTTAAACATTCTTACAAGAGCATAGCAAACTAAACTTGTTGGTCGGTAGGGATGACGAGGCTAGTACAAAAGACTATCACCATCGTTCTCAAAAAGGGACGGGCATCAGAGTCACCAACAAAATATCAGACTAGATAAAGTAGAGACTCTTAGGTCGAGCTACTGGAGCCGTCGATCTCCTCCTCAGCCTCCTTAGTGAGCTCATACTCCAAGAAGGTCTCCGAACAAACCTCCACGATATCCTCCATAGTTTTGTCAACAGATGGCTCCATTAGGTCGTCCTCGATAGTCTCGATCACTATGACCTCATCGGTGTCCTCTAGGGTCGGAGTCCTCTCAAGAGCATTGCTCAAACCAGCAAACGATCCCACGGCCTCCACTGAGTCCCGAGAGGGATGGCACCAACTAGGGATCGCCCCACGAGATTACCAATTACTACCACCCTCATCTATCCAAACGACTATACACTTCCTAACATAAATGGTCCCCTGTCCAATAGGGAACTCCTCAAAATAAACCGACATCTCCTTCGGGTCTCCAAACTTGACAGGCCACATCCTCAAGGCCTAGGATTTGTAAGGAAAATGGGGTCCCACAACAGAGTGAGATATTATCTCAGTAAGGTGGTTCCTAACCCTAGGTTAGGTTGACAGTCCACTCAGGCAGATACGATCACAATCAAATTATACAGGAATCACAAGAGGCAGTCAACTAGCACGAAATAACACATGGAAGTCAAGCATGCAATCCAGGCATCTCGTTATGTCATTAAGTTCAAGCACACATAAAACCAGCCATATTACACCTTCCACCCTTTCTTGCCTTCTTACTTTCATTCCCGAGTTTAGAACGCCTCAGGCTTGGTCCGCGTAAACACATCAGACCGTCTCATTGACAAACCCGTATAAACACATCAGGTTTTCAATCTCATCCAGGCCTGTGTCGACACATCTCAACTCCATCCCACGTTTCAACGCATCAGGATTATGGCCTTCTCAACTCCGCGTTTCGTATGCCTCAGGGTACCATTCAATTAAAACCCCGCGTCTCAGTGCCTTAGGGCATACATCCACATAACCTCGTGTCTCATATGCCTTAGGGTGTCACAATTTCTTAGTCATGTCATAAACTCATTTCATTTCATAGCACACGTTCGAATGCAACTCATGCGACGAACGACATATCCATGGCATGCGAGACAATGAAATTGACACACAAATGCAACAACCAATTCATGACACAAGCATTATCATTCAATCAAGTCCTCAATAGCTTTTTAGGACATACATTGGACAACCACATTATAGTCTCCAAGAACCGATCAATTTTCACACAAATCACCCAATCGAGTCCAATCCTCCAATCAAAGGTTTAGAATCCCCTTACCTTGTTCTATAGCCAACAAAATTCCTTCCCAAGCACTCCAATGGTTCGGCCCTAAGGGTCCAAGGATAATTCAACCGCGCAACCTAAGGAAATTTCATCAAATCGTTAATTTCCTCGTTCAAATCATCACCCCACTAAACATACACCTCATGGACCTATCAGTTAACATCCTTACACTTTTCAACGATGAATTTGGAGCTCAATTACAACCACCAACAGCTCTCATAGAATCGGTATGCACAGAACCGAAACGGGCATTTTTGGTTCTACGTATACCCTAACTAATCAGCCCTTAAACTACCTCAAATCCTCAATTTATTTACTAATCTATTTGCTAACATGTACTTCTAAGGGTTGGGGAGCCTCACCGAAAATTTGGAGCCAAGGCGACGTCGGAAAGTCCTTGAACAGCACTGGTTTTCCCAAGTCCTCAACCGGTAAGTTCTGGCCCTTCAAACACAAAATCCATTTGGGGTCAAAACTCCATCAAATTCATCCAAACTTTTTACCACATCTCAATCTATGTGTCCCCTAGATATCCAAAAAATTTGGTTGAAAAAATCCAAGATTTCGGGATCCAATGAGGCCTAAAATGTGGCTTACCTCTAGTTGCGACGATTTCCTTCAACTTTCGGGAGATTGGTAGATCGGAGCTCCTCAGCTGGTCAAACGACTTGCTTCCACTTCAAGAACGTCGGCAAGAGGATGAGGAAGTAGCAGGTGGTTGGCTTGGCAGCTGGAAGTCGCCGGAAGTGGCAGTCGAAGCAAGCGAAGCCAGCGGTCAGAACCTGTCGGGCGGCAGGCGATCGACAGAAGGAGGAAGAAGAAGAAGAAATTTACAGAGGAGGAATGGGGGGGTTTTGGCCAAGTGAGAGAGAGAGAGAGAGGGGTTTATTCTATTTTTAAGAGTCAACTTGAGTTGAATGGTAGGTTAAAAGTGAATACATCAACTCAATGCTTAATCTCTTGACACTTGTCCATGGTGTCAATTAATGCTCATCCAATGGCTCTCATCTCTTCAAATTTTCGACAGCTATGGGGGTATGGTTAATGACCAAAATGCCCTCATCCAATTATATATGCAAGGTTAAGGCTTGAGGGGCAAAATGGTAATTTTACCCCCGACGTCCGGAACGTCGTTTTTCTGATTCCAAGTTTCTTCGATAAGGCGGCGGCCAATCCAATTGTAATGTTGGAATTCTTGATTCTCTATTTTCAAATTTCAAGGCTTGTTTCTGAATCATTTCTCTATCCGATGCGATTCCAGCCTATCCCGAACTAACGGGCCACTTTTGCAGACGTTACGCGTATTGACCCTGTGATTCATATCACATTTAGGACTCGTCAATTCATGGCGGCTTTGGTTATCATATAATTGTGAGGATCTATCACTAGTTTCAATGGGCCCGATCGTCACTGTTCGATTTAGAAAAATTTTATAAATTATATATTGATTAAGCGGCATCACCTGTGCTTCAATCATATAATGCTAGCAATTCATTCCTTAATCGTTCTTAGATCGCCCTTTGACGACTCTAAATGTCCTCTCGACAATCCTTATGGTCAAAGTGTCATTTCCTATTTGAATTCCCCGGGTCCACGTACCTTGTATCGCATTAGCCTTTCCCTTTTGGTCAGTCGACTCGAGATTGATCAGATACAAGCAAGATATGACTAAAGTACATCTTTAGATTCATTCTCATTAATAAGTCTTGCAATGACAGAAAAAATCAGAATGTCACAAGTGCTTGGAAGAGGATTTTTGTTGATTTTAACACAAGGTAAGGGGTTTCTAAACCTTGGCTAGGAAGATCGGACTCGGCTGGATGATTTGGGTGTGAATTGAGTTAGTTATTATGAGTTATGGCGTGATTGTCCAATATTCGTCATGGTGAATTGAGGATTACTTGATTGCTTGTCAAATGCATATGACATGAAATTAATTGCCTTGCATGCCGTAGATACTTAGCTCGTTATATGAGCTTGTACTAGATCATGGAGTTTGAATTGAAATGATATCCGGCGTGCTTGGAAACTTATGATACCCTGAATCGTTGAGACGTGGGGTTGCGTGGATTGGTGCCCTGAGGCGTTGAGACGCAGGGTTGAAATGACCAATGTCCTAATGCGTTGAGACGCGGAACGAGATTTTATTTGTGACGACACAGGCGTAGAATGATATTGAAAACCTGATGCGTTTACGCGGGTTTGTCAATTGGATGATTTGAGGCGTAATTACGCGGACCAAGCCTGAGGCCTTTATAACGCAGGCGTGATTCATGGAAAAGTTCCGAAGAGTGGAATCTATGGCTTGATTTAGTATCTCCATGCCTGATCTGAATGATATGATATGATGATATTATTGTGTGATTGATAAACGCTTGCATCTCTGTGGCATATTGACTAATGAGTGCATTATATTGTTGAGTGCATATTATTGGTTATTGTTTGCATTCATCTGAGTATACTGTCAACCTGACCTAGGATTAAAATCTGTTTTACTGAGATGTGCATCTCACCCCGTCATGGGACCACCTTTTTAGACCCTAAGCCTTGAGGATGTTGTCGACTTGATTGGGCGACCCGAAGGAGATGACGGCATATTTTGATGAATTCCCAGATGGTAGGGGTATCGTTTACGTTAGGAAGTGTACAGTAGTTTGGGTCAACGAGGGCGGTAAAGACTTGAAACTGCATATGTTCGAAGCATGGTTCCATAGAGTATGGGAGATTATCACTAGTTCACTGAAAACCACAGAGGTACCTCGCGGGGCTATCCCTAGTTGGTGTCATCCTATTCGGGATTCTACAGAGGTTGAGGTGTCAGTCGCTGGTTCGAGGAACATGCCTGACAGGACCCCTATCTTAGAGGACACGGTTGAGGTGATTGAGATCGACACCTCAAAGGACAAGCATGAGGACAACACGATGGAGGACACCTTGAATGTGCATTCCAAGATCTTTTCCAACTACGAGCCTACGGAAAATGTTGAGGAGACCAATGATTCTAATGGTTCAACTTAGGGGCTTCCCGCTTTTACTTGTCCGCTTTTGATGACCTCGCCCGTCAGTTTCTTTTGGGACTTTCATATAGTTGTCTTTTGGTTCAGTCCCACTACCCCGACCTATTAGCAAGATTGGATCACCTGCACTTTTGTACGGACTCATGGAATGCTTATATATATATATATATATATACACATTTATGTGATGTTCTCATTACCCAGGTTTCCATTGCTTTTGTACGGAGGTATTTTACATGATACGTTTCCGTATACTTAATGATATTATGCATTTCTCAATATGTGATTCCTGGGACTCAAGAGTTTGCTTGTAGGGAGTTACGCGCCGGTACCCGGGGTATGGGGCGTGACAATTGGAGTAACAAAGTCCCCGATCTCATTTCTCTGATTTTCGCAAAATTGAATAAAACGCTTCCAATTATTCTATAGGGTTTCCAATCGTACCCTCCACAGAATGATTGGTGGCGACTCCTTAGCATGTATACGTATCACATGTCACCAGATCACACCGAAGGTCGATCTTGTATTACCGTCGTTGCGACTTGGGTAACGGGCCTTGGGAGAGGCCCGCGTCTGACCAGAAGTGCGGACAACCCATTAGCCCACTTCGAGAATCCAACCGCGCTCGAAGAAGGTCGCAACACGCTATTGGCCGTGCCGCCCGAAATCGTGAGAGCAGGTAAGTCAGAACTTCAAGATTCTCATAGAGCATCAATGGTGGATCTTATCTCCGGCCTTGATTCTTACATTTAACGTGTGCGTTTTGTTCCCCAAGCATCACTGACCATCGTCGTATCTTCATTTTGCATCGGTTTTGCTTTAAAACTTCGAATCAAGTCTCCTAATCTCTCGCCATAAATCGAGAATTGTTCAATCTTGCCTAGCCAAATCTAGGTCATGCGAGCTCAATCAGAGCTCGAGGTAAGTGTTCTGAATCTCTTATGATGCTTCTGTATTGATGAATTGACTTGAAATGCCATGAATCGCATGATTAGAATAGCTATACCTGTACTGGTTCAAGCTTGTCTATGTTTGATTTTGTGGATGAAATGCTTTAATTCTGGCATATATGATACTAGAGGTTGAGACGAGTCGATCGGCGCCGGTCTTGCTTGATTCCATCGAAATTTCACTGTCAGATCGTCACTGAAGTTTCTCGGTCATCCGTTGCAAATGAAGAACACTCAAGGAAGAAGACGATGACATGGTGGTCAATTGATCAAATATGCTGACATGGCGCTGACATGGCATGCCATGTGGCAACCACATCAGTGGAGTCGTTAGAGTTCGGTTTGAATCTATTATTCGATCTAACGGTCTAGGTTGTGTCACGTGTTGGTTTGGTGACCGTTTGATCAGTTTTATAAATTATGTTAATAAAAATTAAATTTTCAAATAATAATAATAATAATAAATCGGTAGATTGGACGGTCGAAGATTAGCCGAGTCGTTCGATCGAGACCGTAGACTTAAGTAATAAGATCTAAAAGTTGAGGAGTAGTCGGCTTTTGATCCGGGTCGTAGATTTCAATCAACTAATGTAGTGGTCGTGGAGTAGCCACGTGGTTCAATAAGAACCGTCGAATTAAATCCAAATAACCAAAAAATAAAAAACATGATACGGCTTCGTTTTGGAGGATGAGACCGTGGGGGTCCGGGTCTGGGCCGAGTATCTGACCTGAGTGGGTCGGGTCGACCCGGTCTGAATCATTTTTGTATATATAAACAATTTAGAAAATAATTTTTAAATAATAAAAAATCTAAAAAAATCCTTGAAAATCCAAAACAAACGTAGGAAAAATGTGGACAATTCCTAGACATTCCAGAAATTCTCAAAAATTGAGGAATGACCACAACTAACTGGTCAATCTCATTTTTGGGATTTCTTATCTGTTTTTGTGGATATTGACGATGCTACCCTTTAGGGATAAATTGCCTTTGCTTAGTATATGATATAGGTCGAGAATGCCAAGATAAGAATTAGGGTCGATTAGGTGATCAATTCATATGCTTGAATTTTCGAATCTCGTCATTTCTCTGAAAATGACGATTTTACCCCTCAAAGGGTAAATCGACTTTCTTATTCCGATCGAACCGTGAAAATTGCTCAAATTAATATTTGGGTCTGGTGGTCGATCAATCCTTCTGTTTGCGATTTTCAATTCTCATTACCTTCTATAACCACGATTTTTACCCCTCAAAGGGTAAATCGCTTCTAAAATTCTAGAAAAATTCTAGAAATTCCCGAAAAATAAGAAATAGATTGGTTTGGTGACCAATCATATTTCCACCCTCTTTTCATCTGGAATGACGAATTTTCCCCTTTTAGGGTAAATTGTCCCAAAATTTTTCAAAATTATGATTTTGCCTCTCAAAGGAAAATCATGTCAAAAATACTCCTGAATCTTGATTGACATTTCTCTAGGCTAATAGGGCCATACTAGGGATGTCACATTGCTTTCGTGTGATTTATCCGCATGTTTTGGATCATTGATTTGCACACTCATTTTATTGATTATGTTTGCTAGGATAGTCATTCCAACATGCATGAACTCTTAGATTTAGGATTCGCACCTCACTAATCTGCATGAAATCTTAGATTAGACAAATCATTCAACTTAGGTGCCGAAAGGGCGTCAACTCTAACAGTTGGCATAACAAAGTCCCCGACCCCATTTCTCTAGTTTCTGCAGGATTGAATAGAATGCTTCCAACTATTCAATAGGGTTTCTAGTCGTACCCTCCACAAAACAATTGGTGTCGACTTCTTGGTATGCACACGTATCACATGTCACCAGACCGCACCGAAGGTCGATCACGTATACTGTCGTTGCGACTTGGGTAACGGCCATTGGGAGAGGCCCGCGTCCGACCAGAGAGGACGACCCATTAACCCAACGCGCTTGATTCGCGAAGGTCGCAACATGTAACCAGCGCTCTCTTTGATTATAGTGGAATCTTGTTTTACCTCGATTGTGGACGTAGATCACCGTAATCGAACCACGTAAATCCTTGTGTTTTGTGTTTATTTTTTCGCATTTATTTTAACAAAACGACATGGCACAGTCCCAGGGTCCCCCCCCCCCCAAAGAGTGTTGTGGTTCCTAGTATATATTGTGAGAAACGCCAAAATGAAACCTAAATGCCTTTTTTAAACTCTTCAAATTTTCATTTGTTTTTTTATGCAATGAGATTATCTAAATTTGCATGGGAAAAATTAACCTAAAAGATAAAAAATAAAAAATGAAAATGAAAAACGTCTAAATTTCGGCAAAGAAAACGGTATTGACTGAACCTATACTTATTCGACGTCTCCTCCTTCACGTGTCTGTTAAAAAGAGATTAGGATGGGCTTAAGTACATCTAAAGTGCCATAAGTTGTGTACGGCACTCACTTTAGTGTCAAAACTTTCAAATCGATCACTTTAGTACTAAATATTTGTAACTTTGATCACTTAAGTGCCAACTTCTTTTTAAAATAATCACTTTAGTGCAAGCTCTTATTTAAGTTGACGTAACTCGCCAAAAATCCTACACATGTATTTTTTTAATTATTATTTGAGGTGACGTGACTCATCAGACTTAGCACCGAAGTGATCATTTTTAAAAGAAGTTGGCACTTAAGTAATCAATGTTACAAAAATCGAGTACTAAAGCGATCAATTTAAAAGTTTTGGCACTGAAGTGATCGAAGTTACAAAAATTTAGCACTAAAGTGATCGATTTGAAAGTTTTGACACCACTAGAATTGTACTTAACCTGATTATGACATATCCCACTAAATGAAGTGTAAGGATGCAATGAATGCTAGAATTTCATTGAAAACGGAGCCCTACGTAGGGGTGTCCAGCTAGGCCAGGTAAACCGGATCGGATCACTCGAAAAATCGATCCCGCTTTCGGTTCCAACGTGAATAAGCCCAATTTTCGATTTCACATGAAGATCCATTTGGGAATTGGACCGATTTTAGAGCCGGTCCTTAACTATAGTAAAAACAACGTAATTTCTCTAAATTGAGTCTAACTCTGTCTCGCCTCACTTTTTTTTTCTCCATCTTTTGTCACCTCTGTCTCTATTCTTTGGAACAATACTTTTATAGGTGAATGGAGAATGAAATTTAAAAATTTGGTTTCATGAATGGGGAACAAAGCTTTGTATTTTATGTTAAATGTTACGTGTTTGAAGTTTTTATTGGTTATAATTGTGCATGGCTACGTGTTTGAAATTTTCATCGTTTATAGTTGTACGTGAACATGTGTATGACAGATAGGGATTTATATTGATCATCTTTTACTTTGAGAACTTTTTGTTGCTCATATTATTTTGCTATAAAAATAAAATAAAAAGATAAAAAAATTTCTCAGGTAGACCTTGAAATCGGACCAAAAGAATATGGTAAATTCTGTTAAGATGTACGTATGAGTTGTGTTAGAAAAGTCTCACATCGAAAAATTGATGTGATATTGAGCAGTTAATATATCCAAGTTGGTCTATAACTCATTGACTTAAGCTTTTGAGTGAAGGTGGGTCTAACTAGATATATTGACAGGCTCGGAGTTGGGCTCCCTTTTGGTGATCTCCCTAGGTGAAAAGTTTCGAACTTCCAATGATTGATTGGTGGGCCTCCAATCTATTCTAGTAAATATCTCAAGAAGGAATCTGGTGCCAACGTGATTTACGGACAGGTGGGGGTTGTGGTGAAGCAACGCAGACCCGATGGACGTTGATGGAGATTCAGGTTGAGATTGAGCCAACGCGATTTCTGGACCGGTGTACGTTGTGGTGTAGCAAAGAACCGATGGACGTTGTGGAGTGCCAATGGGCCCAATGAGTGTTGATGGAGATTCAAGTTGAGATATGTTAGTACGGAAGTATACTTAGATTAAGGGAGAGCAAACCTAACATTGGAGCTCACACGTGATGGGGAGATTATTAGGATGCACATGTGAATTGTGTTAGAAAAGTCTCACATCATAGAATTGATATGATATTGAGTAGTTAATATATCCAAGTTGGCTCATAACTCATTCGTTTAAGCTTTTGAGTGAAGGTGAGTCCAATTGGATATATTGACAAGCTCGGATTTGGGCTTCCTCTTGGCGATCTCCCTAGATAAAAGTATCGAACTTCCGCTGTGTGTACCCAACAGATTCTAGAACTAGTTCCAGAAAAATATGGTAGGTTCTACATTCCAAAAATTGAGAACGGTTATAGCAGGGTAGATTTTAGGTTTTTAATTTGGAATCTACCCACCATGGAACCGATCATCCCTACCACTACATGAGTAGAATAGGCTATGTGAATGCTAAAAGGCGATAAATAGCCAACGGGGCGCTGGCTGAAATTGTGAGATCCTTGTTCTCAAGCAATTAAATTGATGAAATCTCATGTTCAAATCTCCTCGGTCGCGTCTTGAGAGACTTAACCGATGTTATTGGCACTCATATTCCCAACATCCTGAGGAGTAGTCCATTGCACGTGGGAAATCTCGGTTACAAAAAAAAAAGGCGATAAATAAACAATGGTGATCGAGTGCCAGTCCAAAAGCAGAAATCGACCATGAGTAGGCAGGATGCCCACTGTTTAGAGCATTCAGACTGGGGATGGTCTGTGCCAGCGGGCGTTCAGTCCGTCCACGGACTAAGAAATAGTCTCGGTATTTCTAGAGCGACCAATGGCCAAAGGACCGCCGAGGACCGCCCCGAAGGAGTCCAAAAAGACCGAAAGTAGGGTGGACAGCCATTGTTCAGACCGAGGACGTCGAGCCCGTTTTCAGGCTTCAAAAGGCCCAGGAGTGGACCTCGATGATCCGCTACCCTCCAATTTTATTAATATAATCACCAAGAAATATGTATGCCAATATGAATCAAAACATATATACAAACTAATGGGTTAAACTCAATCAGATTAAAACTGATCGTATCCGTGTCGAAACAGATAACGAGTTGGGGGATTATTAACTGACGAGAAACGCGCTCGAATCGACTTTGTGCAAAGTGCAAACACATTAACCAGATAGATGACGAGTTGGGGGTTATTTCGGATGTCGTTGAGCTCGACGATGACGAATCGTGCCGTGTTTTAGTGCTTTGGGTTTGAAAGCGCATTTAGAGGGTAAATACTTGGATCAAAGTTACAACAAACGGTCGGTAGGCTCATGCAATTGACTTATTCAAACGATTGGAAGCAAAAGTTCAGATTTTTTATTATAACATTGCCACAGCAAGAGTTGTGACCGGCTTTGATTGAATGAATTGGCAAACTCCGGCTAGCAACACAATGGCGAAAACTCGATGTCCAGCCAAGGATTCAGCCTGTGAAGCCGAATATTCTGGTGCCTTTTGGTCGAAATCCACCGTCACATTCGGCCCTCACTTCCATCTTTTCTTCTTGTCTTCTCTACTTCATAACTCTCTCTTCTTCATATATTATCAATTATTCTTCTCTTTTCACACTCAAATTCGACAATACATTCAAAAGTGAAATTCCATGAGAGAAATTTAGTAATTGTTGTGTATTCATTTCTCTGTGACTTTTGGTGTATAGCCTGGAGATGTATTTGTTATAGACCCGGCAGCAACAATAGTGGGGACAATGGTGATCATCATCGCGCATCAAAGAAATGTAAGCTAATGCTCTGTCTACATCGGCAATCACATTTTCCAACAATCATTACATATTATTATTTTCATGAAGATTGAGATAGTAGCTGCACTAAGTGCTCGCAATCTTGACAAATAAGTAGTACTATATGCTTGAGTCATCTTCTTTGTGGCATAATGGATTATTTCATGTTGCTTTACAATTTTGAAATTTGCGAATAAAAATGATATGATATCATGTGAAAATCAAAATGAAAAGGAACGAAAATTTTGTTCGTAAGTAAAGATGACTAAGAAATCGTTCTCAAAGACAGAAAGATGCGCAAATTGTTGCCTCGTTGTGATAACAATGATTGTCACGTAAAAATATGATAAAATGAAGTAGTTTCGATTTGCCTTCCATGGATTGGCAATTTGTACCAACCCAAGGTTATTGCATATAATTCTATGTTCACTTCTCGTGCTAACTGGAAGTTGTTTTAACTGATGCTTTTCGTTTCGGTGATGCCGATGCATGACCTTGCTTGCACCGTGAAAATAGAGAGATCAACGTGATCGTCGCTAACATCGATCCGCTCGCCCAGTAGAACAGTGACCGGACTCAAAGGGCAGTAGCTGAAGCTCCCGCAAGCAACTGCGTTGAAGCGTTCACTGGCTAGCCGAACTTCCATAAGCTTCTGGCATTTCATCAAATCAATCTCCTGATATCGGATCAACAATGTCATCAACTGAAGAAGAACTTCATTCAAATAAGTAGGACAAAGTTTTGAGTCTCATGTGATCCTTACCCTTTGATCTTGACCGATGATTCGGTTGATGTAGTTAGTGAGACACACAGTCGATGACAATGTAAATAGATTGTCCAATCCGAATTGAAAAGCCGATGCAGCGACAACACTAGGCCTAAACTCCGCAAAGTTGGTATCTGAAAAAGTTCGGTTAGTTGTTTGGGTGACTCCAAATTCTACATGTTGCTCAAAAGAGGATCAGAAGTTCATGTTGTTCTCGTTGCGATCGGATTTATTCGATAATAGCTTATAAGTTAATTAATGGGGTATACTTAATGTGAACTTCATGTATTTGCAAAGTGCTATTTTTCTTTTTTCTTTTTTCTGTTGTGGTCATCAAGGTACGTTGGATTTGAAGAGACCAGATGCTATACCCACAAGCGAATGGAGGAGCAAGTCATTGACTTTTGTGATGAACTGCCCGTGAAGATGAGATGTCCAGAAGTCACCATTACAGGTCAGCAGTTCCACGTAGGAATACGCGGTGATGGGGCCCAGACGCCATCCAAGCATCTGTAATAGCGTCAACTCCATCCGTTGGATGGTACTTGGCTGGAAAGAATGGTCCAGATCCTCCATCTTCACAATGCATTAACCATTGGTAAGCAGCTAAAAGTTAAAGGAACCCTAGAGCAACCAGATTAACAGACAGAGACCGATAGGAGGATGATGATGGTTGTCACCTGAATTTCGCGTAACGAAAGTGTGCTGAGGGTCTCGTTGAACTTTGACGCGATGGACAAGCATGCGATGGACACCAATTCCGCAATCCAGTGTTTCCATTCCTGGAAATTCAACACAGGAGGGTTATAAAGGTGTGAAGGAAATCTAGGGTTTCAAAACCTTTGAACAACTTAAACCCCAGCATATTAACCAAACTGAATTAGTTGGTGACTTTAGCCTCGTTTCTTCATTGAAAAACTTACCAATCTACGAGATAAACGACACGATGAAGTGATGTTTTTCCAAGCATATATATAAGTAATCTAACAGTAGCAGGTCTTCTATATGCTATCGAAAATATGCGAATGGAACAGCGTCGTATTTGAGAGGACAGTTATCCCTCGCGAAAAACTCGACTCATTATCATTCGATCACAAGAAAAGCTGAAAAACATTTCCCTACCTGGCACTTACAAATGGAGATGAATCGATCGAAGTAGTTCGCGGCCAAGAATATCGTACCATATGACAGCTTCAACCTACCGCGACACTGAGAAGACGAAATGAGGAAGTAGACAAGGTTAAAGTACGTATCAAGAAGCTGCCCTAATTAACAAGATGACAGTAAAACTTGCTCACAATGAAATGGCCATAATCTATACTGTGATCAACCTTAATAAGCCACTGCACGACTCTGGCCCTAGCAGAGACCAAACCTTTCGCTTCCACACACTCCGCATAACCAGACTCGGGCATGTAACCCGTCTCCTTCTCCAAGCAAACGGCAAGTGCTGCGTCACACTCTTGTTGGGTCATACTGAAACAGGAGCCCCTGTGACAGATGGGTTCTGGATCGCCCGGCTTCTCCAACGTTTCATGCCCGTGGCAATCGGAGACCGAGGAAGGGCTCACGACCCATTTCTCGTCGCAGAGCAAGCTCTCCATATCACTACTCGAACACAAACAGAGGCACACAGAAAGACAACTGAACAGCGGCTCCTCCGTTCTCCACGTACTTGATCGAGAAGCAAACGCATATATATATATATATATATATATATATATATATATTGTTATTTTTTTGGGGGTCAAAGAGAAGGAAACGTTTAGTCCTCAGGATCTGTACTAGTTAGCCAACTTACAGGAGGAGAGAGAAAATAGTACGTGGACATGGTGGTTACAAGTAGAGAGAGAGAGAGAGAGAGAGAGAGAGAGAGAGAGAGAGAGAGAGAGATAGAGTTATAAAAACGACACGTTCGACATGAAGTGGGGTAATTGCTAAGTGGGTCGGATCGAGATATTACTTTCGACGGGGGGTAGGGAGGCCTTAATTTTTGACCGCAGTGAACCAATTGCGTGAGAGAGCACGAGGAATGATGGGGACGATGGTCTCGATGGAGAAAATCTCAGGTGCTCTACGTACTACGTGAGCCCGATGCACCTTGGCCCTTGATTTCGGAAGTTCACGGGTGGGGCCCGCATGATCTAAGAGCTGAGCTGGGCTCGGTCGTGGAACAGCGGCACCCGGACAGTTGTTCCCCGTTTTAATACCGTGCATGCGTTGTTTCACGTAAGCATGGGGAAAGAGCAGCGCTGATTTGCAGGGTTCGCTGGCCCCCGGGGGCGCGAGTGGGGCCCACCCGTACGTACCCTCGTGCAGTCGCTTTACACAGCTGGGTGGTGGGGGCCCAACGCCGCAGCTGGCCCTTGGAGCCTCCCTCCATCTCGTACTCCGAAGCGTCCTTGGCCGTGGCTGAGCACAGCGTTCAGGATTCATGCTGGACCAGCCAGTCCCGATCCTGCGACTCCTATTTGCTTATTATGGAAATCAAATCACCATAACGCCGGTCTCATTTCCAAATTCCGACCTCAGAAGCTCTTGATCCAGTTCGGAGAATTAGGATAAGTAGGTCGATTCCATGTTAGCCCGGGAGTCACCTCCTTCACATCAATTTCCGAACCTATTAGCCATTATTTCTGAAACTTGACGTTATGCCCTTTGGGGTCACCGCTACTCAAATTCTAATTTAAAAAGATACCATTAGACAAGTAACGTGATATTTTTTTCAAGACAAAGTGACATAAATAATCTTTAAATATTGATCCAACATGCAATTTGACCTTTAAACCTTTAATTAGTTCATTCCTTAACGTTAATGCAATGTATAATGAATCCATGACCTTTTTGGTGTTTGTCCAATGTAATATTTAAACTATTTGAAAATGTTTTACATTAATTATGTATCAAAAGTTTATAGATCATATTAAATAAATTAAAAGATCAACATGAAATTAAATAAATTAAAAATTTAAGAATCACATATTACATATTCAATATTAAAATCTAATATTTACTTTTAAAAAATAACAGAAAATAACAATAATAAAATAAGCATTCTCTTGTATGCAGCTAGGCACTTTTTGCTCTGCTCTGTCCTGCTTTTGCTGCCAATCCGGCAGGACCACCGCCAAAGAATCTCACCAAGGCCATTCCACCTACAACAACGAGGCAGCTTTACATGTCCAAAAGCATCAAACATGTCGGAACATTTTCCAGGGTCCATGCTTCAGCCGTCTCTCGCTTCAATGCCTTTTGACTTCTGAAAAGCATTCGTGGCCGCGTTTTTGCGTTCTCCTCCTAAATGCTTTCCGGCGCTTGAAAGGAGAAACAGAGGAATCGCCCCATTCTCAATAATTCCACTTATCCACATCCACCTTTTTCTCTGCTTTTAATCAGTTTTTGTTAAGAGATTCTCTTCTGGGAAGTACTATTACAATTCTTCATCAAAACTCATTGGATCATTGTATGAACTTTTGTGTCGTGCGAAGTTTAGCATACTTCGAAAGATGTCACCACAATCGTCAAGACTAACTTCTATGAACAATAGAGGTGGCAAGACAGGTGTAAAACTCCTATGTTAACACATTTAATTGTGCGAGTCATACATTGATTGCATTAATTTTTTAAAATAAGTTTAAGTTGGTCATAAATAGGTTGGTTAACAAGTTAATTTGTCTTAAATGAGTTTTGTATAGGTTATAAAGCAGTTAGTTATCTAATATGTTAAACTAAGCCATAAACAACTCATTTTTTGAACTTTTCGAAATTTTGTCCTTTTATTCCGACTAAATTCGACAAAGGTTGCCAGCTGCCGTGATTGTTGATGGTCATCGGTCGTTGGTGGTCGCTGGCAATTAGCCAACAACCCTTGCCGGATGAGGAAAGAAAAAATATATATATACAAGAATAATATATGGAAATCATAATTTTTTATTAAAAAAAGTATCCACAGTTTTTTAGCAATACATAATTTTTTAAAAATTTAAGCGAAACGAAATTTTCTAAACTGGATTTATCATTGAAGTGTTTTAGCAATATGAGTTAGGTCATGTATAGATTGCTAAATATATATTGTATGAAAATGGGTCATAACCAATTAAATGAGCAAGTATGGATTAGACCCTTTTCAATTCCATCCACTCATGTGACGGATTTTATAAACAATAACAAGGGCATGGAAGTCAGCGTTAATGTAGATGGTGCGTGGAAGGATAACATAGGGCCACTGATATCATCCCACGATCGGATAGAGGCTGACTTGTGCAAGCGGGGACAAAACGACGAAGATGAAACTTGACAATGGAAGTGGAAGCTGCATCCCTCGGCATCTTCAACGTGATTCTGGAAAGTGATTGTGAGGTCTTGATTGATGCCATTCAACATAAGGGTCTTTGCCCCTGGAATATTCATCATTTTGTCTAGCCTCTCATTTCGTAATTTAACAACAACACCCAAGATGGAGTTTACTACTATTGCTCACGAGCTTGCAAAATGGCCATTTCATAACATGAGAACTGCATCTTCTTTTCTTTTTAATGATCTCTTATCTAGACTTAAAAAAGGGCTGAAGGACATCGAAATGTCAAAGTTTATGTATAACGCTTAATTAGGTGTCAAATTGTTTTATCAATTAAGTGTCAATTTCTTTGAAAAATAACTTTTTGAATGCCAACTCTGATGAACTTTACTGAAAATCTTACATAACTCGTCGGAGGATTCCAATCAATAATAAAAAAATCTAAAGTTTTAAAAAATAAAAACTAAATAATAAGTTAAAAAATTTAAATATTCATGACACTAGTAAGATTTTTTTTTTTTAACCTTTTCAGTCATTTTTGCATAGAAAATTAGAGATAATCTTTTTGTTCTTGCCAAAAATAATCAAATCATTTTTCATATCTATTTTTAGCATTCATTACATTGACATTCATCTGGACCGGTGAGTGCGAGAATGAGATTCACTCGATGAGTAATTGGACCAGAGCATATCACCGATTTTGGTAATGGGAAAGGAATATGTGCCCAAATTCTCGGGCCATTGGGGTTTACTTTGGAGCTTAATTCATCATACGACATTCCGAATTTCGACTCTCTTCTAGGCTATTAACGGGGAATGGAATCTCGAAATTTGATATCGAACAATGAAGAATTGTAACATTTGAAAGGAATTGGACGTTGCCTCATCGAAGTTAATTTAAATTGAAAAAGTAAAGTTTCGGATAAAAAGTTCAAAATTATTATTTTGCCCCTCAAGATTTAGCCTTGCCCTAAGATTAGAAAAAGGCCATTTTAGTCAATTATAAACCCCCCTTGGCTGCCGAAAATCTAGGGGCAAAAGGATCATAGGATGCCAAGATTTTATTTGTATGTGGACAAGTGTCTTCATTGGGATGATTAGCATTAATTATGGACTATTCCACCTACCATTTCACTCATTGACCAAGAAAATTTGTGGAAAACGCTTTCTCTCTCCTCCCTCTCTCATTTTCGGCCGAAAGCCCTTTTCCCCTTACTCTCTCTTGCTTTTTCTTCTTCTTCCTCTCTATCTCTCGATCGCCAGCTCGTTGCCATGTTCCGATAGCCCCATTCTTTCGGCCATAACGTTTTCTTTCGACATCGGATTGAGTTGAACCCATCGCCATCTGAAAGCTTATTATCTTATCTTTCTAAGGACATATTATAAGCTCAATTTGGCCTAACCATTTATCTCGTAGGTCTATTTTAATGGGAAAAGGTCAGGATGAGGCAGAATATGACTCAGTTTGGGAAAGGGTCTTCGTTGGCCCACTTCGAGGGCTCAATTGCTTCCAAAATTTCGGCGAGATCCTCTTGACTTCTATTTTAAGAGCTGAACAAACTGATTTTGGGAATTAGATGGAGTTAGAATGGATTTTGAAGTTGGTTTTGTGTGATAATCCAAGGTCAGTTTCTGTGTTGATTCTGTTCATGAGGAACCAAGGCTGTTCGAAGATCTTTGGGGTATCGCCTTTTTGGGGATGGTTGGTAAAGCCGTTATTGATGTAGTATGATATGTTGGCGAGAGGATTTTACAAAGAATTAGAGTTTAGAGGTGATTAAGGGCTGTTTTAAGGTGAAAATTGTTAGATGCCGACCAGTCTATCCTGTGACATTCTGATTTTCAGTCAATTTCAGACTCTGTAATGAGAAATTTATATGTATCAAGCGATGTGTTTTAGTCGTATTTTGCTCAAATCTGATCAATTTGAGTAGGCCGACCAAAGGGTAACGCAAGACGAGGTACGTGGACATAGGCGATTCGGATAAGGAATGACGCTTTGACCATAAGGATTGTCGAGGGGATGTTTAGAATCACCAAAAGGTCAATCTAAAAATGATTAAGGATTACCTTGCAAGTGTCATATGATTGGAGCGCGAGTGATGCCACTTAACCAACGTATGATTTGCAAAATTTTCCTAAATCGAATTGTGACGAACGAGACCATAAGGACTAATGATAAACCCTCGCAATTACATGACAACCAAAGTCAACATGAATTGACGAGCCCTAAATGTGATATGAATCACGGAGTCGATACGTGTAATGTCTGCAAAAGCCGTCCGTCGGTTCGGGATAGGCTGGAACCACGTCTGATAGAGGAAACTATTAGAAACGAGTCCTGAAAAGTTTGAAATGAAAAATCAAGAATTCTAACATTATTCGGATTGGTCGTCGCCCTTTCGAAGAATTCTGGAACGAGAAAAAAAAAAACGACATTCTGAACGTTGGGGGTAAAATGATCGTTTTGCTTCTCAAGCTTAGAACTTTGCCCATACAATTGAAGAAGGGCAAATTGGTCCATACACACTCCCATGGCTGCCGAAAAAGAGGATTAAAGGAGTGCCATTGGATCATCTTGGAAAAGACAAATGTCAAATGTCACAAGATCATGAAGTGTGGTCATGTCACACTTTTTGCTCGCCTAACTTTCAACTATTTGACCAAGCTTTAGGATATAGCAATCCCACTCTCTCCTCACTCCCATTCGGCCATAGGACCCCAAGAGAACCAAGCATTCCTTCTTCTTCCTTCTTCTTCTTCTGCTCGCCACTCGACTGTTGCTGGACCTCCTGTTCGCCGGCCATGACGCCACTCTCCAGCCATCATTCGACCACCGGCCAACCACACTAGCGTAGATTTACATCTTTCTGACCTTCTTGAAAAGGAATCACGGCATTTGAAGCACCGAGGAGTCTCGAGCAAGCATTTTCCCGAGAGCCAACAGAATAGAATTCAAACTGAAGTAGGTTTGGTTTCTAGTCCTTTTGATGGTCGAAATGTTAGAATTTTGAAGCCAAATTTTGTGAAGATCTAGTAGAGACGTGTAGGAATATATGATAAAAATTGGAGCTCAATTTGATAAATTTTTGACCATGAACCGGTCTTGTAAATATTGGACAGAATCTGCCTAAAAAGCTGACTTGGGCAATCCGACGACTTTGGGCGAGTTTTCGACGATTAATCGACTCGAAACTCACAGTGAGCCTCCCAAACCCTTAAGCAGACATATTAAGAGGTAGGATAGTGTTTAAATGTTAGATTTAGAGTAGATTTAGGACTGGTTGACCCCGGCTTGCACAGAACCGAGTAGGACCGGTTCAGTGCCGGGCCAAACCAATTCTGTTAAGGGCTGAAAGTGGTGATTTTGAGCTGCAAATTGATGTTTAAGATGTGATGAGATGATAAGGGTTAAGTTATGGGTGATTGGGGTTGATGGATTGAGAATTTGGACAAGAGAATTGATGAAATTGATTGAAATTTTAGGTTGCGCCAGTTGTAGACATTGGTTGACCGAAACCTTGGGGGCTCAAGAGGAAGTAATTGGTGCAATCAAACCCAAGGTAAGGGATTCCTAAACTTAGGATAGGGGGATTGGATTCAATTGGGCGAGTCGAGAATTGATTGGATTGATTTGTGAGAAATTGTCAAAAGGGATAGTCTTTGATATGTCCTAAGATGTTATAGGATGATTGTGTGTGACATTGTCTATACCTGAGTTGTCTGCCATGTCTGAGTATCAATTGACTTGCTTGTATGCCATGAGTGTTCAAATCGGGCATGAGTTGCATCCGTTGCTTGTACGTGAATTGAATTGAGATATCATGGCATAAGCATGACATGGCGAGACCCTGAAGCGTATGAGACGCAGGGCGGGGGAAGTGGATACCCTGATGCGACGAGATCGCGGGGTGGAGTAGATGTCGTGTGGCACCCTGATGTGACGAAGTCGCGAGATTGAGATAGTCACGGTCCTGATGCGAATTATTTGCGGGACGGAGTATGAGATATTGATATTGGCTTGGAGATTCGTCGAAACCTGATGCGTTACGCGGATTGCCGAGGAAAGTCTGATGCGTTTACGCGAGACGATCCTGAGGCGATTTAATCGCAGGCTGAGATTGAGGCAGGTAGGAAGAAGTAGTGTGACATGTCTTCACATTCGCATGCCTGTCTTCTGTATATTGTTGCTTATGGAATTGTGCTTTATATGCCTAAGAATGGTATTGTTGAGGTGTGCGACTACCTAAGTAGACTATCAACCTGACCTAGGGTTAGGATTCTTTTACTGAGATGAGTATCTCACCCATATTGGGGAACCCTTCTTTTTACAGATCCTAGGTCTTAGATATGTGGCCTATACGTTTTGGGGACCCTAAGGAGATGACGACATATTTTGATGAGTTTCCGGATAAACAGGGGAACATGTATGTGAGGAAGTACACTGTTGTATGGGTGAATAAGGGTAAGCCAGATTAGGAGCCTCATAAGTTTGAGGCGTGGTTTAAGAAAGTAAGAGACCAGTTGAATGGGCCACTAAAGCCCACGAGGTACCTTAGGGGGTTATACATGATTGGTGCCAGACCGCAAGAGAGCAAGAGCTGCTTGAGGGATCTGTAGTTGGGTTTAGGAATGGGCCAGAGAAGACCCCGACCCTAGAGTTTACTAAGCCGAAGGAGGAGAAAGTTATTGTCCTGCAAGTGTCCAAGGGGGACCTTGCTGAGCCGTCATAGGAGGCGACCATGGAGGGCTCCATTGAGGTTCCGTCCGAGACCTTCTTCGAGTACGAGCTGATAGAGGATGCTGAGGACACGGGGGACTCCAGCAGTTCTTCCTAGGAGACCTGAGTTGGGGGCTGATGTTTTGATGACGACCCGATCCAGTTCCTACTGGCTTAGTAGATGATTATTTTTGTATGCTTACCTTGCCACCCTTTAATTTATCGGATTGTAGTAGTCAGTGTCAGTATGAACAGTATGTTATGATGTACGAATGTTATTAAGCTATCCAAATCCCGCTTAACTTTCATATTGTACGGGGTTTTGTAAGAGTATCGCTTCCGCATGCATGATGCATTCATTATATCTCTCGCCCTAGTTTATCAGAAGATCTTGGGACCGCGAGAGATTGTCGTATGGTTCCTTGCAGGGATGCTCGCGCGCTCAACGGATTCGAGGCGTGACATATCCTCAACGTGCACCGTTGTTAAAATGGGTCATTCTAAGTCTCTGATAGTCAAATTGAGGTCCGTTTTCATCGACACGTTTGTAAGATCTTGACGGACAAGAATCAAAAATTGGATTTCTCAAAAAAATAACAAAAAAATGGTTGGTTTTCTTGTAACCGAACTCGGTCGTGGAAGTTGAGAAAGGCTAGTTTTTCGTGAATTGAAATATGAAGAGTTTTAATGGTGAATTGTGTAATTTCCTTAAGATGTGTGCTACCTTGTTTTGGCCAAGGAATAACTGAGCATTATGGTTGGCTTTGGTTGAAATTGCTAGCATGATTGGTGAGGTAAGTGATCCTTAAATCTCTCTTAGGACATTAGGACACTTTTGGACGATTTTGATTGATGAATTGATTGATTGGTGAATTGACTGTGCTTTGATTAGAACTGGCCGAATGTGTGTGTTGTGCATCGAGCATGGTGTGTTCATTTCGATGTGGAATTTGCATTTATTTGATGTGGGACCTCGAATGGTCGTGTGATATATAAGCCTCAAGTGTTGAATGTACGATATTGATGCTCGAATTGGCTATTAAGCTCTTGAGGTACAATTAGCTAGAGACCCTTGTGATTTTAAATGGCTAGAGTGCCCTGTTGTGAAATGAAATTTGCTAGAGTGCTCTTATGTTATTGAATTGGCCAAAGTGCCCTTATGCTAACAAAATGGCTATAGTGCCCTATAGAAATGAAATGGCTATAGTGCCCTATGAGATGGAAATGGCTATAGTGCCCTATGAGATCGAAATAGCTATAGTGCCCTATGAAATTAAAATGGCTATAGTGCCTTTATGTGATTGCATGGCTATTGTGCCCTTATGCAAAGGAATTGGCCAGAGAACCCTTGAGAATACATCGCGGCTAGTGTGCCCTTGGCGATGAGAGAATGAGATGCCATTGTGATAATTCTGAAGTTATGTGCACATTCTGTGTTAGTGCGTGAAGCTTGGTCTCATGAGGTTAAGTATGTTTGATCATGATTCTTGTGCATGCCAATCAAGTTATAGAGTCTGATAGTTGAATGTCATGTGTTAATTATCTTAGTGGATTCTGCATGTTGTTTTAATGCATTGTCTAGGAGGACTAATGGCCCGGTCTAGGGTTAGGGCTAGCTTGCCGAGATTTATATCTCACCCCGTTGGGGATTAACATTTTTTTCAGGTCGCAGGCGATGGAAGACCAAATTTGCTAAGGATTGGTATTTGAGGAAGTAATCGTAGGAAATGGATTTACCATTTTGTGGCTTTAAGGATTTCATGTTGCCTTCTAGATAGAATCGTAACCCCTGAATTTGTAATGGGAATTTATGAGAAGACGTACCATTTGTCTTGAGTCATCTGGTATTGAATTTGTATGGAATTGTTTCTATCACTTTTGTGTGCTTGTATCATTTAGAAGTTTTGGAACTGTTGGCCGAAGGATCCTGAGAAATTACCGAAATATGAATGGCTTAGTGGGATGTTCGCGTGCTCGACGGGTTCGGAGCGTGACATGCCCGCTTATTTGGTATCAGATCAAGGTCAGCTCGATCCGATTTGATTGAGAGTCGGAGGGATAAGGAGGGATGACTTAAAGACAATTAGATAGTGAGTCCTTTAGGGTTAGACATTGATGTCTAAATTTTGAGGATTATAAGTTTGAACTTGTGTTATACTCTAATGGTTCTAGTGTTGATTTTAATTGATGATCTTGGGCGATGATATGATTGAGATTCACAAGGAAGTAAACAGAAATTGAGGAGTCGTAGTAATGGACTTGGGGTATAAATGTGATTGGGGTTAATAGAGGATTGCTTATGGACAAGGGGTCGATTGGATTGTATGATTGTGGTTGTGGCTTGTAATGACCCAGACTTGAAGTATATGGCTGAACGTAGGCAATTGATCCATGAGATGTGATGGTCATTATGGAATTAGAAGTCTTCTATGGATAAGAATTGATTTGGAGACGGATGTGATGTGACGAGTAATGATGACAATCAGGCTTCATGTGTTTGTGGTATTAAAATGAAAGTTCAAGGAGTGTATATGCAAGAGCTTATCACTATCGGACTTAATAAACTGTCGCCTGGTATGGGACAAGTTGATGGGATACCTATAAACCGTAATGAGGCATGCTATGGGACGTGTGGAATGACATTCTCTTCGTAGATGAATGGTTTGGGATAACCTGCAACGATCAAGTCTGAGGACAGCGGGGAGTGATCGCCGGACAGAGAGGCCCGAACAAGGAGCGGCTCCTGTTAGGCTTCTAAAATAGCTAGGAGGCAGGAATGACTCAGATCATAAATTAAAAGTGAGAATCTACGTATCAGGTTAAGTCTGATTTTGATTAAGAGATGTATTGCATTGAGTGAATCCTCGAGGTGAATTTTAAAAGTTGCATGGCATTTGTTGTGGCACTGTGATTGGCATGGTTAAGAGCTTGTACTTGGCGATGGGTGTTGTTTGAAAAAGAAAAGTTATTGATGTGCATGTTTGGCCTGTTTAGGCAAGTTTTTTTTATTGATGTTGCTTGCCTGATGCCTTTTTATTGTGAGATAATCTGTTGTGTTAATATTAAATCGCAGATGCGTCTAGACTTAAGGAACGAGTGATTGGCCCATTGAATTGATGCCTTGGGTACTTATTTGATAGTTACCTAGTTAAGGCTAGCTTGGTAGATGGATGTTAATTGAGAATTGCCTAGTTGAGGCTGGCTTGACATGTGATTGTTGCTTAAAGATGATTTGAAATCCTTAGATAATGGGCAATCAATTGAGAGTTTCCTATGAACCATCGGATGGTTGTTTGCTGGTGATAAATGATGAGATGCGCAATCTGCGACTGCTAGACTCGAGTAGATGGCTTAAGTCTTTAATTCATGGGGGAAATTGTAGTGGTTCAAGTGGCATGAGAACCTTATAAGGTTGAACGACCAGAGTGTGGCTACTAGAAGAGCTTTTGGCTTGAGTTCATGAATTATATGAGACCCAAGAGTTGAAAGGTCATGAGAGCTTTGAATGGAAATGGGAAGAATAGATGAGTAGGCAGACTCGAGAAAGAGTTGTCATTGTTGGTTAAGTCACTGAGGCAACTGATGCTAATGCTGATGAATTAAGTGATGGAAGTCACGAGAAAGGTGACTCTGAGAATACTCATTCCTAAATTGAAAATGTGGAAAGGAATCGTGAGAGTTTTGAATAGCTTATGAAATGGATCATAATAGCGAGATCGACTGAGTTCAATGGAGAGGATGAATTCAAAACTGTCTTCCTCTAGATTGAGAATTTGGAAAGAAACCTTAGAAGTTTTGGGTACACTGAGGAAGGAAAGTGACCCTAGCAGTTATTAGCCTTAAGAGGCTATTAATAATTGGTGAAAGGTCGCCAAAAGAAGAGTTTCCTTAAAGGCATAGTATCTAATTGAATTACCTTGTCGAATTGATTGACGAGAGGTGCTTTTCTAAAGCTGTTGGAAAACAAAGGTTGCTTGAGCTCTGACAACCTTGCAAGGACTTGAGAAAGATCGACCAGTATGAGACAAAGTTCTTAAGGTCGTCTAAGTGTACTAAGAGTGGTCAAGAACCCTTGGAATGAGAGGTGAAGCCCTTGAGTAGATTGGAATTTGAAAGCCTTATGGCTATTTGTTATTCCCGAATCTGAGGAACTAAAACGGGTCTTAGTCAAAGAGGCGAATGATCAGAAGAGGAGTAAACAAGAGAATTTCCACTCAAGGATTACGAGTAAGTGAATTTTCACTCATGGGGCACAGAATGTACCTACGATGAATGGTTATTACCTGGACATAAGACTCGTAATGAGAGATTAACGTTTGGTTTCTTCTGTCGTGGGGAAAATTAAGGAAAGAGTTATGTCAGTTATCTAACTTTGTTAATAAAAAGGGGATTGATTTATGATGAATTGGAACCACTATAAATGGCATTGTGAGATATCGCCCCTAAGGGGTAGGGCGTCATTCTTAAAGGAAGATTGGACCATGAGATGGTTGTTGCTGGAAAAGAGAAAGTGAATAGATTCGATAGTCTTAATTATTGCGATCCCAAAGGATAGATAAGTAAGCAAAAAGGGTTGCTTAGACTATGGCAGCAAACCATCTTGATTTGATTGATTTGAATATCTAAGGTGCGGATTTGTGGAAATCGAGGAAGAACCTCGACCCTTTTTGAAACCTTGTCACTTGAGGTGACTGAGTCATTGAAAGAAGAATGTCAAGTATGGTGAAATTTGAATCCTGGAGTAAAGGTACCGCTGTTGGCGCAGACTCCAAGATTAACGTCCTTTGGAATAAGAAAAACAATGTGGATTCGAAGCAAAAGAATGCCACTAAAGTGTATAGTTTCCTTCACAGGGTAAGTGACCCTAGTGTAGAAGGTAGAGGAAATTCTAATTGTCTTAATATTAAGATTGAGCGTCTAGACTGAGAAAAAGGACGCGGAACTGGGATGATTTCTGGGAGTTAAGTCCGAGAGAATGTCCTGTAAACAACATTGAATTCCAAGATGATGTCGATGTTTAGTTGAATGGATGAAATTGGGATAAGGTCGCATTTGCTAGTTGTGCAACTAAGAGGTTAATGCACTAATGCTCCTGAGGAAAGTGTGACAAAAATGAACAAAATGCTACAGGGTCGAAGTGGGGACCTATGAGAGCAGAGAGCCAAGGTAAAAGATTTCAAGTGGATGGTATAAAGGACAATTTAAACGATTTGACATCTGATAGTAAGAAGCTGATAATAGTCGGATTGAGTATCCGAGGAATAATTGTGTTGATTATTACCGTCTTGAGAGACAATGATTGGACTTATTTAAAGAATCGTGAGAAATATGAACAACCTTTGAGAGTATTCTATGGACCCTAAGGAAAATGCTCATTGTATGCTAAATGTGAAGAGCACGAACTATGGGCTCAATAAGGTTAGATCCCTAGTCATGAAGTTTCTGGGAAATGAAATCTCTGTGGAATACTTGAGATATGGAATAAGTGACGAATCGACTAAGGTCAATGCGAACTGGTAAAGTTTGAAGTTTTTTGGGATTAATGGGTCGTTATAGACGGATCGCGAGAAAATTCCCCACAAGAGCTATTCCATTGATAAAAAGGACTAAGGATGAGATTTTACGCGAATGGATGAATGAACGTGAAAAGAGTTTTCAAGGACTTAAGTTAAGTTGGTGGCCACACCGACAATGGCGTTTCTGTTTGGAATCAAAGAGATCGTGAGAATCATAACGACTTGTCGCAAAAAGAAAATTTGTGGCGTAACAATGCAATTCGAAGTGAGCCTTCCATAGACGATGCGACAGTAGAACCCCATGAGTTGGATTACCCAATGCATTACTAGAATTGGCATGCAACCGTCCCCACGACGAATTTGGGAAACACGACTTGCGTGGGGAGATGTTTCAAGTCTACGCATACCATAAGGGCTTGAGGTATTCGTTTGCCCAAGAGATTTGAATGAGGAGTAATGTGGATGAATGATGTTGCTTAAGGACTAAGGAAGATATCTTATCTCGCTTTGGAAAGGCGAATAAGGTAACGAATGCATATAATTGGAAACTGAGCATCGTGCAATTGGTGATTAAGAGATAGACCTTACCTCGAGAAAGTAAGAGATTCAACTTATAAATTAGAAGTTCACCACCTGGCTAGTTTGATTACGACCTCGAGCATCAAACCCGAAAGTTAAGATGGGATTAAGGAGTTGCGATGAATGGACCCTAATGTCTAAAGGATTATGGGAATGAACATAGCACGAAAGAAATGCAAACTTTTGAATACTTGGGAAAGAAATCCTGAGGTTGAGAATAGAACCCTTGAAGTCCCATGGATGAGTGAACGAGTCCAATATCAAGGAGTTTAAAAAAATGATCTCATCAGAAATTCCAAGTGAGAACCATTGTGTCCAATGGGATGACACCAATATGTACCAAGACTTACCTCAATACTATCGATGAAATGGAATGAAAATTGGGTTAGTCGAACATGAGGTCAAGTATTGGACACACTCACAATAAAGAGGCATAACCTTGAAGGTCGATGGATTTCTATGATCATTGGAATTTTTGAATGGAATCGAGAGCAAATTATTATGGAAGTAATCATGAATTTTCTTAAAAAGTCAAGAAGGCTATGACTCGATTTGGATAATAGAGGACAAGTTGATAAAGCCATGAATCCCTGATGGTACGAAAGGACGTCTGAGGGGAGTGATACGCCAAATGGTATGGGCACCAAAGAGTGCATCTTGTGATAGTTACTAATGATGGTGATAGGCAAGGAGCTTGAGTTTAATGTGATGCTCCAGTAAGGCCTTCAGTCAAGAATTAGAAAATCGGGATGGTAGTATGACATACATATTGTCCTCGGACTAATAGACAAATTGAAGGGATGATCTGAGCGCTCGAGGACAGACTACCAGTAGATAGTATGAACGTCGAAAGAAAATAGAGAAACGTGAGCACAGATTGAGACCAAAAGAAAACGAGTTCTAAAGGATATGAACTGTTACTTGTAATAACGTTATGGAAACGTTAGGTAACGAAAGGAACTACTTTAGGAAGGGAAATAGCGATGAGACGTCAGTATCCCATGAGATTAGATAATTAGAAGGTTGTAAATTTCGAGGGCGAAATTTCTTTGTGAGGGAAGAGTTAAGACATTCCGGATTCCGACCCTTCTCGAGGTTATTGATAGGGAATGGAATCTTGAAATTTGATATCAGACAATGAAGAATTGTAGAAGCTTGAAAGGAATTAAACGTCGCCTCATCGAAGATAATTTAAATTAGAAAAGTGAAGTTTTGGACGGAAAGGGTAAAATTACCATTTTGCCCCTCGAGGTTTAGCTTTGCCTTAAGATTAGAAGCAGCACATTTTAGTCAATTGTAAACCCCCTTGACTGCCGAAAATCTAGGTGCAAAAGGATCATAGGATGCCAAGATTTTATTTGTGTGCACAAGTATCTTCATTAGGGTGATTAGCATTAATTATGGACAATTCCACCTACCATTCCACTCATTAACCAAGAAAATTTGTGGAATACACTTTCTCTCTCCTCCATCTCTCATTTTCAACCGAAACCCCCTTTTCCCTTACTCTCTCTTGCTTTTTCTTCTTCTTTCTCTCTCTCTCTCTCTCTCTCGCTCGCTAGCTCGCTGCCTTGTGCCAACAGCGTCATTGTTGACAGCATCATTGTTTTGGCCATAACTTTTTCTTTCGACATCGAATTGAGATAAACCATGCCATCTAAAATCTTATCGTCTTATCTTTCTAAGGATATAGTATAAGCTCACTTTGGCCTAGTCATTGGTCCCGTATGTCTGTTTGAATGAGCAAAGATCAAGATGAGGTAGAATCTGACTCGGTTTGGGAAAGGGTCTTCGTTCGCCCACTGCGAGGGCTCGATTACTTTCAAAATTTCGATGAGATCCCTTTGACTTCTATTTTAAGAGCTAAGCAAGTTGTTTTTGAGAATTAGATGGAGTTAGAATGGATTTTGAAGTTGGTTTTGTGTGATAATCCAATATCAGTTTCTGTGTTGATTCTGTTCATGAGGAACCAAGGCTGTTCGAAGAGCTTTGGGGCGTCGCCTTGGTATGGATTTCTTGGTAAGGCCCTTATGGATGTAGTATGATATGTTGGCGAGAGGATTTTGTAAAGTATTGGAGTTTAAGGTGATTAAGGGTTGTTTGAGGTGAAAAACGTTAAGACACCGACCAGTCTATCCTCAACACGCACCATTTTTAAAATAGGTCGTTCTAAATCGTCTGGTACTCAAATTGAGCTCCAGTTTCGTCCACACGTCTGTAAGATCATGAGGGACAAGAATATAAAATTGGTTTTCTAAAAAAAGTAGTAAACAAATGTCAGTGTTCTTGTAACTAAACGTGGTCGTGGAGGTAGAGAAAGACCACTTTTTGGTTAATTCAACTATGAAGACTTTTAATGGGTGAATTGTGTGATTTCCTTAGGATATGTGCTACCCTATTTTGGTCAAGATAGAACCAAGCATTATGGTTGACTTTGGTTGAAATTGCCAGCTTGATTAATGAGGTAAGTGATCCTTAAACCTCTACTAGGACTTTAGGACACTATTGGACGATTTTGACCGATGAATTGATTGATTGGTGGATCGATTATGCTTTGATTAGCACTGACCGAATGTGTGTGTTGTGCATCGAGCTTGGTGTGTTCATTTCGATGTGGAATTTGTATTTGTTTGATGTGTGACCTCGAATGGTCATGCGATATATAAGCATCGAGTGGTGAATATACGATATTGATGCTCGAATTAGCTATTGAACCCTTGAGGTACGATTGGCTAGAGGCCCTTGTGATTTTAAAATGCTAGAGTGCCCTGTTGTGAAATGAAATGGCCAGAGTGCCCTTATGCTATTGAATTGGCTAGAGTGCCCTTATGCTAATGAAATGGCTATAGTGCCCTATGGGAATGAAATGGCTATAGTGCCATATGAGATTGAAATGACTGTAGTGCCCTATGAGATCGAAATGGCTATAATGTCCTATGAGATTGAAATGGCTATAATGCTCTTATGTGATTGCATGGCTATTGTGCCCTTATGCAAAGGAATTGGCCAGAAAGCCCTTGAGAATACATTGCAACTAGTGTACCCTTGGCGATGAGAGAATGAGATGTCATTGTGATAATTTTGAAGTTATGTGTACATTCTGTTCTAGTGCGTAAAGCTTGGACTCATGAGGTTGAATATGTTTGACCATGATTCTTGTGCATGCTAATCATGTTGTAGAGTTTGATATTTGAATGCCATGTGTTAATCGTTTTAGTGGATTTCTGCATGTTGTTTTAATACATTGTCTGGGAGGACTAATGGCCTGATCTAGGGTTAGGGTTATCTTGCTGAGATTTATATCTCATCCCATTGGTGATTAACATTTTTTCAGGTCGTAGGCGAAGGAACACCAAGTTTGCCGAGGATTGGTATTTGAGGAAGTAATCGTAGGAAATGGATTTAACTTTTTGTGGCTTTAAGGATTTTATGTTGTCTTGAAGATAGAATCGTAACCTCTGAATTTGTAATGAGAGTTTATGAAAAGACGTACCATTTGTCCTGAGTCGTCTTGTATTGAATTTGTATGGAGATGTTTTTATTGCTTCTGTGTGTTTATATCATTTAGAAGTTTTGGAATTGTTGGCCGAAAGATCGTGGAAGATTACCGAAATATGAACAACCTAGTGGGATGTTCGCATGTTCGACGAGTTCAGGGCGTAACACATCCTATTCATGCTTAATTAATTAGAGAAAGGTTTTAATCTTAACAAATGATTAATTATAAAAAGCCTAATTAGGCCTAGAAAATGAACCCATGTAACACATGAATTTAGGCTAGCTTCTTAGCCAAAATTTTCCGAGAAAAATAAAATAATATGATTTAATTTAGCCATTTGGGTCTTAATTCAAGACATATTTTGATCCCGGATTTATTTTGAAAAAATTAAGACATGTTAACCCTTAAATTTACGATAATTTTCTCTATAAATACTCGCTTATGCTTAGGATTTGGGGGCCATTAAAAAAGGAGTTCATAATACACGGCGCAAAAGGGGAGCACTTAGTGGAAGAAAAGTCAAAGAGAGAGAGAGAGAGTAGGAGTGTGCAAACTGGACCGGACCAGTCGGGATCGGACCGAGATGGGCTCGGACATGCCTGGATCGGCCGGGTTGGTCCGGTCCTTGAAGTGGGCAGTTCGGTTCCCGGTCTCAATAAGCGAGACCGGTGACCCGATGGTCTGGTCTCCGGTCCCATGTGTTAGGACCGGACAGGACTACTTATAATATGTAATTATTTATTTATATATATATATATATATATATATATATACAATTAGAAAAAATAAAAGTACTTGAAAAAAATGATTTTTTTTTTAAATTACATATCTCAAAATGCTGGAGATTCTTCAACCTCCCTCGTCCCTTATTATTTTTAAAAAATTATTTCAAAAATAACAAACTTTTACTTTCATAATCAATTCATCGAGCTCAAAATGCTACATGAGATTGTAGTTAGCGATCTTACTAGGCCAGGACCAAGATCGGACCGGACCGCCGGTCCCAGTCTCGGTCCTATCCGGGCCTGGTCCGATCCGTGGTCCGAAAATATGGGGATCGTAACTACTGGTCCGGTCTCCTGTTCCATGCCTGGACCGGATCGGCTCAGACCACGCACACCTCTAAGAGAGAGTCATAAAAAGCCCATCAAAGAAGAAAAATTACTTTCTTTTTTCTCTGCAGGTTACTCTTGTCTTATCATGAAGTATCAGCAGTGCTTCCATGGAATTTCTTCGCAAGTTTCCTTGATATATTTTTGCGCCCAATCCACCCCATTGCAAACCTAAGTCCAGCGCGAGGCTGTCGTGTGATGTTCGTAGTCGTTCGTCGTCCTTCGAGCCATCACCAAGCGATTCCACCGCCAACCCAACTGTTTCGTTGACCCAGAGACGAAGCCGTAATCCCACCAAAAGTGGCCCGGCGTATTAGATCTTAGTGTATTGGTGATCCATTAGTTCCCACCTGTGAGCAACACCGCAATCTCAACTAAGGAAATAACAAACGGTGACTATTGAAGAATTGGTTTGGTCAAAGTAAACTTCAGCCTTGTGTAGAAACTTTCCGTCTTGCTCTTCTTACGGTTGTGTTTTCTTTCTTTGTAGGTTACGGTAACAGATCCTTCAGATTCCATGGTCACGGTGGAGAAGTAAATCACGAAGAGAAGGCTAACTTTGCCCATATTCATGAAATAAGAGGAAGGATTTTTTTTTAAAAAGAAAGGGCTTTGCTTTTATTATTTCCCGCGGGAGACAAAGCACACACGTCTAGGAAGAATCAATTGAGAATTTTGGGCTGAATGTAAGACCATATTTGAAATATCATAATCACCCCCGTCAGTTTTCCTTGCACGTTTGCTCCCTGTCCATTGACACTTGCCATCTCAACAACTTGCAATTTCCTAGGCATCTCAAATGTGTCCAAGACCTTTTTGCTTATCAAGTGATTTGGTTTATTTGAGTTTTCGTTATCACAGGATGTTCTTGTCGTTGCCGGTCCGCTTACCTTCACCGAAGGTCACAAGTGTGCTGTCCACGAGAGTCGGTCACCAATCTGCGAGAAGATCAAATAAATTCGGCCTCGGTTCAAATTTGGGAAAGATTATTCGCGTGACAAGGTAAAATTCTGATCTTTGATTGATCGAATTTTTAAGATACTGTGCCTATTTTGAAATATTTGCAATCAATTGTTAAGATGTGAATTTTTTATTAAAAAAATTAAATTCTTTGGCATATCTTCCAAAATTATGAAAAACCAATCACGACCTTCTCAAGAGATTCTTGGTTTATCGTTGATATCGAGGGTTAATGGGCCGTCATATCTAGTCGGACGCGGCCCCCTCCCAAGACCCGTTACCCAAATCGCAGCGGAGATTTACGTAGTCGACTTTCAGTGTGGTCTAGTGATATGTGATACGTGTACATGTCAAGGAGTCGCCACCAATCATTTCATGGAGGGTATGATTGGAAACCATATCAAATAGTTGAGAGCTGTTATTCGATTATGCAAGAACCAAAGAAATGAGATCGGGGAATTAGTTACGCTGATTGTCAGAGTTGACGCTCTTTCGGTACCTAGATTGAATGAATTATCTAACCCTAAGATTTCATGCAGATAAGTGGGGTACGAATCCTAAATCTAGGAGTTCATGCAAATAGGAGTACCTACCCTAACACTCATAGTCAATAAAGTAGATCCGCAAATCAAGGATCCAAGACATGCGGATAAATCAGATAAATACGGCATAACATCCCTAATAAGCCCCTATTGGTCTAGAGAAGTGCCAATCACAGCTCAGGAGTGATTGGGACAAGATTTTCTTATGAGGGGTAAAATCATAATTTTGAAAAAATTTGGGACAATTTGCCCCAAAAAGGCAAAATTGTCACTTCAGAAGAAATCTGGAGTCGATAGAGGTTGAAAATAGGATTAATCATCCCATCAGTCCATTCCCTATTTTTTGATAATTTTTAGAATTTTCTGGAATTTTGGAAATGATTTACCCTTTAAGACGTAAAATTGTCATTTCAGAAGATGATGAGAAGTGAAAATCTCAAACAGAAGGATTGGTCAACCATCAGATCCCTAATCCTAATTTTGAACAATTTTCACAACTCATTGAAATAGGAAAGATGATTTACCCTCTAAGGGATAAAATCGTCATTTTGAAAAAGATGATATTCGAAAATCTAAGTAGAAAGATTGGCCACCTAACTTACCTTAATCTCAATCCAAGCATTTTCGACCTATCTCACATGCAAAGCGAAGTCGATTTACCCGTGAAGGGTAAAATCGTTAATTTCAAGAAGAACGAAGGAGAAATCCCAAAAATGGGATTGACCCATTATCTATGGTTATTCCTCAATTTTTTGAGAATTTTTGGAGTTTTTAGGAATTTTCTACAATTTTTCCTAATTTTTTAAGATTTTCTAGTATTTTCTAATATTTCTTTATAATTTTCTAGAATTTTTCTGATTTTTTTATTTTTTATTAAAAATTATTCAGATCGGGTTGACCATATCCACACGGATTGGATAAACCGGCCTAGACCTAGACCCCAGCGGTCCGACCCCCTAAAACGACGCCATTCCGTGTTTTTTTTTTCTATTTTCCGGACTTAATCCGACAGTTCCTATTGAACCACATGGCTACTCCACATCCACCGGATCGATCGACTAAAACTACAGCTCAAATCAAAAGCCAACTAAACCTCATCCGTCGGATATGATTACCTAAACCTATGGCCACGATTAAAAGACTAGACTCGATCTAAACCATTCATTTACACTAATCTAAACGATCTCGCCTACTCATTTAACCAATGGTGTCATTTGCATATGTTTTGACTTTCCGATTATAAACGAATATCCTAATTACTAATCGAATGGCTATTAAAATTAAACGCGATTTATCTAAGTCGTCTGATCGACTTATTCGATTAACAGATCCTAACGGTTGTATTGACAGGGCAAACACGTGGACCAATGACACACTGACACCTAGGACGCTGACTCCTTGACCAACCACGTCAGCTTCGTCTTCAAACTCTTGACTCGACAGGACGGACGGCTGAGACTTTTTCGATGCCAATCGACGGCCAAAGCTCGACCAAATGACACGAAATTACCCTCGTTCAACTCGTCTCATTCTCTAGTTTAACATATCTAGGAATCAAAGCACTTCATCCACAGAATCACATGCAGCATGCAAAATGCGGAGTATGATCGCACGATTTACGCAAAATCAAAGCAATTCAATCACGGAGCAACACGAGAGGAGGTTCAGAACACTTACCTCGAGGTTCAATTGAACTCGTACGGTCGAGATTTGGCTAGGAAAGATTGAACAGTACTCGACTATGGCGAAAGGTTTGGAGGCTCAGACGCGGTTTATTATGCAAAGTCGAGACAAAAATGGTGACTTTCTGAATTTCCTGTCATTTTGAGGCTATTGATTGAGAATGTATCTTTCGATGTATTTCAGTTTCATCTTGCTCAGATCTATCAATCTTGAGTAAACTGACCAAAAAGGAATGACTAACGCATGACAAGATATATTGACCTAGGGAAACTCAAAAAAGGAAATGACACTTTGACCATAAGGATTGTCAAGGGAACATTTAGAATCAATAAGGCCGATCAGATAACAATTAAGGAATACAATGCTAGCATTATACAATTGGAGCGCGGGTGATACCGTTTAATCAATATATAATTTGCAAATTTTCCTAAATCGAACTACGATGATCGAAACTGTCGAAACTAGCGATGAACCCTTGTAATTACACGACAATCAAAGTTGTCATAACTTGAGTTGTCCTAAGTGTGATGAGAATCATAAAGTCAATACGCATAATGTATGCAAAAACCGGCCGTTAGTTCGAGACAAATTGAAGCTACAATCGATGGACAATTGATCACAAAATGGAAGCTCAAAATTGGCAATTGGAATAGAGAATTCTAATATTAGAAAAGGATTTGACGGCGTCTCACCAATTGTAATTTTGAATTGGAAAAAGTGAAGTTTCAGACTAAAAGTGCAAAATTATCATTTTGCCCCTCGACCATTTGCCTTGCCTTAGGATTTCACGAAGGACAAAATGGTCATTCTCTTTTCCACTATAGGGCTACCGAAAATTGATGAGCATGGAATCAAAGGAAGTCAAAGCCATTATTGGTTTATGCCAAGTGTCACTCAATAGGAGCTTCTTGCATTAATTACTTCACCTAAAACCATCTTGTCAAATCAACTTCAATAATTTGTGTGAAACATATCATTTTGGAGCATCTTCAGCCATGTATAACCCCTTTATCATTTCCCATGCATTTTTCTCTCCAATTGCTCTTCACCGAAAACTGCCTCAAAAGACCGGTTCTGTTCCTCCTGTTCGGTCAACTCGCCGGCCACTTTCCGACGTTGCCTCACTGTGCTCCAACAACCAGGAGCAAGATAAACCTGTCCTTGACAAGTTTCAAGTGGTGGTTTGTCAATTGGTTGAGTGGTTTTTCTCGACTAGCCCTTAGACCAAAATCGAATAGAATCTACGCGTACTGGGGTAAGGTTTTCGTTCTCCCTCTTAGAGACTCCAATTGACGTTAAATTTTTTATGGGATCTTCATAACATCTAGTATTCAAGTTGGATGGTCTGTGGTTGCAAGTTTGGTGGTGTTAAAATAAGTTTTCATGGCTGATTGAGGATGATTAAAACTGGATAGATTTTGGCCATGTGAGAACCATGAAGGAACCAGGTTGTTTGAAGGTCTTGTGGATTGTTTTGCATCGAAACTCTTTGTCAGCTTTCTAAACACATAGGTTAAGGTCTTAGCAAGTTTATTGTGTGAGGAATTGAAGCCTAGGATTGAGATACGACTTAATTATGCGGATAGAACCAAAACTGGTTTTGTTTTGTAAAAGAAACCTGTTATGGCCGAACTTGATGATGGTCATTTAAGTGATATTTTGACTGCAAATTGACTCATATGGCTATAAAGGACGTTATATGAAGTGTTAATGGGGAGTATGCGAAGTTGATTGGGAATTGAAAGTGATTTAAGAGCTATTTAGAGCATAAAACGCCGAGTTACATTTTGCCCTATATGTTGCTACATGAGCCGAATATATTGAGGATTCGTGGGAGTGTTGTCATATGTTCAATGGATTGATAAGGTGTCTTGAGTTGCCAATTGAATGGATATTGAGGGATTGGTTTAATGGAAGTGATAATTCAAAAGCTTTTAATCCGAAATTGGTGAACTTTTCTAGGTTGACGAGTGATCATTCGTTGGTTACGTACTTGTTGTATTAAGGAGAATCACTTGGTGTGAAATTTTGCTAATCGACCAAGGTAAGTGTTTCCTAAACCTTTATATGAATGCTAAGATACTGCTAGATGATTTATTGAATGAATTGAATGACTGGTGAAATCTATGACTTGAATTGTGTGTTATGATAACATTGTGAACTTAATGAGAAAGATACTGAGGATACCGATTAGCTTGTGGCCCCAGTGGAATCGAATGGCTGTGAACCCTAAGTAATAATGATGATACCGATTGGCCTGTGGCCTGGTGGTATCAAATGCCTGCAAGCTTTAAAAGTACCGATTGGCCTATGGCTCCAGTGGTATCAATTGACTAAAAGTTATTACAATATCGATTGGCTTATTGCCTTAATGATATCAGTTGGCAAAAGTGCTAAAGAAGAACATGAGTGCATGTGAAAGTTATGATAATTGTGTATTGAATTACATGTTGCTTGTGCAGTGAGCTTGAGACCCTGAAGTTGAGTGTGGTAGCTTATATTTCTTATCCATGTTTGGTTATTGATATTCCTGTTTTGTTGATACCATGAGCTATTGCATGGATGCATGCTTGCATTTTGGTGGCATTTGTGTGTGGTATCGGGGGATTGGTGTTGAGGTATAGGTTTAGGTTTCACTTTCTGAGATGTAAATCTCTCCCTGTAGTGGGACACATTTTTCAGACCCTAAACCTTAACTATACTGCCAATCCGACTAGGCAATCCCAAAGAGATGACCGTACTTTTTGATGAGTTTCCTGCGATGAAAGGTATTGTATATGTCAGGAAGCGCGCGACCATCTGGGTAGACAAGGGGAAGCTGGAGTTACAACCCCACCGCTTTGAGGCATGGTTTCGTCGCCTGGGTAATAGCAGCTTGATGGGATCTCTACTACTTGAGGATGTTCAATCAGAGGTGGTTCTGAATTGGTGTCATTCGTCCCGACCTTAAATCGAAGTGGAGAACCCAATGTCAGTAGGAGGTTCGAGGAATATCCCTGAAGAGTTGAAATCCCCTCCTACTAAGGAATATATGAATTATATTGAGATCTTTGCTGATGCGATCGAGGCCACCGATGAAGACAACGAAGCAGAGAGCGAAGAGGAAATCGAGAAAGACATTGAAGAATCATCTAAAGAGGTGTCATCCGAAGTATTTTTTGATTACAATCCTGAGGACGAGAAGGACAGTGGAATAGACGGATCGAGCAGTTCTTCCAAGTAGTTGAAAGAAGGGGTGTAAGCTTTAAGGGATAAGGAACAATTTTGATATTAGACCTTGAGGAAGGTTAAGTGGCAACTTTTAGAATTTAGGCCTTCGTTTCTTTTCCTACCCGGGTGTGCGGCTTTACCTTTCTGTCCTTTCCTTTATGACCACTGTTCTTAGATGTTGTTTTATATATAAATTGGTGTGCTTTGAAATCATTCTAAATTTCCTTTTTGTTTCTTTTTATATGAGAATGCAATCTTCCATTCCGTGTGCGCATTACGTTTCATTGCATACTAGGCCCGGTAAGGTTCCCGGGTATTTACTGGCCTGAGGTGGATGTGACGAGCTTCAAGGGACGCGGGACGTTACAAATGGAGTACGATCATGGTCAAAGTAGTTTAGGGAGTAAAACTGTCACGCTTTACGCACGAGCACGCGACTCTCTGCAAGCAAACCAAATATCTCTCGTGGTCTCAAGATCCACACATAAGTCGAGAGACATAAAATAAACAAAGCACGCGAAAGGGATGACAATCAAACTCCTCCATACAAATAGAAAGGGGACCTGGGTAGCGCAAATCCTGTCATACACAACATCCCACTGTTTATACATATACATGGCAACTGAAATCCGCTAACAAAAGGGGGTTATGGGGTAAGTACACAAAAAGAGTCCATCCTCAATATCCAAAAGAAATGGGGTCAAGGTCGCCACCAGCGAATCATGCTAACAAACTGGAATCCCCTAAAATGAACTGCCGAAGTCCTCGGTCTCCTCGGCGTCCTTTGTGAGCTCGTACTCCGAGAAGGTCTCCAAGCGAACCTTGATGATATCCTTCATGGTCACCTCAGCAAATGGCTCCACGAGATCCTCTTCAATCGCTTCTAGCACAATGACCTCTTCCTCTGTGTCTTCCAAAGTCGGGGTCCTCTCCGGTCCATTCCTAAAACCGACAACAGACCCCCCAGCCTAGTCCTGATCCCGAGTGGGGTGGCACCAATAAAGGATCACTCCCTGGGGCATCTCGTGGGACTTCAACGATTCAGTCGACACATCCCCGACCTTCCTAAACCAAGCCTCATACTTGTGAGGCTTCCAGTTCGTGCTACCCTCATCTACCCACACCACGATACACTTCCTTACGTATATAGTTCCCTGCCTATCAAGGAACTCCTCAAAATAAACGATCATCTCTTTGGGGTCTCCAAATCGTATGGGCTACATCGTCAAGGCCTAGGATCTGTAAAAAGAAGGGGTCTCCAATGGGGTGAGATTCACATCTCAGTAAGGTGGGTCCTAACCCTAGGTTAGGCCGACCATCCACCTAGGCAGTCACATATCCTAACAGTTCAAACTCACAAACATATAAGGCAAATACAAATATAAATGACAATACATAGATGGCAGGCATGCAGTGATGGCATCATAACACACTCAGATAATTATGCACAACTCGCCCTGCCGCTTCACCACATCCACCATTTTCCACCTGCCTCATTCTCATTCCTACAATTAGATCGCATCGTGCTCGGTCCGCGTAAACGCATCAGACCATCATTGACAACCCGCGTAAACGCATCAGGTTTCAATGATACTCCAGGTCAGTGTCGACACATCTCATCTCAGTCCCGTGTTTCAACGCATCAGGACCGTAATCATCTCAACCCCGCATCTCGTACGTACAGGGCGCCACTCAACTCCAACGCCGCGCGTCAGGTATCAACTACATCACCCCGCGTCTCATACCCCTCAAGGTCTTGCCTCGTCTCTGCCATGCCACAATCACAATTCATGCACACAAGGCCAAGTACAACTCATGCATAAACAATGCATCCATGGCATGCAAGACGATTTAGTACACAATCAAACGTGACCAATTACTCAAGAGACAAACATAAGCAAACCTTAGGATCACCTATACTCTCTTAGCATACATAAGGACCAATCATGCTAAGCTTCTCAAGAAACAATATCAATTCCATCTTACTAGCCCAATTGAGTCCAATCTTCCTATCGTAAGGTTAGGAATTCCCTTACCTTGAGTTTGATGCCACAAAAATCCTCTTCTTGAGCCCTCAACAATTCTGTTACAATGGTCCAAGGCCAAACTCACCGTGCAACCTAGGAAATTCCAACCAATCGTCAATTTTCCTTGTCCAATTCATCCATCCATGAATCACAAACCTCCATAACACAATCCTCATCATCCTAGCATGTCTCAATCACCAATTTGAAACTCAAAACCGACCTATCTCAACCTCCACAAAATCGGTCTTGCACAGAACCGAACCAGCTATTTTCGATTTTGTGCAAACAGAGCATATCCAGCCCTTTATCCACTCCAAATTCACCATTTAATCACTAACCGACTTGCTAACATGTCTATTTAAGGGTCTAAGAGTCTCACCGAATATTTGAAGTCGCATCGTCGCCATATTCCCTTCGAAAGTTACCGGTTCCTTCAAGACTGCAACCGGCAATTTCTGTCCAATGTTCACAAGACCCATTTGGGGTCAAAACTCCATCAAATTGAGCTCAAATTGTTACCACATATCACTAAACAAGTCCCCTAGATCTCCACAAAATTTGATCACAAGACTTCAACATTTCAAGGTCCTAAGGGTCAGAAACTCTACCTACCTCAGATTGCGCCGGTTTCCGTCGGCTTCAGGGAGAATGGTTGACCGGAGCTCCTTGGTGAATCAATCAATGTGCTTCTACTTCAAGGAGGTCGGCAAGAGGCTAAGCTAGGTGTGGCTGATCGGCTCGCCGATTGGTGGTCGCCGGAGAAGCTCGTCGGCGACAGCGAATGGAGAGGCAGAAGTTGGTCGGCGACAGTAGAGAGAAAGGAGAAGAAGAAGAAGCTGTCGTTGATGGTGGGGGTGTATGGCCAGTCGAAGATGAGAGGAGAGAGAGAGAAAAAGATTTATATTCAATCCTTAAGTCAAAGGAGTTGAATGGTAGGTGGTTAATAGTGGACAAGACCACTCTTTATCTCATCCATTGACACTTAGAACAAGGGTGATCCAATGGCCATGCTTCCTCCAAATTTTTGGTGGCTCTTGGGGTGGTTGAAAGACCAAAATGCCCTTCTTCATTTGCATAAGCAAGGCTAAAGCTTGAGCGGCAAAATGACAATTTTACCCTCGACGTCCGGAACGTCGTTTTTCTCGTTCCAATATTCTTCGATAAGGCGACGACCAATCCAAACATGACGTTGGAATTCTTGATTCTCCATTTTCAATTTTCAAGACTCGTTGCTGATTATTTTCTCTGTCAGACGTGTTCTAGCTTATCCCGAACCGGCGGACGGCTTTTGCAGACGTTACGCATATCGACCCTGTGATTCATATCACATTTAGGGCTCGTCAATTCATGGCGATTTTTGTTGTCATGTAATTATGAGGGTCTATCACTAGTTCCTATGGTCTCGATCGTCACTGTCCGATTTAGGAAAATTTTACAAATTATACATTGGTTAAGTGACATCACCAGCGCTCCAATCGTATAACAATAGCAAAGCATTCCTTAATCGTTTTTAGATCGGCCTTTTGCGGTTCTAAATGTCCCTTCGACAATCTTTATGGTCAAAGCGTCATTTTCTAGTTGAGTTCCCTAAGTCCACGTACCTTGTCTCGCGTTAGCCTTTCTCTTTTGGACGGTCAACTCAAATTGATCAGATTCGAGTGAGATATGACTGAAACACACTGCAGATATATACTTCTCATTTATGAGCCTGAAAATGACTGGGAAATCACAATGTCACAAAAAAGCACACCAAAACTCGAAGAATGATGGTCAAACACATAATCCGCCATTGATGCACGGTTGAAAGTTCAAGAGAGAGAACTACCTACTATCGAGATCTGCGATGTCAAGACCGGTGGCGATCGCTTTCTTGAGCTTCAAGCAAACTTCTGGTAGTCTTCTTTAGCTTCGTTTTGGCCAAAAACAGCCTAATCAGTACTTCACTAATTCGAGCTCCAACCTTCGACAATGGCGATGGAAGGTAAGCTCTCTCTCTTTCTCGCTCTCTCCTTCCCTCTCTCTCTATTATGTTCCTTGCTTGAACAGAATGAACCGTCATCATCTCCAAAGTCCCTCCCAAAGGCTATATCCCATTTCAAGTTTTAGAGCCTGTTCGGGGGGAATGCTCACCGACTTGAATCGCACGTGAGGCCACGTAATTTCACATAATTTTAGGCCTAAATGGCGTCGGGAATGAAGAGGATTCTATCTAGCTCCTTTAGCTTGTCGAGCATGTACCAATTTGGTGCGAATTTGGCATGAATTTGGTTTACATTCGGCCATGCTTGCCGTTTGCACAAATCTGCCTTGTCGTCTCAGCTCCAATGACCATTGGCTTCGAAATTTGTCTTGATTGGTTCGGACCAATGAGAGCTTCAATGCTCATCCCCTAAATGCTTCATTCATGGTCGAATTGATCTTCAATCCGACCTTCGAAATTTGACCTGGGATGCTCAAATTACGCGAGAGAGCATTTGGGGAAGATGACACTGTTCACCCGATTTGCCAGTCGGACCAGTCAGAACAGGTTCAACTTAATTTTTCCTAAACTTAACCATAATTTGTGGGGAATTTTTACAATTAAGCCTCAAAATCAAACTTAGGGCATAAATATTGTCTAAAAATGTAGTTTTGCCCAAAATTTCTTGTCAATTTATACGAAAATTCCAATTTTGTTTTTAATTGCAATTCAGGAAATTGTGAAATTGAAGGCTCAAACAATCAAATTTGACCAAATCACCCATGCCAATTGATTCAGGACGGTGAAAAACATTAGGTAACAGTTCCAATTTGCGATGAAGGTCCTTAAATTAAAGGTAATTTCAATTATGCTCAAATTCAAGTACTAAATTGCAATTAAAAATGCAATTTTGCCCAATTCATGCAATTGAGTAATTTGCGCAAATAATTGGACTAAATTGTAATGAAGAACAATCAAATTAAATGACAAGACTTTCAAAATGTCAAAAATTACAAATTAAAGACTCAATTGACATTTGTTTACCAAATTCACTATATGTGTAACAAAGGAACACATAAAATTAAACTTGAATTTGGATTTTTATGAGGTTAAGAAGATAAGAGAATTAAAATAAAAATATTAACCATTTTTTCATATTTTTGTGACCTCAAATGCTATTTTTCTTTTTTTTCATGTATTTTCCTATTTTTCAAAAATACCAAAAAATGCGAAAAATATGCAAAATTAGTTTTTGGTCAAAAATGGTTCTTTTGGGATTGTCCAAGGCCACCAAAGTTGATTTTGTAATTTTTTTTAATTTTTTATGAATGTTTTATGAATTTTCTAAAAAATAAACTGAAAAGACCGATTGAAATTTATGTGTCAACAGCTGTTCCTCTTTGAGAGGAATCTCGTGAGAGGTTTCACTTAAAAACATGTGGCACCTTAGTTTAGATAGACTCGACTGGGGAAAAGAAAAACAAATCTTGACATTCAATCTTTCTTGTCCTACTAGTGAATGCTCTTCTCATTCTGTTTTGGCTGATGTGAGAGAAACAAAGTAGAGATGCTTACTTATTACTCACCTACCTGATGCTCGTTGGCATACGTGGTGCCTGGCGGACTTAAGTGAATACCTAGGGACTTGTATCTTGAAAATTCTAGGACGGTTAAGCTTTAGCCCGTACGGTAGGAGAAACCAGAATGGGACTCTTATCTTACAGGAATCTAAGGATGACACAACCATTCTTTGGGGTTTGGTCGAAGGTTTTGATCTATATGGTAGATCAGACCATGAATAAGATTCCTATCTGTTAGGAACCTATGGATGACGCACTCGTTCTTTGGGGTTTGTCTAAGGTTCGCCTTCTATAAGGCTTACCAAAGGGTACGGTTTGTCTTACCTTCGAAGACTTTTCATAAATTCAATCCGTCGTTGGATTAATCCGGTATAAAAAAGGCTCACCTACTGGAAGGCTTACCTAAAGAAAATGGTTCATCTTATCTTCGAAGACTTGCCATGGGTCCATAAAAAGGGGCATACCTAATTCTTAGGTTTACCAAAGAGATTGTTCTGGGATTCAGGAGTTACCTAAAACCTTACAGAAAACTGAATCTAAAGGTTGTCTTCTTGACTTGGGATGTGACATTCTGGGATCTGGGGACTCCAAATATCCTATAGAGAGCTCAAACCTGCAAAACTTTTGTTATCGAGATTATTCTGGGATTTAGGGGTTATCTAAAATCTTACAAAGAATTAAATCCTGGAATTTTCCTTTTGACATGAGAGGTGACATTATGAGATTTGGGGACTCCAGATATCATGTAGAAAGCTCAAATCTACAAAAAAATTCATAAAGGGGTATTTTTCTGATATTTGGGGTTACCAGGGATCCTTTAGGAAAACATGCCTAAAAGCTCTTCATTGCAGAGTAATGCATTCTTCGGGGACTTTGGGCTGCCATGAGTCCTACAGAAGTTTGAACCTGACAAATCTTTCTTCATTAAGAAAACATTAGTAATCTTGAGGTGATGATAATTATCAGACTGATCAAGCCTTGTAGCTATAATCGTAGTCATGCAAAGTGGATTATAATGTTGGAGGTTATCTAAAACGTCTTGCCACATGCAAAGGTGATAAAAAAAATTCCTTGTAAGGAAAACTTGGATTGAACAATTTGAAATTTCCAAAAGAGTTTTTTTAAAACATCTTGTTGGAGTATTTTCTTCAAAGAGGGTTTCTTACCAATTCTTCGACATTGATCTTTTATAAAGAAAGCACTCGAATTTCCTACTAACTTGTATCTAGGTTTCAAGGCCATCGCATCGTATACATTTTGATCAATTGGGAGGTCTTCCTTGGGACCATAATGTGGACTTGGACATGATTTCCAAAGGGGGACTCATTTTTTGAGTCAAGTCTTTTGAATGAGAGTTTTCATCACCTGCTTCGGGTTTAGAAGTCAAGTGCCCTGCAAAATGATAAAAAAAAATAGTCTTACTCGTACCTCTTCAAGCTAGGATACACATTAACCCAAGTGTCTTAGTAGGAAAAGACTATCAAAGTTGTAACATTGGTAGGATTGGGGACCGAAAAAGACTTGTTTTGGCCCGGAATCGTGAAGGGTTTAACGTTTGGTAATCATCATTGATTGGTCACCTGTTATATCCCTTATTGATGATTCTTCAAAGAATATCTTCAGTCTTCTGAGAATATTACGCATTTTGAAAGCGTGTCCATAGTTTTAGGAGAACTAATCCGATCTTTGGGGGACATTGCTTGTCTTCTTGTCTTTGCCAATCGGTCATGGCCCAACTAAGGAGTAGCTTTTTGCCAAATAGCTCTTGGGGATTCTTTGTCACTCCAGATCTTGTTGGGGATGAAGATATCGAATAATCTCTTGATTTTCTCAAAATCAACTTCATGATCATCAAGCATCTTGATGAGGATCAGTCCTGCTCTTGTTGTTGTTGTTATTGTTTTTTTTTAATGTACATGGATTTGACTTTTTCTCCCTTTCGATCTCGCATTTTCCTTTGCAACTTGCATCTTCATCATTTCTGAACATTTCGATTTGGAATCTTCTTATAAATCCTATTTCTTGAACTCTTTTGTTCATGGATGTCTTTGCTGCTTTCGCCTTGAGCTGTGCAATGATCACCAACTGGGGTTTATGAAATGAATATACATGCTCAAATTGGCTCATGCAAAGGGTAAAAGTGTATAGGATAGATAAATGAATGTCTCTTCGTCATCTTATGGTACCCAAATCAACATATATCAACACACGAAGATTGATGTTAGTCCGAGCAAGAAAATTTCTAACAATTTTCCTCCTAATGTTGCTGGACTTACCTCCGCATGACCCCAATGTGAGGCGGTTCTTGACAAGATTACATAATGAAAACCACCGCTCAAAGGGGTTTCCAATGATTACTTATAGTATTTGCTATAGAGAACAAATGCCTCCATCATCTCAATCCATATAACCGATGCGAATGACGATTACATTCGTAGGCCCAGGTTTTCCTATCCTTACACTTCTCTCATTTCTCAAGTGTGTGTAGGACGTGTTTGGGTTAGGTTTGCCTCTTATCTAAAGAAACATCCTTTTAGATAGTTTAAACAACTCTTATTTGGAAAAGTGCTCGTGCCTTTCTTCCAAAATTTTATCCTACCAAGGATTTAAGATGCACCATGCATGTTTCGGTCATGTTTGGATAACCTTGTATTCAAACACGCATGTAAAGAGTGCAATCTACAAGAAATTTCAAACTACAAAACCTAGTATTTTCCTAATATACCCAGATTTATGACTATTTCCGACTCCGAATTACATAGGAAAATTCTTCAATACCTTTTTGCCGACTTCGGTCTTCACTTTTCATTCCTAGACAATGAGATTAAAAACTCCGATGAGTGTAGATTATTTTAACGAATGATGGAACATATATATTTCACATGTTTTCATGCATTTAGACCACTCTGGCCCCAGTTTTGGTCGGGCGAGTTTGACTCTAGGTTAGCCTCTCCGAACCCTATAATATACAACACATGCTATGTATGTATGGATACATGATATGCAATGCAATGACCACTATAGCAACTCTGATCATTTCAAAGAAAGCCAAATCAGCATATGATTTCATTTCAGAGATAATACTTCTTCACTGTGTCATAATTTATAGGATATCACAGTTTCTCTCCTTCTGAGTTTACAAGAATTAAAGCTCCTCTCACGAGGACTTTCTTGACAACATAAGATCCCTCATAATTCGGGGTGAATTCACCTCCCGGATGAGCAGTGTTTGGTAGTGTCTTCCTCACAACTAGGTCATCTACCTTAAAATCTCTAGGCCCGACCTTCCGATTGAATGACTTGGCCAACCTCTTCTGGTAACTTTGACTGTGACAGATCGCTTTAAGACGTCTTTCGTCAATCAGGTTCAGCTGCTCACATCTATTTTTAATCCATTCTACTTGAGAAAGTTTAACTTCTAATAATACCTTAAGGACGGAATCTCAATTTTCACAGGCATGACGGTTTCTATCCCATACATTATGGAATATGGCGTTGCCCTGGTTGAAGTTCGAATCGAGGATCGATATCTTGTCAATCTCCCACATAGAGAAGGGCCAAGCTTTAGGCATCTGATGAAGCTCATTTGGGGGTGCATTGATCTTATTGCCGCATACTTGTCACTGATGACATGATCTAACATGTTAACTACAATCTGATTCGATTGTCATCCAACAATAACCAAGTCGCATGATATTTTTCGCAAAGAGATGACCGTTCATGTGTGGCCTTCATATACCTTTTGTGGATCTCTTTCATGAGGGTTTTCGCTTCTTTAGCGTCCACACATCTCAATAATACTAAGTCAAACGACCTTTTGTACAAAGTTTTCCCATTGAGAAAAAAACTTGGTGGCTACTTTGGCTATGTATTTCTTGTCTCCGGCTTGACATCCCTTAGAAAATTCTCCTTTTAAGAGATAATTCTTGATGTCATGGTACCAAGATTCTCCATCGAATTCTTCCTCGATCATATGTAGTAAGCTGGTTTCTTGATTACGTCAATCCTTAATGGCTCCATTTCCAATCCATCAGCTTCCTATAACAATGAAGCCAATGTAGCCAATGCATCCGCAAAATGGTTCTGCATCCTTGGTAGATATTCGAATAATACTTCTTTGAATTGAAGGATCAGCTCTTCCGAATATTCATGATAAGGAATGAGTTTCACATCTTTTGTCTTTCACTCTCCTTGTGTTTGTAGAATAATAAACATTGAATCTCCATACACCTACAACTTTTGTATTCTCGTGGAGAAGGCCAACTGTAAGCCCAAAACACATACCTCGTATTCTGAGATGTTATTAGTACAAGAAAATGTCAGTTTTGCCGTGATTGGGTAATGCTGACCTTCTGGGGATATTAAAACTGCCCCAATGCCTGCTCCTAACAGATTGACGGTACCATCAAAATACATGACCCATTTGTCTTCAGCTAAAGTTTGGATTTGATCTTCTATTTTCATCTCTTCAAAAGACATGCTGCATTGGGAATTTTCTGCCAGCATGTCGGCTATCGCTCGTCCCTTTACAAACTTCTGGGGAAAACTCCTGATGTCAAATTCTAACAATATCACTTGTCATTTGGCTATTTTCCCAATCAGAGCGGGCTTCTCGAAGAGGTACTTGATTGGGTCATTTTCTGTCACCAATTGAAGATGGTGATGTGGTGTATACTGCCTTAATCTACAAAGCACCCATATTATTGCTACGTAATCATTCTCGACAAGAGCGTAGTTCTTTTTAGATGGTGTGAACTTTTTACTCAGATAGTAAATAGCTCCTTTTTTTGCCATCCACCAGAGTTGTTTGAGCAAGTAAGGCTCCCAAACACTCTAGGTGGACAGTCAAATATAAAGTTAGAGTGTGACCTGGGATAGGCTGCACGAGTAATGGTGGAATGGATAGGAAATCCTTGATTTTTTGTAAAGCCTAACTGCATTCTATATCCTAAACCACCTTAGCATTTTTCTCAAATTAGCTTAGCCACGTCTGACAGTTGGCTGTTGGATCTAGCAATGTAATTCAATCTCTCAAGAAGACTCCTCACTTCTTTCACTATTGAGGGAGTTGTTATGTTGTTGATAACCTGAACCTTAAAGGGATCAATCTCCACGCCTATGCTGCTGACCACAAATCCGAAGCAGCTTCCCAGATCTTGCCCCAAATATACATTTATTGGGTTTCAGTCTTAATCTGTATTTACGCAATCGCTCGAATAATTTTCTTAATACTTGAATGTGATCATGTCATTTCTTAGACTTGGTGATCATATCATCAACATATACCTCGATCTCCTTGTGGATCATGTCATGGAATAAAGTTATCATTGCCTTTTGGTATGTTTCCCCCGCGTTCTTTAATCCGAAAGACATGACCTTATAACAAAAATTTTCCCATGGGGGTGGTAAACGAAGTCTTAGTCCGATCTTCCTTGTTCATCAGGATTTGGTTATACCCCAAGAATCTATCCATGAATGAGAATAATTCATATCCTATCATACCATCGACCAGCACATCGATATGAAGGAGCGGGAAATCATCTTTTGGGCTTGCTTTGTTTAGGCCTCGGTAATACACGCAAACTCGGACACTTCTATTTTTCTTCATGACTGGGACTATATTTGCGATCCAATCCGAATATGGGATTGCTTCAATAAAATTCACTCTAAGAAGTTTCATTACCTCATCTTTGATCTTGTCTGATGACTCAGCTTTCATCCGCCCGTTTCCTTGTTTTACTGGTTTAAAGCTAGGATCAGTAGGTAACGCATGTTCCATTTTGCTGGGGTCTAGACCTGGCATGTCTGCATACGACCATGCAACAATATCTTGGTATTCTTTGAGCAATTCAGTAAATCTGAGTGCTTCTACCTGAGGTAAATGTCCTCCAATTCATACTTCTTTGATGTTCTCGGCATCTCCCAAATTAATTACTATCGGTTCTTTTGCAATAGGAGGTGATGATTCCTCGAAAGCATTCTAGTTTCTTCAGATGGCAACATAGCATTCATTGTCGTCTTCTTCAATATCACAAGAGTAGTCACCCTGGTGATCTGAGTGGCACACCAATAACCTGGTATACATGTTTGAGATGATATGCTTGAAATATCATGGAAATGGTTAGTTCATGTCCCATATCAAGATGTCGTGCATGAGCATGAGAAATCATTTTGAACAAAATTTCAAAGTGAACAAAGTCACAAACAGATCTAGTCCTCATATACTTGGGCGTCCTTGTCCCTCAAAAATTCATTTGAAAACTAGGAATTATATGGCAAATCAGGCCTCAAGCTTCACAAAATGGAAAACATGAACCATCATCAGGCTGATTTGTGGTTCCAGACGTCCTTAATAAAACTGCTGATGTTTTATTGAATGCAAAATGGACAGCATTACAAAATGACTTTTTGGACCAATGGTCGGAGATCCAAAGGCGTTTTCCTACATCTATCTCAAATAGCAGAAATAACATGCAGAAATCAACAATGTGAGAAATTAAGTGCAGTATTGAAAATAAGAGAAAGGTTTCTTTACTCAGAAGCAGTAGCATCATCACCGAGCCATTCTATGATGACATTGACCGAATTGTCTTCAAGAAAGGAATTAGTCAAGCCTGGATCCGCCTTGAGTACTATCGCCTCCCTTGCCAACCATTAAGAGTTTCCGTAGAAATATCCGTCTAATAGATTATCAAACATTCTCGACCTTCCTTTCCAGATAGATGCACCAACAAAGGAACCACTCTGGTTTCTATGACGACTCTGGGGTCTACAGCTCTTGCCTTGGCCTCGGTCTGGCATCATTGAGGTAAAGCTATTAGCCTAGTAACCCAAGCCAAATTTGTGCTCATTAGACTTCAATTGTAATGGAGCGCGGATCTGCTGGCCATGCTTACCTAGACATTCTCCTGGACTAAATCCATATGTTAGTAGCATTTTAGCCAACAAAAGGCTAAATTCAAAAATGAATGGGACTCTCAACTTTGCTCATGTAGGAGAGTGAATTACCGCCACCAGACCTAGGGAATGATAACTTGCCTCTCGCTTAACTTCTGGCTCAATGTAAGGGATGTCTCTATTTTGATAAGTAAGGAGATCAACTTCTCCATGAATAGTAATCACTTTTCCGTTGACCACAAATCGTACCTTTTGATGTAGGCTCGAGGGCACGGCTCCAGCTCTGTGGATCCAAGGTCTTTCCAGCAAAAATCCGAACACACTTGGTAAATCCATCACTTGGAAGTCGATCGAAAATTTGGTTGGGCCAATGAAGACATCCAGCTCAATCTCACCGGCCACTGTTGTCACGTCCCGAACCGGTCAGGCACTCAATATCCCACCAGGGCAGTCTTGTCTCGGTGGTACCCAGGATCCTTCGGCCAACAATTTATAACTTCTAATTTAGACAAACATACAGAAGCGATGAAACTTCTCCATACAATTCAAAATTAAGACGACTCAGGACATAGGGTACGTCTTCTTATAAACGCTGACTACATGTTCAGAGGATACAACGCTAACTTCAAAGTAACATGAAATCCCTAAAGTCACGAAAGTGTAAATCCATTTCCTACAATTACTTCTTCAAATACCAATCATTGGCAAGCTTAGATTTTCATCGTTTGGGACCTGAAAAGTTAATCCCACGACGAGGTGAGATATAAATCTCAGCAAGTTTACCCTAAACCTAGACCAGGCCATTAGTCCTCCTAGATTATGCAATAAAATAATAAACCCGAATTCATTGATAAAACAACACATGATAATGAAACATTACGACACCTCAATACATCTGGCATAACGGAATCACGATTCCAGGACGATCATATCATCGTAACTTTCAATTCCAATGGCCAAGCCCACGTCAATACGCCTTAGGCTAATCAACGCCTCGATTGGCAACCCGTGTTCTAACGCATCAGGTTCCAAAGGTCGTTTCGATACTTGTGTCTACATGTATCAAGACTATTCTGTGTTTCTAACGCATCAGGATATCAATTCCCTTTTCAATAGCTATGCCCGCATCAATATGCCTCAGGCTCGGTCCGTGTCATTACGCCTCAGACCATCAAATTGACAAACTCACGTTAAACGCAACAGGTTTTCACTTCTCTTTTCAATAGCTATTCCCGCGTCAATACGCCTCAGGCTAGGTCCGTGTCATTACGCCTCAGATCATTAAGTTGACAAACCCGCGTTAAACGCATTAGATTTTCAATGCCATTCTCAACCTGTGTCGATACACAATTAATCTCGTCTTGCATCTTAATGCATCAGGACATTAGCTACCATAACCCCGCGTCTCAATGCATCAGGGTACTAGCCATCACAACCCCACGTCTCAACGCATCAGGGTACCATAAGCTCTTACGCTCACAAATCAAACTCCCCTCTTAAGGAACTTCATAATCGAGTATAATTTTTTTCAGCCAAGTAATGATTCATTGACATGCGAGACGCCAAGGTCAAACGCCCATAAGGTGATATCAAGTACACAACAAGACAATCAATCTAACGGTTTGTTCCCTTGCCAACCCATTCATATTTCTCAACAGTCACCATTCAAGGCTAAATATCACATAGCCATACCAACATCCATGTCAATCGAATGCACACAACAACAATTTAGCCATAAAAGTTATAATTTCTCATCATCAGGAGTACACACGACTCACACCTCTATTATCTCAGTCGATCATAAACAATCAATGTAATAGACTCCAAAATTCATCCAAACACATCTAGTAGTGATCTAACTTCCTAGCAAAGGTTTAGGAGTCACTTACCTTTCAATTTAATCCGTAAAATTCCCTCCAAGACTCTTCCAAAGATTCGGTTCCCTTGATCCCAAAATAGGACAGCCATGCAACCTAATCTAAAATTCGTCAGACGATCAATTTTTCTACTCCAATCACCAATTCACGAAGCATACACCTCATTAACATCTCAATTAATGTTCTAGTATGTCTTAAAGACGAATTTAAGACATGGCTACATCTCCCACAGCCCTCAAAGGGCTTGGTTCATCCAAACCGAAACAGGTCAGAATTCGATTCTGTCCTCTACCTCCTTAATCAGTCCATAATTCAATTCTAAACCTTGATTTACCGTAAAATCAACGTGCTAACATGTTTTTCTAGGAGTTAAAAAGCCTCACTGAAGATTTCGAAGAAAAATAACACATCAAGGACTTTCGATCAGCCCGGTTCCACTCGGTGTACATGCGGTCAGATTCTGCCCCGGAAAAACTACCTTAAATCAGCCATGAAAATCCATATTAACTCAACTAAAATTGCAACCACAGCTCTGCCAACTTTAATACTATAAGTGTAGAAGACCTCACCTAAAATTTGAAGCCATTTGAAGTCCGGAAGACCCTGGAACAGGTCTTTCCCCAAAACCAGTCAGAATTTAACCTCGCTTGACCTTTTCCTACTCAAATAGACCTACGGGACAAACGGCTGGGCTAAATGAAGCTTATAATATGTCCCTAGAACCACAAGACAATAAAATTTCAGATGGAAGTGGTTTTATCTTAATCTGATATCGGACGACAAAGATATGGTCGGAAGAATGAAGTAGTCAGGACATGGTGACGGGCCGGTCGGCAAGAGAGAGAAGAGGAAGAAGAAGAAAATGGAGAAAGTGAAGAGAGAAAGGGATGGCCGGCCAAATGAGAAGGAGAGAGAGTCTTCCACTAATAATTAACTTGGTCAAAGGTTTGGAATGTTAGTTGGGATAAGATGGCCAATTAATGCTAGAAGGATAAGCTTTGTTCTCACAATGACACGTGACTTGTTCTCATAATAACACATGGCAAGCTTCTAGAAGGTTGTTAGTCCACATTGACTTTCTTTGACCAATCCTTCGTCAACTTTTGGCAGCCCTTGAGAGGTTCAAATGATCAAAATGACCTCCATTAGTTCCTAAAGCAAGGCCAAAAGTCGAGGGGCAAAATGGTCATTTGGCACTTACCATCCGAAATTCCACTTTTTCGATTTAAATTACCTTCGATGAGGCGGCATCTAATTTATTTCCAATGTTGGAATTCATCATTGTCTGATACCCAATTTCGAGGTCCAATTTCATGTCGAGCTCTCGTCGACTGTATTCCAGTTTATCTCAAACTGACGGGTAACTCTTGCAAGCGCTACGCGTATCGACCTTAAGATTTCTTAAGCTGTGGCGACTTTGATTGTCATGTGATTGCAAGGGTTTATCGCTAGTTCCTGCGGTCCTGATCATCCGAATCCGATTTAGAAAATTTTCGTAAATTACACATTGGTTAAGCAGAATCACCCGCGTCCCAATGTATAACGCTAGTAAGGCATTCCACGATCGTTCCTAGATCGATCTCTGCTGACCCAAAACATCCCATCGACAATCATTATAGTCAAAGTGTCGTTTCTTACTCGACTTCCTCAGGTCCACGTACTCGACTCCGTGTTAGTCTTTCCCTTTCGGTCAATTAACTCAAGAGTGACCAACTCCGAGCGAGCTAAAATTGAAATACACCGATCGATATCCTTTCATTCAAATAGCCTCGAAAGGAGTCAGAATTCGAAATGTCACAACTGTCTTTCTCATTCCGTCGAAGACTCTGACAGTTGCCTTGAAAGTTCGAATCATTTCCTCTTTAATGCCCAAGCTTCTTAATGTGGCCAGAGGACAAATGTTAAAAGCTGATCCGTTATTAATTAATACATGGGCTACTTACTTCCCATGACAATGAGCAATGACGTATAATGCCTTGTTGTGCCCTCGTCCTTCCATAGGAATGTTTTCTTCTGAAAAACTCAATTGATCCTTTAAAAGGATTGCTCCAACAAAGTCTCCTAGTTATACTTCATTGATAGTTTCAGGGACATGTACCTCATTTAGCACTTTCAGCAGTACGTCCTTATGTTTTTCAGAGTTGATGAATAAGTCCAATAAGGATATATGAGCATGCATTTTCCACAGTTTTTCTATCACCTCAAATTCACTAGTTTTGACGATGGATAGGAGTTTTTCCCATCTTCTTTCGATACCTCCTTTTTCTCCAATTCACCATCTCTTGGGGCATAAAACCATCTAGATCTTATCACATCATCTATTTCATCTGTCCCATAACTCCAAAAGACTACCCTAAGGTCATAATCTTCCACATGTGAGACTTTTATGGTTACTGTCGTCAAGTTGGGTGCCTCTGATTCGGATTCATCATCCGTTTTATCCCCTACTAGACGAATCACGAAGGGTTTAACTAGGCAATCATCTTTTTGTCTTAGGTTGTCAAGCTGATCAAGTTTGATCACCACCGTCACTAAAGTTCCGACCATTGCCACAGTATTGTCAAAGTCCTCTTAGAAATCGTCATACTCCAACTAATGATGTTCATCGGCAACACTTGATTCCATTAAAGTTATAAAATTCAACTGCTTTCTTACTTCTTCGAATAGTTTGGTCAAGCTTTGCCACTGAGCTCTTAATAACATATTACTCGGTGCAGAGTGTACCATTTTTCGTCTAAGAGTGATTGCATGTTGCCAATCGAGTGACACATCTTCAATGCACAGGAAATGCTTCGACATTACTTGGTTGAGTGACGATTCAGATTCTTTTGAAAGAGGCTCAATTACATCCTCTATAACCTCTGGCTGAACAGGATCATCCATGCCCCATCCATAGGGTGCAATATCCTCTATTTTCTAAAAGAAGTTGGGAGGAGCAAAGTAATTTACTTTAAAGTCGTATCCTCAAGAATCTTTGCCTAGATTATCTACAACTTCGCCTCTTTCCAGGGCTTCAGTCACATATCTACGATCAGCCAGACTTCAGTTGGTGGCTTTCAGTTCGTATTCGTTAAGTTCATCTTCCAGTTTCATGATTAATTTTACATCACCTACCAAACTCTCATTAGGAGTGCTCCACACATTTCCTTGTTTGGTTTCAACTATAAACTAATTCCAACTCAAGTTTACAGAGGCAGACGTTCCTTCAAACGACTCGTCAGTGGCGTCTGTGATTATCCCTTGGCTCATCAGCTTAGCAATGCATAGCTTTTTCCTTTCGATTGACAACTCCCCTTCTTGTGGGTATGAGGTTGCTATAGCCAGGATGTCAGTCAGCCTAGCGACATTCACTTTCAAATCTAGTCACTTTCAGATCTAGACGGCTTTCTTCCTCTCCGTCGAGAATCATCCCAATCACTTGATGGTGGGGAAACGGATTCTCTTGTACATTCAGGGCCACATCGTCAAATTTCAAGATTTGATTGTCAATAAGAGCTTGCACCTTCAGCTTCAGGATATAGCAATTGCCTACATTATGTACCATTTTGCCCATATGATAAGTGCAAGTTTGGCTATCATCAAAATCAAGGTACATCGTTGGATTTACTATGGGAGGCTCCTTTGCAACTAAATGTTGTTTCAACAACATCGGGAGCAATTTAGACAATGGTCTTGGAAGTTGTGAAAATTTCTTTGGTGGTGGTTTCTTCTTCGTTTCCTGCTCCTTTGGCGTCGACCAGGATGGTCCTCCCTTGACCTGATTAGAGTTAGCAAACTGCTTGGGTCTCGACGGGTTTGACACAAAAGTTATGTCGATTCCAGCTTCTCTATCTTTTCTTGAGGAATACTGCCTTCTGATTAGAGCTTCTAGCGGCTTCCTTTCTTTTCAGACCCATTCCAACTTTTCTGCTATTTTTATTAAGTGCGTGAAGGTTTGGCACCTAGAGGTGTTTAGCCTATCAAAGTATTCATATGGGAGCGCCTTCAAGAACAGATTGACTAGTTCATCTTCAGGGATCGACGGTCTGACCTGGGTCTCCAAAGCCCGCCACCTTTGGGCATGTGTCCTGATCGGCTCATTCTTTCCTTTCATGGTTCGTAGTGAATCATCTCTTGTCGAAGCAGTCAAGGCGTTAAACTTATATTGGCAAAGGAAACCTTCAGCGAGATCTTCCCATCCATCATAGTCACCTAGGTCTAACTCAATAAACCAAACTAAAGCAGCGTCAGCCAAACTTTCTTGGAATATGTTCACGAGCAATGAAACGTAGTCTGAGTAGTGTGCCATCTTGCGAAAATAATACTTGAGGTGAACACGAGGATAGCCTGTCCCATTATACTTCTTCATAAAGTCTGGCTCTTTGTAATCCGGGGGAGTCTCCACCTTTACAAAGGGAGATATTTTGTCAAAATGGGCCAACTCATAGACTTAGCTGCTCAAGCATTCTTCGATCTTAGCTATCCTCATGGCATCTGCTTTGGTTTTTACAGCCAGTTTTTCCCTTTCCTCCTTTTCAAGGTTGATGATAACACAGGGTGCTTTTGGCTAAGAGTAAACATTTTGCGCTTGATTATGTTCTGGAACACGCTAAACATCTTCAGCTAGCTCTTTATCAGCCATATTAGTCATCGGGGGTTGACTAGCGTCATTCGGGCTTAGCGTCACTGTTTGTCTGGCTTGAAAGTCTTCTAGCATAGCCTTAATCTCAGCCATCATAGTAGCCATAGTTTTCAACATGCCAACTCGCGGAGATAGCTCTTGTTATTCCATTCTCATTTTGAGTCGAGTGCAGAAATGATGTTTAGGCCAGTTTCATGATTGAAGAACACCTGCTTAAAGAGTAATATGAAAGTAAGTGTCCTATCAAGAAGAATAGTTCTTTCAATTGCATGTTTTCTGCTGATTCATGAGAAAAAGGGCTATAACATGAGCCTTAGCCTCATTTGGGTAGTTCTTTCAATCATTTGTCTGGAGAACACGTGAAATTTAAAAAAAAAAAAAGTAACCCATGGCGATAGTTTTTATGCATAGATGAAATATGTATGTATATGCACATGCCTCATAAATCAATGTTTATTACAATTTTGCGTTCAAATGTCAAGTCATCATAATGTTCGGACATCTTAGGCTTGACAGAGCCATCCTATCCAAGTCTGGAGCGATTGGGACCTAAAGAGTCCTCTATGCCAAAGTAATAATCAAATTCCTCGGTCTGGGACTCTTCATCTTCACTTTGTGCTGGTGATCCTATGTCCTCGAGTATATACGGCTCCATTCTCGATACATACGGTACAATGTACTTTGGCACATACGGCTCCATGAAGCTATGCCTAATCATTTGAAAACGTCGAATGTAATCAATAGAAGCTTTGTGTACATCCGTTTCTAGAGTGGTATCATCCAACCATTCTACATCTTCGGTTTGGGATTCTTTCAAAAAGCGTATGATGAATTTCGCCTTAGTTTCGAACTGCTTCTTCTTTTCCCCTATGAGGGTTTCTTTCGGCATGACAAATGAGAAGAAACATGGTCGCGGTGATGAAGGGATCTCTTGCAATGCCCCAAACTATCGGATAACCCTTTTCAGGTAATACGCAGTAGCACTTGTGAATCCTAACAATAGGACTAGATCTCCATCATTGCATATAGGTCTGGCTTTGCCCAGTGTTGGCAATCTAAGCCGCCATTGGAGTTACCTTGACTTTAGAGTCCTAAGGAATTCCCTCCATTATTTAAAATTGAGCCTTGGGAATCACGTATAGACTTGGATAAAAGTCTTAAGAGGATGGATGTCAAAGCTAGTCTTAGTGAAACCCTTGCGTATGTGAAATTGTTTAATATGGGAAGTAAACTACAAGTATAGGAGACTACTAGAAGTTCTAAAGATTCCCTTCTTACTTTTTCTAAAACAGGTTAGGGAGAGGAAGGTTTCGGCAAGGATAAGGTTCGAATAATTCCACTCATAACAAACTTGTTTAACCACTATGGCCGTGATAGGATCAAAGGTAACAGATGAGATGGGAAATAGCTCAAAGTTAAAGAATACTAAAACAAAGGCCTCACCAGACATGGTTCCTTTACTAGTAGAAAGGTTGAGAAACCTATTCAGAAGAAAGGACAAGGACACCCGTCTGGATTTACTTTTGGTTTCTACTTTTATCTCAGCGAGACTTGTATCGAGGAATTCAACCAATTGACAAAGAGGTTCGAGTCTTATTGGGGGTCGAACTAGGAGATGGTTGAACTCAACTCCAACGGTGGCGCTATACTCTTCCAATGTAGGAGTAATCTCCAATCCCTCCATGCAGAATGTAGCTGTGGTGGGGTCTCAATAACGCCCCATAGCTTGGATAAAGGCAGGTGAGCACTCAATCTTTAGCAGGTCCAACAGATAACCTAATCGCAATCTGGCATACGTCTAACTGGCCTTATTCATGCTATCCCACCAGGCTTGAAGCTCATCTCGAGGAATTTTGGACACTTGAATGTCGTCCTTCCCCATCAAGTCTATAATATGTAGGTGATTTTGAAAAATCAATTGCCATAGGTTACTCTAAAATGTAAGTATGTGAATGTCATGAAATATGCATGAACTGATTCAATTAAATAGTCCAATTAGTGAAATGGAAATTAGACTTTCCATTAGGTCTAAAAACCTAATACGAGGTCTAATTTAAATTTCGAGTACGTGAAGTATGCTATTGATCGGGGTCATCACCGCGACTGAAGCAAATAACAATGTGACATTTCATTGGCCAAAACATCAAGTTGACTAAAGAAATGTAATGAAATGGATCATTATTGTACGAGAATTCATAAAGAAAGGATGAATCATCAAACAAAAACCTCAAAGAAAGGTATCTATCAGTCTTATTCTTCAAACAAGAAAGCCATAAAAGACCAATGGAATGTAGGGTCTACATCTTAATATTCCTATGATCTAGTTCTTTTCAAAGGAATAATCAACTGGAGGTTTCTCTTCAGTGGTCTCATCTTGTTTCTCTTCGGGATAAGGCTCCGTGATCAGGATTTTCTCTCTAGTTGAACGTCATTCAGAATCTTCTCCTTCGGGGGCTTCTCCATATGGACCTTTTCCAGAAAGGTAATCTTTAGGAGGTTGCTAAAAATGACTCAACTCCTCTAGCCATTTTTTGGTCCAAGGTACGATTACCTCAAGGGATTTCTCGGTCTCCTTAAGCTTGATCTTTTTTAGAATGATACGCTTTGGTCTGGTCTTGACGGCAGGGCGCCTCCTCTTTCCCTAAAGAGTCAACATTGGACTATTTTCCTTAGCTTGGCGCTCAATCTTTCGACGAGCATACGCTTCTCTAGCTAGGTGGTTCCAGTATTGTCTTTTCATCTCCATATAACTTTTGAATATTTCATCAGATTGTTGCTTGAATCTAAGGTTATCAACGTAGTAGCGGGTCTAACAATCTTCAATGTACCCTAACTTGCATCCAGTCAACTCACGGCCATGCACAAACCTTGTAAAGTGTAGCCTTGAGTTCGGCCCAAGACGAGTTACTTTTCCCAAGTACTCGAAGGTCACCAACTCAGACAAACACTTAGGAAATAGCAACATCTTATCCCTATCATTATTATTTTGATCAGTCACTTGAATGATTCCAAAATGTATGTCATGCATGTAGATGCAAATGATATGTAACATGTGAACATATTATAGAATAGGCATAATAAAATACATTAAGTAGTAAATGCCTTACTAACCCCAAAACCCAAGGAATGTCGGACGCTCCCTTGTAACAATGAGTGATTTTAGGTATACCAATCGTCCAGAGACATGCGCATGAGACAAGTGGGAGATATACTCCACAAACCGAAAATCAGGTGAGAAACCTTTGGCTTAAGCTCTCACGATCCAAATATAGCAGATTCCTCCCCAAGAGTACCTACTCAAGAGGTCTAGATATCACCAATTTGGAATGTGAGCTAAAACGAATATGAAAGTCTCAAGTGCCATCAAACACGAGATTTTTTTGCACCCTTTCCCTTTCTAAGGCAACCTATAAGTGGTTGTAGTCGAGGTTTGACTACTAGTGTGTGAGATATGTTGTGATCATCACAATGCAAAGTCATGCACAGCAATTTGTATCAAACACCACTTCAATATGTACGCACAAGTAAACATACAATCTCAACTCCAACCTGTAGGAAATATATCAAAAAGCATTATACCCCTTATTTCTCTAATCTGCAAAAACATCCAACATGACGGTTAGGGTACGCACCTCACCTTCAAGAGCATCTGCAAAAAACAGGTTAGATAAACCAATCAACATTTTAATCGGCTCAAGTCCTCTAAAATTTCTAACCAGAGATCCTGATTTTGAAACTTTCTCCAGCGGAGTCGCCAGACTGTCGCGACTCTCTCAAGAGATTCTTGGTTTATCGTCGATATCGAGGGTTAATGCGCCGTCCTATTTGGTTGGACGTAGGCCTTTCCCAAGACCCATTACCCAAATCTCAATGGAGATTTACGTGGCCAACCTTAAGTGTGGCCTAATGATATGTGGTACGTGTACATGCCAAAGAGTCGCCACCAATCATTTCGTGGAGGGTACGATTGAAAATCCTATCGAATAATTAGAAACTGTTATTCGGTTCTACGAGAACTAAAGAAATGGGATCAGGGACTTAATTACGTCAACTGTCAAAGTTGACGCCCTTTCGGTAACTAGGTTGAATGAATTGTCTAACCGAAAGATTTCACGCAAATGAGGGGGTACGAACCCTAAATCTAGGAGTTCTTGCAGATAGGAGTGACTACCCCAGTACTTACAATCAATAAAGGAGGTGTGCAAATCAAGGATCCAAGACATGTGGATAAATCGCATGAATACAGCATGACATCCCTAATAAGGCCCTATTGGCCTAGAGAAGTGTCAATCACAGCTTAGGAGTGATTTGGATAAGATTTGCCTATGATGGGCAAAATCGTAATTTCGAAAAAATTTAGGACAATTTGCCCGAAAAAGGCAAAATTGTCACTTTAGAAGAAATCTGAAGTCGATAGGGGTTGAAAATTTGATTGATCATCTCATCAGTTCATTTTCTATTTTCAACAATTTTCAGAAGTTTTTGGAATTTTGAAAATGATTTACCCTTTAAGGGGTAAAATTGTCATTTCAGTAGATGAAGAGAAGTGAAAATATCAAACGGAAGGATTGGTCAACCATCAAACCCCTAATCCTAATTTTGAGCAATTTTCACAACTCATTGGAATAGGAAAGATGATTTACCCTTTAAAGGGTAAAATCGTCATTTTGAAAAAGATGAGATTTGAAAATACAAGAAGAAGGATTGGCCACCTAACTGACCATAATCACAATCTAGGCATTTTCGATCTATCTCATATGTAAAGCGGAGTCGATTTACCCGTGAAGGGTAAAATCTTCAATTTCAAGAAGAACGAAGGAGAAATCCCAAAAATAGGATTCACCAGTTGTCTGTGGTCATTCCTTAATTTTTAAGAATTCCTAGAGTATTTAGGAATTTTCTACAATTTTTCCTAATTTTTTAGGATTTTCTAGGTTTTTCTAACATTTTTTTAGAATTTTCTTGAATTTTTCTATTTTTTATTTTTAAAATAATTTTAAGATTTTTTATTAAAAATTATCCAGACCGGGTCGACCCGATCCGCACGAATCGGATAATCAAGCCTAGACCTGGACTCGGGCAGCCCGACCACGTCAAATGACGTCGTTCCGTTTTTTTTCTATTATCCGAACTTAATCCGACGATTCCTATTTAAACACGTGGCTACTTCACGGCCACCGGATCAAAAGCCAACTAAGCCTCATCCGTCGAATCATATTACCTAAACCTACAGCTATGATTAAAAGACTATATTCGATCTAGACCGTTCATTTACACTAATATAAACGACATTGCCTACTCATTTAACCAAACGACGCTGTTTCTGTATTTTTTTATTTTTCGATTATAAACCAATATCCTAATTACTAATCAGATGGCTACAAAAATTAGACGTGATTTATCTAAGCCATCCAACCGGCTTATACGAATAACAGATCCTAACGGCCGTATTGACTGGGCGAACACGTGGACCAATGACACGCTGACACCTAGGACGCTGACTCGTTGACTAGCCACGTCAGCTTCGTCTTCAATCTCTCGACCCCAACGGAATGGACGGCCGAGATTTTTCCAATGTCGATCGATGGCCAAATCTTGACCAAATGACACGAAATTACCCTCGTTTGACTCGTCTCACTCTCTAGTTTAACACATCTAGGAATCAAAGCACTTCATACACAAAATCATGAGCAGCATGTAAAATGATGAGTATGGCCATGGAAGTTCGATCGCACAATTTACGTAAAATCAAAGCAATTCAATCATGGAGCAACACGAAAGGAGTTTCAGAACACTTACCTCGAGCTTCGATTAAGCTCGCACGGCCTAGATTTAACTAGGCAAGATTGAACAGTACTCAACTATGACAAAAGGTTTAGAGGCTCAGACGCGGTTTATTATGCAAAATCGAGACAACAATGGAGTGCGATCATGGTCAGAGTAGTTCATGGAGTAAAACGCACACCAGAACTCGAAGAATGATGGTCAAACGCGTAATCTACGATTGATGCACAGTTGGAAGTTCAAGAGAGAGAACTACCTGCTTTCGAGATCTGCGATGATGAGACCGACGGCGATTGCTTCCTTGAGGTTCAGGTAAGCTTCCGGTGGTCTTCTTTAGCTTCGATTTAGCCGAAATAGCCTAACCAGTGCTTCACTAATTCAAGCTACAACCTTCGACAATAGCGATGGAAGGTGAGCGCTCTCTCTCTCTCTCTCTCTCTCTCTCTCTCTCTCTCTCTCTCTCTCTCTATTATGTTCATTGCTTGAACAGCATGAACCGTCATCCTCTCCAAAGTCCCTCTCAAAGGCTATATCCTATTTCCAATTTTGGCACCTATTCGGGGGGAATGTTCACCGACTTGAACCGTACATGAGGCTACGTGATTTTAGGTCTAAACGATGTCGGGGACGGAGAGGATTCCATCTAGCTCCGTTAGCTTGTCAGGCGTGTACCAATTTCGTGTGAATTTGGCATGGATTTGGTTTACATTCGGTCATGCTTAGCCATTTGCACAAATATGCCTCGTCGTCTCAACTCCGGTGACCATTGGCTTCGAAATTTGTATTGATTGGTTCGGATCAATGAGAGCTTCAATGCCCATCCCCTAAATGCTTCATTCATGGCCGAATTGATCTTCGATTTGACCTCTGAAATTCGGCCTAGGATGCTCAAATCACGCGGGAGATCATTTGGGAAGATGACACTTCTTGTCAATTTATATGAAAACCTCAAATTTATTTTAAATTGCAATTCGGAAAATTATGAAATTGAGGGCTCAAACGGTCAAATTGAACCAAATCACCCATGCCAATCGATTCAGGATGGTGAAAAACTTTAGGTAGTAGCTCCAATTTGTGATGGAGGTCCTTGAATTAAAAGTAATTTCAATTATGCTCAAATTCAAGTTCTAAATTACAATTAAGAATGCAATTTTGCCCAATTTATGCAATTGAGTAATTTGTGCAAACAATTGGACTAGATTTCAATGAAGTACAATAAGATTGAATGACAATACTTTCAAAATGTCAAAAATTACAAATTAAAATACTCAATTGACATTTTTTTTACCAAATTCACTATATGTGTAACAATGGAACACATAAAATTGAACTCGAATTTGGATTTTTTATTAGGTCAAGAAGACAAGAGAATTAAAATAAAAATATTGACTATTTTTTCATATTTTTGTGAGCTCAAATGATATTTTTCTTGATTTTTCATGTATTTTCCTATTTTCCAAAAATGCCAAAAAACACAAAAATATGCAAAATTATTTTTTGGTCAAAAATGGTTCCTTGGGTTTGGCCAAGGCCACCAAAGTTGATTTTGTAATGTTTCATCTTTTTTTGAATTTTTCATGAATTTTCTAAAAAAATAAACTGAAAAGACTGGTAAAAAATTAGGTGTCAACACTAATCTAAATTAGAAAAGTATCTTTCATAAAGGCAATGATTTTCCTAAATTGGAAAATCCCTACCCATGACTACTAAGGTACGATCCTCTAGTTTAGCGAAAAACGGGAATTTAGCTAATCTGATCTATGACCATTTAAATTCAATTAGCTATTTTCATAAGCCAATTTTGAATTTGGGATTTCTTTGTTTTAAAAAAATACAAGAGGTGGATATTCGTGTTGATCTTGATTGCTATCTTGCTTTAATTGAAATTTCAGATGATTTTGATTGATATCCTCGTGATTCGAATTCCATATATTGAAAATTCCTAAAAAAATTATTAAGATATTTTTTTTAGAAGCCCTATTTAATTAAAAATTTTAGGAAGATTTGATCTTTTACAAATCTAATCTTATTGGATAATTTAGAATATAATCAAGATAATGAAATTTTCATGATTATCATTAAATTGCCGAAAATTCACATAAAAAGTACAAAACATCTACTCATCTTATGTCATATTTTTCATCATGTCCTATCATCCTTGCATATCTCATGTTGCTGAAAATCCAAATGTTGCGTTTGATCGTCCGAATTTCTAGTTAGGATAGGACTGAATAGGATAGGATAACAAATCCAAAGATTTAATCAAATCCTATCTCCTGTTTGGTGAGCTGCGGATTAAAAGTCAGATATCTTTATTTCTTATTCTATCTATTGTTTGGTAAAAACTGAATATCAATTATAATGGTTCTTAACTTGTACCATTCGGATGATGGTGCTCGATGGTTGCTTCATCATTGACCTATTCTAAAAAGTGAAATAAGCTTTCCAATTCGTGGATGCACTCCAAGGATGCCGTTATGAGCCTATGCTCGTTGGACATGGATTCTCACCTAGATCACACAGGAAGATGGTTTTTCTCACTTGATGAACTAGCAGGCTTTGGTGAAGATGCGGATTGAGGAATTTGGTAGCCAATTTATTTACGTTTAAGTGGATCCTCACTTAAAATCCATCGTATATTCAATTAAGTTGGCCTCCTCTGAATGTTGTTTTACCTTAACGAATCAGTTGACAAAAATTGATGGAGTGATTTAGAAGCGGAAGTGTCGTTGGCTGGATTAATGAGTGCAGATTCATTGGTGTAGGGACTATGACATGGACAACAGTTCATTGAGATGGCCGATCGAGTCCATCGTTACGTCTATGGTGGCAACAGTGGCAAGGATTAGTGTTAGTGATGGGAGTCAACTTGCGGACTGACCACGAGGAGGTCTCGTCGGAATTGATGCAAAAGTCGGTTCACTAGACGTCCATTGAAGAATTTGCCGCCATCACCGGAGAGGCCATCTCCCTAATTGGAGCTGTGGCTAGTCGCCGAAGAGGCGGCCCTCCTAACAGGAGAGGCGGCCCACCGCTGGAGAGGCAGTTAGTTGTGGCAAAGAGGCGGATAAAGAGTGGTGAAGAGGGGGTGGCTTGAGCAATGGATAAGAGAAATCTTATCCTGCTCTATCCCATTCCCTCTCCTAGGATTATTTCATCCCCCTATATCCTTTTATATCATATTCTAGACAACTACCAAACACAGGATATGATAAAACATATCATATCCTGAATTTTATTCAGTCAACCAAATGCAACCAAAGAGATTATTAAAAAATTTGGTCTGCATTATCTCATGCCAGGTTTGCATTATTTCGTGTCATCCTTATATTTTTGCATAACATATTTTTGAGTATCATTACTTATTGCATTGCATACCATATCCTTCAAGAATCTCATGCTTGAACGCCATTACTTTTTCGTATAACACATTTTCTTGTGTCTGCATATCTGCATATCCCATGTTCACATGTCATACTTGCATCTCATGTAGATTAGAATATTATATTTTGCATATATCATGTTGTTTTGCATATATATATATGTGTGTGTATATGACATGTTGATTTCCAGTCAATTTCAGGCTCATTAATGAGAAGTGTATATCTAGAGATGTATTTCAGTCGTATTCCACTTGAATCTGATCAATTCGAGTTCGACTGACCAAAAGGGAAAGGCTAACGCGAGACGAGATACGTGGACCCGGGGAACTCGGATAAGAAACGGTGCTTTGGCCATATGGATTGTCGAGAGAACTAGCGATAGATCCTCACAATTACATGACAACCAAAGACGTCATGAATTGACGAGCCCTAAATATGATACGAATTACGGGGTCGATACGCGTAATGTCTGCAAAAATCGCTTGTCGGTTCGGATAGGCTAAAACCACGTCTAATATAGAAAACTATCAGAAACAAGTCTTGAAAATTTTGAAATGGAAAAATCAAGAATTCCAATGTTATTTGAATTGGTCATCGCCCAATCGAAGAATTATGGAACGAAAAAAACGACATTCTGAACGTCGGAGGTAAAATGACAGTTTTGCCCCTCAAGCTTAGGACTTTGCCCTTGCAATTGAAGAAGGGCATTTTGGACTTTATATACCCCTCAAGGCTGCCGAATTTAAGAAGAAAGGATGGCCATTGGATCTTGCATGATGGACTTGAGGGACAAGTGTCAAGAGATGGGGCAAGGAGTAATCATATCAACTTTTGGCCAACTACCATTCCAAGCGTTAACCAACATCTTGTATATAAGCCTTCTCTCTCTCTCCTTAATCATTTTGGCTGGCCACTTCCACCATAAGCCACCGAAAACCTCTCTCTCCCACCCTCTCCATCTGCTCGCCGGAGACAACTTCTGTCTCTCCTGTTCGCCAGCTCCGACGACCTCCCCCGGCCACCATTCAGCCATCGACCAACCACACCGATGAAGCTGTACGTCTTGACGACGCCCTCGAATAAGAATCGGGTCAACTGGAGCACCGAGGAGTCCCGAACAGAGATTCTCCCGAGAGCCGACGGAATCTGCTCCAACCTGAAGTAGGTTCGATTTCTGACCCTTTTGAAGACCAAATCGTTGGATTTTTTAGGTCAAATTTTGTGGAGATCTAGTAGACATGTAGATGAATCTTTGGTAGTCATTTTTGATGAAGTTTTGATCTCGAATCGGTCTTCTGAATTTTTCCCGGAAAACTGTCGGATTCTGACTTTGGAGGAACCGACGACATTCGACGAGTTTCAGGTGACCAACCGACCTAAAACTCACGGTGAGCCTCAAGAATCCTTAGATAGACATGTTAAGAGGTAGGGTTATGATTGAATGATGGATTTAGGAGTAGATTGAAGACCGGTAGTGTTCGGTTTACACGGAACGAGGAGGACCAGTTCGGTTTCGGGCAAACCGAATTTGTTAGAGGTTGGGATTGGTGATTTTGAGTTCCAAATTGGTGTTTAAGATATGATGAGATGTTGAGGGATATGTTATGGATGATTGGGGTTAATGAATTGAGGAATTGGACGTGAAAATTGACAGATTGGTTGAATATGCAAGGTTGCGCGGTGAATGGGCCCTTGGTTTGATTTGGCCAAAACTTTGAGGACCCAAGAGGAGGAAATTGTGATATTGAAATCAAGATAATGGAATTCCTAACCTTATGTTAGGAAGATTGGACTCGATTGGACGAGTCGAGAGACGAATGTAAATGATTTGTGAGAGTTGTCAAGAGGATTGCGCTTAGAATACCCTGGAATGGTATCGAGGTATATATGTGTCATTGCTTGTGTTTGAACTGTTAGGCATGTGTACGTATCATTTGATTACTTTGCATGCCATGAGTCTTTGAATTGTATCTGATTTGCACATGTCGTCATGAATGGGAAATGAATTGAGAAATCATGGCTGAGCTTAACATGGCGAGGCCTTGAGGCGTATGAGACGCGAGATGGGAGGTGGATACCTAGATGCGACGAGATTGAGGGATAGAGTTGATATTGTGTGGAGCCCTGATGCGATGAAATCGCGAAGTTGAGATGGCCACGGTCCTGATGCAAATTATTCACGGGACGGAGAGGCCCTGAGGCGTTTGAGACGCGAGGCAGGAGATATATACCCTGATGCGACGAGATCGTAGATGGAGTTGATGAGGTGTGATGCCTTGATGCGACGAGATCGCGGGGTTGAGATAGCCACCGTCCTGATGTGAACTATTCGCGGGACGGAGTTGTGGAATGATGATATTGGCCTGGAGATTCATCAGAACCTGATGCATTTAAGGCTTGGTTATCGTTGACGGTCTGATGCGTTTACGCGAACCAAGCCTGATGCGATTTAATCACGGGCTAGAGATTGAGGCAGGTGAAGATTAGAGGATGTGGCGAAGTGGCAGGCCGAGTGTGACATGAGGTCATCTTTGCATGCTTGTCATCTGCATGTGATTGTTTTATTGACTTGCGCTTGGTGCGCCTGCATGGTTAAGAGTTTGAAAGTTTTGGGATAGATGACTGCCTGAGTGGATGGTCGGCCTAATTTAGGGTTAGGACCCACCTTACTGAGATTTATATCTCACCCTAGTAGGGGCTTAATTTTTCAAGTACCAGACGAAGGAAATGCGAGCTTGCAAAGGATTGGCTTTTGAAGAGATAGTTGACCAATTACATTTAGAATAGATTTGTCTTTTCTTGATATTAGGTTTGTACTCCAGATTGGTGGAATATGAATTGAACCCGTGATAAATTGATTAATGGAATTTTGTTGCATATGTCCTAAGTCATTGGGCGTTGAGTTATTTATATGATTTGAGTTGGCAATGCTTTCGCGTGCATATTTTGGAAAGAGTTGTAAGTTATTAGCCGTTAATCCTAGAGTTTTCAGAAATGTACGGCTTGGTGTGTTCGGGCCCTCGCCGGGTTCGGGGCGTGACATCCCCGTTGGATTTGATATCAGAGCTAGGTCAACTCGATCAAATCTGATTGAGACTTGGAGTGATAAGGAGAGGTGACTTAGGGACAATTAGATACTGAGGCCTATAGCACTAGGCATGGATTGTTGACTCTCGAGGATGATAGGCTTGAACTTGTGTACACTTTAATGGTCTTAGGGTTTACTTTAATGACGGACTTTGAGTTATGTGGTGATTAAGGCCTAAGTGGAAGCAAGCCGAGATTAAAGAGTAATAAGCATGAATTTTGAGATAGTAATGGTGTTTGAAGATAGTAGAGAATTGCTTATGAATAAAGGGTCAATTGAGGTGTATGATTGTGATCTTGATTTGCCAATAACCCAACTCAAGAAGTACGAGTTATAAAGAGATAGCTAGTATTGGTGGATTCAGGCTTAAACTACGTGATATCTTGATGGTTTTCGTTATCGATTATTATTAACAACATTGGATGATATGAGTTGAGATAAATACAAGGAGTATCTGAATTGAAGAGCAGTTGTGATCGAATGCATAGGGATTTGATTTTAATGTTGACTGGACTTGAGATATATAATGAAATATAGGCAATTGATCTGTGAGATATGACGGTCATTAGTGGAATTAGAACTCTTGAATGGATAGGAACTGATCTAAAGGCGGTTTTGACAAGACGAGTGATGAGGATGGTCATGCTATGCTTATGTTTATGGCTTTGAAACAAAAGTCGATGAGGGTGCATACAGTGACTTATCGCTGTTGGACTTAATAAACTGTCGCTTGGTATGGGACAAGTTGATGGGATACCTATAAACTATAATGAAACATGGTATGGGACATGTGGAATGAGGCTTTCTTCGTAGATGTATGACTTGGGACAACCTGCAACGGCTAGGTCTGATGAGGGCGAGGAGTAATCGTCGGGACAGAGAGGTCCGGACAAGGAGCGACTCCTGGCAGGCTTCTAAGATGGCAAGAGGCAGGAATGACCCAAGTCATAACTTGAAAGGGGAAGCCTAGGTATCAGGTTGAGTCCAATTGTGGATAAGGAATGTGCGGCACGAAATTAATTCTCATCAAGAATGATCGAAAGTGGCATGATATGTGTAATGGCGCCTATGAGTAGCGTGGTTAAAAGCTTCGTGCTTGACAATGGGTGCCCTTTGAAAAGGGAAAGTGATGATTGTGATAGGTCTATTAGGCATGTTTGATGATTAGCCTCATGTGATTGGCTTGACCAAGCTATGACTGAGAGGTTAGACGACGTAGGGGGTTTATACCCGTGGAACTGAGGCATGCTGGGAAGGAGATAGTCTGTTGTGACTATGCTAGAGTGGTGGATGCCTTTAGGCCTAGAGTATGAGCTATTGACTCAATGAGTTGCTACCTTGAGTGCTTATTTGATAGTTGCCCAGTTGAGGCTAGCCTAGTAATGGCAAGTTACCTCATTAAGGCTGGCTAAAAGAATGACTCTGACCAAGGATGATTTGGAATCCTCAAATAATTGGTGATTAATTGAGAATTGCCCAAGAACCATTAGAGGTCTGGTTGATGATAAAAGATAATGAGATGAGCAGCCTAAGACTGCAAGACTTGAGTAGATGACAGAAATCTTGGATTCCTGGAGAGAATCATAGTGGTGCAAGTGACATGAGAATCTAATAAGATTGAAGGACCAAAGTATGGTCGCTAGAGTAGTACTTGGCTTGTGTATGTGAGATACGAAAAGATTCAAGAACTAAGACGGATCATGAGAATTGAGTAAAGATGAATAACCAGAACGGGAAAACCAACAGAGCGATTAACTCGAGTTTGTGAACCATATGAGACCCAAGAGTTGAATGGGTCGTGAGAACTTTAAATGGAAATGAACAAATTTGTTGGTTAAGCAAGCTCAAAGAGGAGCTGCTAGAATTCTCTAAGTCACTATTGTGATAAATGCTTATGCTGACGAGTTAAGTGATGGGAGTCGCGAAGAAGGTGAACCTGAGGTAACCTTTTCGAAATTGAATGTATATAGGGGACCAAGAGAGCTTGGAAGAGCTTGTGAAGCTAAGTATAAGATTGAGATTAATTGAGCATGATGGAAAGATGAAACTTGGAACTGCCTTCTTTCAAATTGAGAGTTTTGTGAGAAGACCTTGGAGATTTTGAGTGCACTAACGGAGGAAAGTGACCGTGACAGTATTAGCCCTAAAAGGCTATTGAGGATTGGTGAAAGGTCACCAGAGGAAGGATTTCCTCGAAGGCAGAGACTTGCCTAGATTACTTCTATTGAGTTGTTCGATGGAAAGTATCGTCCTAGGACTGCTTGAAAGCAAAAATTGCTTGGATCCTAATATTTTTGCAAGGATCATGGGACGATCGACCGGTGTGAAATAGAGTTCTCAAGGTCGCGTCAGCATATGGTAAAAGTGGTCAAAGACCCTTGAATAAGATGAGTAAGTCCCTGAGTGGATTGGAAATTGAGGACCATATGGCTGATTGTTACTATTGATTTTGAGGAATAATGATGGGACTCAACAAAAGAGGAGGACGATCGAAAAATTTATGAATAAGAGAACTCATGCTCATGGATTACGAGCAAAGAGATGTTCATTTTGATTATGGAACGTGCCTACGAAAGATGGCTAATTACCTGGGCGTAAGACACACGGTGGAAAATGTGCAGCCCGTCTTTTCCGTTATAGTAAGAGTTGAGGAAGAATCGGCATGCTAGTTTACTTGGAATTAATGATTTCCTGGGATCGGTTGAATGAACTAGAACCATGAGAAAGGAAATCATGAGTTGTTGTTCCCTAAAGAATAGGGCGTTGTTCCCTAAAGAATAGGACATTGTTCTCAAAGGGCGATTGGACCATGAAATGATCATTGACGAAAAGAAAAGTGAACGAACTTGATAGTCCTAACAGGTTGTGATTCTAGTAAATGATTTAGTGAATGAAAAGAGCGCCTAGAAAATACTTGCAAAGTGATTTGAGGTGATCGAATTGAACATTCGACAAGTGAACTGGTGAAGACCCAAGGACGAACAGATATTGTCACTGGAGGTGAATGAGTCATGGGAAAGGGAATGTGAAAGCTTGATGGCATTTGAATCCTGGAGTAAAGGCATCGCCGTCGATGCAGACTCCAAGGTTAACGTCCTATGAAATAGAAAGGACAATGTGAATTTGAAATGAGAGGATGCCACTGAAATGTATAGTTTCTCTCACATGATGAGAGACCCTATTGTAAAAGGGAGAAAGGCTCTAAATTGTCTTAGTATGATGAATGAGCGTCCGTACCGAGGAAGATGATGTAGAACTTGAATGACTCCTGGAAGTGAAATCCGAGAGATAGTCTCGTTGACAATGTTGAATTCCAAGATGATGTTGACGATCAGTAGAACGAACGGAATTGGGGATAAGGTCGCCTTAGTGAGTATGGAACTCAGAGGCTAAAGCATTAATGCTTCTCGAGAGAAGAGTGATAAAAATAAATAAAATGTCATACGGTCCTAGAGGAGATCCGTAACAACAGAGAGTCAAGGTCTGAGCTTTCAAGTGAAAAGTACAAAGAATAGTTAGGGGATTCGACACTTGGTAGAAAGAAGTTGATAATAGTCGAATCAAGTGCCCAAGGAATGGTTGAATTGGTCATTACCGTCTTAAGAGGCGATGGCTGAACTCATGAAAGGAGCCATGAGAAATATGAACCGTTTTTGAGAGTGTCATATGGGCTCTAAGGAAATGTTTATTGCATGCTAAGTGTGAAGAGCGCAAGTTGTGAACCTGATGGAGTAGGATTCACACATTGAAATAAGTGATAAATCCTTTGAGGATTGGAATAATAGATGAATCGACTAGGGTCGATGTGAGTTGCGGAAAGTGCAAGCTTCTTGAGATTGATGAATTGCAATAAACGGACCATTGAAGGACTCCCCACCAGAGCTGTTCCATTAATAAAATGGATTAAGGATGAGATGTAACGCGAATGGGTGAATTGATGTGAAAAGAGCTTTCGAGGACTCGAGTTAAGCTAATGATTGCGCTGTCTATGACAATTCCAGTTGAAAATTGAAAAGCTCATGAAGGTCGTAGTGACACGACGCAGAATGGAACTGGAGGTATAACAAGGCAATTTGAAATTGATATTGCTTGTACATCGTGACAATGATGCCATGTGAATTGGCATGCTTAGAGCATAATCAGAGTGGTTTACGAGTGTCCTCGTGATAAAGTTGGGAAATATTGTTTGAGTGAAAGAACATTGCAAGGCTACACTTACCACAAGAGTGTAAGGTAGCAGTTTCCTGAGAGGAATTGAATAAGAGGCCATGTAGATGTATAGAATTGCTTGTGGATACGAGAGTGTTGCGTAGATAAAGAAAAGACCTCGAATTATGTGAACTATAAGAGATTGAGAACATGCAATGTCTAAAGGGAATTGAAGGCGAGGCACGTAGAACGAAGAGATCACCCAAGTGTTGTTACAGCGATATCTGTATCGCTAAGGAAAGGTGAATTGTTTAACGGATACTTACAGTTAAGAATTGAGCCTTGTATAATCAGTGATGGAGGGACAGATCTTCCCTCAAGAAGTAATAGATTCAACTCTTAAATTGGAAGCTCGCTAATGGACTAGCGTGATGGCCATTGGAAACACCTAACCGGAAGGCCAGAAGGAAATTGAGGTGTGCCATGATTATACATTGATACTGAAGGGATTATAGGAATGTATAGAACCCTTGAGGCTCATAGACAGAAGTACGAATCCAGCATTGAAAGGAAACTTAAGGAGATGACCTCATTGAAAATTCAAAGGGAGAATTATGGTGTTTCCTGGGGATGACACAAAGATGTGCCAAGATGCATATATATATATATATATATATATATATATATATATATATATATATCGGTGATAAGGTTGAGAGTTGAAATTTGTCTATCTTGTAGTCGAGCACTAGACGTGTCAATGGAAGGGAAGTACATGACGATGAAAGTTGAAGGACCACTTTGATCCAAGGGAATTTTCGGATGAAGTCGAGAATGGATTGCTAAGGAAATAACCATGTAAATGTTTAAGAAGTTAAGAGGGTCATAACTCGATTTGATTAAGAGAAGGCAATTGATAAAGCCCTTGAATCTCTGTTGGCGTGAAAGGAAGCTTGAAAGGAGTAATACGCCGAAGGGTATGGACATTAAGAGTGCATTTGGGCGAGGGCTTTGTAATAATGGTTTTAGACAAATGAAAAAAATAAGGTGAACGCTCGAAGATGAGATCCTGGCAAGTGATATGAATACCGAAAGAGAATGGAGAGAAGCAAATTAGATTGAGAACTAAAGAAAACAAGTCCCAGGGGAAAGATAGTTTTGGATTGGAAAGAACGAGCAAGATCGTCAAATCATGGAAAGGATTATTCGGAAGAGTGAGGATGCGACGATGCACCAATACCCCAAAGGATTGGATGGGTAGAAGGTTGCGAATTTCGAGAATGAAATTTTCTTAAGGGAGAAAGAGTTGTGACATTCTGATTTCCAATCAATTTTAAGCTCATTAATGAGAAGTGTATATCTAGAGATGTATTTCAGTCGTATTTCGCTCGAATCTAATCAATTCAAGTAGACTGACCAAAAGAGAAAGGCTAACGCGAGACGAGATACGTGGACCCGGGGAACTCGGATAAGAAACGGTGCTTTGGCCATAAGGATTGTCGAGGGAACTAGCGATAGACCCTCACAATTACATGACAACTAAAGCCGTCACGAATTGATGAGCCCTAAACGTGAAACGAATTACGGGGTCGATACGCGTAATGTCTGCAAAAGCCGTTTGACTATTCGGGATAGGCTCGAACCACGTCTGATAGAGAAAACTATGAGAAATAAGTCTTGAAAAATTTGAAATGGAAAAATCAAGAATTCCACCATTATTTGGATTGATCGTCGCCCTATCGAAGAATTCTGGAATGAGAAAAATGACATTCTGAACGTCGGGAGTAAAATGACCGTTTTGCCCCTCAAGCTTAGGACTTTGCCCTTGCAATTGAAGAATGGCATTTTGGACTTTATATACCCCTCAAGGCTGCCAAATTCAAGAAGAAAGGATGGCCATTGGATCTTGCATGATTGACTTGAGGGACAAGTGTCAAGAGATGGGGCCAGGAGTAGTCATATCAACTTTTGGCCAACTACCATTCCAAGCATTGACCAAGAGCTTGTATATAAGCCTTCTCTCTCTCTCCTTAATCATTTTGGCTGGCCACTTCCACCATAAGCCACTGAAAACCTCTATCTCCCTCCCTCACCATCTGCTCGCTGGAGACAGCTTTTGCCGCTCCTGTTCGCCAGCTCCGACGACCTCCCCTGGCCACCATTCGGCCACCGGCCGACCACACCGATGAAGCTTTACGTCTTGCCGACGTCCTCGAAGAATCAAGTCGATTGGAGCACTGAAGAGTCCCAAGCAGAGATTTTCCCGAGAGCCGGCAAAATCTGCTCCAGCTTGAAGTTGGTCCGATTTCTGACCCTTTTGAAGGCAAAATCGTTAGATTTTTGAGGTCAAATTTTGTGGAGATCTACCAGACATGTAGATGAATCAGTGGTAAAAATTTGAGCCTGATTTGATGAAGTTTTGACCTCGAATCGGTCTTGTGAATTTTGCCTAGAAAATTGCCAGATTCTGACTTTGGAGGAACCGGCAACGTTCGACGAGTTTCCGGTGACCAACCGACCTAAAACTCACGGTGAGCCTCAAGAACCCTTATATAGACATGTTAAGAGGTAGGTTTATGATTGAATGATGGATTTAGGAGTAGATTGAAGACCGGTAGTGCTCGGTTTGCACGGAATCGAGGAGGACCGATTCGGTTCCGGGCAAATCGAATTTGTTGGAGGCTGGGATTGGTGATTTTGAGTTCCAAATTGGTGTTTAAGATATGATGAGATGTTGAGGGATATGTTATGGATGATTGGGATTAATGAATTGAGGAATTGGACTTGAAAATTGACGGATTGGTTGAATATGCTAGGTTGCGCGGTGAATGGGCCCTTGGTTTGACTTGGCCGAAACTTTGAGGACCCAAGAGGACCCAAGGGAATTCCTAACCTTATACTAGGAAGATTGGACTCGATTGGGCGAGTCGAGAGACAAATGTAAATGATTTGTGAGAGTTGTCAAGAGGATTGTGCTTGGAATGCCCTGGAATGGTATAGGGGTATATATGTGCCATTGCTTGTGTTTGAATTGTCCACCATGTGTGCGTATCATTGCTTTGCATGCCATGAGTCTTTGAATTGTGCCTAATTTACACATGTCGTCATGAATGGGAAATGAATTGGGAAATTATGGCATGATCTTAACATGGTGAGGCCCTGAGGCGTATGAGACGCGGGCTAGGAGGTGGATACCCTGATGCGACGAGATCGCGGGGTGGAGTTGATATTGTGTGGCACCCTGATCAATGAAATCGCCGGGTTGAGATGGCCACGGTCCTGATGCGAATTATTCGCGGGACGGAGAGGCCCTGAGGCGTATGAGACGTGGGGCAGGAGATGTATACCCTGATGCGATGAGATCGCGGGGTGGAGTTGATGAGGTGTGGCGCCATGATGCGACGAGATCGCGAGGTTGAGATAGCCACGGTCCTGAAGCGAACTATTCGCGGGACTGAGTTATGGAATGATGATATTGGCCTGGAGATTCATCGGAACCTGATACGTTTACGCGGGTTACCGTTGACGGTCTGATGCGTTTACGAGAACCGAGCCTGATGCGATTTAATCGTGAGCTAGAGATTGAGGCAGGCAAAGATTAGAGGATGTGGCAAAGTGGCAAGCCGAGTGTGACATGAGGTCATCTTTGCATGCCTGTCATCTGCATGTGATTGTTTTATTGACTTGCGCTTGGTGCGCCTGTATGGTTAAGAGTTCGAAAGTTTTGGGATAGATGACTGTCTAAGTGGACAGTCGGTCTAACCTAGGATTAGGACCCACCTTACTGAGATTTAAAATCTCACCTCAGTGGGGGCTTAATTTTTCAGGTCCCAAGCGAAGGAAGCGCGAGCTTACCAAGGATTGGCTTTTAAAGAGATAGTTGACCAATTGCATTTAGAATGGATTTGTCTTTTCTTGATATTGGGTTTGTACTCCAGATTGGTGGAATATGAATTGAACCTGTGACATTCTAATTTTCAATCAACTTCAGACTCTGTAATGAGAAGTTTATTTATATCAAGCGATGTATTTTAGTTGTATTCCGCTCAAATCTGATCAATTTGAGTAGACTAAACTAAGGAGAAAGGCTAACGCAAGACGAGATATGTGGACCTAGGCGACTCGAATAGGAAATGGCGCTTTGACCATAAGGATTGTTGAGGAGATATTTAGAACCGCAAAAAGGCCAATCCAAGAACGATAAGGGATTACCATGTGAGCGTCGTACGATTGGAGCGCAGGTGATGCCGCTTAACCAACGTACGATTTGCAAAATTATCCTAAATCGGACTGTGACGATCGAGTCCACAGGGACTAGCGATAAGCCCTTACAATTACATGACAACCAAGGCCGCCATGAATTGACGAGCTCTAAACATAATGAGAATCACGGGGTCGATACGTGTATAGTGTGCAAAAGCTGCCCGTCGATTCGGAATAGGCTGGAATCACATTTGGTAGAAGGAACGATCAAAATTGAGTCCTGAAAAGTTTGAAAAAGGAAAATCAAGAATTCCAACGTCAATTGGATTGGCCATCGCCCTATCGAAGAAATCAGAATAGAGAAAAACAATGTTCAGAAAGTCGGAGGTAAAAAGATCATAATGCCCCTCAAGCTTAAGACTTTGTCTTTATAATTGAAGGAAGGGCAAAATGGCATTTCTCCCCCCCTCCCAAGCTGCTGAAAATTGAAGAGCAATTGATGGTCATTAGATGCCCTTGAGAAGAACAATGGACAAGTGTCAAGCATCCAAGGGTAGTAGATCATTTCACTAATTAAATGACCACCTACCAATCACCTCAATTAATTTAAATTTTTTGGATAATAACTAGCTCTCTCTCTCCCTCAAACCCCCCATTCAGCCAAAAATTGCAGAGCACCACCATTTCCCTTTCTTCTTCTTCTTCTTCTTCTCCAGTTTCTACTTCACCCGACCCCGCCGGACGCCGTCATTCGGTCCGTACAACCGCCGCCTCCAGCCGTCCCCTACTACCGATCGACTACCTAGATGTAGCCTCACGTCTTGCCGACGTCCTTCAACTTGAATCAGGTCATTTGGAGCTCTGAGAAATTCGGGGCAAGCATTCTCCCACAGGTTGACGGATTCTGTTCCAGTTTGAGCTAGGTTCGGTTCTGAACCCTTTAGACAGCCGAAAACTTGAAATCTTAAGCTCCAATTTAATGGTGATCAAGTAGACATATAGATGGTTTTGTGATAAAAATTAGGGATTTATTTGATAATTTTTTTACCATGAACCACCCTTATACATTATGCCCAGAATCTGTCGATATTCTGTGTTTGAGTCATCCGGCAACTTCTGACGAATTTTCGGCAACCACGCGACTTGAAACTCATGATGAGACTTGCAAACTCTTAGGTAGACATTATAAGAGGTAGAATGGTGTATATTTGATGGATTTGAGATAGATTAAGGCCGGTTGGACCCGGCATGAACAGAATCGAATGGAAACGATTCAATGCCGGGCCAAATCGATTCTGTGGATGACTGAATAGGCTGGATTTGTATTATAATTTGGTGTGTATGATGTGTTGTGATGATGAGGAGCATCTAATGGATGATTTGGATGGATGAATGGAGGGATTGAACTTGAAATTTGACAAAATCGATTGATTATCCTAGGTTGCGCGACGGATTAACCTTGGACTTGAGTTGGCCGAACCTTAGGAGGTGCAAGGAGGAGTAATTTGCGTTATTAAGCGGAGATAAGGAATTTCCTAAACCAAGGCTAGGGGGATTGTACTCGATTGGGTAAGTCGAGGGCCGAACGGAACGATTTATGAGAAAAACCTCTCATGTAATAGCTTGATGCATCATTGGACGTTATAGAATGATTGTTTGACCTAGCCTATGCTTGAATTGTCGAAGTGCCTGGGTACCATTTTAATTGAATTGCATTGCACGAAATTTATTAAATATATTATCATGCGCATTGGCCATTGGTTATGAAATTTGATTTGTTTTTAAATCAAGTTAATTGATATGATGTGGCATGAGACATGATTGTGGCATTGCATGGCATGGCCTTGAGGTGTATGACACGCGGGGCGGAGGTTGAGACCCTGATGTGACGAGGTCACGGGGTGGATTATGAAAAGGTGGCGCCCTGATGCGACGGAGTCGCGGGGTTGAGATAGCCGCAGTCCTGATGCGATATAATCGCGGGACGGAATACGAGCTCATAGACTCTGCCTAGAAATTGAACTGGGGCCTGATACGTTTACGCGGGTCGAGCCTGATGTGATCTAATCACGGGCCAGAGAATGAGGACAGGCAGAGGTTGATTGATGTGGTGAAATGACAGACCGAGCATATACGTGCAACTGTGTGTGACATGAGAATATAAATGCATGCCTGTCCTCTATGCATTATTGTTTATTGAATTATGAATGTCATATCGGCATGAGTACACGAGTTGGATAGGTTGAGTGACTTGACTGCCTGAGTGGACGGTCAACCTGACCTAGGGTTAGGTTTTTCTTACTGAGATGTGTATCTCACCCCTTTTGGGGAAATTTTACTTTACAGATCCTAGGTAGTAGCTATGTGACCTATCAGGTTCGGGGACCCGCAGGAGATGACGGCGTATTACGATGAGTTCCCCAATAGGCAGGGAAATGTATACTTAAGGAAATGTACAGTAGTTTGGGTAGATGAGGGCAAACCAGACTGGAAGCCTCATCGATTTGAGGCTTGATTTAGACAGGACGGGGATAGAAAGGTCGGGCCGTTGAAGCCTCACGAGGTTCCGGAGGGTGTTATACCTCCATGGTGTCAGACGACTTTGGATCAGGAGTTTTTAGAGGGTTCAGTGGTTGGGTCGAGGAACGGCCCGGAGCGGACGCCGACAGCTGAGTTTTCCGTGCCACCATAAGAGGATGAGGTCATCGTGGTGGAGCCGTCTGAGAGAGATCCATCCGAGCCGGATCAGGAGGCGACCGTGGAGGGATACCAGGTTGAGCAGTCACAAGAAGCGACCATAGAGGACTCTGTGGAGGTTCCGTCAGAGACTTTCTCCGAGTACGAACCGTCAGAGGATAGCAAGGATATCAGAGATTCTAGCAGTTCTTCCTAGGCGACTGAGGATGATGACCTGACTTTTTGACTAGCGACCTGACCCCCCCTTCCCTAGTGGATTTTGTGGACACCTTTTGACATGTTTACCCGTCGCCTTGCTGTATAGCGGTCTGTAGTATATGTGACCAGTTGATGTTGATGTATGACTTTATAATGCTATCCAATCCTGCTTAGTCTTGAGATATATATATATATATATATATATATATATATATATTGTCCGGGGAGTTTTTGGGAAACGCTTCCGTGTGCTTAATGTAAATTATTTCATCTCTCGATCTTCCTTTATCTACAAGTGGATCCTTAGGACCGCCGAGAGATTATTGTTGTTTTGCTTGCAGGGATGATTGCGTGCTCGCGATGAGGCACGGGACGTGACATCCCCGCTTGTTTTGGTATCAGAGCAAGGTCAGCTCGATACGAAGTTGATTAAGGATTGGAGTAATAAGGAGGACTAGGTAAGACAAGGACGGATAGCTAGACCTTAGGAAACTAGTCAGGGTAAGGCAGGGGATGCCTAGTTGTGACTTGACACCTATGGATGGTGTTTGATCTTGGTAAGGTTGTGACAGGGCATAGAGGATTGAGTTCTCTGCTTAGGATTGAAGGTCATTTTGGACCTTGACTGACTTGATGCTTGAAAGTGATTAGTTTTAGTAAATCACTGGAACGAATGGAATTGAGTAATGGCCATGAGCCATTGATTGGGACATTTCTGGAATTGATGTTGATGTATGAAGTAATGTTGTTGTGTAATTGTTTTGTTAAGGAGTAGTTAGTAACCCTGAATTGGATGATTGAGTAAGTTGCTAACATGTTACTAAACTTGTGATGGACAGGTTCGTTAGTAAGTGACAGAGATGAGTAACCCATCCAGAAGACCTGGAAGACCAAGAGGCCGAGCCTCTAGCTCGAGGCCGCCCGCAGCTGAAGACCCAAGAGTGGATGGTCTACTAAGGGCAATGGAGGGACTCAGAGACATCATAGAGTGGCAGACCCAGGATCGGGACTCTGCCATAGCCCAGGCAGTGGGAGCTGCCCTAGCAGCCGCGAATACCAACACTGGCAACGCAGGTGGAAGTGGAAGTCAAGGCGAGCCGAACCAGTGCAATGAAACGGTGAACCCTCAAGAGGAAATCATAGTAGCCAGGCAAATGGGCCAACTGGTGGAACAATTTATGAAGTTGAAGCCGACGCAGTTTGACGGGATTGGAGTTCCCGTGCTAGCACCTAGATGGATAGAGAAGCTGGAAAAGACTTTCGGGGTACTAAGATGCACTGATGATGAGAAGGTGTTGCTAGCCGTATATCAACTAGAGGGTACGGCAAATGACTGGTGGGCTGCCACCAAGGATGGGGTCTTCCCTGAAGGTACGGCTCTAAACTGGAACACTTTTAAGAGGGCGTTCAATGAGAAGTACTTTTCAAAAATGGCCAGGAAAAGAAAACTGATCGAGTTCCTACAGCTGCGACAGAACTAGCTATCGATAGATCAGTATGAAGCTGAGTTCTCGAGGATTTCGAGGTATGCACCTCAATCGGTAGAGGGTCCTTTGGAGAAGGCACGGAGATTCAGGGATGGTTTGAGGCCCGAACTCCGTAGCTAGATGATAGCCCTAAACTTGAGGACCTACAGGGAGATATACGAGCGAGGCCAGATGATTGAGCGAGACTTGAGGGAAAGAAACATCGCAATTGGATCACGGTTCCCGTCGTTTAGAGACCATCGTCAAATGGGCAAGAGACCAATGGTAGGTAACAGATGTTTCGTGCCGCCAGCAAGGAGGAATATCGTGAAACCGTCAAACCCAGCGAACTGGAGCTGCAGGCTATGTGGCAGAAGGCATGGGAATGGATCATGACCTATGAGGACTAGAGCCTGTTTCAAGTATGGTCAGCTGGGTCACCAAATAAGGACATGTCCAAATCAAGCACCGGCCAGTCGACCACAAGGACCGAGGCCGCAAGTAGGACCATCGACTGTAGCACCCCAGATAAAACCGAACAGACCACCAGCTCAGGGCAGAGTGTACGCTGTAGCGCGCAACGAGGCAGAAGATGCGCCTAGAGTGGTCACAGATACGGTTTATTTATGCAACCAAACCGCTTATGCATTATTTGTCCCGAGTGCCATGCATTCTTTTGTATCTGCACAGTTTGTTGAGTTAATAGGCATTAGATTGGAACCATTAAGCATGGCATTGCATGTAGCCACCCCATTGAAGGATAATGTCTTGGTTTCATTAGGGTGTGCGGGATGTGAGATTATGGTTGGAGGAAGTAAGGAGAGTATCGACCTAGCTGTATTGCCTATGTTTGATTTTCACGTGGTTATAGGAATGGATTGGCTGAGTAGGCAAGGAGCAGTAGTAGACTGTGGCAATAAAACGATTCGGTTTTACCAGAAAGATCGCCCTAGTTATGAATTGGTAGGAAGCCAAGGAGGAGTCTCAATTCCCTTGGTTTCATCTTTGGAAGTAACTAAGATGATATCTGAAGGATGTCGGGCATACTTAGTAGCCGTGATGGATACGACTGTCGAGGAACCCAAGTTAGAGAATATTCCTGTGGTGCGCAAATTTCCGAATGCGTTTCCCCAGGAATTGCCAGGATTACCATCGGAGCGGGAAATAGAGTTTGTGATTGAATTAACTCCCGGAACGGAGCCAATTTCGAAAGCACCATACAGGATGTCCATATCTGAATTAAAAGAGTTAAAGGTGTAGATGCAAGAGCTGCTTGATAAAGGATTCATCCAACCAAGTACTTCGCCGTGGGGAGCACCGGTGTTGTTCGTAAAGAAGAAAGACAAATCCTTGCAACTATGCATTAACTACCGGCAGCTGAATCAGGTGACGGTGAAGAACAAATATCCGCTGTCGAGAATTGACGATCTTTTTGATCAATTGCAAGGAGCAGCAGTATTCTCGAAGATTGACCTGAGGACGGGATATCACCAGCTGAGGATCAAGAAGGAAGACATACCCAAGACTGCATTCAGGACGAGGTATGGACATTACGAGTTTACGGTGATGCCATTCGGATTGACTAATGCTCCAGCTGCTTTTATGGATTTGATGCACCGAGTATTCAGAGAGTTTCTGGACAGATTCATTATAGTTTTCATTGACGACATCTTAATCTACTCGAGGAGCGACGTAGAACACGAAGAACATTTAAGGATCGTATTGAGAACCCTGAGGGAACATTCACTATACGCGAAGCTAAGCAAATGTGAATTTTGGCTGAACAGGGTAGCATTTCTGGGTCATGTGGTGTCTGGTGAAGGGATTGCAGTGGACCCTGCAAAGATAGAGGCTGTAACCAATTGGCCAAGGCCTACTACGGTCACGGAGGTTAGGAGCTTCTTGGGGTTAGTAGGATATTATAGGCAATTCGTGGAAAAGTTCTCATCCATAGCCGTCCCACTGACGCGGTTGACGAAGAAGGAAACGAAGTTTGAATGGACTGATAGATGTGAGCAAAGTTTCCAAAAACTTAAGCATAGGCTGACGACTGCGCCAGTATTGACCATTCCGTCGGGACCAAGAGGATACAAAATCTACAGCGACGCTTCGCTGAAAGGATTGGGTTGTATATTGATGCAACATGGAAGAGTAGTAGCTTATGCATCCAGACAACTAAGGCTGCATGAAATGAATTACCCGACCCACGACTTGGAGTTAACGGCGATTGTGTTTGCCTTGAAGATTTGGAGGAATTACCTTTGTGGCGAGAAGTTTCAGATATATACAGACCACCAAAGTTTCAAGTATTTGTTTTCCCAGAAAGAGTTGAACCTAAGGCAGCACAAGTGGATGGAGCTCTTGAAAGATTATGATTGTGAGATATTATATCATCCCGAGAAAGCAAACAGAGTGGCAGATGCATTAAGTCGAAAGTCGAGTATTGCATGCATGCTGGTAAGAAGTTGGTCGGCGATAGAGGATCTGAGAGATTCTGAATTCAGATTGGAGGTTGATCAGCTATCCAGTTTGATAGCGACTTTGAGGGTGGAACCTGAGGTCCAAGAAGGGATTAAGGCATTACAGTCTACGGACCCAGAGATTCAGAAAGTTATCGAAATGGATGCGACGAAGAGGAAGCCAGAGTTTCAGGTGTCTGAGGATGGACTTTTGAGATTTTGAGGGCGATTATGTGTACCAAAGGATGAAGGGCTCCGAGAAAGAATTTTATCAGAAGCCCATAGGAGTAATTACAGTGTCCACCCTGGAAGTACGAAGATGTATCAAAACTTGAGACAACATTATTGGTGGAACGGGATGAAGGTAGACGTGGCAAGGCATGTTACTAAATGTTTGACTTGCCAGCAAGTGAAAGCGCAGCATTGTAAGCCTGAAGGATTGTTGCAGACGCTGGAGATTTCAGAATGGAAGTGGGAACACATAACTATGGATTTTGTGATGGGACTTCCGAGGGGCCAAAGGGTCACGACTCAATCTGGGTAGTCGTGGATCGATTGACCAAATCCGCCCATTTCATTTATGTACGAAAAGACTTCGCCATGGATAAATACGCAGAACTGTACATGAGGCACATAGTCAGATTACACGGAGTGCTGGTGACGATCACCTCAGATAGGGATCCGAAGTTCACGGCAAATTTTTGGAAGAGTATGCAAGGAGCAATGGGGACGCGATTACAATTCAGTACGGCGTATCACCCACAGACTGATGGACAGTCAGAAAGGACCATCCAGACGCTCGAGGACATGTTGAGAGCGTGTGTCATAGATTTCAAAGGCGGATGGAAAGAGCAGTTACACCTGGTAGAGTTTGCGTACAACAATAGCTAACAACAGAGTATACACATGGCATCGTTTGAGGCACTCTATGGCAGAGCATGCAGGACACCAATATGCTGGGATGAAGTAGGAGAAAGGAGTATCACAGGCCCCGAGTTAGTAGAGCAATCGGTGGAAGTAGTGAAAATCATCCGGGACAGGCTGAAGACGGCGCAGAGTCGCCAGAAGAGCTATGCAGACAAGTGGCGCAAGCCTTTGGAGTTTCAAGTGGGCGATCATGTCTTCCTCAAGGTGTCGCCAATGAGAGGACTCTCGCGATTCGGAAGGAAAGGGAAGCTGAGCCCAAGATACGTAGGCCCTTTCGAGATATTAGAGAGAATTGGAACCCTAGCCTATCGGCTTGCGTTACCACCAAGTCTATCCCAGGTACATAATGTTTTCCATGTGTCGATGCTAAGAAAGTATGAGCCTGACCCGACACATGTGCTGGACTATGCAACCATAAAGGTGGACGACAAAGTATCCTATATAGAGAAGCCGATAAGGATCGAGGACCGGAAGGAGCAGATCCTCAAGAATAAGAAGATGGTTGGTCAAAGTAATATGGGAGCACCACGGAATGGAAGGAGCCATGTGGGGGAATGAAGAGACAATGAGGTGACAGCACCTCTATTTATTTGAGTAGTTAAGTGTAATGCAAATTTCGAGGACGAAATTTTTGTAAGGAGGGAAGAGTTGTGACATTCTGATTTTCAATCAACTTCAGACTTTGTAATGAGAAGTTTATTTATATCAAGCGATGTATTTCAGTTGTATTCCACTCAAATCTGATCAATTTGAGTAGACTGACCAAGGGGGAAAGGTTAACGCAAGACGAGATACGTGGACCTAGGTGACTCGAATAGGAAATGGCGCTTTGACCATAAGGATGTCGAGGGGATATTTAGGACCGCAAAAAGGCCGATCTAAGAACGATTAGGGATTACCATGCTAGCGTAGTACGATTGGAGCGTGGGTGATGCCGCTTAACTAACATACGATTTGCAAAATTATCCTAAATCGGACTGTGACGATCGAGTCCACAGAGACTAGCGATAAGCCCTTGCAATTACATGAAAAGCAAAGTCGCCATGAATTGACAAGCTATAAATGTGATGAGAATCACGGGGTCGATACGCGTATAGTCTGCAAAAGCTGCCCATCGGTTCGGAATAGGCTGGAATCACGTCTGGTAGAAGGAACGATCAGAATTGAGTCCTGAAAAGTTTGAAAAAGGAAAATCAAGAATTCCAACGTCAATTGGATTGGCCATCGCCCTATCGAAGAAGTCAGAATCGAGGAAAACGACGTTCCGACCGTCGGAGGTAAAAAGACCATAATGCCCCTCAAGCTTAAGACTTTGTCTTTATAATTGAAGGAAGGGCAAAATTGACATTTCTCCCCCCCAAGCTACTAAAAATTGAAGAGCAATTGATGGCCATTGGATGTCCTTGAGAAGAATAATGGACAAGTGTCAAGCATCCAATGGTAGTAGATCATTTCACCAATTAATGCACACCTACCAATCACCTCAATTAATTTAAATTTTTGGGATAATAACCAGCTCTCTCTCTCTCTCCCCTCAAACCCCCCCCCATTCGGCCAAAAATTACAGAGCACCACCATTTCCCTTTCTTCTTCTTCTTCTCCAGTTTCTGCTTCACCCGACCCCGCCAGACGCCGTCGTTCGGTCTGTACGACCGCCGCCTCCGGCCGTCCCTTGCTATCGGCCAACTACCTAGACATAAACCCACGTCTTGCCGACGTCCTCCAACTTGAATCAGGTCATTTGGAGCTCTAAGGAATTCGGAGCAAGCATTCTCCCACTGGTCGACGAATTCGGTTCCAGTTTGAGGTAGGTTCGGTTTTGAACCCTTTAGACAGCCGAAAACTTGGATTCTTTGGCTAAAATTTTGTGGAGATCAAGCATACATATAGATGGTTCTGTGGTAAAAATTAGAGATTTATTTGATAAGTTTTTTACCATGAACCACCCTTGTACATTATGCCCAGAATCTGCCGGTATTTTGTGTTTGAGTGATCTGGCGACTTCCGACAACTTTCCGGCAACCACGCGACTTGAAACTCACGGTGAGACTTCCAAACTCTTAGGTAGACATTATAAGAGGTAGAATGGTGTATATTTGATAGATTTGAGATAGATTAAGGCCGGTTAGACCCGGCATGAACAAAACCAAATGGAACCAATTCAATGTCGGGCCAAACCGGTTCTGTGGATGGCTGAATAGGCTGGATTTGTATTGTAATTTGGTGTGTATGATGTGTTGTGATGATGAGGAGTATCTAATGGATGATTTGGATGGATGAATGGAGGGATTGAACTTGAAATTTGACAAAATCGATTGATTATCCTAGGTTGCGCGACGGATTGACCTTGGACTTGAGTTGGCCGAACCTTAGGAGGTGTAAGGAGGAGTAATTTGCATTATTAAGTGAAGGTAAGGAATTTCCTAAACCAAGGCTAGAGGGATTGTACTCGATTGAGTAAGTCGAGGGCCGAACGAAACGATTTATGAGAAAACCCTCGCATGTAATAGCTTGATGTGTCCTTGGATGTTATAGAATGATTGTTTGACCTAGCCTATGCTTGAATTGTCTGAGTGCCTGAGTAACATTTGAATTGAATTGTATGCCACAAAATTTATTAAACATATTATCATGCGCATTGGCCATTGGTTATGAAATTTGATTTTTTTTTAAAATCAAGTTAATTGATATGATGTGTCATGAGACATGATTGTGGCATTGCATGGCATGGCCCTGAGGCGTATGAGACGCGAGGTGGAGGTTGAGACCCTGATGCGACAAGGTCACGGGATGGATTATGAAAAGATGGCGCCCTGATGCGACAGAGTCGCGAGGTTGAGATAGCCACAGTCCTAATGCGATATAATCGCGGGACAGGATATGAGCTCATAGACCCTGCTTGGAAATTGAACCGAGGCCTGATACGTTTACGCGGACTGAGCCTGATGCGATCTAATCGCGGGCCAGAGAATGAGGGTAGGCAGAGGTTGATTGATGTGGTGAAGTGACAGGCCGAGCATATACGTGCAATTGTGTGTGACATGAGAATATGCATGTCTGTCCTCTATGCAGTATTGTTTATTGAATTATGAATGTCATACCGGCATGAGTACACGAGTTGGATAGGTTGAGTGACTTGACTGCTTGAGTGGACGGTCAACCTGACCTAGGGTTAGGTTTTTCTTACTGAGATGTGTATCTCACTCCTTTTGGAAAAATTTTACTTTACAGATCCTAGACAGTAGCTATGTGGCCTATCAGGTTCGGGGACCCGCAGGAGATGACGGCGTATTACGATGAGTTCCCCGATAGGCAAGGAAATGTATACTTAAGGAAATGTACATTAGTTTGGGTAGATGAGGGCAAACCAGACTAGAAGCCTCATCGGTTTGAGGCTTGGTTTAGACAAGACGGGGATAGAAAGGTCGAGCCGTTGAAGCCTCACGAGGTTTCGGAGGGTGTTATACCTCCATGGTGTCAGACGACTTTGGATCAGGAGTTTCCAAAGGGTTTAGTGGTTGGGTCGAGGAACGGCCGGAGCGAACGCCGATAGTTGAGTTTTCCGTGCCACCACTAGAAGATGAGATCATCATGGTGGAGTCGTCCGAGAGAGATCCATCCGAGCCGGATCAGGAGGCGACCGTGGAGGGAGACCAGGCTGAGCAGTCACAAGAAGCGACCATGGAGAACTCTGTGGAGGTTCCGTCAGAGACTTTCTCCGAGTACGAGCCGTCAGAGGAGAGCGAAGACACCGGAGATTCCAGCAGTTCTTCCTAGGCGACTCCGGATGATGACCTAACTTTTTGACTAGTGACCTGACCCCCCCTTCCCTAGTGGATTTTGTGGACACCTTTTGACATGTTTACCCGTCGCCTTGCTGTATAGCGATCTGTAGTAGATGTGACCAGTTGATGTTGATGTATGACTTTATGATGATATCCAGTCCTGCTTAGTCTTGGGATATATATATTGTCCGAGGAGTTTTTGGGAAACGCTTCCGTGTGCTTAATGTAAATTATTTCATCTCTCGATCTTCCTTTATATATAAGTGGATCATTAAGACCGCCGAGAGATTATTGTTGTTTTGCTTGCAGGGATGATTGCGTGCTCGCGATGAGGCGCGGGGCGTGACAGAACCCGTGATAAATTGATTAATGGAATTTTGTTGTATCTATCCTAAGCCATCAGGCGTTGAGTTATTTATATGATTGGAGTTGACAACTCTTTTGCGTGCATATTTTGGAAAGAGTTGTAAGTTATTAGCCGTTGGATCCTGGAGTTTTCAGAAATGTACGGCTTGGTGGAATGTTCGCGCGCTCGCCGGGTTCGGCGCGTGACAATATATATTGCATATCATATTCTATTTTCTTGTGGAATATCAAGCGTTTCATTTACCACTTTTTTCAAAAAAAAAAATGCATGCATTCAGCATTCATATCATGATATTCATTGCATATCCCATGTTAGCATGTTTCCTTGACATGTTGTTATTGTGCCCGTCATGTCTTGCCGTTCGCATGTTCATACAGCATCACTGCATATTACATGTTCTTTGTCATCATGATTTTCGCCTATTACACTTTCTTATTGTCATATTTTCCATATTCATAGAAGATAGAGCGCATATCTTGCCATGTCATTATTTTTGCACGTCATTTAGCATATCATTATATCTCACGTTCTCATGTGGCATTGCGATTGTATATTATCCTTTCATCTAGGTAGAGTTAATTTGTCATTGCATCCATATCATTCATGCATTCATTAAAAACAAATCCCCCCCCCCCCCCCAAAACCCGAAAAAAAAAAAAACTCCAATTCTTGAACTTTAAATCAATCAATTGAGTAGCCAAACTTTGGATTTTTCATGAAGTTTAAACTACTAAAATGGCGTTAGTTTCAATTAACTAGTATAACCACGTCCCCGAACTTAGAATTTTAGTTCGAAGAAATAAAATAATTTTATTATCATTTTATTTAGAATCCTAATCAAGCTATCAAAAAAATGATTTGTGGCGGCTCCAAATCTTAATTTATCATAATAAACCAGAGTTACGAATTGGTGTGATTTTTGAGAGTCCGTATTAGGTTAGCCATATAATTAACCTGATAATCTATCGGTCTTAATTTTTAAGTTGCAACAAATGTACGGTTTAGTTTCTTCTTGTTATATTTCGGCTACTTTTGATGAAATGGAAGGCTTATTTTACCCCAAAAAAGAAAATTCTGTGAACAAACTTTGCACGAACTACATAAATGACATAATAATCCTAGTAAGGCATTTCAGTTCCATCTTGGGGCGTAGAAATCTATTTGGCAACACAACTTCTAGAGTAGAAATATGTTTGGTTACTCAACTTCATTTTTTTTAACTTCTCGACTCTTTTTTTTTTTTTTTTGCTTTAAAAGTAGTTTTGAAGCTAATTGAAGAAGTAAAAAAAATTACTCTTCCCTAGAAGTAGAAAAATCAAATTTTGACCAAAATTTGATTTCTCTAGTAGAAGTTTGCCATGCGCGCCAACAACACTTATACTATAAAAATCAACTTCTGGTTAGAAGTTGATTTTTCTATATCTTCTTCTAAGAAGAAGTTGATGTTTATACTTCTAGAGAGAAATATTTTTTTTTTTTTACTTTTTTAAGTGACTCCAAAATTATATCTGGAGGTAAAAAAACTCTAAAAGTAGAAAAATGAAGTTGTGTAACCAATCGGATTTTTCCTTTAGAAATTGAGTTAGCAAATGGATTTATGCTCCAGAAATATTCTCATGCGCGCTATATTAGGATATAACATGTGACCGGCAATTTATGGGCAATTCTTGATTAGATGCGGAACCAAACCGCCCAAAATCTAATGTGTTTTTTTATATATAATTCATTTTCTCTTAAATAATGCTTATTAACCAGGGAGTGCATGGTTAAAAATAACCTCTCAAACAATGCTTATTAATTAAGGGATACGTGACTAGCAAGATGGTTAATAAGCTAGCCATGCAGGAGCTGAAACTTCAATAACTTATCCCAGACACGGGAAGCTACTATACATGCCTACCTGGCAATAGCCGATCGAGATTGATGTGGTTTCTTTTCCCACCATCACTCTCTTAAGTTGAGAGAAAATATTCTTTTCCGTTCATCCCAAGGAATACCCCCTAATTTTTACATCCCAGAGTTCAGACAAAGTAATTTAAGAACTTGTCCTTTTGTCTTAAAGAGTTAAGATGGAAAAAAGTGTCCAAAATTGCTAAACCTTTTACATTGATGATAATTTAGTTCTAAATATTTCAATTTTGTCGATTTAGTTTAAATCTTTTGTATTTATGCCAATTGAGTCGATTCGATCAATTTTGATAATAATAAAAAATCACTAACGTGGATGTCAATCATCCTAAGTAGTGCGGCCGGTGCTTACGTAGACATTTTTTAGCATTTTTTTTATTTTTTAAAAAAAAATTAGTAATTGTTTCGATTTTATTTAACTATGCATTGTTATTGGACAAAGGGCTGCAATGCCCTTGCCAGCCAATACAAAGGCTACGATCCCTCTCCCAGATTTGGGCCAACCGAGGGCGACACGACCCTTGCCCAAAGTTCGTGCCCTCTCATGGCCCAGATCCAAGCGAAGGCACGTTGTTCTTGTGTGTGGTCGGCAAGGGTCGATTGACGAGGGTTACGATCCTTGCTTATGGCCAACAAGGGTCGGCTGGAGAGGGTCGTCGGCCCTCTATCCAAAAAAATTTAAAGAAAATTTAAAATTAATTATTAAAAATTTAAAAACTATTTAAAAATATCGACACCAACGTTGCCAAGGCCACTAAGATGACTAATGTTCATGCTAGTAATTTTGGCTAAAATTGACCGGATTGAGACAAATGCAAACGGTTAAGGACTAAATTGGTATAATTGAAAGATATATGACCGAATTGGCACCAATGCAAAAGATTTAGGATTTTTGTACACTTTTCGCAATAATGAATCTTAGTTGCATTTCTTTCAGACTTATAATATTTTTTTTAATATATATGCCAAAATATTACTTAACATGTGTTGATATGATGCCATGTGGAAGAATAATGACAACAAAATCCAATAAAAAAAAGAAGTCGATCATCAATTGGCACCGCTCCCTCAATCGTGTTTACATTTATTTAACTAATGATCGATAATGACACTCTTTTTTTTTTTTTTTGGTTCAGTGTTGGAAATTCCCATTTGTAGCTCTTCAACCGAGAAGATGCGTGTAAAAGGGACGAAGAAAAACTGATGCAGAAAAGAACAAAATGGAAGGTGAAGCCATTCGAACTCATCAAAACACAATGCAGGTATAATTGCTCCAAGGGATGGTGGAAGCAACACCACCAAGTGCATGCAAAAGTCAACACCAAACTCTTGGAGTTCAAGATATGATGAATATGATGGGAGCTAGCGTTATTACATAGAGGGGAGAAATAGGTATTTACAAAATATTTGATAAATAATTATAGAATTATAATGGAATAAGCTCAAGGCTTGATCCTCAAGTGATAAGTACACGTAATGTTCATAACAGGCAGTTTGCACAGTTTCATAATTACAAGATATTATCAAAGATAAGAGATAGAAAAGCTACACGGGAAATTTCTAGTGGCTTGGCTTTATTCAAGCCTATGTTCACTTCTTCACGCTAGCAGCCAATTAGTTAGATTCCATTAGATAATTACTCGAATGTTACAACTCACTGATCTTCCTCGAGACGAAAGACTTCACACCTAGTGCCCAATACTTATGTGTACTCCTCTCAGTATTACAGTAGATAGATCTAAGAGAAGATGTAAGAAATGAAGTTCTCTCGATCTTGGGATTTAAAGCCCTTTTTCCTTTACACCAACCTCTTTTCTCTTCGACTTTGAGACATCTTTTATAGTCCTCCACCTCCTACTATTTGTTGCAAGGCCTTTAGAGGATCGCTCTCCAAAACCACCCATTTGGACGAGACTATCCTAAAAGAAATCCCTTAGCCATTGAGGGTTGCCAAATGAAACTATTTCCCATTGGATCAAATTGCCTATACAATTATAATCTCGAGTTTCCATAAATGAAATTCTCCATTAGGAAAGTCATGCTCGTCTCCTTTGATTCGCTTCCTTGATTGACTTTCATCACAGAGAGTCTTTAAGATTGATCCAGCTTGATTATTAGACATTGTGATAATGTAATATGTCAATTAAATCATCTTTGAATATCTCTTGATGTCCTCATCATTGTACGTAAAATACTTCTCTTAAAGCTCGAGCATCATTCCAACGTCTGAGCTTCCCTACTAAATGTCTGAGCTCGACACAGCCCCTCAGAATAACATCTGAGCCAACTTTTTGCCAAATTCAATCTTGTGTATCCCCACACCTTTGGACAATCTGCAACAAGTATTTCACCACATTAATCCAAATCAAGAGTACATGGATTATTTTGTCAACTTCAAAATCACTCATAAGTTTTTCTCAACATAATAGAAGAAAAAAAATGAAACTTTTGTTTCCAGAACCTATCTTGGAACTGATCACATCTAATTAATGGTGTGACAACTTTCCAACTCAACTATAATGCGTTTAGTGAAGTAACCACATGAGTGACATTATGAGAAGATAAGTGTATAAGCATGTTAAAATGAAGTTTCGACACGAGTTGTGTTGATACATATCGTGCTTACATAGTATGAATAAATTAAACATTTCTAATAGTACCAATAACATGCTAAAGAAGGCAACATGCTAGATATTTTAACAGTGGTTAAAGTACTCTACAAGTGCCAAAACTTATATAAGACGCTTATTTTAGTATCGAAACTTTCAAAATAATTACTTAAATGTCAATTTTTTTAAAAAATGATAACCTTAGTGCCAACTCATATTTGAGCTGTTGTGGCTCGCCGAAAATTTGACGTGCTGTATTTTTTATTAATATTTGAGCTGAAATAGCTCATTCGGGTTGGCACTAAAGTCACTGAAGTGAGCGTTTTTTCAAAAAATTTAGCACTTAAAGTGATTTTTTTTTAAAATTTTGACACTAAAGTGAGCATCGTACATAAATTTTGGCATATAATGTATATAAGCCTTTTATGGTTCTTGTACAAATAACCATGTGAAAAAACTCAACCTCAGTTAAATAGGGATAAGAGCAATTGGCATGATTCCGTAATTAGACTTTGATTTCCCAAATATAAATGCAACAATGATATACCTAAATTATATATAATATGTAAGAAAAATTACCCAAAAAATCATAAAAATACTGCAGTTATGCAAATTCAGTCATAAATAATTTTTACTAATTGAATCCTAAAATTTTTGCAATTGTGTCAATTCAGTCTACTTTGTTAGACGGCGTGAATAATTTTTAATAATATTTTCACACTTTTATTTCTAATATTCTTTTTTCTCTTTTTTTTCTTTTGCCCCACCTACTGTATTGTGGCTGGCGAGCTTCGACAAGGGTCATTGGAGTTGTCGGCCATCGGATGAGGGCCGCAAAGCCTTCCCGGTTGTTGACCAGGGCTTCGATGCCCCCGGACCAGGGCTTCGATTCCCCCGATCGACTTCGCCCAAGCCAAGGCTATTCCCTCCTTCGCCCACAGCGACGCCTTACGAAACCATGGAAAACACGGCTACGGGCGAAGGAGGCCATGGCCGTACCAACCGCAGGTGATGCAATGGCAAGGGGGCTCACTGACGGTTGCCGTTGGGGACTACAGGGTCTTCGCCAGCCGAAGCTACACTGGCTAGGGAAAAGAAAAGAACAATAATAAAAATAAGGAAAAACATAAAAATTATTAAAATATTACTGAAAATTGTCTGCGTCAGTGCCGGCAATGTTACATCAGCACTGGCCAATAAGTGAATTAAATTGTCACAATTACAAAATGTTTAGGAATCATCTGACAAAAAATAATTTCGAACTGAATTGACATAATTACAATAAATTTATGACTATTTTGATAAATTTTCCCAAGATACAATGAGATTTGGTTTTGTTTTGTTGAAGTTAACTAACTACATGTAGAGCCATGAGAGACAATGAGACTTGACTTATGGGCCTTAAAGACAGCAAGCGAAGACGCATGTAAAGCCTAGCACGACACTTCCTAAGTCACAATAATAATAATAATAATAATAATAATAATAATAAATTGGACTCGTGTACGACTCATGCAAACCAATGCGATGGTGATGTGAGGAGAACATATTGGGTAGGCCAGGGCCCAACAGATCATCCTGCGAATCAGGAGACGCCACGTCAGTTGGTGGGCTCTATCGACTTCCCTGCACATAATTTTTTTTTCCTTTCTTATTTAAAAAAATCTTTGTTTAATAGACTTGCGTACATTAACAGCCCTAACCTCTTTCTTTTTACTCTCTGCTCCTTCTCAAGAAAGAAGATGTGACCCTTCGATATCCCCCCTCTGGCTTTTGAAATTTCGTGTCTTCGTCTTTGCTCGTTGCTTTGCCTTCTCCGTGCTGTATGCTCCAATTGTTCCGCTCTCTCTTCTCTGGTACTTGTTCGGTATTTTCTCCGATTCTCACACTCCCTTTGCTCCGGCACATGAACGAGTATTTTCTCCATCGCTCGCTTTCCCTCTACTCCGACTGTGACGCCCCGCGTCCCTCGAAGCTTATCACATTTAACATTACCATTTGATGAGACAACGTCAAATTCCTATCTAGAATTGAAATTATCTATTTTCAATTGCCACTTTTGAGCTTCCATTTTATGATCATTCGTCTGTCGATCGTAATTCTAGTATATCTTGAACTAACGAGAGGTTTTTGCAAACGTTATGTACATCGACTCTGTGATTCCTTACACTTAGAAAAACTCAAGTTATGACAACTTTGGTTGTCATGTAATTGCAAAGGTTCATCGCTATTTCCTACGGTTTCAATCGTCACTGTTCGAATTAGGAAAATTGACAAATTATACATTGGTTAAGCGGCATTACCCGCGCTCCAATCGTATAACGCTAGTATTGTATTCCTTAATCGTTATATGATCGGTCTTATTGGTTCTAAATGTTCCATCAATAATACTTATGGTCAAAATGTCATTTCCTTTTTCGGCTTTCCTAGGTTCACGTAACTTGTCATACATTAGTCTTTCCCTTTTAGTCAATTTACTCGAAATTGATTAGATCTGAATGAGACATAATTGAAATACATCAAAAGATACATTCTCATTCAACAACCTCAACATGGCAGGATATTCAAAATGTCACACCGGCGCACGCTCGCTCTTGTTCAATGCTCGTTACTCCTCCAACTCTGTTTTGATCATTGCTCGAGCTTTTGATTTTTTATTTTTTTTTTTGTATTCAGCCTCGCTCTCTATTCCTCTCGATCTACGCTCATTGCTCCGGTACTCATTTAGTCTTTGCTCCGACACTCTCTCCATCATTCATTCTTCCTTTGCTCCGACACACGCTTGCTCTAGCTCTCGCTTGATGCACCTTACTAGGGGTGTCAAGAGGCCGAGTCTTGGCCCAACCTTCTTCGGGTGGGGTCAGGTATGCTTCTTATTTCTTTTTTCTTTCTCTTTTAAATCAAAATTACTTAGCATGTGATTAAATGAAAGAATATAAAAAAATTAAAAGAAAAAGAAAACGTGGATGAAAAAAAAGAGCCGGAACTAGGCCGACCCAACCCAACCCGAATAGTACCAAGCCGGCTCGAAAGGCCGAAAATTATAATGAACTTTCAGGTCGAATTGGGCTTTTTTGACACCCCTAGTCTTTACTCCTCCGATGCTCCCTGACTCTCTCCTCTGGCACTCCCTGACTCTCTGCTCTTGCTCTAGCTCGGGAAGCACATTTACGCGAAAGGCAACTTCTGAATTTAATGGACTATGGAGAGTAAGGGAGCTCTTTGGCTATGTAAAAAGCAGTTTTGCTTATCGACTCCAGCATCGTGCGTGGCCTTTGGTTAGTGCCGAGTATGCATTTCACCATGAGTCCTAGCTGATTCAATTCCAGGTAGCCTGGATGTATGTATACATTTCACTGTGAGTACGTATTCGACTAAGGTGCGCCTCTGGTTAGTACAGAGTGTATCTACAATTTTTAACCTTTGCATTACTAAAAGTTCTGCAAAATAGGGATTGCTTTCTAGAACATTTTCGTGGACTTTGAAGCTTGCCTCCGACAGATTAGTCCAAGGTTACTTTCACGCTTAGTGAACACATTTTCTATACCAAAAGCTACACACCGGTAGTCGAGAAGGCTAACGAGTAATCCGTTTAGATGAGGTAACTTCACATTCAATCACTCAGTATCCAACATATAATCTAGTCGCCATAGCTAAAATTGAAGAAATTAAGAAATGGAAGCATCAGGAATTAATGATCAGCATGTCCATGACCAGCAGCATTGTGCAGAGCAATCAAACCGTCAATGTTCTTCCTCCTAACCTCTTCTCCAGTTGAATGCATAAGCAGTTCCTTCGCTATGCTCCCGGTCCCTCTCTTTGCTGCTGTGAACAACGCAGCCTCTCTTGATTCGTTCACTTCATCCGCCGACTCCAGGGGGGTTTCCCTTCCACACTCACCAGATGGATCGGCGGTTGATCATCAATTTTGTGGTCTGTTGTTCATCATCTCGCTTTGTCGCCAAGTGAAACTCCACGTTCTCGTACGATGCGGCCTATTGTCCGTCAAAGACTAATCAAACTGCCTTGTAGTGGCCGGCTCGACGGTAGCAGAAGGGCACTCTCTATGTCCCGGTGAAATATTAGACATAAAGAAATCCCTGTTCATTTTGCTCTTGGAGGGTAGTGTTATTTTACTAGTTTTATGCGTACACCATTGCTAATAGGAAAATTGATACATAGCGCGAGTGTGTCAACCAATGAAGGTTTGGCGTGGCATTGCGCGAAGCAAGAATTGGTGGAGGCCACCAAGCGAGACCAACGAGCGAGGAGCAAGCGTCGGAGCATAGATTGAGAGAGCGAGCGACATAGCGAGTGCCCGAGCAAAGACCAAAAGAGCATCAAAGGAGTAACGAGCACTGAACAAGAGCGAGTGTGCACTAGAGCAGAGGATGAGCGAGCAACAGAGAAAAGTCTTATTTGTGCACGAGAGCAGAGGGAGAGCGAGCGACGGAGAAAAGACCAAAGGAGCACTGGAGCAGAGAGAGCGGAACGAGCAGAGCAGAGAGCACAGAGAATGCAGAACAAGGAGCGAAGACAGAGACCCAAAATTTCAAAAGCCGGAGAGGGAGGAATATCGGAGGGTCAAGTCTTTTTCTTTAGAAGGAGCCTGAAGAGAGAGAAAAAGAGGCTAGGTAATTAATGTACACAAATATTTTTCAATAAGAAAGGAAAAGGAAATTTTATGTTCAGGTAAGTAGATGGAGTCCACATGTCTAACATGGCCCCTCTTGACATAGTCCCTCCTGATTGGTCAGGGCACACGGTGACATGTTGGGCCATGATGGCCTACTCAATATTTTCTCCCGTGGTTAGCCTACCTAATATTTTCTTGTGATATGAGGCTAAATCCCCACCTAGAGTTTGTTTATTCGTGAATAATTAACTGATATTTGCAGTCGCGAGAGTCAGTGAGGGATAGCTCATAGGCTTGACGGACATGGATGAAGAAGCATGCAGAGCCCAACGCGACAGTTTCAAGAGAATACCTCACTAAAACCTCACATGAACAACATGGTGGGAGATTCCAATGATGATAAGATTGAAGTCGAGGAAGCATCTAGGTTTAGTCTGTCCCACCAAAACGGCTTTGTTCCCGAAAATCAATGTTCATGTAGGAATAGGAGGTTGCGCGAATCCCTCCTGCTTATTAAAAATTTCATGGAGCTTAATCATAAATCATAAGATGTTCCAATTTATTGACCGGTCCATTTTAGGCTAGCCTGGGTTAGGACCCGAAGTCCCAAAAAGATGTCCCCTTTAGGCTTTGCTCAATCAATTTATTGTCCTCGAGATTAAAACTACGTTCTCATTTACTAAGGACTCGACTAAGCCTTAGCCTCTTAATTATTGGACCGGGGCTATGTATTCATCATTGGTTGGAAGTCAACATCAAACATACTCCCAATCGAGCGATGTCATTATCAAACTTTGCTAAATCTCTCTGTTTTGATCAAACCCTATTGCCTTTTCCATCACGATTGTTCGTATTTACCGCAATATCGGTCAGCTAAAAATCGGACTAAATTAGGGAAAAGAATTTGGCACGTTCGACGACCACGTTGTAATCTATATTAATTTGTACGTGTCTTGTTTCTTATGAAGGTTTCTTAACTTCCAAAGCATCCATAATTCATACCATTTGAAATCTGAAGTGAGAGCTAAATGTCAAAACCTCCTCCCCATCACGACATTGACTTGGACAAGGTAGGCTAGACTTCTTTTTGTTTTTCTTGGCCGGCCGAGTAATCCATCCTAGCGAAACAAATGTCTTGAGGAGACAAGGGCGAAGATAAGAACAAGAAAATCCCTCTCCATGAACGTCACTCTCCATATAAGACGCGGATGTGCGAGTGTCTATGTGCGCTATATAGAGTTTGAGACGGTAAGAGTTGTGCCGATCGATACAATTCTTTAGGCTGTCATGGCGGAGGAGCACGGAAAGGCCAACGCCCCGGGAGACCAGCCCGGTGAATCCGCGCCAATCTTGCGAGGTCTCTCTCTCTCTCTCTCTCTCTCTCTCTCTCTGGGGTTCGGGTCGAGCCACGGTAAACCGCAGTGGGTGGCGCCGTTCGACATGGTATGGGCTACGACTGATTTACGGCATGTAGTTAACATTGGCCCATGGCCCGGCACCCCTCTGCTCAATCGTGTCGGGCCAGCACGACCGGCCTTTTTCCTCCTTAACTTCACTTTAGCTTTTGAAGTGCCGGCCAATATTTAGCTTTACGGTCGTTGCGCCCAATGGTTTCTTGATTGTTCCATTAACGTGCAATTTATTTTGTTTACAAATTTTGGTTTTGACCTCTCTTCTCCTTGCCTCTATTTCTTATTTATCCAACCCTATAGATACCCCAAAATTAGCCCTACCAGAATCCTCATAATCATTTTCATTCTCAATCACTTTTGCTCTTAATCCTTTGCTCGGTGAAAATTTCAATCTCAATCTCTATATTTTCGACCCTACAAGACTCTTAATGTTTTACGACATAAGAGTAAGAACCAAGAGAGCAGGCAAAACACAAGCATAGCACGAGGCGCACGACATGACCCGATTCGTCAATTGGTGATGCAAAGTCGGACTGCTGACCATAAATGAGCGTACTGCTAGAGAACTCCCTCGAGTGGGTAGTGCGTCGGTCTTCCTCAATTGGGAAATCGATTCGAATCTCCAAGAATCTTTTTAAGATTCATGCATGAGATTGGAAACGCGTCACATGTCGTGAAGGCCAGACAAATCGTGCTTTTAATATGGAGAAAAGCTTACTTATGCCTTGAAAGGTCCAATATGAACGGCCACTTTTAACACGTTCAAATACCATCATCCTTCGAAAATGGTTCTCCTTTTTTCCTGTTCACTTTACATTGAGTACGCATTTTCCGCATGACGTCCCCACCTCCCATGGTAATAGAGTTCGCTTTTTCAAATGGAGCGTCCGGCCACTTTTGCTGCATTGATGAGGAAATACTCGTAAAGAGAGATCATCGGATGGAACGGTGACGAGAACGATGCCGCTCCTTTTCAGGCGGAGTAAACGCAGCACCGAAGAAGATGACGTGGCCGGAGCTCGTGGGGTCGACGGCGGAGGGAGCCGAGAAGAAAATCAAAGAGGAGATTGGAGAATCGATTCGAGTCCAGGTCGTTCCGCCCAACACCTTCGTCACCATGGACTTCAACCAGCAGCGGGTCAGGTTGTACGTAGATTCCTCGGGAAACGTCGCACGGGCGCCCCGAATTGGCTAACTCGATCAAGCATGATCAGTTTTTCCTTTCAATTATGTCATGTTAAACTTGAGTAAGCGTGCATTTCCATGGTTTTTTCTTTTTTCTTTTTTGCGTTATATGTTGCAATACCATCGAGTTAAGAAAGGAATCTCGGTTTCGATCATGAGTGTAGAGAAAACCATGAACATATATGGTAGAGTTTTTGGTACAAAGTCGTTTTCTTAAAACAAGAAAATAATCAATCAGTCACGCAGAAGAAGAAAATATTCATTGGCTACCCACTATCTCCTCGGCCGGTGAGGATCGAGATAGGGGAAGCCGAAAGCGAGGCGAAACAGGTGTCTCGGTTCCCCACGAAGGAGGACGAGCTCATCATGTCGAAGGAGGAAGAGGGATAGGCGAGCCGGAAATCCTCGAACCCGTGTCCTTGGCCCGCTTTGGCGCAATTGAAGCCGATCGGTCCACTCACGACCTCAGGCACGTCGATCTCCCTATCCAAGTACCTCACCACCTGCCTCATTGCAGGCCTTTCCATTGGGTTACTATTTGAACACAACAACCCCAATCTCAGCACCACCATCACTTCGCCCTCGTTGTACTCGCCTTCCAATTTGTGATCCACCAAATCAAGGACCCTCCCTTCCTTATACCTCTCCCAAACCAAATCCACCAACACCAGCTCCTCGGGCTCGGCCCCTTGCTCGATCGGCCGGCGCCCGCAAGCCACCTCCAACAAGAAGGCCCCGAAGGCAAACACGTCCGAGCTCACGCTAGTCTTCCCGGTCCTTGGCGTCTCCGGGGCCAAGTAACCCAGCGTGCCTACCACCCGGGTCGTGCCCGGGTTCGACCCGTGATCGTACAGCCTGGCAAGCCCGAAGTCGCCCAGCCTCCCGTTCAATTCGTCATCCAGCAACACGTTGCTGGCCTTCACATCCCTGTGAATGACCACTTGCTCGTATCCCTCGTGCAAATAAAGAAGCCCGGAAGCAACGCCCTTCACTATCCGAAACCTCTGTTCCCAGATTAGAGTGACCTTAGCTTCGCCGAACAGGTACCTGTCCAAGCTCCCGTTCGCCATGTACTCGTACACCAGCAAAAGATCGCCCCTCTTCCTGCACCAACCCAGAAGTTGGACCAGGTTCCGGTGGCGGAGCCGCCCGATGCTCGAGATCTCCGACACGAACTCGCGGAGGCCCTGCTTAGACTCGTGCGAGATCCGCTTCACCGCGACCTGGATCTTGGAACTTGGCAAGGTCCCTCGGTACACTTTGCCGAACCCGCCTTGCCCGAGGAGCTCTTTTTCCTTGAACCCATTGGTGGCTTTCTTGAGCTCTTGGTAGGAGAATCGGTGGGGACCGGTTTCGAGCTCCCACTGCTCGACCACATCAGCGTTCTTGATCCTCCGAACTATCAGGACCGCAAGAAAAACCACAGACACTGCAAGAACAATTGATGACACCGAGATTCCTATTGCTAGAGCTGTGTAGGGACGCTTCTTCTCGCCGCCTGGTAATGGAGGCAGAGACGAAATCTCAAGAGCCCTCGCTTCCCCATCGATGCAGAAACTCCAACCCATCATATAATGAGAGCTCGCGAGCAGACCAGTCGAAGCAGAGAACCCAACATACATGAACTCGCGGAAAATCGGGGACAAATCCACGTTGAATGACAAGATTGGCTTCTTGGGTTTCACTGAACTAGGAGCAATCGTCACATTGATCACCTTCTCGCTCGAATCGTAATCGATCCACGCCTGAATCGCCTTCCCACTCTTCAGATTCAGATCTAGCTTGGTCGAGTCATCGCCGCCGGAGTAATAAGCCGCTGGAGCGGAAGCGTTGGAGACCAGGCTGTTGATGTCGATCCCGACGTGGTTGTCGTTGATGTCGCCGAACTCGAAGTCCTGGACGGTGTCGAGCTCGACAGCGAAGAGGTGGTTGGAGAAGTTGCCGACGTCGCTCGCGTTGAGGAGGCCCAGGTACTGGCTGGGCAGGGCCCTCGGGAGGTCCCTGGCGGCGGAGACAACGAAGGCAAGGCCGTGGCCGCCGAGCTTCGGGTACTCGGGGACGACGGCGAAGACGAAGGAGGTGGAGAAGGAGGAGACTTCGCCGCCCGGAGAGTTCTTGAACCGGAGCGGGGAGGAGTGGAAGGCGTGGCCCATCAGGCGGCTCGTCTCGTTGGTGAGGTGGAGGACGCCACGGTAGTCGATCTCGGCGACGCCGCTAAGGGTGATGTTGCCGGTGCCGCCGCCGGCGGAGGGGCGGAACCCGGGAAAAAAGAGGTCGGTGGGGCTCTGGGAGGAGGAGGCAGGGATCGAGGAGAGGAAGATGGGGAGAGAGAGGAGTAAGAGAAGATGAGCCATGGCGCTTTAGAGCTTAAGGATACGAAGGTGGAGAAATTTGAAGGTGGAGGCGGAAGGAGGGAGGGTGACGCTCTCTCGCCCCACTGCGGGAGACTGCGGAGTGGCTGCTTTTCTTCAGCAGAAAGAAGGATTTTGTAAAAAGAGTTGGGACACGAGTGGGCCCTTATCGGTTTCATTTGACTATAAATTACTTTATTTTCAATTAGTGGTTGTGATATATTATATATAACACAATGTTTTTTCCACATATATTTCATATTAATTTTCAATCGAAATGTCATGTTTTAATTGGCCTAATTCTAAAAGAATTCTCAATTTTGGGGGTTAGTTCCAAATATATTCCGTACTTTTTTTTGTCTAAAAAAAGAACCTCAAACAAAATTCGAGGCAAATTTAAAACTGGACCTGAAATTAAGAATTTTTTTTAGGGAATTAGGCTTGCTTTAATTAAAATATTCTTAGGAAGGTATAATGAGAATATTAATGTGCCATGAAGGGAGACAGATTTCAACCTTAAAATATGTGCATAGATAGAGTTTGTTTTTCATGTAATCTAATTATTATAAATCAAGAAAAAAAATGGTTCTTTTAGCTTTGTTTTTGAGAAATGGGAGAGGGAGGAATAAAAAGTGGGCGCGCCAACTTTTCAAAAGCTGATTTCTCTAAAGATAAGAGGGGGAAACAATTAAAGTTTCCTTCACCCACTCTATATTTTATCCGTTCCCTTAATCATTTTGCTATTAAAATATTTGGGTCCCAAGGGGGAGCATTGGTTTATATATTAATAAGGCATCAGCTTAATCACTTGACCCACTTTTGAGTTTTGAGATGGACCAGACGTATAAATTGGATTTCAATTAACTAGTGCGATCCAAATATTTATTGAGTATGCTTTACATTTTTTTTTTGAAGACGAGTGCTTCCGAAACACTCCTCAAATACGCCCCCGATTATTAAACATATAATAATTTTTTTTACGGCGTAACCTGTGGATCAAAGGTGCAAACATTTATTTGAAGAGTAGTTTACCAGATGTTTTGAGGGCATTCGTTAATAAGATTCATATACCTCATTAGATCGGCTTTTAAGATATAAATTGTAAAGTTTCTTAAATTATTTAACCAGTGTTTTTGGGACATTGGATCTAAGTAAGGTGAACAAGCCAGATAGATGAAGAGTGAAGCTAGGTAGATGAATCTAATTTTTAAGGTGTTGCCCCTCTTAGATCCCTACATCCATCCGTGAAATGTATGTATATCGGAAACGAACATGCAGTTTGTCATCTGTAATAGCTTCTGCAAAAACATTGTTCGATTGATGCTACACGTACTGGATCTTTATTGAAGAACTGTACAAATCTCATGGACTGCCAGTGATTTTCAGGTTCTTTTAATAGTAATTTATTGCGATCGGCTCGGTCCACCTCGCCCGTACCAATATTAATCCTTGCCAACTACTACCATCTCAAGAGAGGTTCTCCAGCTTTTGAATTTCCATTGCTGTTTGCTTTCCATTTTTGACTTATAAATTGGGGCAGATTGGGATTTGAGAAGGTGAGTGCGAGTTGTCAATGTTGAGGGGGATTTGGGCGTGCATGGTGACACTTCTACAAATTAATTTTGATTTTTTTAATTCTACTCAGAATCAAAATTTGATATCTGATCATAAACATTCGTTTAGTAACGGTTGAAAATTTCTACTTTTAAAACATTATCAACACTATATCTTTTATGAAAAATTATTATTTGTGATCAAGAAATCTATACTTCATTTTAAACTTAAAAATATTTTTTATTATTAAAAAATATTATTACTTTTTAAAAATATTTGTTTATTTTTTACTCTGGTGTCTAGTGGAGTGCGGTGGTGGGCGATGGTCATCGATTGGTGGTCACTACCGACGACGGGCAAGATGGTCAATAGTTGGCGGTAGTTGTGAGCGGTGGTTGTGGGTGGTCACGGCCTACGACAGGCAATATTGATTGCTGGCAATGGTCATGGGTGGCATTGGTTGAGATGACAGTAGCGACAGTGGATGCCGGTGGTCAGTAGTGGGTGACGACGGAGGTCGGCCAAGGCAGATGTGGGAAAAAAGTGTGAGGGTGTAATGAAAAGAAGGTGTTGCAAAAAAAAAAATTTGTGAGTTTTTTTTGTCTGAGAAGTACTCCTTGAGGTTTTTTTTCTTCAGATTTTTTCAGTTGAAAAAGTTTTTTTTTTTTTTTTGAGTTGAGAAACAACTTTTTAACTTTTCAATTGAGGAAAAAAAATAATTTTAGAAGTGAAATTCACTTCAAAAGTAAAGATTTTTTATAGAAGTAAATTTTTTTTGCCAAAATAAATTTATGCTCCAAAATAATTCTGAAATAGAAATTCACTTTTAAAAATGAATGTTACCGTGCGCACCCTTTGATTCGGTGAGAGGTACATTTCCGCCTGGAGGAGCGTGACGCTCACGTTGGCAACTCGTGGACCTTCACTCAGTCTCAAAGTGAGTAAGCACCACGCGGTGAAGAGTCACTTTCTTCGCTTTTTCCTTTTCTTTGTTGAAGTGTCGGGTCAAAGACAACTGTCGCCACCAAAAAGGGGTTGAAAATTTTTATTTTTGAAATATTATTAGCATAATATCTTTTATGAAAAATTATTGTTGATGATCGAGAAATTTTTACTTCATTTTTTAACTTTTTAAATTTCTTTTAAAAAATTTATTATTAAAAAATAATATTTACTTTTTTAAAATAAAAAAATTATTATTTATTTTTACTCCGACGACCAGCGGAGCGCAGTGGTCGGCGATTGGCAGTCATGGTTGACGGCGGACGACGGTCAATGGTTCACAGTGGTCGCGAGCGGGGATGGGCGGTGGTCGGCAGTGATCGACAGCAGTCACAACCAGCCACAAGCAATGATTGACTGCTGGCGATGGTCACATGTGGCGATGAGCGGTGGCCGGCTGTCACGCCCCAAACCCGTCGAGTACACGAACATCCCACTAGTCGTAATTAAATTATGTCATCCAAGATATTTCGACCCTTATGTTCTCAAGTACTCATATACATGCAGAAGCAAGAAACTTTTCCGTACACAAATATAATCAAGATGACTTAGGACGGAAAAATAGTACATTTCTCGAATCCATAAAATACACCTTAATTCGTTTCTATGGTCCAAACCAAAGGTTTAATTTTTACATCCACCAAACAATATACAATCTCTAATGTCACCCAACGTCTTAAATACGTTTGATCGCCTACTTCCTCGAATGTCAATCCTTGGCATGTTCGGGCTTCCTTCGCCTGAAACTTGAAAAAGTTTAAGCCCCAACTAAGGTGAGATATAAATCTCAACAAGTAAAACATAAACCTAAACCTGAACACCAGTCCCCCTAGACCAACTCAACAACACCAGATGCAAGCATTCATCAATGCAATGACACAAGACATCAACAAATCAAGTATGGCATCAATCAACAAAAATATCAATAACCAATCATGGATAAGCAGTACAATCAACCGCATTCAATATCAGGGTCTCAAGCTCAATGCTCAAGCACATGTATTGATACACAACTGCCACCACTTTCTCATCCACCCACATCCTCCTCTGGCACTCTTGCCATTTGACATCATCGAGGCCACAGGCCAATCGATGTATTTGTACCACTAGGGCCACAGGTTAATCAGTACTTTCAAGGCTCGCAGTCATTCGATACTACTGGGACCAAAGGCCAATCGGCATTCTCATTTTTATTCGAGTTCACCACCATCAGATACCACTGGGGCCACAAACCAATCAGTATTCTCCACATTTTCTCATTGAGTTCACAATGCCATCATAACATGCACCATTCAATTCATAAAATTCACCAATCATTCAATTCATTCAATAAGTCGTTCAGCCGTGTCCTATCATTCAGATAAAAGTTTAGGAAACACTTACCTTAATCAAGTAGCAAAATTTTACACAAAGTGACCCTGCTCAATGCCACAAGTATGAACTCTCCAAAAATCCTTCGTCAACCTAGAAAGATTTATCAATCTCGAATAAAAAATCATGGAATGCTCACTTCCATTAACTCAATCCTTCCTTAGTCATACCATTGGCAAATCATGAAGCCTTGTTAATCAATTGAACGCATAATAACACTCCCACAAACCCTCAATGGGTTCGGTTCACGCGACCACATACAAGATAAAACTCAAATTAGAGGTTCATTCACCAATTTTCCCATAATTCACTTCTAAACTCCAATCCACTTCACACACTTCTTATTACACACCTCGCATCACATCGTATAGGACATTATAAGTCAATTTGAAGTCCAAACACTCCTCAATCAGCCCCCGACAGAACTAGCCAGCAAGGGTTCATCCACCAAAACAGAACTGGTTTTGGTTCAATTCGCCCAATTAAGTCGTATCTCAATCTTAGGTTTTAATTCCTCATAAAATAAACTTGCTAGGACCTCAATATATGTGTTTAGGAAGCTCACGAAGATTTTTGTTGCAAAATAATCCCCCGAGACCTTCGAACAGCCCGATTCCTTCACGGTCCTCAAACGGGCAGAATTTGCTCGGTAAATACCTCCACAAATCAGTCATGTGCACCAATCAAAACTCAACTAAAATTGCAATCCAAGCTCAGCCAACTGTAATACTATAAGTTTAGAAGATCTCATCGAAAATTTTAAGCCATTTGAAGTCCAAAAGCCCCCGAAACAGATCTTTCCCCAAAACTGGTCAAAATTAGCCTCTATCCTGACCTTTGCCTACTAAAATAGATCTACAGGACAAACGGCTGGGCCAAGTCAAGTTTATAATATGTTCATAGAACCACAAGACAATAAGCTTTAAGATGACGGTGGTTTTACCTCAATCCGATATTGGACGAAAAAATTATGGCCGGAGGAAGAGAAGTGGTCGAGACTGGTCGGACGAGAAGGATAAGAAGAAGAAAATTGAGGAAGAAGAAGAGAGAGAGAAGGTCACGGCTGAAGATGGTGCACTATGAAGTATTCCACACATATAATCGAGGTCTTAATTGACAAGATTGATTTGGGGGCAATTAATGCCTGAGGCCCTCTCTTTGCTTGACACTTGGCACATTCTAATCATAGCTTTGACTCCATTTAACCATATCGTCTTAATTTTCGGCAACCATATGCATGGATGGGAATTGACCATTTCGTCCTTCTGAAATGTTGAGGCAAGGGCAAATGGTCGATGGGCAAAATGGTAATTTGACATTTTTCGTTCGAAAATCCATTTTTCCAATATAAACCACCCTTGATGAGGTGGCGTCCATTTCAATTCAAATATTGAAATTCCTCAATGTCCAATATCCAAATCTCGAGGTCCAATTCTATATTGAACTCTCGTCAATTATAATTTTAGTTTATCTCAAACTGATGGACGACTCTTGCAGGCGCTATGCGTATCGACCTTGGGATTTCTCTTAAGTCGTGACGACTTTGATTGTCATGTAATTGTGAGGGTTTATCGTTCGTTCCTTCGATCATGATCATCGTAATCCGATTTAGGAAATTCTCGCAAATTACACATTTGTTAAGTGGAAGCACCCGCGTCCCAACGTATAACGCTAACAAAATATTCCATGATCCTTCTTAGATCGATATCTGCTGACCTGGAATATTCTCTTAACAATTCTTATGATCAAAGTGTCATTTCTCATTCAAATTTTCTAGGTCCACGTACCCGACTCTGTGCTAGTTTTTTTGTTTTGGTCAGTTAACTCGAGAGTGGCCAACTCTGAGTGAGTTACAACTGAAATACACCGATCGATATCATTCCATTTAATAGTCTCGAGAGGGTCGGAATTCGAAATGTCACATCGACGGTGGTTGCAATGGCAGTGGTCAGCAGCAACGGTGGGTGTCGATGGTCAATAGTGGATGTCGGCGGAGGTCGACCAAGGCAGACGTGGGAAAAAAGGATAAGGGCATAACGAAAAGAAGGTGATGCAAGAAAAACATTTTGTGAGTTGTTTTTTTGTTAAAAAATAATTCTTGAATTGAGAAATAACTTTTTCTAACTTTTCAAATTGGGGAAAAAAATAACTTCAGAAGTGAAAATTCAATTTAATAGTATAATTTTTTTTTGAAAGTAATTTTTTTATATCAAAAAGGAAAATTCAATTTAATAGTATAATTTTTTTTTGGAAGTAAGTTTTTTATATCAAAAAGGAATTTTATGCTCTAGAAACACAAGCAAAAATTCAATTTTAAAAGTACTACCATGCGCTCTTTTGATTCGGTCACAGAGGTCCATTTCCGCCTGGAGGAGCGTGATGCTCACGCTGGCAACTCGAGGATCCTTGACTCAGTCTCGAAGTGAGTAAGCAGTGAAGAGCGCTTTCTTTCCTTTTCCTTTTCTTTGCTGAAGTATCAGTAGGGGTACGGTTTTCTCAAGTCAAGAACAAATCTCGCCACCAACAAAGAAAAAAAGAAAAAAAAGGGACAGATCTCAATATCGATTATCCGAAAAAATTATTAAAAAAAGTCATAACTATTATATTTGCATTAATTTAGTCATAAACTTTTTAATTATGTTAATTAAGTCTCAATCTTATCAATTGTATCAATTTAGTCCTAAACTTTTTGCTAATATAGTCTATCTAGCCAAAATAACTTCAATCGTCTTACGTGGGACGGTAGTAACTGATGTGGATAATTTCTTGAAAATATTTGATAATTCTTTCAATTTTTTATAATTTTTTATTGCTTTTCTTGTTCTGAATTATTTTTTTCTCTCTTTATTTGTTCCACTCATTTTGGAAAGCGAGGGTTGTCGTGATCGCTGGCGAAGATTGCAACCCTAGCCCTGGCCCTCGTTAGATCTGCGTGAGCTGCCCAATGTCATAGCGGTCTCCCCAATCAAATTAAAAGATAAAAAAAATAAATCTTTTTAAAAAATAAAATGTCCATATTAGCGATTTTTTCAACCAAATTGGCAGGAATGACTCAATGGGCAAATTGGGAAAGGATTTAGTACTTAAATGGCACAATTGAATGGCTTAAAATTGAATTGACATAATTATAATAAGTTTATGACTTTTTTCATACTTTTCCCTTGATTACCCTCTTAACCGTGAGACGTTTTTGCATGCTTTGATACCGCAGGTTTAATGTATGTCATTTGTCAGATCGTATGGATTTCATGTGACAATCCATAAAATCCGACCGATAAACATATACATGGCATACGTAATTCCGGTGCAACGGATAGTTTTCCCTTATGCACGAGAGAGGTATCCATATTCAAATTCGTGGCTTCTTTGGATCTGATTAATAAACTAATATTTTAAAGTTCTTAGATTTCAATCGTGTGCTATGTTGAGTATAGGAACGGAGCACATGATTTGCTGCAAAGCACATGGATGAAGAGTCGCGTCTCCTCGCCTCAATAAACTCATTTTGACCTATGTCCTTTCCTTAGATTCCGACCAAACTACTGAAGCTTCTCTGCTCCTGGATCTTCAGAAAAGTAAAAAAAAGACACAGAAAAGAAGAGTAGAGCTCACCATTCCATAGAACTAATGGTACTTAGATATTTTAAGGACGATGGATGTAACTTAAGAAATTCATTGATTTGATTGAAGATAATCGGAAAGTTGATTTCTTTTGCAAGGATGTCAAAGTAGAACTTGCGAACCTCCGGAACCAAAACGGTTAAATAAGTTTCATGTTTTAAAATTTCGGATCCAGTGAGCAAAAGGTTGATTCCAGTGTTTGGGGTCATTTCATCTTCTACCCCATTGCGTACTTAGACCTTGCATTTTAAAAAAATAAACGAGATACTGTCTATAATATCTCTTAGGAAAATATTTTCCCGATATTTTGATAGTATTGTCGGTTATTTCTGATTGTGAAATCCACATGCCATCATAGCGTGTTTTGTATAAACACATATTAATTGAAAAATCGTGGAGTTAGAAATAGTGATAATACCATCAGACTATCAGGATCGTAACTATCAGTTTCATATTAAAAGTGTGCACTTAATTAATTATGACTTTTGCTTATATATTTTTCAAGAAATTTACGCATTACGATATGTCAAAATGTTGTCGAGGGACGAGTTTGCACTTATCAATTTGTGCAAAGAACCCTACAGTGTCCCATGAATATTGCCCTTGTGATAAATGAAGTTAGCGTGCATGAAGCATTCTCAGCACCGGCACACAATATTGGAAAGCCATGAGGCCACCAACAAAGACTCCATTTTGAAGTTGAATGCTATAATCAGCAAGCTTATCATTCATGATTTCTCAACTAATGTCTTCCATGTCGGCTTGATTAAATCCATTATATTTGTCAACCCTTCTTGACGTAGCACCTAAGATGTGATTTTCGAGATAAACTCTCAACTTGATGAAAACTGGAAAAGGTTAGCGTAAAACGGGAAGATTCCATTAATTTGTTAGTATCATATTAGTAACAGAAGGAACGTAAGAATCATCAATACAATAAACCTTACTACCCAAAAAAAAAAAACAAAAAAAAAACCTTGTACAAACACTTCCTTTTATGGCGGAGCCTAAACCTCGGCAATCAAAGGTTTACCGCCGCTACCACATAAAAGGGAGAAAATATTCAGTGATTGGCGACATCAATAGCTGACGTGAAGTGCATTTATTCACCCCAAGCGCATTACAAGTCAACCTTATATGCAATGGATTAGGTTACAAAATTCAAAAATTTTATCTTCCTCCTTTTTCATCTCAAACCACGATCGAACCGCATTTGAGCTCAATCTATGCGCTTTCTCTGGCCGTTGCCATCGACGCAGTGCCCGTTGCCACATCCAAGCCCAACGGCTGGTGTCCAAGTAAAGCAAACACTGCACCACCAGTGAGTTCCACTGGCAAACTCCAGATATGTAATGGTTTCAGATTTGGCCAAGTTTCATCGCCATCGCGCTCCACGCCGCGACCTCTTGCTCTACCAATGGCACCGTAGTGCAGTCGTTGGGAGTCTGGGACCCTCACCACTAGCCCCACTTTTCAGTGACTCCCGCCGTTGTTCACTCTTCTCAGCATCGCTCTCTTCTGCCAGGGTCGCAGAGATAAGAATGAGCAAATGATGTTTTGGGCTTAAATTCTCTCAGATCTAGGGACTAGACGCCACGACGGAGACTGGCGGCATCCCCGATGAGTTCAGACGACTCATCTCTCTCAATTGGGGTTCGTCTATACATCTGGAGGCACATGGCCAACCTCTCGTCCACAGATTTGAGTTCTGCATTCCACTTCCAACCTTCAGTCGCCTGGCTTCGCCAGATTTGAGTAATTTTCTTGGGATAACAACACAACCTAGAGGACGATAAATAGTTGAGTGAATATAATAATAATCTTTCGTAGAATACCAAACCATATGCACGCAAGTGGTATTATATGCTAGTCAGGGAGGGTGGAGGTTATGGGTGTCAAAAATTCTTGGTCCGCCCGACGTTCGGATATTTTTTAATATTCATATTTTTTAATTTAATTTAATTTAATTTTTTTATATTTTTTAATTTGATAGATTTGTTAATTAATTTTAATTTCGAAAAAAATAAAAAAAACGAAAAGAAAAAATAATTATACTCCTCCAGACCTTGCTTGGTGCGAGCTGACCCGAATGCGGTACTATTTACCTTCGGGCCTGCTCGGCCCGGCCCATTGACACCCTGATGAAGCTAGTATGTAAATAGAGTGAGATAGATAGAAGAAAACTATAATCAAATTTTGTGAAATATAACAAGTTGAAATTTCACTAGCAACAGAAATAGTTTAACATAATCAGAAGTGATATTGATGAACAAATAGATAATTGGGAGTGGTGCTTATAAACAGGTAATGAAATCAAGAATGATGATAATAAATAGATAGAAGATAGGACACTGAGATTTATAATGGTTCAGCTTTATCCCAAAGCCTATGTCTACTCTCCAGACTAATAGACACAATGAAGCTGGAATACATTAGTAATCAATATTGCAAGTTACAACTCATTAGTGTTATTCCTTTTATACGATAGATCACACTATCGGGACACAATTACTTGTACTCACACTTGTACACTTAGACTCTACTATAATTACAACTCAATTGCATCGCACAAAGGCATAGTCAGCAATGTAGCTGCTATAAACAAAAGCAAAATCGAACAAAGAAGAGGACTCATGAGCTAAGACTTGGTTTGTTCATCTCCACTCAACACCCAATCTCATTACTACTCTTGGACTAAATATATAGCCATTGAAATCCTTATATGATCATAACTGTTATGATACATCTTCTATTAGAATTGCCATAACTGTTATGATGCATCTCCATTGCTCCTGACGCGAACTCCAAGCTTTTATAATGGCTATTTTTATTTTGATCAACGTTCTTATCAGATGAGTAGATGGTCAGCACCTTCTAGGACACGATATTATTGACACTTGATTTTTGATCATTTTATTTTTAGAAAATTCATAGAAAATCTATAAAACGTCAAACAAAACTACAAAATCAACTTTGGGAACTTTGACCAAGGCTAAGGAACCATTTTGGAACAAAGAATAACTTTTTCATAGTTTTTGTATTTTTTAATGTTTTTCGAGAATAAAAAATACTTAAAAATCAAGAAAAATAGAATTTGAGGCTGTAAAAAAGAAAAAAAAATTTCCTATTACTCTTTACCAAAAAAAAAAGAAAAAAAATATTTTATTTTAATTCCTTTTTTTTTTATTTTTGCCTCTTAAAATTCGAAAATTCAATTTGGGACCATGCGCCTCTTCATTGAGCATAGTCCTTAATTGACCCAAAAATTACATTTTAAGTCAATTTAGTCAAAATTTTCTACTTTTTAGAGTCATGATATTAGACTTTAATTCCATGCATTGCATTCTAGTCCTCATATTTGAGAACATTACACAATTGGACTAAAAGGACTTAAATGCATAAATATTTTTTAGTTTAGTCTCTGGGATTAAAAAAAATATAATTAATCAAAACCTAGGAATCACCATACAAAAGTAAGACCTCTACCCTATAGTTTTCAACCTTCTGAATCCATTGGTAGGGTTATCAGTTCAATTCAACCATTTAGGGTTTGAATTCATCAAGTTACTTTTATAAATTTGGGGCTTTGTAAAATTTCATAAATATTTCCCACAAAAACCAAATTTTGAACAGAATCCATGTCCCTAAGCTCAATTTTGGAATTTAATTTAACTAATTTTGAAATCCTAGGGGTCAATTTAGCCATTTTAGGTTGACCGGGTCAAACTGGATTCGACCCAGCGACCCACCCAAGTGACTCCTTCCCCAAACCCAATTCTCGCGCAAATTTGAACTTCCATGGCAGGCCATGATTGACTAGCCAAATTAGATCCCTTCCCGACCAATATTGGAGGTGATATTCTTCTCGCCTAATTAATTAAATGCGATAAATTTATTATAATTAAATTACGTGACTTAGAATTGACTAATGTCATGTAATTTTTTACAATAGGTAAAATGAGCTCAATTTCTCAGACGAGAAATTATGGGCAATTATCATATGAAGGGGACACCCTAAAAAGTTATTTTTCCAATTAGGTACGGATATGGTATAAACTGCATTTTTATTTTTACTAAGTCATTGTATTAGGGAATCAATTAAAAGGACTATAATATACATTAATCTCTAAGAAAACTAGCAAGAGCATAATATATAATATTAGAATCAATTGAGTATTATAATAATTTGAATATGTCACGTGGCTAATTATTTGACAATAAATTTATTAACATTATGATAATCGAATTACCAATAAAACTATAGAGAAAATTAGAGTCTAAACTAAGGTTTAATATACAAAAAGTACATAATTAAGCCTATGGAGGCAAAATGGACATTTCATCCCCATAATTATGGCCAGCCAACCAAGGCGAATTGTGCTAAATTTTTAACTCAATTTTCTAAATTTTCACCATGGATTAGTCATTTCACCTCCCATGACCGGTAATAGAAATTCATGACAATATGTTGTTTACACTCAAACTCACCCTCTCACCCTTTAATTACCCCTCCCATGGCCGAACTCTCTCTCTCATTTCACTCTGAAGTTCAAAAAATTTCACCTCACAAAGTGTTCTGAAAGAAGATCAAGGAAGATCCAAGGTAATTTTCTCAAAAGTTGAAGTGCTATTAACATTCAAAGGCAAATGTAATATCTTCTTATTATATTTGTTAATTTAATATTGCTAGGCCTAGTTTATGCGGAGCATGTTATGTAAATGGATGTATGAAAAGTAAATTTTGTGCTCATGTGGAAAGAAAATGACTAGATGGGTGAATCTAGTAAGCTGCCCTGAAAAGAAACTATTTTTACCTCATCTTTTTACTATTTTTGGTATGAATTTTGTGGGCTTCAATTGTCCTGAGACAAAACAAAAAACAAAAAACAAAAACAAAAACAAAAGTTGAAGATAATACCTTAAAATATAACGTATATTATTTTGATAATTTTTGCATTTTGTACGGTCGGCCAAAAGCACTGACTTTTTCATGATCTTAAACTTTGCCAGAACTAGGAACACACTAACCTTCCAAATTTTCTATTTTTGTGCTGTCCAATTTGGGCCTTAAATGACTTAAAATCAAACGCGAAATCACTCCTAATATCCTAAATTATGACATACATTAAATGAAAAATTTTTGGAATATATGTACCCGACTTTTTATTTTACTCTCTCTTGGGTTTGCATGTCCTATTTTAAGTTTGATCTAACCCCCGAGAATAATTATTTTTGTATCTCTTCTTGTGAACCTGTAAAACTCCTAAAAAAAATATGAAGTTTGAGCTAACCTTCTAAGCTAAAACATATTTTAAATTAATTTTTGGGACAGCCTAAGTTGAGGTTAAGACCGCTATTTTAACTGATTAAGTTCTGTTTCTGGGTCTGAAAGTTGGGGTTATTTCTACGAATTTTAGTGAAAAATGTAAAAAGATATAATTATGAAGCTTATCATGGAATTTTGCAATTCTCTCTGTGCCCTCAACTTTTTGCTACTACTTTCGGAAAGCATCTGTGTTCTGTAGGAATGATTGGTTTCGTTTTTGCAAAGGTGCTGAGTAAAGACTCAAAGGCGCTTTTTGATGATGGTTCTTGCCTTTTTCGTCCTTTCTTGATGTTCCCATGTGAATTTGATGTCTCAGGTATATACGACGCAATGGCGTTAGCCAGGCGGTTTATTTGCTCGTGTACTGGGATCGATTGCATGGGAGGGTTCCATCCTTCGCTGGACGCGATCCTCGAGGGCTCGGATACGCTGTGCCTCCGGTCATGGCTCTTCTATTCATACTAGATGTATGTGCATCTGTTCTAGTGATGAACAGTATCAATTCACGTCGCAGATGAATTAGAACTTCGTAGTCCGGGCTTCTCTGCGGCCCTTAAAAATTTCAAAATTTTGTGCATGAGGTGGAACTTAGGGAATTTTGAAGCTCTAGTCTTCATTTGCTAATGCTGGCTTTAGATGCATGCTTTGAGTTTGGGGACTTACCTTCACAAGGTAATTGTTCTTCGAGGACGAGGTAGTGAAGTTGTCACCTCATGCTCGGGCTATAAGAGACGTGGAAGATGAAGAGGTCTGGAGCTTTTTTTATGGGATGTCGCCGTGGCAGGTGAAGTCATCTTGTCTGGTTTTTCCCCCCTTCTTTTTTTGTGCTATCAAACTTGGTCAACTTTCGAAGTAAAGTAAAGGAACTTTTTCTAGTCTTATGCATCTTGAATTCTTGATTTTGCAGTTCCTACTAATTATTGCTGCGACCTCAGTTGGAGAGGAGATTTTCTACCGAGCTGCCATTCAGGCATATGGGAAAATGTCATTTAGACTTTGCTCGTTCTTCTTGATCGTTCACCCTCGATTAAGCTCCTTCTAGTTTGTTCACTTTTATAGAGATCCTTCTAACTTGTAGTTATCTTCACACCCATTGCCTTTTTCATCTCAGATATATGTAATGATTCTATCATATTGATAGAGCATTCTCAATTGTGACAAAATACTTGGCATCACACCAGATACTGATCGAGACTCCGTCTGAAATGGTACTATTTAATCAACACACGCATTAATATCCTTTGATTGTCTTCGTCATTTTCAAAACAATATAGGTGATTTTCTCAACATATTTCAGATGTGGTAGTTCGCTAGATGGAAGTCGCCTGTGAGCGTGGCGACTACGGTGGACAATGGGACTACGGTGGACAATGGGCTTGAGGACGAATGAGGTTGCAGCAGCTTGAGCAGTGGAGATGCCAATTGGAGGGTGCCTAGGGATAGAGGTGCGAGACAAGAAAATTCAGATTTTTAGTATTTATAATTTGATTCCGAGTCATTTTCATGTGTTAAGCTAGAATTGAATTTGAGTGAATAATTGGTTCAGTTGTTGATGCGATGCTCACAAACAGCTAAATATTTTCTCCCATAGAAGGACAGCCAAACTTTTTCCAAAGAAATCCTCTTGAGGCTTTCTCTCGAAGAATTGGTTGTCCAACTTTGTTGGGATCACGCAGCAGAAGTTCGATACCTTCACTTAGGGAAATTACCAAGAAGAAGCCCAAGTCCGAGCCCGTTAATATATCTAGTTACATACACATTCACTTAAAAACCTAAGCCAATGAGTTATGTGGCAATTTAGTCAAGTTTTTTTTTTATCATAAAGGAATCCGTATATAATGGCGACGTTGCGATAGAGCATATTACTACAGATGCTATGATTGTTGATCTACCGACTAAAGGTCTACAACCTTATATATTTGAATGACTCATTACCATGGGCTTAGAAGTATCGTGGGATGTCATTGTTTAGTGAGAGCTTTCTAGATTTTTGATCTAATAAATTTTACATTTATATTATGTTACTAAGGCAAAAGTACAGCAGAATTGCCATTTGTGTATGGAGATAACTTTAGTGCTAAATCGGGAAAAAAATGATCATTTAAGTGCCAAGTGACTGGAATTGGCACTAAAATGATCATTTTTTCGTCGAAATTGGTACTAAAGTGGTTATTTTTTGGATCACTTAAGTATCAATTTTTCTTAAAAAAAAAAGATCGCTTAAGTGCCAATTCCAACGACTTGCCACTTAAGTGATCGTTTTTCTCCAATTTGACACTTAAGTGATCCAAAAAAATATTGACATTAAAGTGATCTCCGTACACAATTATTAGTAATTCTACTGTACTTCTGCCTTGTTACTTCTAGTAATGATTTTGATATGTATTGACTCTTTTAAATATTTATGAACGTGTTATTGAATGCATATCTGACGAAAATCTCAAGGAATTGTGTAAAACTTGAATAATGGCTGGGGCATTTATTTTTGGCCATGTGCATATGTCTGGTTATGCATAAAGTATAGTTAACTATAAAGGTAAGATATATGTGGGTCTATTGAAAACCATAAGGATATTCTCTTATGACATATAAGGCTTCGTGAAACATAAAGTGAGAAAATATTGACTGATAAAGAGGATAACATACTAGATGTTTCTATTATTTGAAATGTTATTCATTTGTCACACTACAATATTGAATCCATATTAGTAAAGTTAAGAGCATTTGTGACCATTGATGTCTTTGTGTCTTCTGATACAGTTACTGCTATGATTCGGTGCTTGAGACTTTATGGAATCGAATTGATTATTGAGAATTATCTCTAGACTAATAGAAAGATGTGTATAGACAATATAGTTTCAATTAATTTAGCCAAAGTCGGAGAATGTTAGAATATATTTTTAATATATTCAATGTGGGCTTTATTAATTGTTACTGTAAATATTAATTAGTTTAATAAAGAAAAGATATATACAATTTCCTATTTAGTCTAATATGGTGCTAGATAGTGTGAGCCGAAATAATCATTATCTGCAATGAGGGGTTAAGTTTCAATATCTATAAATAGGCTCAAGTCCTCTAAACTCTAATATTCACATTATCTCACATAAAAAGTCGTGAGAAGCGATATGTGATGGGTTGTCTCATTGAAACTAGTGATAAATGGGATTCATAGAGGAGAAGCTCTTAAGCATTGCATCGTCGCAATTTCGCATCAAGAATGATTAATTTGAAACAATGTGCGTTAATTCCTCTATCTTATGAATGTGTGATTAGTGCATGTAAATGTGATTATTTTGGGTTGCTGCATCAAAGGTATTAATTGCAGCTAACACCCTAGGACCATTTGCAACTTGTTTGTGGAAGCTGCTCTCACAGATCGAAAATGAGTCCAAAATGGGATGAAGTACGTAACTTGCTTTTGACCCATCTAATTCAACTTAAGTGTTTTTTACTCATTTTCATTCAACCCTTTAAAAAATTAGAACTCATATACAACCCATTTGTATAAATATGGGTAAAAAATGGGTATTTGATCCATATTGACAACTCTACTGAGAACTACAAATCTTCCTTGAAAAGGAAAATCAACTCTGCACTAGATTATCAACTTTCACTTCCTCAAAAGAATGCTCCTCCTCAAGATTTGATGAACTTGCAGCAAGAACAGCCTTTTTTGGCCAATGCCCATAATCCCTGATGGTGGAATCCACATGACGATATAGGAGGATGCTTCGTGTGGGAGTTTAGTCATCATCACTTCATGTAAGGGTGTCAATGGGCCGAGTCGGCCGAGCTGGCCCGAACTGAGCAGTACCATGCTCGGGCCGAATTGTTTTTTCTTTCTTTCTTTTTTTTTTAAATTTTTTTGAATCAAAATCAATTAACAAACCATCGAATGAAAAAAATATAAAAAGAAAGTAAAAAAAATAAATTAAATTTAAATGAAAAATGGGTATTTAAAAAAGTTTGGCACTAGGTTGACCCGGGCCGACTTGGGCCCGGCCCAAGTGCCAGACCCATCCTGAACCGGCCCGAAAATGCAGAAAATTTTGGGGCTGGGTCGGGTCGAGCCTGGCCCAGCTGGCCCGTCCAGCGCGGGCCTATTTGACAGCCCTAACTTCATGCACCCCCACTCCTTTCTTTTGTATAAAAACGGGTGTATTTCATTAGATAAGAAACACTAAATTCCACATGGGCCAAATCCCACTTATTGCGCAAGCTAAAAAACCTAAATTTAACTAATTTTTGGAGCTGATAGAGTATTTTCCGTGGAAAATGCTTGTCTGAACTCAGGTTCCAATGAACTCAGTCTAGTGTGCCCGTTAATCACGTTGGCCTCACATAATGATCAATGGCCACATTGGTCGGATTCATGGACCGTGACATAGGGTAGCCAAATGCCTAACGAGTATACTAAATGAATAAAGAGAAATCCAATGGTTGTTGCTATCTACTCCAATAACAGATAATTAAATTACTTTTAACTGAATTACTAAATAAAATAAATAGACTTTTCATTTTATCCCAAATCGAGGGAATAATAATAATGATGATGATGAAATAGAAGAACCCATATTTCAAATCAACAAATTTAAAATTGAAAAGGATCTTTCTTGTGACATTTTGATTTTCTTATCATTTCAAGACTCATTAATGAGAATGTATCTAACGATGTATTTCAGTCATATTTCGTTCGAATCTGATCAATCTCGAGTTGACTGACCAAAAGGGAAAAGCTAACGCGAGGCAAGGTACGTGGACTTAGGGAACTCGAATAGAAAATGACACTTTAACTATAAGGATTGTCGAGAGGACATTTAGAGCCATAAAAATGCCGATCTAAGAATGATTAAGGAATACATTGCTAGCGTTATACGATTGGAGTGCGGGTGACGCCGCTTAACCAATGTATAATTTGTAAAATTTTCCTAAATCGAACGGTGACGATCAAGACCGTCGGAACTAGTGATAAACCCTCACAATTACATAACAACCAAAGTCGCCATGAATTGACGAGCCCTAATTGTGATATGAATCACAGGGTCGATACGCGTAACGTCTGCAAAAGCCGCCCGTTAGTTCGAGATAGGCTGAAACCACATCTGATAAAGAAACGATTCAGAAACGAGTCTCAAAATTTGAAAATGAAGAATCAAGAATTTCAATATTATAATTGGATTGACCGTCGCCTTATCGAAGAAATTTGGAATCAGAAAAAGAAAAACGGCGTTTCGGACGTCGAGGGTAAAAATTACTATTTTGCCCCTCAAGCCTTGGCCTTGCATTTATAATTGGACAAGGGCATTTTGGTCATTGAAGCCCCACTATAGCTGCCGAAAATTTGATAAATTGAGAGCCATTGGATGAAGCATTGTTAACACATGGACAAGTGTAAAAGGATTAAGCCTTGATGTTGATAGGAACACTTTTAACCTATCATTCAAAATGGTTAACTCTTGAAATTGAGTGTAAACCTCACTCTCTCTCCTTGGTTGAATACCCCCTCATTATGCCCATCTTCTTCTTCTTCTTCTTCTTCTTCTTCTTCTCTTATTGCCAAGAGCTGTACCGGCGACCAGGTTCTGCCGCCGCCATCGCCACTCCCGACCTCCATCTCCGGCCATCGCCTGGACCCGAGCCAACCACCAGCCCCTTCCTCATTCTCTTGCTGACATTCTCCAAGTGGAATCATGGCATTTGACCACCTGAGGACCCCTGTCCGGCCATTCTCTCGGAAGTTGATGAAAACCGTCGCAGTTGGAGGTAAGCCACTGTTTAGACTCCGCAGGACCCCGAATCCTTTGAATTTTTTGACCAAATTTTGTGGACATCTAGAGGACACATAGACTGAGCTGTGGTAAAAAGTTTGGAGAAATTTGATGGAGTTTTGACCCAAATGGGTCTTGTGTTTGAAGGGCAGAAACTGACCGTCGGAGGACCTAGAGGAACCGGTGCCGTTCAAGGACTTTCCGGCGTCGCCTTGGCTTCAAACTTTCGGTGAGGCTCTCTAACATCTAGAACTAAGTATTAGCAAGTAGATTGATGAATAGATTGAGGATTAAGATTGGTTTATAGGCCGATAAGTTGGGAACTAAACAGAACCAAAAAATGCACTGTTCGGTTCTATTCATGCTGAGATCATGGGAGTTATTTGGGATTCAAATGAGCTCAAATTTCATCGTTGAGATGTATGAGGATGCCAATTAATGTGTCGATGAGGTTCATGCTTCATGGATTGATGAATTGATCAAGGAAAATTGACGATTGGATGAATTTCCTTAGGTTGCGCGGTTGAATTGTTCTTGGGCTAATTGGACCGAATCCTTGTAGTGCTTGGGAAGATATTTTTGTTGAGTTAAGCTTGAGATAAGGAGTTTCTAAATCTTAGCTAGGAGAATTGAACTCAATTGGGTGAATTGAGCGTGAATTGGATTGAGTTTGTCACGCCCCGTACCCCTAGCACGAGCACGCGACTCCCTGCAGGCACAAACTATCTCTTAAGGTCCTAGGATGCACATATATGTTGAGAGGTATGTCAATTAGAAGGCATGCGGAAGCCACTAAATAATAACTCCTCCGTACAAGTATAAAAAGGGACCTGGGTAACGATGATATCCATACATACATAGGTTCTCAACTGTTCACACAAGAATATCGTAAATTAGATCCGCTAGTCAGTAGGGGTGACGGGGCAGATACAAAAGACGGTCATAGCTGCTCTCAAAAATGGACAGACATCAAGGTCACCCAACTAATTGCCGGATTGGCAAAGTAAAAACTCCTAAGTCGAGTTGCTGGAGTTGTTGATCTCCCCCTCAGCCTCCTCACTAGGCTCGTACTCCGAGAAGGTCTCCGAGCAAACTTCTACGGTATCCTCCATGGTCTCATCAGCAGACGGCTCCACCAGGTCCTCCCCGGTAGCATCGACCACTATTACCTCGTTTGTGTCCTCTAGTGTCGGGGTTCTCTCTGGACCAATCATCGAACCAGTAACCGATCCCTCGGTCTCCACTGAATCCCGAGCGGGATGGCACCAGCTAGGGATCATTGGGCTTCAACGGCCCTGTAGAAACGTCCTCTACTTTTTTGAACCATGCCTCATACTTGTGAGGCTTCCAGCTACTACCGCCCTCGTTTACCCAGACAGACATCTCCTTAAGATCCTCAAACTTGACTGGCCACATGCTCAAGGCCTAGGATCTGTAAAGAAATGGGGTCCCACTGCGAGGTGAGATATACATCTCAGGAAGGTAAGTCATAACCCTAGGTTAGGCAGACAGTCCACTCAGGCAAATGCAAACTCTAATAATGAATACAAAATTTCATGAGGCATTCCATTATCAATAACAACACACAGATGTCAGGCATGCAGTCATGGCATCATAACACATCAATAGGATCATGTACGCCTCGTCATGTCGAATCACAACTTCCACCCTTCTCACCTGCCTAACTTCCATGCCCGCGTTTAGAACACCTTAGGCTCGGTTTGCGTAAACGCATCAGACCGTCTCATTGACAAATCCGCGTAAACGCATCAGGTTTTTAAACCCTAGGCCTGTGTCGACACATCACAACTCCGTCCCGCGTTTCAACGCATCAGGACTATGGTCTTCTCAACTCCGCATCTCATACGCCTCAAGGTGCCATTCAATTCTAACCCTGCGCCTCTACGCCTCAGGGCATTTGTCATATGTCCCCGCATCTTATATGCCTCAGGGTATTCCAACTTCTCAAACAAGCCACAAGTTCAATTCAATTCATACATATAATGCCAAGTGCAAACTCATGCACAATCAATACACTTATGGCAAGCAAAACAATCAAATTTGACATTCAATATGGTAATCAACTCAAGCACAAGCATTGTCACTCGTTCAAGTCCTCTATACCATACTAGGATACACATTAGGTCATCACATTATAAACTTTCAAGAATCGACCAATTCATACACCAATCACCCAATCGAGTCCAATCCTCCTATCAAAGGTTTATGATTCCCTTTACCTCAAACTTAATGCGATGCAAGTCTTCTTCCAAGCACCTCAAAGGTTCGGTCCTAACGGTCCAAGATCAAGTCCACTGCTCAACCTAAGGAAATTCATCCAATCATTAACTTCCTCAAATCACCACCCCACTAATCATACACCTCATGGGCTTATCAATTAACATTCTAACACTTCTCAATGATGAATTTAGAGTTCAATTATAACCACCAATAGCCCCCACAAAACCTGTATGCACAGAACCGAACCGGGCGAATTTCGATTTTGTGTATACCTCAACTTACCAGCCCTTAAACCACCTCAAATCCTCAATTTAATCACTAATCTACTTGCTAACATGTAGTTCTAAGGGTTGAGAAGCCTCACTAAAAATTTGAGCTCAAGGTGACGTCAAATGGTCCACGAACGGCGCAAGTTCCTCCAAGCTTACCGCCGGTCAGTTTTGGCCCTTCAAACACAAGACCCATTTGAGGTCAAAACTCCATCAAATTAACCCAAAATTTTTATCACAGCTCCATCTATATGTCCCCTAAATGTCCAAATAATTTAGTTGTAAAAATCCAAGGTTTCGGGGTCCTAAGAGGTAAAAAACGTGGCTTACCTCTGGTTGCGACGATTTCCGTCGACTTTTGGGAGATTGGACGGCCGGAGCTCCTAGGTGGGTCAAACGACTCAATAATACTTTGAGGACGTCAGTAAGAGGTTGAGGAAGGAGTGGGTGGTCGGCTTGACGGCTGGGGATCGCCGGAGGTGGAGGTCGACGGCGGCGAAAGGCGGCGGTAGAACCGGTCTTCTGGAGCAGCTTCTAGGCATGAAGAAGAAGAAGATGAAGAAGATGTAGAGCAGATGGGGGGTGTTCGGCCAAGCAAGAGAGAGAATGAGGGTTTATACTTTATTTTGCTTGGTCAACATGGGTTGAATGGTAGTTTAAAAGTGGATACATCAACTCATAACTTCATCCATTGACACTTGTCCAATGTGCCATTCAAAGCTCATTCAAAGCTCATTCAATGACCCACAATTTCTTCAATTTTTGGCAGATCTTGGGAGGTTTCAATGACCAAAATGCCCTTGTCCAATTAATAAAGCAAGGCTAAAGCTTGAGGGGCAAAATGATAATTTTACCCCCCGACGTCCGAACGTCGTTTTTCTAATCCCAATTTTCTTTGATAAGGCGATGGTCAATCTAATTGAGATGTTGGAATTCTTGATTATCCATTTTCAATTTTCAAGACTCGTTTCTAATTCAACTCTCTATCAGACGTGGTTTCACCCTATCCCGAACTGACGGACGGCTTTTGCAAACGTTACGCATATCAACCTTATGATTCATATCACAATTAGGGCTCGTCAATTCATGGCGACTTTGGTTGCCATATAATTGTGAGGGTTTATCACTAGTTTCGATGGTCTCGATCGTCACAGTTCAATTTAGGAAAATTTGTAAATTATACATTGGTTAAGCGACATCACCCGCGCTCCAATTGTATAACGCTAGTAATGTATTCTTTAATCGTTCCTAGATCGGCCTTTTAAGGTTCTAAATATCCCCTCGACAATCCTTATTGGCAAAGTGCCATTTCCTATTCAATTTCCCTAGGTCCACGTACCTTGTCTCGCGTTAGCCTTCCCTCTTTGGTCAGTTAACTCAAATTGATCAGATTTGAGCGAGATACGACTGAAATACATCACTAAATAAATTTTCCCATTAATGAGTTCAAAAATGACAGAAAAATCATAATGTCACAACTCTTCCCCCCTTCCAAAAATTTCGTCCCCGAAATTTACATCAAACTTAGTTACTCAAACAAATGGGAGTACTGACGCCTCATCGTTTCTTCACTTTCCCACGTAGCGCCTTCGGTTCCATGGTGCTCCCACTTAACTTTGACCAACGGAATCGTTTTACTCCTCAAAATTTGCTCTTTTCGGTCTTCGATCCTAACCGGCTTTTCCACGTAGGACACTCTGTCGTCCACTTCTATAATCTCGTAGTCTAGCACATGCGTTGGGTCCGGCTTGTACTTCTGTAGCATAGACACATGGAAGACGTTGTGGACTTAGGATAGATTAGGCGGTAAGGCAAGCCTGTAGGTCAAGGTCCCAATTTGTTCTAAAATTTCAAATGGACCTATGTACTTTGGGCCCAGTTTTCCTTTCTTTTCAAATTGCGATAATCCCCTCATCGGCGACGCCTTGAGGAAAACATGATCGCCTACTTGAAACTCTAAAGGCTTACGCCGCTTGTCCGCATAACTTTTTTGACAACTCTATGTCGTTTTCAGTCTATCCTGAATTATCTTCACTGCTTCCACTGATTGTTCCACCAATTCTGGGCCCGTGATACTCCTTTCTCCAACCTCGTCCTAGCAAATCGGGGTTCTGCAAGCCCTTCCATAAAGCGCCTCAAAAGGTGCCATTCGAATACTCTGCTGGTAGCTGTTGTTATATGCGAACTCTACCAAATGCAGTTGATCTTCCCATCTACTTTTGAAGTCTATTACGCACGCTCTCAACATATCCTCGAGCGTTTGAATCGTCCTCTCTGATTGTCCATCCGTTTGTGGATGGTACGCCATGCTAAATTGCAGTCGAGTTCCCATGGCATATTGAAGACTTTTCCAAAAGTTCGCTGTGAACTAAGGATCTCTATCTAAGGTAATTGTCACGGGTACTCCATGCAGTTTCACTATCTGCCTCATGTAAAACTCGACATATCTATCAATTGCGAAATCCTTTCGCATAGGGATGAAGTGTACAGACTTAGTCAATCTATCCACGACTACCCATATAGAGTCGTGACCCCTCTGGCTCCTTGAGAGTTCCATCACAAAATCCATCATTATGTGCTCCCATTTCCATTCTGAAATTTTCAGTGGTTGTAATAATCTACCAGGCTTACAGTGCTAGGCCTTCACCTGCTGGCATGTCAAACACTTTGCCACATCAACTTTCATCCCGTTCCACCAATAATGTTAATGCAGGTTCTGATACATCTCCGTACTTCCTGGATGGATACTATAATTGCTCCTATGAGTCTCTAATAAAATTCTTTCCCTGAGTTCTTCGTCCTTTGGCACGCATAGACGTCCTTGGAACTTCAAGATCCCGTCCTCTAACACCTGAAACTCCGGTTTTCTCTTTGTCATGTCCATCTCTAGGATTTTCTGAATTTCTGGGCCCGTAGACTGCAAGGTCTTTATTCCTTCTTAGACCTCAGGTTCTACCCTCAATGCAGCCATCAAATTGGACAGTTGGCAGACTTCTAGTCTAAACTAAGAATCTCTCAAATCCTCGATCATCGACCATCCTTTTACTAACAGACAGACGATGCTTGATTTTCGGCTAAGTGCATCTACGACTCTGTTTGCCTTCCCTGGATGATATAATATATCACAATCATAATCCTTAAGCAGCTCCATCCACCGACGCTGCCTCATATTCAGCTCATTCTGGGAAAATAGATACTTCAAGCTCTGGTGGTCTGTATAAATTTGGAACTTTTCACCGCATAGATAATTTCTCCAGATTTTCAAAGTAAAGATGATTGCTGCCAATTTCAAGTCGTGGGTCAGCTAGTTCATCTCGTGCGGTCTCAGTTGTAGGGACACATAGGCCACTACTCTTCCATGCTGCATCAACACACAGTCTAGTCCCTTTAGCGAAGCATCGCTATATATCTCATAGCCTCTTGGTCCTGATGGAATCGTCAATATGGGTACGGTTGTCAACCGATGTTTGAGCTCTTGGAAACTCCTTTCGCACTTATCCGTTTACTCGAACCTTGTTTCTTTCTTTGTTAACCTCGTTAGTGGAATGGCTATGGATGAAAACTTCTCCACAAAATGTCTGTAATATTCTGCCAATCCCAAGAAACTTCTGACCTCCATAACCGTAGTAGGCCTAGGCCAATTCGTTACGGTTTCGATCTTCGCAGGATCCACCGCAATCCTTTCTTCGGACACAACATGGCCAAGAAATGGTACCTTATTCAGCCAGAACTCATATTTGCTCAACTTAGCGTAGAGCGAGTGTTCCCTCAAGGTCTGCAGAACAATCCTCAGGTGCTCTTCGTGTTCCTCGTTACTCCTTGAGTAAATCAGGATATCATCGATGAAGATTATGACGAATCTATCCAAAAATTCTTTAAATACTCGATGCATCAAATCCATGAATGAGGCTGGAGCATTGGTCAATCCAAAAGGCATCACTGTGAATTCCCAATGACCATACCTTGTCCTAAAAGCAGTCTTAGGTATGTCTTCCTTCTTAATCCTCAACTGGTGATACCCGGTTCTCAGATCAATCTTAGAGAATACCACATCTCCTTGCAATTGATCAAATAAATCATCAGTCCTCGGCAGAGTATACTTATTCTTCACTGTCACTTGGTTCATCGTCGAGACTTGTTAGGATGTTAATCGAGATGTTATTGAGGCGTATGCCCCGTGATTTGACGAATTGGATGAGAAAATTGATCAATTGGATGGATTCCCCTAGGTTGCGCGGCTGCCCTGTTTTGGACTCCCTAGAACCGAATCCTTAGTGTGCCTTGGGAGGAAATTTTGCTGATTTAAACTCGAGGTAAGGAGTCCCTAACTTTTGGCTAGGAGGATAGGCCTCTACTGCATGCATTGGGTTCGAATTCTCGTGAGAGTACTATGTAATTGTTTGATATCGATCATTGTGGCTTGGAGTGATATGTGTGTGCTTACTTAATGCACATACTTGTGTCAAATGCTATCTTGTGGGTGATGAATCTTATTGAACCGCATGCTATAGATTCTTAGCTCGATGAATAAACTTGTACTCGATCATGAAGTATTGATACGGAAGGGAATCTGGCATGCTTGGGAACTCTTGACACTCTGATGCGTCGAGACGCGGGGTTATATTGGCTAATATCCTGATGCGTCAAGATGCGGGATGAGATTATATATGTTTGGACATAGGTCTTGAATGGCATTGAAAACCTGAGGCGTTTAACGCGGGTTCATGTTTATAATGGTCTGAGGCGTGATGACGCGGACCAAGCCTGAGGCGTTATGACGCGGGCGTGGATAATGAGATGAGTCGTGGTAATGGAACGTATAGTTTGGTTTTGTACTTCCATGCCTGACTTGTGTTGTAAGTTATGATGATGTGCTTGCATGATTGTCGACCACTTGTTTCTATAGGGTTCATTATGATGATCGTTTGCCGTATATCATTCTGATTTTTCGATTGCCTTATATTGTTTAGCATATCCTTGTTCATTAGCTGCATTTATCTGAGTGTATTGTCAGCCTAACCTAGAGTTAGGACTCAGCTTACTGCGATGTCAATCTCACCCCGTTATGGGACCTTACTTTTCAGACCCCAAGCCTTGAAGAATGCTTCCGACCCGTTTAGGCAATCCTAAGGAGATGACCGCCTATTTTGACGAGTTCCCTAACGGTTGGTGTACTATTTATGTTAGGAAATGTACTGTTGTTTGGGTCGACAAGGGAGGTAAGGACTGGAAACCACATAAGTTCGAGGCCTGATTCCGTAAGGTTGGTGAGGTCACGATAGATCCATTGAAGCCCATGGAGGTGCCTCGAGGAGTCATACCTAGCTGGTGCCATCCTATCTGAGATGAGGTAGAGGTGGAGACTTCTGTAATGGGATCAAGGAATGTGCCGGAGAAGACCCCTACTCTGGAGGACGTTGACGAGGTGATAGAGATCTTTGCTTCTGAGGATGAGCTGGAGGATGTCATGGCGGACGACTCGGTGGACGTGCCATCTGAGACCTTTTCGAATTATGATCCTGACGAAGATGAGGACGAAACAGATGGAGCTAGTGGTTTGACTTAGGGGTTTCCTAACCTTACTTGGTAGTCTTTTGGTGGTTACCCTCGTTGGCTTGTAAGCTTTTGGGGACTTAGAATTAGTTATCTTTTCATTGAGTCCCATTCACCCCGATCCGTCTTCAGGAGTGACTTATCTACACCTTTTGTAAGGACTCTTGATTATGATATGTTTATGTCTATATATTACGCTATCCTAGTTTTCCATTCGGACATGTACAGAGTTTATGATCATTGCTTTTTCGTATGTGTATTTCACCTTACGTGTACCGTGTGGACCGTATCCTAGGATGTGAGAGATATAGTGTGGATGTTATACGTCGCGATAGGACGCGGGGCGTGACATCCCTGCTTATTTGGTGTCAGAGCAAGGTCAGCTCGATCCAAGTTGATTGAAGGCTGAAGTAATAAGGAGGAATGAGTTGAGACTGACTAGGTAGCGAGACCTTAGGAGACTTGTTAGAGTTAGGTCGAAATGCATGACATATGAATTGGCGCATGTGGTTAATATGTGGTATTGGCATGATTGTGGTGGTTTATAAAGATCAAGCTTTGTGTTTGGCATTGGGAGTCATTCCTGGATTTCAGCTTGTTGAGTGAATGATTATCGCTGGTTATGATGAACCGCTGAAGTGAATGGAATTGAGTTGTAGTTGTGACTCTCTGATTGACGTATCCTTGGAAAGGACTGTGTGGATGGTTGTCTTGTGGTGACTGTTGTTTTTAAGGTATAAGTTACTATCGTTAGACTTGACTAGATGAGTAAGTCTCTAATACCGCGATGGAATTGTAGTGGTCTAGATGAGATAAGGATATACAAGAATGAGCCATCCGCCCAGAAGGCCTGGAGACCCAAGAGTAGAGCATCTAGCTCAAGACCGCCTGTGGCAGAAGGCCTAAGAATGGATGGTGTGACATTTCAAATTCCGACCCTCTCGAGACTGTTGAATGGAATGATATCAATCGATGTGTTTCAATTGTAACTTGCTCGGAGTTGGCCACTGCTGAGTTAACTAACCAAAAGGGAAAGACTAATGCGGAGTCGGGTACGTGGACCTGTGGAATTTGAATGAGAAATGACACTTTGACCATAAGCATTGTCGAGGGAATATCTTGGACTAGCAGAGATCGATCATGGGATGTCTTACTAGCGTTATAGTTGGGACACGGGTTATTCTACTTAACAAATATGTAATTTGCGAGAATCTCCTAAATCGGATTTCGATGATCAGGATCGAAGGAACGAACGTTAAGCCTTCACAATTACATGACAACCAAAGTTGCCACGGCTCAAGAAAAATCCCAAGGTCGATACGAGTAGCGCATGCAAGAGTCGTCCGTCAGTTTGAGATAAATTAGAATTACAGTCGATGAGATTTCAACATGAAATTAGACCTCGAGATTTGGGTATTGGACATTGAGGAATTCCAATATTTGAATTGAAATGGACGTCGCCTCATCGAGGGTGGTTTATATTGGAAAAATGGAATATAGGACAGAAAGTGTAAAATTACCATTTTGCCCCTCGACCATTTGCCCTTGCCTTAACATTTCAGAAGGACGAAATGGTCAATTCCCATTCATGCATATGGATGCTGAAAATTAAGAGGTTATGGTCAAATGGAGTCAAAGCGATGACTAGAATGTGCCAAGTGTCAACCAAAGAGAAGGCCTCAAACATTAATTGCCCCTAAATCAATCTTGTCAATTAAGACCTCAATTATACGTGTGGAACACTTCATATTGCACCATCTTCAGCCATGACCTTCTCTCTCTCTTCTTCTTCCCCTTCTCGGCCGAACAGACCTTGCCCGACCAGTCCCGACCACCTCTCTTCCTCCGGCCATAACGTTTTTGTCCGTTATCAGATTGAGGTAAAACCACTTCCATCTTAAAGATTATTATCTTGTGGTTCTAGAGACATATTATAAGCTTAATTTAGCCCAGCCGTTTATCCATTAGGTTTGTTTTAGTGGGAAAAGGTCAGGATGGAGGCGGAGTCTGATCAGTTTTGGGGAAAGATCTATTTCGGGGGATTCCGAACTTCAAATGGCTTTAAATTTTCGGTGAGGTCTTTTAAACTCATAGTATTAAAGTTGACTGAGCTTGTATTGCAATTTTAGTTGATTTTGGATGGGTGACATGGCTGATTTGTGGAGGTATTTACCAAGCAAATTCTGCCCGTTAGAGGACCGTGAAGGAACCGGGCTGTTCGAAGGTCTTGGGAGATTATTTTATAACAAAAATCTTGGTGAGCTTCCTAAACACATAGATTGAGGTCCTAGTAAGTTTATTTTGTGAGGAATTATCACCTAAGATTGAGATATGACTTGATTGGGCGGATTGAACCAAAATCGATTGTGTTTCGTGAAAGTATTCTGTTATGGCTAAACCTGGTGGTGACCATTTAGGGGATATTTGGACTTCAAATTAATTCATAGGACTTCATAGGATGTTGTGCGAGGTGTTAATGGGGAATATGTGAAGTGAATTGGATTTTGAAAGTAATTTAAGGACTAATTAGTGCATGAAACTCCAAGTTATATTCCACCTTGCATGTGGATGCATGAACCGAATGCATTGATCGTGGGAGTGTTGTCATGTATTAAATTTATTGATAAGATGTCTTGAGTTACCAATTGAATGGCTATTGATGAATTGATTTGATGGAAGTGAGATTCGATTGAGTTTTGATTCGAAATTGATAAAATTTCCTAGGACGACGTTGGATCCTTGTTGCCGTGGACTTGCTGAGTTGGGAAAGACCAATTGTTTGGATTTCTTGCTATTGACCAAAGGTGAGTGTTTTCTAAACCTTTATTTGAATGCTAGGACACTACTAGATATATTGACTAAGTAAACTGTTGGTTTGGTGAAGCCTATGGCTTAAATTGCTTGATGTAATTGTGTGAGGATTATATTATGATTGATAATTGAGATTTAGAATAGCTAGAGAGTTTCAATGATAAGAAGTGGCTATAGTGCCCTTTATGAAAGAAGTAGCTATAGTGTCCTGTGAAAGGAAAAGGCTATTGAGCCCTTGAGGTATACACCACGGCTAGAGAACCTTGTGAGGTAAGTGGTTATTGAGCCTTGATGATATAGTCTGGCTATTGAGCCTTGGATTCATATGAATTGGCTATGAAGCCCTGATATTGAGATGGCTATAGTGCCTATATTATTGAATTGGTTATGTTATATAGATGGCTATAATGCCTATGTTATATAAACGGCTATAGTACCGATGTTAAGTGAATGGGCTATAGTGCCTCAACGATCGTTGACCTGTGGCCCCGGAGATCGCATTGGCTTGATGCCCCTGATGATATTGATTGGCCTGTAGCCCCAGTGATATCAGTTGACTATGAGTCCCGGTGATACCTATTGGCCTGTGGCCCCAGTGGTATCGAGCGGCTATGAGCCTTTGAAATGGTAATTGGCTATGAACCCTAGAGATACCGATTGGCCTGTAGCCCCAGTGGTATAGATTGGCGATGAGCCTAGAGGTACTGATTGGCCTGTGGCCCCAATGGTACCAGATGATATCAATTGGCCTGTGGTCCTAGTAATATCAGTTGGCAAGAGTCCTAGAGAAATACATCGCGGCTGAGAGCCCGACCAATGAGTGGTTGTGAAAATTATGAGGATTATGTGTTGGTTATATGTGTTATGTGCGATGAGCGTGAACCCATGAGGTTGATTATGTATGACTGTGACTTCTAGTTATGCCTATCTTGCTGAGTTAGTTGATTGGTGTTAGTTTCAAGGTTTGGGGGGACTGGTGTTCAGGTCTAGGTTTATGTTTCACTTATTGAGATTTATATCTCAACCTAGTGGGGGCTTATCTTTTTTAGGTCCCGGGCGAAGGACGGCCGAATTTGCCGTGGGTTGGCATTTAAGAAAGGTGTTGGCGGAAATCATAAAGAATCAGAGTGAAACCGTAGGAACTGTGTATGGTTTGGCGTTAGATTTGAAACCGACTACGATTTGAAAATAAGTGTATACCCTATTGTTCTGAGTTATCTTATTGTAAATTTGTATGGAGCTATTTAATTGCTTTCGTGTCCTTGTTATATTTTGAATTGTGATTAATTGGCCGAGGGATCCTGGGAGTTATTCTAAAGTCAATGGCCAGGTGGGATGTTCACAAGCTTGTCGGGTTTGGGGCATGACAGATGGAGTGTTGAGAGCACTAGAAATGATTGGCGATCTCATCGACAGGCAAACTCAGGACAGAGATGCTGCCATTGCTCAAGCTGTAGGGGCTGCTGTAGCTGCTGTTAACACAAATAATGGCAACAACGGAGGTAATAAGAATAACGGCGACAATGACTAGGGTAACGAAGTAGGCAATGATTAGGAAAAAGGAGTTGCAGCAAGACAAATGAGCCAATTGGTTGAATAGTTTATTAAGCTGAAGCCAACCCAATTTGACGGGACTGGAGACCTTGAACTGGCACTGAGGTTGATAGAGAAGCTTGAGAATACTTTTGGGGTTCTGAGGTGCACTGACGAAGAGAAGGTATTACTAGCGGTGTTCTAGCTAGAAGGTACCGCAAACGATTGGTGGAGTGCCACAAAGAATGGAGTATTCCCGAAAGGAACTGCCTTGACTTAGAATGCCTTTATCATTGCATTTAACGACAAGTATTTTTTCGATACGACGTGCTAGAGGAAGCAAGTGGAATTTCTACAGCTACGCCAGAATCATCTGACGGTGGATCAATATGAAGCTGAATTCGCTAGACTATCGAGGTACGCACCGAGGTCGGTTGAGGATCCATTGGAAAAGGCGCGGAGGTTTCGAGATGGACTGAGGCCTGAACTTCGCAGTCAAATGGTGGCTCTAAACTTAAGAACTTATAAGGAAATTTATGAGCAAGGACAAATGATAGAAAAGGGACATGAAAGAGAGGACGGCCGCATTTGGATCGCGGTTTAGCTCATTCCGAGATAATCTCTAGACTGGTAAAAGACCTATGACTGGCAATAGACGCTTTGTCCCCCTAGTGAGGAAGAATATTGGAAAGCCGATGCATAAGACAAACTGGAATTGTCGCCTCTGTGGTAGGAGGCATGGTAACGGACCCTGCTCGGCTAGGATCGGAGCGTGCTTCAATTGTGGTCAAATGGGCCATCAAATGAGGAGTTGCTCCAATCAAACCCTAGTGACCAAACCTTAAGGGCAACGACCGCAGGCGGGATTGTCGTCTGCAACTCCACCGAATGATCAGAACCGACCTCCATCTTAAGGAAAGGTCTACGTTGTGGCACGCAGGAAAGCGGAAGAAGCGCTGGCATGGTCACATGTATGATTTATTTATGTGACCAAGCCTCTCATGCGTTATTTGATCCTGGTGCTTCGCATTCTTTTGTGTTCGTTCAATTTGCCGATTTGGTCAATATGAAGTTAAAACTGTTGAATGTGATACTGCATGTTGCCACGCCATAAAAGGATAATGTGCTGGTTTCATTAGGCCGTGCAGATTGTAAGATAGTCATTGGTGGTAGCGAATGGATTTGTGATTGATTTGGCCGTGTTGCCTATGTACGACTTCGATGTGATTATTGGAATGGATTGGCTGGGTAAGTGAAGGGCAGTAGTTGATTGTGGTAGTAGGGTAATCCACTTTTATCCGGATGGTCACCCTAAATTTGAATTTGTGGGAAGTTGAGGAGGAACCGCGATCCCACTAGTCTCATCACTTGAAGCGACAAAGCTGATGACCGAATGCTGTCAAGCTTACTTAGTCGCAGTTATGAATACAACTGCTGTGGAACCTAAATTGGAAAGTATTCCGATAGTGTGCGAATTTCCTGATGTCTTTCCTCAAGAATTGCCCAGATTGCCACAGGAGAGAGAAATTGAATTTGTAATTGAGTTAGCCTCAGGAACGGAGCCAATCTTGAAGGCACCTTATAGGATGTCCTTATCAGAACTAAAGGAATTAAAGGTGCAAATGTAAGAATTGTTAAATAAGGAATTTATTCGACTGAGTGCTTCATTGTGGGGAGCGTCAGTGTTGTTTGTGTGGAAAAAGGATGGATCCTTGCATTTATGCATTGATTATAGGCAGTTGAATCAAGTAACTGTAAAGAATAAATACCCACTGCTGATGATTAATGATTTGTTAGATCAACTGCTAGGAGCTTCTGTGTTCTCTAAGATTGACCTGAAGACTGGTTATCATCAGTTTAGAATTAAGAAAAAGGACATACCGAAGACGGCTTTTAGGACAAGGTATGGTCACTACGAGTTCACCGTTATGCCTTTTGGATTGACTAATACTCCAGCTGCCTTTATGGATTTGATGCATCGAGTGTTCAAGGAATTCTTGGACAGGTTCGTTATTGTCTTTATCGATGATATTCTAATTTACTCGAGCAGTAACGAAGAACACGAAAAGCATTTGAGGATTGTCTTACAGACTTTGAGGGAGCACTCGCTTTACGCCAAGTTTAGCAAATGCGAGTTCTGGCTGAATAAAGTAACATTTCTTGGCCATGTGGTATCTGGGGAAGGAATTGCTGTAGACCCTACGAAAATTGAAGCCGTTATGAATTGGCCTAGACCTACTATAGTTACGAAAGTCCGGAGTTTCCTAGGACTGGTAGGGTATTATCGAAGCTTTGTGGAGAAGTTTTCATCTATAACCATTCCATTGACGAGGTTGACTAAGAAGGAAACAAAGTTCGAGTGGACGAATTAATGTGAAAGGAGTTTCTAAGAGTTTAAGCATCGGTTGACGACCACACTAGTATTGATGATCCCATCAGGACCCGAAGGCTACGAGATATATAGTGACACTTCGCTAAAGGGACTGGGCTGTGTGCTAATGCAACATGGAAGAGTGGTCGCCTATGCTTCGTGACAACTGAGGCCGCATGAGATGAATTATCCAACTCACGATTTGGAATTGGCTGCAATTATCTTCGCCCTGAAGATCTGGAGGCATTACTTGTGTGGCGAAAAGTTCCATACTTATATAGATCACTAGAGCCTGAAATATCTCTTTTCCCAGAAGGAATTAAATATGAGGCAATGCGATGGATGGAGCTACTTAAAGACTATGATTGTGACATTTTGTATCATTCTGGAAAAGCGAACAGAGTTGTGGATGCACTTAGTCGGAAAGCAATCATTGCTTGCCTGTTGGTTAAAGGATGGTCCTTACTCGGAGAATTAAGGGATTCTGAATTCAAGTTGGAAGTTTGTCAACTGTCCAGTTAGGTAGCAACCTTAAGAATAGAACCTGAGATCTAAGAAAGAATAAAAGCCTTGCAGCCTAAGGACCTAGAAATTCAGAAGATCTTCGAAATGGACGCAATGAAAAGAAAGCAAGAGTTCCAAGTGTTAGAGGATGGAGTTTTGAAATTTCGAGGGAGTCTATGCATGCCCAAAGACGAAGAGCTTAGGGAAAAGATCCTATCTGAAGCTCACGGGAGCAATTATAGTATTCATCCGAGAAGCACAAAGATGTACCAGAACTTACGTCAACATTACTGGTGGAACGAGAAGAAAGTAGATGTGGCTAAATATGTGGCAAAGTGCCTGACATGTCAGTAAGTAAATGCACAACACTATAAGCTCGGTGGATTGCTGCAACCCTTGGAGATTCCCGAATGGAAGTGGGAGCACGTGACAATGGGTTTTGTGATGGGATTGCCAAGGAGCCAAAGAGGTCACAATTCGATTTGGGTAGTCATGGACAGATTAACCAAGTATGCGCATTTCATCCTGGTATGAAAGGATTTCGCAATGGACAGGTATGCCGAGCTGTATATGCATCATATAGTACAACTACATGGGGTACCAGTAATGATTACATAAGACAGAGACCCTAAGTTCATAGCGAACTTCTGGAGAGCCTTCAGGATGCCATGAGAACTTGACTACATTTCATTATGGCATATTATCTGCAAACAGACGGACAATTCGAGAGAACGATTCAGACACTTGAATATATGTTGCGAGCGTGCATCATAGACTTTAAAGGTGGATGGGAGGATCAGCTGCATTTAGTAGAGTTTGCGTATAATAATAGTTATTAGCAAAGTATCCAAATGGCACCTTTTGAAGCGCTTTATGGAAGAGCTTGCAGAACCCCGATTTGCGGGGACGAAGTTGGAGAGAGAAGTATTACAAGGCCAGAGTTGGTAGAGCAATCAATGGAGGCTGTGAAAATAATACGAGATAGGCTGAAAACGACACAAAGTCGTAAGAAAAGTTACACTGATAAACGACGCGAGCCCTTGGAGTTTCAAATTGGTGATCATATTTTCCTTAAAGTCTCACCGATGCGATGACTATCTCGGTTTGGAAAGAAAGGAAAATTAAGTCCAAGGTACGTAGGTCCTTTTGAAATTTTTCGAACGGATTGGAACCTTTGCTTACAGACTTGCCTTACCGCCTAGCTTATCCTAAGTATATAACGTCTTTCATGTGTCAATGCTAAGGAAATGTGAGCCAGACCCGATGCACGTGTTGGATTATGAGACTATCGAAGTGGATGACAGGGTGTCGTACGTGGAAAAGCCAATCAAAATTGAAGATCGAAAGGAACGAGTTTTGAGGAATAAGATGATTCCACTAGTCAAGGTAATTTGGAAACACCATGAGACCGAAGGCACTACGTGGGAGAGTGAAGAAATGATGAGGCGTCAATACCCCCATTTGTTTGGATAGTTGGGTTTATTGTAAATTTCGAGGACGAAATTTTTTTGTAAGGGGGGAAGAGTTGTGACATTCTGGTTTTCCTATCATTTCGAGACTTATCAATAAAAACATATCTATGATGTATATCGGCCTAATCTCGCTCAGATCTGGTCAATCTAAAGTTAACTAACCAAAAGGGAAAGGCTAAAGCGAGACAAGGTACGTGGACTTAGGGAATTCAAATAGGAAGTGACACTTTGACCATAAAGATTATCGATGAAATATTTAAAACCACAAAAAGACGATCTAAGAACGATTAGGGAATTCGTTGCAAGCGTTATACGATTGGAGCGAGAATGATGTCGCTTAACCAATGTATAATTTGTAAAATTTTCCTAAATCAAACGATGACGATCGTGACCGTTGGAGCTAGTAATAAACCTTCACAATTATATGACAACCAAAGTCGCCATGAACTGACGAGCCCTAAGTGTGATGAGAATCACAAAGTCGATATGCGTAACGTCTGCAAAAGCTGCCCGTTAGTTCGAGATAGTTTGAAAATTTCATTTGAGAGAGAGATTAATTACTCAAGTACGAGTCTCGAAATTGGAAAATGAAACACAAAGAATTCTAATATTTTAATCGAATTGGACGTCGCCTCATCAAAGGAAATTTGAATTGGAAAAACGATGTTCCGGATAACTAGAGTAAAATTATCATTTTACCCCTCAAGGTTTGGTTTTGTCTTAATAATTAAAGAAGGTTATTTTGATCATTGTCCACTCCCCCAAGGCTGTCGAAAATTGAAGGGCTTATTGGTCAAAGAGGTTTGGATATTATGCACATAGAGACAAGTGTCCATGGTTGATGTATGGCATTAATTAGCAACCTTTTTACCTACCATTCTTAGTGGTTGACTATCCAAAAGTGGTGTAAAGCTCCCTCTTCCCTTGTTCAGCCGAATACTCCCTTCAATTTGCCATCTTCTTCTTCTTCTTTTTCTTCATCTTCTTCTTCAACCGAGCTGCTCCGCTCGACCTGTGACATTCTGATTTTTCTATCATTTCAAGACTCATTCGTGAGAAAGTATCTAACGGTGTATTTTAGTTGTATCTCGCTCGGATTTGATCAATCTTGAGTTGACTGACCAAGAGAGAAAGGCTAACGCGAGACAAGGTACGTGGACCTAGGAAACTCGAATAGGAAATGATGCTTTGACCATTAGGATTGTCGAGGGGACATTTAGAGCCATAAAAGACCGATCTAAGAACGATTAAGGAATGCATTGCTAGAGTTATATGATTGGAGCGCGGGTGACGCCGCTTAACCAATATATAATTTGTAAAATTTTCCTTAAATTGAACAATGACAATCGAAACCATCGAAACTAGTGAAAGACTCTCGCAATTATATGACAATCAAAGTTGCCATGAATTGACGAGCCCTAATTGTGATATGAATCACAGGGTCGATACGTGTAATGTCTGCAAAAACTGCCCGTCAGTTCGGGATAAGCTGGAATCGCATTAGATAGAGAAATGATTCAAAAACGAGTCTCGAAATTTGAAAATGGAGAATCAAGAATTTCAATAATACAATTGGATTGGCCGTCGCCTTATCGAAGAAATTTAAAATCAGAAAAATGACGTTCCGGACGTCGGGGGTAAAATTATCATTTTGCCTCTCAAGCCCTAACCTTTCCTATATGATTGGATGAGGGCGTTTTGGTCATAAACCACACCCAAGGCTGTCGAAAATGAGGAGAAACCATAGCTATTGAATGAGCATTGATTGACTCTTTGGACGAGTGTCAATGGATTAAGCTTTGAGTTGATAGAATCACTTTTAACCTACTATTCAACTCAAGTTGACTCTTGATAATTGAATAAACCTCTCATTCTCTCTCTCACTTGGCTGAATACCTCCTCCATTGCCGATTTTCTTCTTCTCTTCTTCCTTGCCGTGAAACTCGCCGCCCGACCGGTTCTGCCGCTGCTGTTCGCCGCCGTCAATCGTCACTTTCGGCAACCCTAGCTACCGAGCCGACCACCTGCTGCTTCCTCATCCTTTTGCCGGCGTTCTCCAAGTGAAATCACTGCATTTGACCACCCGAGGAGCTCCGGCTGGCCATTCTTTCGAAAGTCGACGGAAATCGTTGCAACTAGAGTAAGCCGCGATTTAGGCCTCATAGGACCCTGAAATCTTGGAGTTTTTCAACCAATTTTTGTGGACATCTAAGTGACACATATATTGAGTTGTGGTAAAAAGTTTGGAGGAATTTGATGAAGTTTTGACCCTAAATGGATCTTGTGTTTGAAGGGCCAGAACTGACCAATAGCAGACCCGGAGGAACCGGCGCCGTTTAAGGACTTTTCGGCGTCGCCTTGGTTCCAAATTTTTGGTGAGGCTTCCCAACTCTTAGAACTACATGCTAGCAAGTAGATTAGTGAATAAACTGAGGTTTTAAGCTAGTTTAAGGGCTGTTAAGTTAGGGTATGCACAGAACCGAGTAAACCCTATTTCGGTCCTGTGCATACCGGTTCTGTGGGAGGCTGTTGGTTTTGAGATTGAGCTCCAAATTCATCATTGAGAAGTGTGGGGATGCTAATTGATAAGTCTATGAGGTGTATGGTTAGTGGGGTGAAGTTTTGAGTAAGAAAAATTGATGATTGGATGAATTTTCTTAGGTTGCGCGGGTGGATTATCCTTGGATCATTAGAACTGAATCCTTGGAGTGCTTGGGAAGAGATTTTTGTTGGTCTTAGCACAAGGTAAGGGGATTCTAAACCTTTGATAGGAGGATTGGACTCAATTGGATGATTTGTGTGCGAATTGATCGGTTCTTGAAAGTCATAGTGTGGTTGTCTAATGTATGTCCTAGAAACATATAGAGGACTTGAATGTTTGACATTGCTTGTGCTGTGAATTGATTGTCACATTTGAATGTCAAAATAAATTGTCTCGCATGTCATGGATGTGTCTTTCGTCGCATGAGTTGCATTCGAACGTGTGCTATGAAATAAATTAAACTTATGACATGTCTGAGAAGCCATGACACCCTGATGCGTATGAGATGCGGGGTTGTGTGGATGAATATCTTGAGGCGCTGAGGCACGGGGTTTGAATTGAATGGCACCATGAGGCGTACGGGACGCGGGGTTGAGAAGGCCATAGTCCTGATGCATTGAAACGTGGGATGGAGTTGAGATGTGTCGACACAGGCTTGGAATGATATTGAAAACCTGATACGTTTACGCGGGTTTGCCAATGAGACAGTCTAATGCGTTTACGTGGACCGAACCTGAGGTGTTATAAACCCGGGCCTGAAAGTGAGGCAAACTGGAAAGGGGTGGAAGGTGTCATCTGGCTTGGTAGAATGTGCTTGATTCCAATGATATTGTATGATGCCATAATTGCATGCTTAACATCCGTGTGCTATTTCGTGCAAGTTGAATGCCTCATGTGATTTTGTATAAATTGCTTATGATTGTAATTGCCTAAATGGACGGTCAGCCTAAACTAGGGTTAGAACCCACCTTACTGAGATTTCATCCTGTTGAGGGATCTATTTTCAGATCCTAGACAGTGATCATGTGGCCAATCCATTTTGGAGATCCGAAAGAGATGTCAGTGTATTTTGATGAGTTCCCAGATGGACAGGGGACCGTTTACGTTAGGAAGCGCACGGTCGTTTGGGTAGATGAGGTGGTAGTAGCTGGAAGCCTCATATGTACGAGGCATGGTTCAGGAAGGTAGGGGACGTTTTCACAGGGCCACTGAAGCCCACTGAGGAACCCCGTGGGGTGATACCCAGTTGGTGCCATCCCGCTCGGGATTCAGTGGAGGTCGAGGGGTCTGTCGCTGGCTCGAGGATTGGTCCTGAGAGTACCCCGACCCTAGAGGACACCGATGAGGTCATAGTGATCGAGGCCACCGAGGAATATCAGGTGAAGCCATCAGCTGATGAGACGTTGGAGGACACTACGGAGGTTTGCTCAGAGACTTTCTCGAAGTACGAGCCCATTGAGGAGGCTGAGGAGGAGACTGACGACTCTAGTAGCTCGACATAGGAGTTTCTGTTCCTGGTATGGCAGTTTGATGGTGACCACGATGCCCGTCCCTTTTTGAGAGCAGATATGATCGTCTTTTGTGCTAGCTTTGCCACCCCAGTGACCAGTATGTTTAGTTGTCGTGCCATGTTTGGATATTCGGAAGTTTATGCATTATTGGTACCTTGTTACCCAAGTTCTATTTTATATTTGTATGGAGGAGTTTTATATTATCGCTTCCGCGTGCTTTCTATATGATAACTCTCTTGACTTATATTTGAATCCTGGGACAAGCAGAGATAGTTTGTGCTTGCAAGGAGTCGTGCGCTCGTGCCCGGGACGCGGGGCGTGACACGACCGAACCGCCACCACTGCTTCGCCTGTCTCAACCACCGCCTTTAGCGCACGTCTAGCCTCGTGCCAGCTACCAACCGAAGCCCTAACCTCTTCTCGACAACCTCCAGGTGGTAGCTCGATCGTTGGACGCCGCAAGAGCTCCGACAACCTCCAGGTGGTAGCTCGGTCGTTGGCATGCTTGGGAACTCTTGACACCCTAATGCGTCGAGACGAGAGGTTGTATTGACTAATATCTTGATGCGTCGAGATCGGGATGAGATTATATATGTATCGACATAGGCCTTGAATGTCATTGAAAACCTGAGGCGTTTAACGCGGGTTCACGTTTATAATGGTCTGAGGCGAGATGACGCGGACCAAGCCTGAGGCGTTATGACGCGTGCGTGGATAATGAGATGAATCGTGGTGATGAAACGTATAGTTTGGTTTTGTACTTCCATGCCTGACTTGTGTTGTAAGTTATGATGATGTTCTTGCATGATTGTTGACCACTTGTTTCTATATGGTTCATTATGATGATCGTTTGCCGTATATCATTCTGATTTTTCGATTGCCTTATATTGTTTAGTATGTCCTTGCTCATTATCTACATTTATCTAGGTGCGCTGTCAGCCTAATCTAGAGTTAGGACTCAGTTTATTAAGATGAAAATCTCATCTCGTCGTGAGACCTTACTTTTTAGACCTCAAGCCTTGAAGAATGCTTCCGACCTGTTTAGGCGATCTTAAAGAGATGACCGCCTATTTTGACAAGTTCCCTGACGGTCGGTGTACTATTTATGTTAGGAAATGTACTGTTGTTTGGGTCGACGAGAGAGGTAAGGATTGAAAACCACATTGGTTCGAGGCCTGATTTCGTAGGGTCGGTGTAGTCACGACAGGTCCGTTGTAGCCCACGGAGGCGCCTCGAGGAGTCATACCTAGCTGGTGCCATCCTATCTGAGATGAGGTAGAGGTGGAGACTTCTGTAATGGGATTGAGGAATGTGCCCGAGAAAATCCCTACTCTGGAGGACGTTGACGAGGTGATAGAGATCTCTCCTTCTGAGGATGAGCTGGAGTATGTCATGACGGAAGACTCGGTGGACGTGCGATCTGAGACCTTTTCGGATTATGATCCTGATGAAGATGGGGACGAGACAGATGGAGCTAGTGGTTCGACTTAGGGGTTTCCTAACCTTACTTGGTAGTCTTTTGGTGGTTACCTTCGTCGGCTTGTAAGCTTTTGGGGACTTAGAATTAGTTGTCTTTTGGTTGAGTCTCATTCACCCGTTTGCAAGAGTGACTTATCTGCACCTTTTGTAAGGACTCTTGATTATGATATGTTTATGTCTATATATTTCGCTATCCTAGTTTTCCATTCAGACATGTACGAAATTTATGATCATTGCATTTCCGCATGAGTATTTCACCTTACGTGTACCGCGTGGACCGTATCCTGGGATGTGAGCGGTATAGTGTGGATGTTATGCGCCGTGATGGGACGCGTGACGTGACAATAAACTGTATTCAATTAATCAAAGTCTGAATATTACAAAGAGAGGACGTCCATATATAAAGATACGAATTCAAAAGGAATGCAGATAACTAAAGATAACATTAATTGAATCAAATTTAATCTTATCTAAGTGAATCTAAATTAAAGATAACAAATAATTAAATATTCGAAATTACCTAAAACATAAAACTGCCTAAAAAGTGATCTAAGCAACTCTGAAACGCTAAAATCTATGGTATCTCACGACAAAGCGATGACTTTGAATCGGACGACCGTTTTGCTTCAACTGACCAATTTTGAGCGCGATCCGAAATCGTTTGACCCAAGATCCAAAATTACTGGTAAAGTCTAGCGGACTTCTGGCGATCGAATTTCTCAAGAAAATCACATGTCAGCTGTTCTACATCACTTCACTTGGGAAATACTCACCATTCAGTCAGTTTTAAGTTCAGGATAAAAAGGTTCTTCATCTGTAAAACAGGCATAAACTGCGGGGATTTTAACACAAAGCCTGAGCATTATCTCGGGTTATCTGCTTGATCTTGTATGGGCCAGATCATTGGCCCAAGCTTGCCATCCTGACCTATCGGAAGTTGCTCTCGCCGAAGGTATACACCATCAAATCATCGCTGATCCAGAAATCTGAACGCTTTCAGTTTCATCTGGCTGCTTCTTCGCCGCTTGTTTATACTTGGAATTGGCCCCCTCAAGTTTTTGACTACATCAACTGCAGCTGTTTCGTAGAAAAGAACAGAGAAAATGGTTGCGCAAGAAGTGCAGCACATTGCTCTGTACTGCCGAAAAACCTTGGACGAATGTCTTATCTGTGGCTTCATTGAAACTCTCCTTCTTGATCACAGCAATGATAAGGTAAATGAAACTGGACAAACTCCTACCACCAATGCCGAAGCGTCCACAGCGTCAAGGCGACATTGAGTTAAACCACTATCCTTTTTCCCATCAAGAAATAGAACCGGGCAATTATGAGACGAAAGGTTACTTGTCTTGCAAGAAATCATGCGACGGCATGTGGATGGTGTTCTTGACAACAACAAAAACATAATAATCAAGCTAAAAACCAAGATGACCACCACATGACATGCTTATTCCTCCCCCAGTTTCCCAGATGTGACTGAATTATAAACACCAAACATCTTTGGAAAAGAGAAGTGAAGATGTTCTTATTGCTCAAGCTGTATTTCCCAAACAGTGAACAATTTTTTTTTTTTTTAAGCGCCTAATCTTTTCAGGTGCTCAGCACTCTCTATCCACCAACCCACATTGTTATTCGGTCTCCATCTAAAGAATATGTGTATCAAAATAAAGAATAGAAAAAGAAAAGAAGAAGCAAGATTATCTGGATTCAAATCGAAGCCGCTAATCAGACCCGTAGTAAGAGGACCGCGTATCCTCATACCTATATATACAACTCAATCCTACAAGCACCTCCACAATGGCGGCCTCCGTCTTCTCCAGGTCAGCGAAGTGCAGCGTCTGGATCAGCAACACCCTCCCCTTCCCGTCCAAGCTCCCTGGCCTCTGCTTCTCCATGTTCCGCTCCGCCTGCCACCTCATTGTATCTTCCGCCATGGGCCCCAGCCACCCCATCATCCTCTCCACCGCCTCCCTCCACCCTTCTGCCATCTCCCTTCCCCCTCCCCTGCCCCCCCTGCCTCCGCTCCGCAGCCCCCTCAGTTTTGCCCTCACCTTCTCCCTCAGCTTCGCTGGCAGCATCTCGTACACCTGCGCCCGCGCGTCCTCTCCCGTGCTCCCCGGTCCCTGCAGGAACCGCTCGGCCATCAAGATCACGTTTGCATACCGCAACGCCAGCCCTGCCCCACCAGCCGTCGTCCATGCTGCGGAGTGGAACACCACGTTGTTGCGTCGTGCATTGCTACCTGATGATTCCTCGCTCACACAGCTATTTCCGGGCATGAGCCCAGCCTGGAGCGATGCCTCGTCTGGCCCTAGCAACATGCTGAGGTTCAATTCACGGCTGAAGAACTTGGGGATGACCAATTTCTCGGACGTGGATGTGATGGGGCCCGAATTGTATATGCTGTGGTGCCTGTCATTTCTATACGTGATTGGCGCGAATATCTCCGGGTGGACTCGGATGTGATGCTGCTGCTGCTGCTTTCGCTTTATGGCGCTCGGCAGGTCGGAAATGTAGGGCCCAAAGAGGACGCAGATCCGGGCGTACAGGACGCACACGAGATTCGCCATTAGGCGGACGACCTTGTCGAAGGTCTGGTTCCAGAGCGACACGTCCTTCAAGCTTCGCACCTGCTTCCTTTGGAAGCTGATCTTGCTCTCGAAGAGATCGAAGTTTGTCTTCTGCAATTGGTTCTCCGTGAAGTTTTTCTTCCATTGCTTCAATTTTCTTTCTGATGTCTCCATCTCTGCGAGCGATTCCAACGCCGAATACAAGCTCGCCGTCTTGGAGAGGTACTTTTCTATCTTCTGGACATTCCGATTCACCTTCCGCGATCCGTAGTCGAGCTTACCGATGTCCATCAGCCCACGCTTGAGGTCGGCATAGACAAGATCGAACCGGCTGAGGACACGGTCGGAACACTGCACGCAGAGGCGGGAGACGGCATCTGCAGCGCCCTCAAGGTCCTCGAGCCGCTCCGCGCAGGCGAGGTTGGCGAGGAGACATTCGTCCCGGGAATTGAGGTAAGCGACGCCCTCGGACCGGATGATCTCCTTCCGGAGGCGGGTGAACTCCGCATCGGTGAGGGATCTGTAGAGGGCGACGAGGCGGGACATTGTCTTGGCAGCATCGAAGGCGAGGATACCGAGGATCATGGGGCGGGGCTTGATGTCAGCGCGGAAACGGAAGAGATGGAATCCGCCAGAGGAGACGGCGGTCTTGCTGGTGGTGGTGGTCTTGGAGAGACCGGGGCGAGAGGACATGGTGGCGACGCCCATGTCCCAAATGGCGAATGGTGATGACGAGATCGGTTGATAGAGATTGGTTGTGACGGTTGAGATTGTGTAGTTGTAAGGAGGGGATGTTATGGTGGTTGCAACATGTTAGGGTTTAAGGAATATTGAGAGAGAGAGAGAGAGAGATGAATTTTATAAGGTAGTTTTGTGGGAGCACGCGCTTCCACAGATGGGCTCTGGGATGGAGAAACTCCATGGAAGTTGCTTCATGCAGACTGGAAGTCATGAGAGAGAGAGAGAGTTATTATTAGCATTGGCTTGACCCGAGATTCAATAATTTTGTCTATTCTAAAAAATCATTGTTGAGCTCACACTATGCCACATGGCAATGACATAGAGAGAGAGAGAGAGAGAGAGAGGAGTTCCTCGTCCGTCCTTGCAAGCTAAGACCACTTTTGTTCTCTTAGGAAAAATCTTCAAGTTATTGAAGACCTACTGCCACAAATTTAGCACAACTTAGCATCTAGATTTTGAGAAACCGTGGCTATCTACGACCTGTTGGAATTTCAATGTCTCTTTATCTATACTAAGGAATAAGTCATCGTAATTTACACCTTTAAAAAGGAAGAGAGAGAGAGTGCGCAAGAATAATAGAACAGTAGAAACAATTTACGATATGATATATTCCCATATTGATTCGGCGACTAGCGACAGCTATATTTAGAGTCGTCAAATGGGTAGGTCAGGTCTGAAACGCTCATATCTCTATTGACCCATTCAACCTCTTTTAATTCATTTTCATGCTATATAAAAATTTAGCGACTCATACTTGACCTTATCGGACTCATGTTGTTAAAACATTTAAATATTAAAATTCAATTTAGAGAAAAAAAATTTCTTACATATTTTTGAAATAAATTTTTCTAGTTGTTCATTTAACATAATTATCTTAATTAACCCATTATGACCTATGTAAAATTCATTTAGTTACCATTAACTTTTTAAGTAATCTATTTAATACCGCTTAGCTTGTTTTAACAATCCATTTACGACTCATCACTATTCAAAATAAGTCATATATGGGTTCTAGATTCATTTTGCCACCTCTCGATTCGACTAAATGAATCTATACCCAAAAAAGTATTCCATATACATTTGGTTTCACGTCCTAGAAGCATCATTGTCGTCTTTGATTTCGACATCGACAAAATAAAAATTTCTTTATACCTAATACTTATATGTGAACAAACGCGTCTTCGACGAGATCCGACAGCAGGAGAAACTAGAACATACTCACCAACGTAACTTGTGATCCGACAGCAGGAGAAACTAGAACATACTCACCAACGTAACTTGTGTGAATTCAAAAGGAGAAATTGACCCTGGCAAAAGCAACACAAGTCATAGTTGCCAGAACGACGTTGGGTCCGAGGATGGGTCACGTCGATTTCAAGTCAGATCCCCACACGTCTCTGCGCTGTCTCCTCAGCTGTTTTTCCACCGTCTGAACCAAGATTTTTATATATATATATCCAAGATTTCATCGAATCTGAAAACCCGTCGAGCCACTGATGAAATGATCTGGACATTCCATCTGGGTCCAATGCGTGTGGCGACTCATGCTCGAATCATCAGTCGTCACTTTTTCTTGGCTCCATGCAGAATGGTAGAGTCCGACCAGCCTTCGATGACTCCGCTGATCTCTTGTTGGACTCTTTTCCTTGGCTCTTTGTTTCTAAGTCGCCGTGTTGAAAGTTCGATGCTTCCACCATTTCACACTTCTACAGTTGACATCCTCTCTCGTTTTTTCGGTTTCAAAACCTCAGCGGCAAGTCTCTTTCTTTTCACACAGCCAATTAATTGAATTATACATAACGAAAATAGCTCAAATGGTCTTTGAATTTCAATTCAACGTGTAATTTTGTCCTCGAATTTGTATTCGTTCAACGTGATTTTTGAACATTTAGTATACGTTCAATCTAGTCTTTGGACTGTACGAGATTCAACGTTATCAGAATTTATTCAATATTGTTCATGAGAACTTTCAGTATTTGTTCAATTTAGGTCATGCACTATATGAAAATGATCCACATAGTGCATATATCAATTTAAGTTCAAGGGCAACATTGGATATTTTCATACAGTTAAGGACTAGATTGAACGGGTACCTAAAGTTTCGGGATCACGTTGAACAAATTAAATTTCTAAGATGACATTGCATATTAGATTGAATTTCATGAAATGAACTACAATGAACATATCAAAAGTTCGGGGACAATATTGCATAAAGGGTCATTGACATTACATGTTAGATCGAAATTCAATAACTCCTGGGGCAATTGTCGTTTAGACACACACATGTCAGCTCAAGCTTTTCCACAACAATACGGAGGAATCCGATGTTAGTTAAGGTCTTGGTTTCAGTCTCGCCCATGAGACCCAACACCAATAATCCTGTCTATGTAGAGTAATAAAGGAACAAATGGTCTCTGAACTTCAACTTAATGTACAATGTTGTTTTAAACTTTCAATTTATCCAATATAATCCGTTAACTTCAATCTAATGTGTAATATCGGCTCTAAACTTTTAATTTATTCAAAGTCCATGAACTTTTCAGAAATGCTCAGTAAGGCCAGGGATTGTATGAAAACGTCCAACGTTGTGTGTCCATTAATTCAAGTTTCAATTTAACCTCGAATATTCTCATAAAATCCAGGACTACATTGAACATATCCCAATAGATTTGGGACCATTAAATAAATTAAAAAATTATGTGTTTTAAAAGTTTAAGGATCACATTGAATAAATAAAAAACGAACGCATGTAAAAAATTGAGGAACTACATTGAATATGCTCGATGATGGCATGGACATTGGTTCAAAGTCTAGGAGTTATTTTATAATTGCCCCTATACACCGAAGATTAAACCTAATACAATTAGATATAGAAAAAAAAGTAATAAAAAAATCATAAACTATGCCCACAGTGATAAATTTAACCCAAACTTTTTATAGTGACAAAAAAAAAACCCAAACTTGTGCTTGCATTATCCATGTGCCCCAAACGTGTGTATCAATGTGACGCATTTATCTCAAATTTTTTATTGTAATACCAAAAATTATAAATTTATATCCATATAACATATTTCCTCAAATTTAGGTAAATGTGTTGCATCCCTAATTATTGGGATAAATATAATATATATGTATCAATTTGAGATTTTTTATATCACAAAAAAAAGATAAGATAAATAAGTCACACGGATAAAAATTTAAAATTTTTGGTATCACAAAAAATTTTAAGTTAAATATGTCATAACGAATATATTTTAGAGTTTTGTGTGAGATATTTTTCCCCTCGAATATATTAGCGTTCTTCGGTTTCCCCACTTCGACAGGACTACTGATGTAGGGTCCCATGGACGAAACTGAAACCAAGACCTTGACTAACATCGCGTCCCTCGGTCCTCGTGCGTCAGTTCGAGAAACATCGAAGGAGTCCCACGATCTCCCGCAATGCCCCACCGCTGGTCGTGAAGGAGAATTTGACCTGACAAGGACCAGGAAACGGAAGTCGGATTCCCCTGTTGACTCGCTTATTGTTTTTCTGAGGTGGTAGGGTCATGGAGTTAGGTGGGGGAAGAATTAGGGTTTTCACACTAGATCCTGCGTCAGCCAGTCATTATTGCGAGAAGTGTTAAAAGGAGCAAAATCGTGTGAAATGAGAGTGACAGATGAAGAAGATCGACGAACGAGAGATTATATGGTCGAAACTTAAAAATGAATACTAATTATTGCATATAGATAACCTGGACAATGTGGTGAGTCGTTTTCATCATCGCATCGATTCAATCAATGAGGGAATACCACTTTCAGTGTCGGGTTTAGCACCATCGATTGAGTAGGTTTATAGAGATAAACACAAAATTAAATGAATGAAGTATTCAAATTCCGTTGAAACTTTGTACTGTATAAATGGGGAGATATAACCTCCAATAATTTTAGTGGAAGGTAAACATAAACACAACAAATTTATATACGTGGGAGGTAAACTAAAACGCAAATCAGGGAACAATCTTCAAATTTGTTTGATGTGGTATTTTCATGCCCATTTATAGAAGATTCTATAGTATATACATGCTAGTGTTTTAGTATTTGACTTGTTACTCCTACATTCCCAATCAAACCGGTCAATGAGGTGGATCAGGGATTAATTTTGATTCATAACCCGACAAAACTATCTATTGCGCATCAAAATCCCTCGGTCGGGCCTGATTGAACTTTTCGGGGCTTGGCCCAAAAGGTTGAAGCCCAAATAGGTTACTAACACGAGAATCTTTTATCGAACATTAGCATTTGTTAAGCAAGAAGGAGCTCCGGGTCGATTTTGAACATAGAGTGTCAGATACAAAATATTATATAGATAACCGTGTGTCTTTCGACAGTTCCATACAGACTCTCGACCAACCTTCTTGATGACTTTTCAATGAAACTTGTCGAATATTTCGACGTACTCATATCTATTGCGCATCAAAATTCCTCGGTTGGGCCTGATTGAACTTTTCGAGGCTTAGCCCAAAAGGTTGAAACCCAAAGGGGTTATTAACACGAGAATCTTTTATCGAACATTAGCATTTATTAAGCAAAAAGGAGCTCCAGGTCGATTTTGAGCACAGAGTGTCAAATACAGGATGTTATATAAATAACCGTGTGTCTTTTGACAGTTCCATACAGACTCTCGACCAACCTTCTTGATGACTTTTCAATGAAACTTGTCGAATACTTCGACGTACTCATAACTAGGACACAACAGTGGAATTGAATCGATGATGTTGGACCACATTGTAGGACACGACATTGAAATTTAATCGACGGTACCGAATGGGTGGAAATGTAGGTTACAACACCAAAATTAAATCGACGGCACTGGACAGAGTGGATGGACAGTACAACACTGGAATTGAATCAATCGCACTGAATTGGGCGAGCATACGTTGGAATCTAATCGATGACATCTAACTTTGAATATGAAAAACGCTGGAATTGAATTGACGATGGAAATCTAAAAACTACAGCTAAGCTAAGAGCTAATTTGAAAAGAAAAGACTTGTTTGTTGTGTTATGTGTATGTATGTCGACATTAGACATCCTTAGGTATTTATAGGCGTGCTCTGGTAATCGTCGAACGGCTACTGCCGTGGGGTCCAAGCACATTCTCTTCGATGACTCTTAAGGATAATGCCTTTGGCGGTTTCCATGCTTTTTCCTCTCAATTTTTTGAGATTGCTACCAATCTCCATAACTCGATCGTGTCTTCTTCTACACGCTATTTCTCTTAGATTTGGGAAAATACCGCCAAAATTACCCCTACACATGGCGTTTTCGTGGCTGATCTTCACATCGCTTCTGTACAGCTGCCCGCAACTAGTCACACCTCTCCCACGTGCCTATCACATGACCTTTAGGATAACTGGTGTTAACAAATGCCCCCTTTAAAAGAAATAAATCGAAAATTTATCTCTTTTAAGAGATATCTTTTGATGTGACAGCCACCAGCTGTGGTAAGTAATTTATACTTTATGATTTCCCTTCCCAAAGTACAATCATTCCGATTTTCCCACGACGCATCGATTTCTGATTTGGATTGCCTTTATCGATAAAAAGCTTTCAATCGTCTTCTTTGTTTCCAACTTCATCCTAAAACCCTAAACCCTTCCATTTTTTGCCTCATCCTTTCTCATGGCATCTCAAACCTCTAATCCTAATCCAAAGTGACTGATCAGTCATTTCGATAAGTCGAAGGATGAGGGCGGTGGTGACTGCTTTTTCGAGCTATTGAACACCACTAGGGAATATTTTAGGTTTATCCTTGGACCAGTCTCCGAACCCATATGTCTGTTCCAAAGCCTCTCCAAGCTTGTTTTCTAATACTTCGGAACGAAAAGCTTTCTATTCAAGCCTCTCCCTTCCGAGACATCTGGTCATCTCCCTCTTAACGATTCAGAAGCTTTCCATCACTTGATGATGCGTTTCTTGCTTGGCTTCGTCGACTTAAAACCGACCCACTGACTAACGCTGCCTGGGTGACAGCAAGCATAAGGATAACCATCAAGGTTAGGTTGCTATCCCCCGATTTGAACATAGGTCTCTTTGGTTTCGTCATAAGCTTTTGGTCTCCATCAATTAATTGTTTATTTTTTCCATGGGGCCTATGTCAATAACTCCTTTGGATCTCTTTGCCATTATTGGCCTGGCTACCCATGTGGCCTCTGCCGTAAATCTTGAGATCCTCGAAAATTATTCTACTCAAAGTGCTTTCCTCGCTTACAGTAAGTTTCTGAATCTTCATTGCAAACCTTCTAGCTTTGTCACACTTGCTGAGCGAACAACTTTCCTCCTTTTCTAATTGTCGAAATACATGTTTTTTGGTCCGACCATAAAGATTTCTTAAGATTACCTTGTGCTTGCATGCAATTTTGCAAGGGGGAGAGATGTCACCTTGGGGCCCATTGCCTTGGCCGTCCTATATAAGAGTATTACCCATGCCTCTTTGTCGATGATGACACCCAAGAAAGATGGTGTATTATCTGGCCCACTCTGGATTCTTCAAGCTTGGGCGACATTATACTTTCCTTTCATGTTTACGAGTGTGCCTAGTCCTCAAAAGGACGGTGGACTCTCCAACATTGGTATCAGACTGCTTAAAGCCACTCCGTTGGAGGTTCCCACCAGCATTTCGCCTGTGAACTTTTATCTTCAACAAATCTTGTCCTAAGATTCCGAACAAGATTGACATGTTCCTATATCGCTTCGTCGAACTCAGCCTTTTCCTAGACCCAAAGACTCACGAGCCTTTTAGTTTCCGTGACTTTTTAGTCTCCGTCCTTTTTCCTAAGGACCTGCCCATTCGGCTATGTCTTAAAGGAAGATTTTATCCTAAGTTTGAACCTTATTCTCTACAGTATTGCGTAGTTTGGCCTTCGATAACTTGTTCCCATGCCTACTCCTTACCTTATAGATTTCCCATTAATGGACAAGAAGGCATATAAGCTCGATGACAATGCTTCCTTCTCTTGCTATGCCCAAGTGATTGCTCTGATGCATCAGCGCTTTTCTAAGAACATCATTGAAGCCTTTGATTTGGCCTTGGGATTACTTCAGGCTACACAACTTGGTTGTTATCCTTTAGCCTCGAAAGTACTTACGAAGAAGCTATCACCTCACTTCTTAACAGGAGTAGGATCAAGCCTGTGGGTTTGATTGTAAAGGAAATAGACAAAAAAGGCAAGAGCAAGGCTCTCCAACCAGACAATCCCAAGCACTCGACAACTTTTTTCATAGGTAAAAAATAGACCTTCTTTTTTGATTTAAAGGATTTTTGAATGTTCTGAGTGAACTTAGGATCCAAACAATGAATATGATGAACCAATTATTGCCCTTCATCGGCGAAAGCATCACAAGCCCTTCATCTTGAGAGTTTAATGATGATTCTTTCGTCGACAAGTCACCTGTTCCTGCTACATCATCTAGAACTCTAGTTTCGTCGTCCTTGGAAATCCATGATGAGCCTCTACTAGCTCTATCCCTTCGTTAAGCAAATTCATCTCGCAACCTTTCAGTAATTAATGAGCCATATAGTGAACCTTTTTCTTCGGCACTCATTGCCTTTCAATCACCCCCACCAGCTGATCTTCCACCTGTTGAGGCTATTCTGAATCTTTATATAGCCCAAGCGCCTTTGGAGGACATTCAAGCTTACCTTGCGGAGCCTTCTCACCCATTTGATCCTCATGACACATCTTGAGAAGGTATTTTTCCTTCTGTAGAGGCTCTCAGTTGGCTAAAGTCAAGTTGTCTCGCTCTTTAGACCTCGTTCTCTCTAGGGTTTCTTCTTTTGTTAACAATCTGGCAGCCCTCGAGTGCATCAGGTCTACGATGGCAGAATTGATTAAAGAAGAGTTTAGCATGTTGCTTTAACCAACTTTGACGATCAATCTTGTAATACCAAAACTCAAGCAGCAAAACAACTGGTGAGTCAAGAACGATAATATCTACAGTCTATCGCTAAAGAGATAGCTGAATTGATCGAGAGAGAGCAGACCTTAAAGCAACAGAAGCTGGCACATAGAGAAGGAGATAAAGGAGACACGGCATCAACGATTGGCCATACTTTCTCTTTGATCAATTGTTGAAGACCAACTAAAGGCATCTATTGTTTTTTAGAAGAGAGGAAGCAAGGAGACCTTGTTAGAATGGCACAGGAAGAAACATGATGGATCCAGACTAGGAGTGAATCGTAGCCTTAACAAGAGGTTTGAGGCTACATGTATAAATGTCTCCTGGATATCAATGATATCTTGCACCCCAAGAAATCCTAATGAAACTGTGCTTCGTTCCCTCTTTCTTGCTTTTTGCGCCAAAATATAACACAATTCGGTTACTTCATCAACGTCTATATAAACACGGATATTGTGGGGGTGATTTGAGCTCACTCATCTTGGCAAACTATAATCAAATCCTTGTTAGTTCTCAGGTAACTTTTCATCTGTCATGCCTTGATGATTTTTCGGGTTATGAAGATAAAGAGGAAATATCTCTTTTGCATATGGATTGTCAATCTAAAAATGGCCACATTGTCCTAGATCTACGACTTAAGCGATTACCTCCTCCTCCAATGTTGGTAGAATGTTTCCCTCACCATTATGAAAAAATCTTGCCCATCGAATGATCAATCATCTGCTCTTCTGATTAGCTTACTTAAAACCATCGGTTCATCTCTTACCCATTTTTTGATAGGCACTTCTTTAGCTGGTATCAATGATTGAAACGAAAACTTTCTACTGTGTGGGAAAAGGCTAGGATCGACAAACCATTGGCGTCTTGTGGCATATCTATCGATCCTTCGGAATATGATTTGATCGGCAGAATGTGTTGCTTCTAGTCACCCTCGTCGAACTGTTTCTTCTTTCCCATCGGTCCTATGGCTATCACTCTTCTTGATATTTGGTTCTTGACTAGTCTTTCTCCTTTATCGAATGTAACGTTCAATATATAAATGACCAATCTCATCCTGATGCATTCCATTATGTGAATTCTCCTTATGACGCATTCTTGGGTTACCATAGTAACTTAGTAAGACCTCATTTGGCAAAGGAACACATTGCTTTCCTCTTATGCTGGTTTTGTCGATATATTTTTTGCTTGCCCACTCTTTGAATATCCTCAGAGTTCCTAGAAATTGCTCGTGCATTAGTACATGGCATTGACGTAGGATTTGGTCGAATGGCCCTTGCATCATTACATCGCAGCTTGACGGACGTGCAAAGTTCTCTGACGGGCGGACATTCGATCCTTTTTCTGGTCCACTGTGACTCTTGCACGGTTGGCTCCAAATTTATTTTTCTCTGTTGTTTCATGAAGAAAGTGTTACTTTAATAATGAAACCATTTGTTAGAAACAACTTTGGGCCTAAGATGTTCAATCGTGTGCTTCGACAACTACTAGACGGCTCTACTTCTTTCGACAGCTTTCTCTTTGCTTGCTGTCCCTTACCCAACTTGAGTTCTTCAAGTTGCCTTTCGACGACATTATCTACAGCTCGTTTAGTGAAAGTTTGGATGCGCACCTATTCTGGATGAGTATTTTGATCCCATCTGACATTGCCCTAAACTTGTCCAATGGAGGTGAATTTTCATTTGGCTTTGAAATCTACAATCGTCACTACTGCGCTCGCTAGTTCAGGCTTACTTAGGGTATTCCAATGCCGGTAGTATACTCGATGAACTTTCATTTCTTACATGACCGAGCGATGAGTTCGGATATGATTTGTAACATAGAGATTGCCCAAACTATTTATGGTCGCCTTTTCTTCACTAACTTCTCGGGTCGTACATGCAGCCTGGTACTCTTTGACAGATGGTGGGCTGATTATCGCATGTCTTTTTTCCCAAATGTCGTCGATGGCGTGCTTTCAAGGGTTCATCGAATTTCATGGCGCTTATTGCATCCTTTTAAGAAGCTTGCACCACTATCTATTTTGTACGTCATTACTGAGCCATCGACTGATGAAGGTATCCCTGTGTTCTTTCTTGTCGGCTGCATCTAATCGTAATTCTGTTAACTCTTCTCCTAACGCAGATGACTCACTGGTCTTAGATGGTCATACCGAGGATATTTTTGGAAACCCATGGATGATTTATACTAACTTTGTTCGTGCCTTAAGTAGTCTATCGAATGTGTCTTGTGACAATTATCACCTTATCCATGCCAAATGGTCGTGGCCTCATGACTTGATGAGGAGGAGTGTATGCTTCCATATGTAATGATACAACTGTTGATGATGAAATTAAAGCCCTCCTCACCTCCTTGGTTCATTTGCCTTACTCGATCCAATGTTGTGCCCTTGAATTTGCTGTGAACGAGTTCTTCTTTACGTTCGGGTCGACTTTGAGATTATTCAGGTCAAGGAAAAATGACCTGAAGGTAATTGCTAAACTAGAGGAAGACGCTCTTCTTACCGATGAAGAACTTCTTTGTCAGTGTAATTTCTTGATACCTTGAGCAATGACGGGTGTACCTCCTTACAAACTCTATCCATTCGGTTGAAGATGATCAAGAGATAAGATGCAACCTGCGAGTCTTTGCACCTTGAGCTGTTAAGGTCTAATCATCAAAGGGAATCAATTATTGATGCAAACTGCAACATTGAGATACAACTCCATGGTTTTGTTCGAGCATTAAGCAGCATGTGCCCTAATTCCCTATTTCTTATGTCAACATCACCCATGTTTGATTTCACCTCGTTCTTGATGAATATCCATTAATTTTGGTGTCGTATGTCTATGATAAGATTTCATCTTTTCCTCACGGCTTTTAATGATAGACTTCGTTTCAGATTTTTCCCTTTTTGATGGATAAACTACATTTTCTTCACTCTTTGTCCTCTGGTTCTTCTACAATCTCTCAAATTTCCCATATTGATGGGTAGAACATTTTTAGATGTTTTTCATTAATTGATCACTGTAGTTCTTTTCCATCAATCTCTATCATTCAATATGCGTTTCCTGAGAGAACATCGGCTGTCAAGTATGGACCTTCCCACTTCGACGACCACTTGCCGAACTTCTCATTGTCAAGATTTGTGGATAAAATAGTTTTTCAGACTAAATCACCCACATCAAAACGCTTAACTCTCACATGCTTATTGTAAGTTTTGGCAACCCTTCGCTTTTGTGCCATCAACTTCTCAAGTGCTAAAGCTCGACTCTCTCCTAATTCATCGATGTTTGCGTACATCATTTCATCGTACTATTTTTTTGACAAGACATGTTGGAGCTTTACCTTTAACGATTGCACTATAATCTCAAGCGGAAGCACGACCTCTTATCCATATGTCAACATGTATGAACTAACCCCGGCATTCGATCTCCTCGATGTATGACAAGCCCACAAGACTGTCAATAGCAATGAGTCCCAGTTTAAAATCTCTGCTGCAAGGGCCTGGGTTTCTTAAATAACTTATCAAAAGGATTTTCCAATCTTATCTATTAAGGGCCTGACTTGAGCTCTCGGCTATTTCTTGCTAAACCATCATTATCTGAGCCTCTATTGAAGGCAAGATTTTTGTTTGAGTGATAATGTAGTTATCTAATTATTTTGATATTTTATATTTGGATGCCAACTGAGCTAATTTATTTGATTCTGAGTCTTTGCTTCTCTTGATATGGATCTAGTCATATTCGACAAAGTTCGATAGGAATTTCTTTGCCAAATTATGGTGTAATATGATGTTCTTGTTAAGACATTGGTACTCACCCTTGAGTTACCTTATCACCAATTGAGAATCACCTTTAATTTCGATTGATCGAACTTTCATGTCTATTAAGGTGTTCAACCCTACAATCATGTCTTCATATTCGGCCTGATTATTTGAACAATCAAAGTCAAGCCTGAACATGAGCTTTATTTTTTGTTGGTAGGGAGATATGATCATAATTTCAGAACCTGACGATCTTGATATCACTAATCCGTCGAAATAAAGTACATAGGGTGCAACACAAAGATAATTTTCATCATCTTTAATTTTTAAACCCATTGGGTATAGTCAGTCATTGTCTGTCCTTTAACTGCTTTGAGCGTGTTGACACTTGATTTTCGATTAGTTTTTATTTATTTATTTTTGGAACATTCATAAAAATCCATAAAAAACTTAAAAATTATAAAATCAACTTTGGTGGCCTTGGTCAAGCCCAAGGACCCATTTTGACCAAAAAATAACTTTCTGTATTTTTCATATTTTTTGGTATTTTTAGAAAATATAAAAATACCCAAAAATTCAGGAAAAATAGCATTTGAAGTCACAAAAATATGAAAAAATAATCAATATTTCTCTTGTACTCATGACCTTATAAAAAGTCCAAATTCAAGTTCAATTTCATGTGTTCTTTTGTTACATGTATGATTGAATATTATAAAAAAATATTAATTGAGTCCTTTAATTTATAATTTTGGCATTTTTATGGTCTTGACATTCATTATAATTGTCCTTCATTGCAATATAGCCCAATTATTTGCACAAATTGCTCAATTCCATGAAATGGGTAAAATTTCTATACTTAATTGCAATTTAGTCCTTGAATTTGGGCACATTTGAAATTATTTTCAATTCAAGGTCTACCTTTACAAATTAAAGCCACTGCCCAATGTTTTCATCATTCTAAGTCGATTGACAGAGGTTGTTCGGTCCAATTTGACTGTTTAAGCCCTCAATTGCATAACTTTTCGATTTGCAATTAAATGAAAATTTGGGGTTTTTATAGAAATTGGCTAGAACTTTTGGTCAAAAATACATTTTAGATAATATTCATGTCCTAAGTTCGATTCTGAGGTTTAATTGTGAAAATTTCCATAAAATTTTGACTAATTTTGAAAAAATCAAGTCAGAACCGATTGTGACCGGTTAGACAGCTCGGTTAGATTGGTCGAATCGATCCACTACAGTATCGTCTTCTTCCCCAAAAGCTCATGCATATGAACAGTAACAGGCCGAACTTCGAGGGCCAAATTGAAGGCTCAATCGACCATAATCGACAAATCTATGGATGGGGTTCTGATCTTCAAGAAAAGTCGTGTCGATCGAGACTGGTGACGTCGTCAGTGGTCGCCGGAGCGAGGCGAAATTGATTGGTCAACATCGTAGTGGCTGTGAAGGCCAACTTTCATAGAATGGCCAAATCAGATGTCCATTCATGCACGCTGGAGAATGATTTCGACTTAACAGAGTTGCCCACCGTCTTCGGCACATTTGGACCAAACGGCACGCACGGTCACTTGCCATTTCAAGTCGGTAGACACCTCCCCTGAACGGCGCCAAAACTAAAAATTGTATATAGCTTTGGGCGGCTTTCTAGAAGAAAAAGAGAGTTCATTCGATTTTTGGGGGAGAACAAAATAGAGAGAGAGAGAGAGAGAGAGAGAGAGAGAAGAAAGAGAGAGAGAGCTTGCCTTCCATCATCATTGTCGAAGGTTTGAGCTCGAATTGTGGGAGCACTGGTTAGGCTCTTCTGGGCCAACTTAAGATTTTGAGGGTGCGACATTATGATTTCCCAGTCATTTTCAGACTCATTGATGAGAAGTATATCTAGTGATGTGTTTCAGTCATAACTTGTTCGAATCTGATCAATTCGAGTAGACTGACCAAAAGGGAAAGACTAACGAGAGACGAGGTACGTGGACTTAGGGAATTCGAATAGGAAATGGCGTTTTGACCATAAGGATTGTCGAGGGGATATTTATAGCAACAAAAGGCTGATCTAAGAACGATTAATAAATGCCTTGCTAGCGTTATACGATTGGAGTGCGGGTGATGTCGTTTAACCAATGTATAATTTGCAAAATTTTCCTAAATCGGGCAATGACGATCGAGACCATCGGAACTAGTGATAGACACTCACAATTACATGACAACCAAAGTCGCTATGAATTGACGAGCCCTAAATGTGATGTGAGTCACAGGGTCGATACGCGTAACGTCTGCAAAAGCCGTCTGTCAGTTCGAGATAGGTTGGAACCACTTCTGATAGAGAAAATAATCAGAAACGAGTCTTGAAAATTGAAAATGGAGAATCAAGAATTTCAACGTCTTGTTTGGATTGACCGTCACCATGTTGAAGATTACTGAATTGATAAAAATGGCGTTCCGGACTTCGGGGTGAAATTACCATTTTGCCCCTCAAAGCTCTAGCCTTGCTTATGCAATTGAAGAAGGAAATTTTGGTCTTCTATACACCTCCAAGAGCCACCGAAAATTTGAAGAAATTGTGGCTATTGGATCACCTTGATTGACACTTACGACATGTGTCAATGGATTAGTTAAAGAGTGGTCATGTCCACTTTTTGCCAACTACTATTCAACCTTTGACTCTTGAGATTGAATATAGCTCCTCTCTCTCTCTCTCTTGGCCGTCCATTCTTCCTCCAAAGCACTGAGAGCTTCCTTTCTTCTTCCTCTTCCTTCTGCCGCTCCCCCGACCGCTCCTGCCCTCTCCATTCGCCGCCACCGACGACCACTTCTGGTTACCTTTGTCCGCGAGTCGACCACCCACACCTAGCTCAGCCTCTTGCCGACATCCTCGAAGTGGAAACGTGTCGATTGACCCACCGAAGAGCTCCGACCAGCCATTCTCCCGGAAGCCAACGGAAACCGACACAATCTGAGGTGGGCAGCGATTTTGACCTCTTAGAACCCCGAAACGTTGGAGTCTTGCGACCAAATTTTGTGGAGGTCTAGGGGACTTGTAGAGTGATTTGTGGTAAAAAGTTGAGGTCAATTTGATGAAGTTTTGACCCCAAATGAGTTTTGTGATTGTTGTACAGAAACTGCCGGTTTGCAGTCTTAAAGGAACCAGCGACTTTCGAAGGAATTCCAGCGACGACACGGCCTCAAATATTCGGTGAGCCTCTTAGACCCTTAGATAGACATGTTAGCAAGTAGGTTAGTGATTAAATGGTGGAATTGGAGTAGGTTAAGGGATGGATATGCTCAGTTTACACAGAACTGAACATAGCCCGGTTCGGTTCTGTGTAAACTGGTTTGGTGGGGGCTGGTGGCTGTTGGTTTTGAGTCTCAAATTCATCAATGAGACATGTTAGTATGTTGAGGAATGTGTTATTAAGGTTGGTGGTTCATGGATGGGTGAATTGGACAAGAAAAATTGACAATTGGTTGGACTTTCCTAGGTTGCCCCATGGGTTTGTTCTTAGACCATTGAGACTGAATTGTTGAGGGCTTGAGGAGAGGATTTTTTTTTTGTGACATCAAGCTTAAGGTAAAGGAACCCTAAACCTAAGCTAGGAAGATTGGACTCGATTGGGCGAGTCAAGTAAATTTTTGGGTGAATCTTGAAGGGTTTTTATGTGATTGTTCCTTGTGCGTCTTAGGACGGTATAGAGGATTGTGTGTGTGCTAATATTCATACTTTGAATTGGCTACCTTGTTTGCACGTCGATTGAATCATCTTTTATGCCATGGATGCATTGTTTATGCATGAGTTGCACTCGGCCTTATGTGCATGATTTGTGATTGTGGCATGAAGGAGACGAGGCGAGGTCCTGATGCGTATGAGACGCGGGGTGGTGTGATGGTTGCCCTGAGGCACGGGATTGGGGTTGTGTGGCATCCTGATGCATATGAGACGCAGGATTGAGATGGCCATGGTCTTGATGCATTTACGCGGGACGGAGATGTGACGTGTCGACACTGTCCTAGAGTACATTGAAACCTGATGCGTTAACGCGAGTTGTCAATGACGGTCTGATGCGTTTACGCAGATCGAGCTTGATGCGTTCTAAACGCGGGCATGAGAATGAGACAGGCATTAAGGGTAGAAGTGGTGATGTGGCATGGCGAGGTGTGCATGATTATCTGAATGTGTTATGATGCCATGATTGCATGCCTGACATCTGTGTGTTGTCACGATAACTGATTGCCTCGCATGTTATTTGTATGAAATGCTGGTTTTTATGACTGTCTGAGTGGATGGTCGGCCTAACCTAGGGTTAGGACCCACCTTACTGAGATGTGAATCTCACCCCATTGGGAACCCTTGTTTTTACAGATCTTAGTTCTTGATGATGTAGCCTATCTATTTTGGAGGCCCCAAGGAGCTGACCGTTTATTTTGATGAGTTCCTTGATGGCCAGGGAACTATTTATGTAAGGAAGTATATTGTGGCTTGGGTAGACGAGGGTAGTATTAGTTGGAAGCCTCACAGGTATGAGACCTGGTTCTGAAAGGTCGAGAATGTATCTACTAGGCCGCTGAAGCCCAATAAGGTGCCCCAGGGAGTAATTCCTGATTAGTGCCACCTCGCTTGGGACTTAGACCAGACTGAGGGGTCAGTTGCCGGTTCGACGAATGGACCGGAGAGGACCCCGACCTTAGAGTACATGGAGGAGGAGGTTATCGTGGTTGAGGAGATTGAGGAGGATCTCGTGGAGCCATTTGCTGAGGAAACTATGGAGGATACTATAGAGGTTCGCTCTGAGACCTTTTCGGAGTATAAGCCCACGGAGGACGCAGAGGAGACCGGGGACTCCAGCAACTTGTCTTAGGAGTTCCCGGCTTGTCAATCGGTCTTTTGATGGCGACCCTGACCCTGCTTAAGAGTTGGTTGTTGATGATGGATCCCTTTCGTGTACTTACCCCGTCCCCCATGTTAGCGAATTTAGTAGCTCTGTATCTGTATGAACAGTTGGATATCCTGTATGACAGTATTTGCGCTATCTAGGTCCCACTTCATATTTTGTACGGAGGAGTTGTTTCATTATTGCTTCCGCGTGCTCTGTATATTATACGTCTCTCGACTTATGTGTGGATCTTGGGACTACGATAGATATTTGGTTTGCTTGCAGGAAGTCGCGTGCTTGTGACCGGGGCGCGGAGCGTGGCAGCGGGTCACCGGGAGCTTGCCTAAAGTAGTAGGAGTCGATCGCCACCAGCCAGACTGCCTATAATCCTAGGAAAGGTGAGTTCAACTTTCGAGCTTTCATACTACGCATCAGTGGCGGATTTTACATTCGGCCATCATTCTTCGAGTTTATGTGGGCGTTTTACTCCCTAAGCGTCACTGACCATCATTGCATATTCATTTTGCATCGGTTTTGTTTTAAAACTTCGAATCGAGTCTCCAAACCTGCCGCCATAAATCGGGAACTGTTTAATCTTGCCTAGCCAATCTAGGTCGTGCGAGCTCAATCGGAACTCAAGGTAAGTGTTTTGAACCTCTTACGATGCTTTTGTGTTGATAAATTGGTTTGAAATGTCATGAATCACATGATTAAAGTAGTTATATGTATACTTAACCTTGATTCCATGGATGAAATGCTTCGATTCTTAGATATGTGAAACTAGATGTTTGGGCGAGTCGAACGGCGTTGATTTTATGTTAATCGGTTTAGGTTTAGTCATCTATCGGCGCCGGAGAAGTCTCGGCCGTCCATTCCATCGGAGTCGAGAGGTTGAAGACGAAGCTGACGTGGCAGAATCAACAAGTCAAAGGTCTAGGTGGCGACGTGTGATTGGTCCACGTGGATGTTGAGTCAGCTCGATCGTTAGTCTGTTGGGCTGAGTCAGTTTTAATATGACGGTTGTGGTTAATCGAGTCTTATTTTTAATGGCCGTCCGATTAGTAATTAGGAATATTCAAAAATAATTTTAAAATCAGAAAATCATAAGTGGTTGAAATGGTGCCGTTTAGGTTAGTGGTCAAACGGTGTCGTTTAGATTAGTGAGGACAGACGATCCAGATCGAGTCTTAACTTTTAATCGTGGCCGTAAGTTTCAGTAATCGGATCTGACGGTCGAGGAGTAGTCGACTTTTGATTTAAGCCGTAGGTTTTAGTCAATTGATCTTGAGGTCGTGGAGCAGCCACGTGGTTCAATAGGAACCGTCAGATTAAATCCGAAGAATCGAAAAATAAAAAAAACCCTGAAGCAGCTTCATTTTGGAGTGGAGGTCGCACGGGTTAGGGTCTGGGCCGGGTTCCGGCCTGAATGGATAGGGACGACCCGGTCCGAATCATTTTTTTAAAATATAAAAAATTCAAAAATAATTTTGAATAATAATAAGAAATTAGAAAAATTCTAGAAAATTCTAAAAAATGTTAGAAAATTACAAAAAATTCCTAGACACTCCAAAAATTCCCAAAAATTGAGGAATGACCACAGACAACTGATCAATCCTATTTTTGAGATTTCTTATCTATTATTCTAGAAGTTGACGATATTACCCTTTAGGGGTAAATCGACTCTATTTGGTAAGTGAGATAGATCGAGAATGCCAATGTGAGAATTAGGGTCAGGTAGGTGACCGATTCTTATGCTTAAGTTTTCGAATCTTGCTCTTTTTCTGAAATGACGATTTTACCCCTTAAAGGGTAAATCGTCTTTCTTATTCCGATCGAGCCGTGAAATTGCTCAAAAATTAGGATTTGGATCTGGTGATCGATCAATACTTCTGTTTGAGATTTTCACTTATAATCACTTTCTGAAATGATGATTTTACCTCTCAAAGGGTAAATTGCTTCTAAAATTCCAGATTTTTTTTTGGAAATTCCCGTAAAATAGTAAATGGATTGGTTTGGTGACCAATCATATTTTCATCATCTTTTGACTCTATATTTCATTTGAAATGACAAATTTATTCTTAGGCAAATTATTTCAAAATTCTTCAAAATTACGATTTTGCCCCTCAAGGGCAGGTCATGTCAAAGTCATTCTTTAGCCTTGATTGACACTTCTCTAGGCTAATAGGGCCTTACTAAGGATTCCACATTGTATTCATGTGATTTATCCGCATATTTTAGATTCTTGATTTGCGCACTTATTTTATTGATTGTGTTTGCTAGGGTAGTTATTCCTATCTGCATGAACTCCTAGATTTAGGGTTCACACCCCATTCATCTGCATGAAATCTTAAGCATAGATAAATCATTCAGCTTATGTGCCGAAAAGGCGTCAACTTTGAGAGTTGGCATAACAAAGTCCCCAATCCCATTTCTCTAGTTATTGTAGAATCGAATAGCATGCCCTAACTATTCGATAGGGTTTCCGATCACGCCCTCCTTAAAACGATTGGTGGTGACTCCTTGACATGTACATGTATCACATGTCACTAGACTACACCGAAGGTCGACCATGTAGACTTCCGTTATGACTTGGGAAACAGGCCTTGGGAGAGGTCCGCGTCCGACCAAACGAGATGGCCCATTAACTCCCTCGCCTTGACGCCGGGAAAAACCCTCGGGTGGATCGCGACAAACTAGCGACTTTGCTACGAACTTCTTCTAAACCAGAATCTCTATTTAGGAATTTTAGAGGACTTGAGCAGATTAAAAAGTTAATCGGTTTATCTAACCCTATTTTCTGCAGATGTTCTCGAAGGTGAGGTACGTACCCTAACCATTGTGTTAAATAGTTTTGTAGATTGGAGAAATAAGGGGTGGAGTGTTTGCTGACATCTTTCCTGCAGGTTGGAGTTGGGATTGTATGTTTATTTTTAACGCGCATATTGAAGCGATGTTTGATACAAACTGCTGTGCATGACCTTGCATTGTGATGATCACAACACATCTTACACACTAGCGGTCAAACCCCGACTGCAACCACCTCTAGGTTACCTTAGATAGGGGAATGGTATGAAAGGATCTCGTGTTTGATGGCACTTGAGACTTTCGTGTTCGTTCCTACTCACAATCTAGATTGGTGATATCTAGCTCTCTTGGGTGGGTATTCTTGGGGAGGAATCTGCCATATTTGGATTGTGGGAGCCTAAGCCATAGGTTCCTCACCTGATTTTCGATTTTTGGAGTATATTCCCACTTGTCTCATGTGTATGTCTACGGAAGGTTGGTATACCTAAAACTACCAATTGTTACAGGAGAATATTTGACATTCCCCGGGTTTTAGTTGATAAGGCATTTACTTTCGGTGTATTTCATTATTCCCTGTTTCATAGTATGTTCATACATTGCACATTATTCACATCTACAAGCATTGGATATATTCTGAAATCATTCAAGTAACTGATTGAAATAACGATGATGTGGAATAAGATGTCGTTGTTTCCTAGAAGTTCGACAGAGTTGGTAACCTTCGAATATCTAAGGGAAGTCACTTGTCCTGAGCCAAACACAGAGTTGCACTTTATTAGATTTGTGCATGGCCGAGAGCTGACTGGATGTAAGCTGGGATATGCCGAAGATTGCCAGACTAGCTATTATGTTAATAACCTTAGGTTTAAGCGGCAGGCAGATGAGATGTTCAAGCACTATCTAGAGGTAAAAAGGCAGTACCGCAACGGCTTAGTTAGAGAAACGTATGCCCGCCAAAAAGATGAACGTCAAGCCAATGAGGATAGACCGATAATCGCTCTTTGGGGAAAGAAAAGACGCCTTGCAACCAAGATGAAGCCAAAGCGTAGCCTACTCAAAAAGACAAAACCCAAAAAGACCCATGAAGTCATTATACCATGGACCAGAGAATGGCCAGAGGAGTTAAAGCATCTCAACCGACCTACTGAAGACTGTTCTTCACATTCTGAGGGACGCTCAACTAGGGGAGAAGTCCTGATTACTGAGCCATATTCTGAAGAAAGGCAAGAAAAAGACGCGATCAAGGAGGAAACTCTGATGGACCATCACCCTAAAGAAGATTAGACCTTGGGGAGGGATAGTTTAGATTCCACATTCCATGGGCCTTTTATGGCTTTTTTATTTTTAGAATTGATGTCTCCCCCTTCTCGAAACTTCTCTCTGTCTTTCTTTTATTGTGTGTTCTTGTTGTAATAAGGAATTTACTCTGTTGTGCTCACAGTTTATGTTTTGACCAATGGAATGTGACATTGTTATTTCCTTTAGTCATTGAGATGATTCTGACTAATTGCATAATTCACTTGTTTGAAATTCAAATTAGACCTTGAGTAAGGTCTTTCATACCTGAAAAAGATTCTAATTTCCAATTCATTAACTGAAATATACAATTAAATTAGTTCATGCATATTTCATGACATTTGTACGATCACATATTTAAAGTAATCTTGGACGATTGATTTTTTAAAATCATTTGCATATTTTAAACTTGATGGGAAATAATGATATCCAAGTGTTCGAAGTTCCTCGAGCTGAGCTCCTAGCCTTATGGGACAATATGGGTGAAGCCAGCCAAAAGTATGCCAAATCGTCGCTAAGGTATCTATTGGAGTTGCTAAAGATTGAATGTCCACCTGCCTTTATCGAAGCCATGGCGCTCTATTGGGATCCTACCACCACGACGTTCTGCATGGAAGGATTGGAGGTTACCCCTATCCTTGAAGAATATAACGCTGCCATTGGAGTTGAGTTTACCAACTTATTTGTCCAACCTCCCATAGGGTTTGAGCCTTTGAGTTAACTAGCTGCATTCCTTGATACAAACCTCAATGAAATCAAAACAGATGCCAAAAGTAATTATGGACGGGTTTCCCTCTCTTTTCTTCTAAATAGATTTCCCAACCTCCTTGCTAATAAGGGAACTAAATTTGGTAGAGCTTTTATCTTGGCTTTCTTTAGCTTTGTCCTATTTTCGATCTCATATGTTACTTTTGACTCTATCATGGTTGTAGTGGTTAAACAAGTTTGTTATGGGTGGGATTATTCGAACCTTATCCTTGTCGAAACCTTTCTCTCCTTGAACCGCTTTAAGAAAAACAAGAAAGGAATCTTTAGAGCCTCTGGTGGTCTCTCATATCTATGGTTCACATCTCATATCAAACAATTTCATATCCATATGGGTTTCACTGAGATTAGTTCCGATGCCCATCCTCTTGGAACTTTCATCAAAACTCATACACGTATTCCTAAGTTCAACTTTAAAGAATGGAAGGAATTCCTAAGTTCAACTTTAACTCCGATGGCGGCTTAGATTACCAACACTGCGTAAAGTCAGACTGACATGTAATGGCGAAGATCTAGTCCCCTTGCTAGGATTTACAGGCGCCACCACATATTATCCAAGAAGGGTTATCTGACAGTTTGGAGCATTGCAAGAGATCCCTTCATCACCGCAACCAGATATTTTCTCGTTTCACCTGTCAACCCTCACAAGGGCAAAGAAGAAGCAATTCGAAACCAAGAGTTTTTGCAGAATACATTCAACACTTTGAGGCAACCGGACGCAGCTTTGTCGAGCCTTATGTGCCTAAATATATCGTGCCATACGTGCCTGGAGTGGAACTGTGTATACCTGAAGACATGGGATCACCATCATATTCGGGAGATGAGGCATTTCAACTGAAGGACCCGATCTTTGCTGGGAGATAAGGGTGCCTTAGCCCTCAAACGCCCTAGACTTGGATAGACTATTCTGACAAGTGTAAAATATGTGAACATCATGATATTTTCTTAGCATTTGAATACTCATTTGTATTGAATGTTATTTTGACACATGTGTATGAGCATAGACATGTTTTGTCGATGCATAAAAAAAACTATCATCAAAGATTATGCTTCTTTTAATTTCATGAATTCTATTGAAAAATGATTGAACGAATTGCTCACGTGAGACTAAGGCTCATAAGGTAGTCATTTTTCTCATTCATCAATAGAAAACATGCAATTGGAAGAATCTCGTACTTTCCTTATCTGTTCTAAAGAGACACTTACTTGTTATTTTCAAATAAATAGATACTCTCTAATCACAGAATTACCAAAGCATCATTTTCGTACTCGACTTAAGACAAGAATGAAACAACAAGAGTTGACTCCACGAGTAGGCATGTTGAAAACCCAAATGACTACTATGACTACTATGATGGCTAAGATTATGGCAATATTGGAAGCCTCCCAAGCTAGATAGACAATAATGCCTAACTTGAACAACTCAGGTCATTCCTCAATACCCAATACGACTGATAAATAGACAGTTGAAGGTGCCCAACATGTCGTAGAAGATGCTCGTGCACCGAATGTCCAGTCACAACCGATGACACTCCCTGTTGTCATTAATCTCAAGAAAGAGTAAAAAGGAAAACAAGTCATAAAAACTGAAGTTGAGGCTAAGAGAATAGCCAAAATTGAGGAGTGTTTGAGTAGTCAGGGCTATGAGTTAGCCAGTTTTGACAAGATATCTCCTTTTGCCAATTTAAGACTCCTCCGGACTACAAAGAGACAGACTTCATGAGAAAGTACAATGGGACAGGCTGTCCACGTGCTCACCTCAAATATTATCTGCGTAGATGGCGCAATATTCTGACTACATTTCTCTGCTGATGAATACGTTCCAAGAGAGTTTGGCTGGCGCCGCTTTGGCTTGGTTCATTGAGTTAGACATTGATGATTATGACGGATGGGAAGACCTTGCTGAAGATTTCCTTAGGCAGTATAAGTTAACACAGCTACAGCCCCGATGAGGGAAGATTTGTTACGAACTATGAAAGGAAGAAGCAAAACAATTAGAACATATGCCCAAAGATGGCGGGCTTTGACAACCCAAGTAAAATCGCCAATCCCGGATGATGAATTGATTGATTTGTTCTTGAAAGCACTTCCATATGAATACTTCGACAGATTAAACACTTCAGGATGCCAAACCTTTACACATTTGATAAAGGTGGCCAAAAGATTGAAGTGGGCTTTAAGAGAAAGAAGGTCGCATGAAACTTCGATAAGGAAGCAATATCCCAAAAAAAAGAAAGAGAGGTTGAAATTGACATAGACTTTGTTTCGGATTCTCATAAACCCAAGGTGTTCAATAACTCCAATCAGACCAAATGAGGATCATCATGGTCAATGTCTAAAGGATAAGAGCTTAGGAAGAGGTAACATCAGAAGCGATTTTCCCAACTCCTGAGATCGTTATCCAAATTACTCCAAATGCTATTAGAATAACACTTGGTGGCAAAAGAACCCCCTAGAGCGAATCCGGCAAAATATCCTAGTTTTGATGAAAGATAAACTTGCGACTATCATATGGGTGAAATAGGACACAATGTAGATAATTCTATATCCTTAAGCTGAAGGTTCAAGCTCTCATCAACAGTCAAATTCTAAAATTTGACGATGTAGCTCCAAGCGTGCAGGAAAATCTACTTCCTGATCACCAAGCAGTAGGTGGAATATTCGCCGATGAAGAAGAAAATCATCTTGAGCCGAAGGTGAATGTACCCAAGTTAACTGACATTCTGACAATTACTTTGTCATATCCAAAAGAAGGAGAGGTATCGGCTGAGAGAAAGAAGTTATGCATTGCCAAGAAGATGAGTCTAGGGATAATGTCAAACGTTGCCGATGAAAGATTAGAAGGGATTAAAGCCTCAGTGGACCTAGAATGGAACCAGTTTGTGGTTGAAATCAAGTGGGAAAATATATGGAATGTCCCACATGAAAGTCTGGTAGGTAACGTAGAGTTAATTATCGAACCAGAATAAGAGCTTGACGAAGACAAACTGGAAGCTACTAACCGAAGTTTGGCAGATCGCAGATTTGTGATTGAAAAGCACTAGAGATGGGCGAAGTTATAGACAATCTGGGTGAGGATTCTGGTGGATACAAATTTAAAGTGAAGTACTATGTTCCTCCCAGTTTCTTTTAGAGAATAGAAGATATTATACCCGATGGGTGGGGAGGTATGAATGATCCTATTCAACCAGAGGTCCAGGAGGATGTGATAGAGCCTTTTATAGAAGAACCCGAATCATCACTCAACCAGGTGATATCAGAACATTTCATGCTCTTCGAAGAGCAAGTAAATGATCTCTTATGGGAGATGGAGGATATGTCACTTTGATTGGCAACAGGCAGTCAATCTCAAACGACAGATGACAAGCTTAATGCAGAGCAATACGTTGGGATGGAGAAATTAAAAGTTCAGTGGCAAAACTTGACCGAACTATTTGAGAGAGTAAGAAAGCACTCGAAATCTGCAATGTTAGCAGAATCAAGTGATGTTGACAGGCATCATCAGTTAGAATATGAAAACTCCATAGAACATTTTGGTGATACTGTGGCAATGGTTGAAACTACTGCAACTGTGGTGATCAAACTAGATGAGCTTGACAACCTAAGCCAAGAAGAAGATTGTTTGATTAAACCCATTGTGATTTGCCTACCGAGAAATGAAGTAGACGATGAAGCTGAACTAGAGGCATCCTACCTGACGACAATAACCATAAAAGTACTGCCGGTAGAAAACTATGACCCTAAGGCAGTCCATTGGAACTATGGAATGGGAGAAATAGATGCCGTGATGAGGTCCGAATGATTTTACGTCCCAAGGGAAGGCGAATCTAAAAAAAGGAAGTTTCGAAAGAAGATGCAGAAAAGCTCTTGTTCATCGTTAAAACCAGCGAGTTTGAGGTGATAGAGCAGTTAAGAAAGATGTCGCACCAAATATCCCTGTTAGATTTTTTTTTTATCAATTCAGAGAAACATAAGATACTAAATGAAGTGTATGTCCCTAAAAACTATCAATGACGTACAGTTGGGAGACTTTGTGGGCACAATCCTTCTAAAAAATCAATTGAGCTTCTCAGATGAAGATTTTCCCATGGACGGAAAATGGCACAACAAGGCCTTATATATTACTACACAATGTAATGGAAAGAGAGTAGCACATGTGCTAATCGATAACGGATTTTCTTTTAACATTTGCCTTTTGGCTACATTGAGGAGTTTGGGCGTCAAAGAGGAAACGATTCGAACCTCCAAAGCAGTTGTTAGAGCCTTTGATGGATGAGAAAGACAGTGGTAGAAGAAATCAAGCTGGATGTACTCATTGGCCCAACCAAATTCCCCATAAACTTTCAAGTAATGGATTTGCCGAGCACATTCGGATTCTTATTAGGAAGACCCTGGATTCATATTGCTGGAGCCGTGCCTTTAAGTCTACATCAAAAAGTGCGATTCGTGGTGAATGAGAAAGTAGTTACCATCCGTGGAGAAGTTGATCTCCTCGCGTATTAGAATGACGCTATTCCCTTCATTGAGCCAGAAGTTAAGCAAGAGGCAAGCTACCATTCTCTAGAGCTGGTGGTAGTGATCCACACTCATGTGGAGGCAAAGATGAAGACTCCTTTTATCTCTGAAGCCAACCTTTTACTAGCTAAGATGTTACTAGCATATGGATTCAACCTAGGAAAGGGTTTGGGCAAGCATGGTCAAGGAATCAACGCTCCTCTACAGTTAAAATCCAACAAGCATAAGATAGGCTTGGGATATCAGAATACTCGTATTGGTAATTTTACCTCCAAGATAGCAGGCAGAGGCAGAGGCAAGAGCCGTGGATGCCATGGATGCCAGAAAAATAAAAAAGATTCCTTCATTGGTTCTCCAGCCTGGAAAGGCAAATCTAAGATGTTCAACAGCCCTTTGAACAAGTATTTCAGCAAAGACTCTAGGTGGTTGTTAGAAGAAGGGATAACTCTGTCAGTACAACTAGATCTGACAAACCTTTTTTGGAAGATGGCTCTATGAGCGTCATCATAGAGTGGCTGGATGATGAAGCCACTACTTCTGAGTAAAGAAACATCTCCCCTGCTTTTAATACCGCACTTAACTTCCCACATTTCGTTGCACTTTTCATATTTGTTGTTTGAGGTAAACGTAGAAAAACCCCTTTGGATCTCCGACCGTTGGTCCAAACAGCATAACTTGTAACGCGGTCCATTTTTACATTCAATAAAACACACAAGTTTTATTAAGGACACATGAAACAACAAATCGGCCCAATGATGATGATGGCCTTCCATATGGGAAGTTTGAGGCCTAGTTTGCCATATACTTATTGATTTTTAAAAGATTTTTGAGGAACAAGGATGTCTGAGGATATGAGGACTAGTTCCGTTTATGCCCGTACTTATTTTGAAATCTCTTTTGAAAAGATTTTTCACACTCATGCATCGCATTTTTATATGAAATAGGGACTAACCACTCTCATGACATTCCAGGCATATTATCTTGAACATGCATATTAGGTTATCGAGTGAATTGAATCATCAAGATGATTACTCCTGCGATATTGAGGAAGATGAAGATGAGGATTATGTGACTATCCGTAGAGAATGAAGTATCTTCGAAAAGTAGATGCCTCCCACTTCAGAAGAGCCAGTTGTCATTAACTTGGGTGATACTGCAGATATCAAAGAAGTCAAGATTGGTGGACATCTATCCCAAGCTGAAAGGCTCAAATTTATAGAATTACTTAAGGAATATCAAGATATTTTTGCGTGGTCAAACGCTGATATGCTAGGTTTCTATCCCAGAATTGTGGAACATGTATTATCCATAGATTCCAGTGTTAAATTGATAAAACAAGGTAGCGGACGAATGAAAGCTGAGTTAGTAGACAAAATTAAAGAAGAAGTAATGAAACTTCTTCAAATGGGCTTCATTGAAGCTATCCCTTATTCAGATTGGATTACAAACATAGTCCCCGTTATGAAAAAAGATGGCAAAGTCCGAATCTATGTGGATTATCGAGACTTGAATAGAGCAAGCGCAAAAGATGATTTTCCACTTCCTCACATTGATGTGCTGGTAGATAATGCGGTAGGGTATGAATTTTTCTCATTCACGGACGGATTTTCTGAATATAACTAGATCCTCATGAAATAGAAAGACAAGCCAAAAACTGCATTTACTACCCTTAGGGAAATTTTTGTTATAAGGTTATGCCCTTTGGATTAAAAAATGCTGGGGTAACTTATCAGAAGGCGATGATCACCCTATTTCATAACATGATCCATAAGAAAATTGAGGTATATGTCGATGATATGATCGCCAAATCCAAGAATGGACAAGATCACATTCAAGTGTTAAGAAAGCTGTTTGAGTGATTGCAAAAATACAAGTTTAGGTTGAACCCTAACAAATGTATGTTCGGGGTGAAATTTGGAAAACTTCTTGGATTCATGGCTAGTAACAGGGGCATTGAGATTGACTATGACATTTTAAATTTCGACCCTCTCGAGGCTATTGAATGGAAGGATATCGATCGATGTGTTTCAGTTGTAACTTGCTTGGAGATGGCCACTTTTGCATTATCTGACCAAAAGGGAAAGACTGACGTGGAATCGGATACGTGGACCTGGAGAATTTGAATGAGAAATGACACTTTGACCATAAGAATTATCGAGGGAATATTTTGGGCCAGCAGAGATCAATCTAGGAACGATCGTGGAATGCCTTGCTAGTGTTATATGTTGAGACGCGGGTGATTCCGCTTAATCAATGTATAATTTGTGAGAATTTCCTAAATCGAATTATGATGATCAGGACCGCAGGAGCTAGCGATAAACCCTCACAATTACATAAAAACCAAAGTTGTCACGACTTGAGAAAATTTCCAAGGTCGATATGCGTAGCGCCTGCAAGAGTTGCCTGTCAATTTGAGATAAATTAGAACTATAGTCGACGAGAGCTCGACACGAAATGAGATCTCTGAATCAGGTATTAGACATTGAGGAATTACAACATATGAATTGAATTGGAAGTCGCCTCATCGAATGTAATTTAAATAGGAAAAGTGAAGTTTTGGATGACAAGTGCAAATTTACTATTTTGCCCCTCGAGGATTGGCCTTGCCTTAATAAATTGAAGAAGGGCATTTTAGTCATTCTCAAACCCTCTAGGCCACCAAAAATACAAGGGCAAATCGGTCATTTGATAGCCAAGATAATAATTGGTGTGAGGACATGTGTCAAGCTTTGGGATAGTTAGCATTTAATGCATGTTTTTAACCGACCATTCAAATGAATTGACCAAGTGAGATCAAGCGTAATCCCTCTCGTCCTCTCCCTCAATTTCATGGATCATCCTTTCCCCTCTCTTCCTCTCATTTTCTTCTTCTTTTCCTTCTATTGAACTGCCGTAGCCCGACCAGACCGCCATCGCCTGCTTCGTCAGGTTCGAACGCCTCCTCCGGCGACTCCTTGGCCGAGCGCCAACCACCAGAACCTTCCTCGACCTCTTCTCTACAAGTTTTAAGTGGTAGATCGCCATTTGGTGGAGTATTTTTGCCCGACCACCCCTAAACACAAAACCGGACAAAATCCGACTTAGTTGGGGGAAGGTCTTTGTTCAGCCACTTCGAGTCTTCGTTTGTCTTCAAATTTTTGGTGGGATCTTCTTAACTCGTAGTAATCGAGTCGGTTGAGCTAGGATTGTGAGTTTGATTGAGTTTAAAGGAGTTTCCATGGTTGTTGTGAGGGCTTCTATGGAGCAGAATCTGCAGTTGGTGAATCGAGTAGAACCGAGGCCATTTGCGACACTTCGAGGCTTCGACTTGCTCCAAAATATTTGGTAGGACTCCTATAGATGTAGTAGGACATGTTAGCAGGTGGATTTTGTAGTAAATCGAAGTTTAGAATTGAGTTATGGATCGATTATTGAGGTTGAGAACAGAGCCGTCCCTACCCTATTTCTGTTTGAGTAAACCGAGCACCTTGAGGGCTGCTGGGGAAGTTGCCATGTCATTAAGTTATTGTTAAGGCATATTAGAATATTAATTGAGGTGTTATTGAGGTTTTAACGTAAACGAATTGAGGAACGATTGAGTTTTGACGTGGAAAATGTTATTTTTCCTAGGACCGTGCGTGACCGCTACTTAGCCGTGAGCTTGCTGACCATGGGGAGTCATTTGGAGTGAATTGACTGATTGAATCAAAGAGTAAGTGACTCTTAAACCTTTACTAGGAAGTTAGGATACTACTGAATGGGTTTGATGATATATTGATGAATTTGGGAGTCTATTGCATTGATTGTTCATGATCGACTGAGATAACTGAGGTGGGAGTCATGTGTACTTCTGATGGTGAGAAATTATAACTCTCATGGCTAAATTGTTGTTGTGTACGTTCGATTGACATGGATGTTGGTATGGTTATGTGATATTTGGCCTTGAATGATGATTGTTTGATAAAATTGTACTTGATCATGAAGTCCCTTAAGAGGGGAGTTTAGTTTGTGAGCCTAAGGGCCTATGGCACCTTAATGTGTCAAAACGCGGAGTTGCAAGTGGAGTTAAACCCTGATGTGTTCGAATCGGGGTTAGCTCATATCCTGGTGCGTCATAACGTGGGATAAGTCTAATATGTGTCGACACGAGCCTGGTTATGGCATTTGAAACTTGAGGCGTTTTAACGTTGGTTTGTCAATTTTATGGTGTGAGGCGTATTGACGTGGGCCGATCCTGAGGCGTATTGACCCGGACATAGCTATTGAAAAGAGAATTGATATCCTGATGCATCAAAATGCGGAATAGTCTTGATACGTGTCGACACAAGTATCGAAATGACCTTTGGGACATGATGCGTCAGAATGTGGGTTGCCAATCGAGACCTTGATTAGCTTGATGCGTATTGAAGCGGGCTTGGCCACTGGGATTGAATTTGTGATTAGCCTAATGCGTGTTGACGCGGGCTTGGCAATTGAAATTGGAAGTTGTGATGAAATTGAGAATACACCTTTGCTTATGAACTTAATGTTGTGCTAGTATGAAGCTTGGTTGTGATGATATGATTATCCTTGAATCGTGATTGCTTTATGCTAGTTATATGGAGGTGCCCTGATGTTTGATTATCATGTGTTGTTTTACCTGAAGAATCCCTACTTATGGTGTTTGAAATATAATCCGGGAGGAGGAATAGCCTAGTCTAGGTTTAGGATGAGTTTACTGAGATTTGTATCTCATCCCAGTGGAGAATTAACTTTTTTTCAGGTCCCAGGCGAAGGACACACGAACTTGCCATGAGTTGGCATTTGAGGAAGTCGTTGGCGGAAATCATAAAGAATCTGAGTGAGACTGTAGGAACCGTATTTTGTCTGGAGTTAGATTTGTAACCGACTGTGATGTTGATGATAAGTGTATACCCTATTATCTTGAGTAATCTCATTGTGAATTTGTATGGAGTTATTTAATAGTTTCCGTGACCTTATCTCGTTTTGGTGTTTGGATTATGGGAGACTATTATAATGTAAATGGCCTGGTAGGATGTTCACGAGCTCCCAGGGTTCGGGTCATGACATACCCATTTGAGTGGTATCAGAGCAAGGTCAGCTCGATCCAATGTGATTGAGGTTTGGAGTGATAAGGAGTGATGACTTGGGGACAATTAGATAGTGAGACCTTTAGAGTTAGGCATTGATGTCTGAATCTTGAGGATTATATGCTTGAACTTGTATGCATTGTAATGGCTCTAGCGTTGATTGTGATTGTGGTTTGGCAATGACCCAGCTTGAGAAGCAGGAGTTATAAAGAGACGATTGGCATTAACGGATTTAGGCTTGAATTGCGTTGTATTTTGGTGATTTAGTTATCGATTACTATTGACAACTTTGGATAATATGAGATGAGATGTATACAAGGGAGCGTATAAGGAATATTTAGATTAAATGTTGTGAACAAATGCATATGGATTTGATTTGACTAGCGACTAAACTTGAGATATATGGTTGAATATAGGCAACTAATCCATGAGATGTGACAATCATCGGGGGAACCAAAGGTCTTCTATAAATAACGCTTGATGTGGAAGCGATAGTGATATGTTAAGTGGTGAGAACGAACATGCTATACAGGTGTTTGTGGATATGAAATAAAAGTTGATAAGGGTGCATGCATGAGCTTATAATTATTGGACTTAATAAATTGTTGCTTGGTATGGGATAAGTTGATGGGATACCTATAAACCATCATAAAGCATGTTATGGGACGTGTGGAACGAGGCTTCCTCTGGAGATGTATGACTTGAGACAACTTGCAATGGCCAGGTCTGATGAGGACGGGGAGTAATCGCCGGGATAGAGAGGTCCGGATAAGGAGCGGCTCTTGGCAGGCTTCTAAGATGGCAAGAGGCAGGAATGACCTAAGTTATAACTTGAAAGGGAAAGTCTATCAGGTTGAATTCAATTGTGGTTAAGAGATGTATGGCACGTGATGGATTCCTAAGTGAATGTTTAAAAGTGGCATGACATTCTTGATGACGCTTATGATGAGTATGGTTAAAAATTTCATGTTTGACAGTGGATGCTATTTGAAAAGGAAATTGATATCTGTGATTGGCCTGTTAGACGTGTTTTATGATTTGCATCATGTGATTGTTATAACCAAGGTTTAACTGAGAGATTAGATGGCGTGTAGGGAGTTTATACCCCGTTGAATTGATGCCTATTGTGAATGATAAAGCTTGTCGTGTTTGTGATAGTGTGGCATATGCCTTATGCTTAAAGTATGTGCGATTGACTTATAGAAGTAACGCCTTGAGTACTTGCTTGGTGTTGTCTTAACTGAGTTTTAGCCTAGTTGAGGCTTGCATAGTAATGACTGTTAATTGAGAAATCGCCTTGTTGAGGCTGACCTGTTGAATAGTCATTGATTGATGAGGATCTGAAATCTTTGGGTAATGGACAACTAGTTGAGAGTTGTTTGGGAACCACTGCTGGTTAAAGAAGAAAGATAATGAGATGAGCAGTCTGAGGCTGCTAGACTTGAGTAGGTGACTTAAGTCTTTGATTCTTGAAGGGAATCATAGTGGTTCAAGTGACATGAGAACCTAATGAAGTTGAACGACCAAAGTATGGTCGTAGAAGATCATTGGGCTCGAGTATATATGGTATGGAAGATCCAAAAATTGAGACGGATCATGAGAATTGAGTAAAGAGAACCATTGGAATATGAGTACTAAAAGAGTGTGTGGCTCAATTTTGTTAATCACGTGAGACCTAAGAGCTGAATGGGTCATGAGAACTTTAAATGGAAATGAGAAAATTTATTGGGTAGGCAAGCTTGAGGAGGAGCTGCCATGATTGCTTAAGTCACTGTGGTGATAGATGTTAATACTGATTAATTAAAATGATGGAAGTGGCAAGAAAGATGACTCTTAGATTACTCATTTTCAAAGTGAAAACGTAGAAAAGAACCACGAGAGTTTTGAAAAGCTTGTGAAGCTATGTATAAGGTTGAGATTAATTGAGTTTGTTAGAAGGATAGAATTTGAAATTTCCTTCTTATTAATTGAGGGTTTTTGTGAGAAAACCTTAAAACTTTTGGATGTACTGAAGAAAGAAAGTGACCCTAGCAGTTTTTAGCCTTAGGAAACTGTTGATAATTGGTGAAATGTCGCCGAGAAAGGATTTCCTCGAAGGCATGATATTTGTCTGGACTACCACTGTTGAGTTGTTCGACGAAATGTATCCTCTTGGGATTGCTTGAGAGCAAAGGTTGTTTGGATCCTGACAATTTTTCAAGGATCAGAGGATGATCGACCAATGTGAGACAGAGTTCTCAAGGTCGCCTAAGTACATTAAGAGTGGTCGAGAACCCTTAAATGAGATAAGTAAATCCCTGAGTGAATTGAAACTTGAGAGCCTTATGGCTAAGTGATATTCCCGATTTTGAGGAACTGTAATGGATTTTAATAAGATGAGTGAATGATTGGAAGAAATACGAGTGAAGAGAATGTCATTTGTGAAACACGGGAAGTGTCTCCAAGTAATGGTTGATTACTTGGGCGTAAGACCATGGTGGAAAATAGGCAGTTCGTCTCTTCTGTTATAGAAGGAGTCGAGGAAAATCGACATGCTAGTTTGCTTGGAATTAGTGATTCCATGGGATTGGTTGATTAAATTGGAACCATTAGAAATGGAATCATGAGTTGTTGTCCCTTGAAGAATAGGGCGTTGTTCTTAAAGGGCGATTGGACCATGAGATGGTCGTTGATAAAAAGAAAAGCGAATAGACTTGATAGTCCTACCACTCGCGGTATTAATGAATAGTTGAGTAAGTGAAAAGAGCACTTAAAGTGTAATTACAAAGTGACTCGAGATAGTCAAATTAAGTATTCGATATGTGAATTGGTGGAGATCAAAGACAAACGAATCTTGTCACTTGCAGTGACTGAGTCACTGGAAGAAGAATGCTAGGCGTGGGGACATTTAAATCCTGGAGTGAAGGTATCGCCGTTGGCGCAGACTCCAAGATTGACGTCCTATAAAATGGGAAAGACAAGGTGGACTCGAAGTGTGAGAATGCCACCGAAGTATATAGTTTCCTTCATAAGGTAAGAGACCCTCATGTGGAAGGAAGAGAAAATCTTAAATGTCTTGATATTAAGATGGAGCATCTGGACTGAGAAAGAAGACGCATGACTTGAATGATTCATGAAAGTGAAGTCCCGAAAACAGTCTTTTGGACAACATTGAATTTCAGGATAATGTCGACGTTCAGTGGAACTGATGGAATTAGGATAAAGTTACATTGACTAGTTATGGAAGCCAATGGTTAAGACAAGAGTGCTTTCTCAGGGAAGAGTGACAAAGAATGAGCAAACTGCTACAGAGTCCAAGTGGGGACTCATGAGAGCAGGGAGCCAAGGTTTGAGATCTCAAGTGAAAAGTGTGAGGAATAGTTTGAAAGATTCGACATGTGGTAGAAAGAAGTTGATAATAGTTGAATTAAGTGCCCAAGGAATGATTGAGTTGATTGTAACCGTCTTGAGAGACGATGATTGGACTCATTTAAGGAGTCATGAGTAATATGAACAACTTTGAGAGTATCTTATGGACTCTAAGGAGATGCTTGTTGTATGCTAAATGTGAAGCGCACGAGCTGCGGAGCTGATAAAGCAAGATTATTTAGCTATGAGGTTTCTGGGAAGTGAAATCTCTATGGAGCACTAAAGAAATGAAATCAACGATGAATCGACTAGAGTCGATGTGGGTTGCATTTGTCCTTGCGACAAAGTTCGGGAAATATTATGGGTAGAAGAAGACTTCAAGTCAATATCTACCACGAGAGAATAAGGTAGTAGTTTCCTGAGGGGAATTGAACAAGAGACAACGCTGATGTATGAAATTACTTACGAATACGGGAGCGTTACTCGTGTAAAGAAAGACCTCGCAACGGTGTGAACTGCGAGAGTTGGGAATGTTGACTACTCCAAAGGGATTGAAGGGAAAGCATAACCGTTGCAAACTGGTGGATTAATTAGTTATTGGAGAATCTCCAATATAATCGAGGAAAAGCTATTAAGGACTTAATCATGAGTTTGCCTGAGAAGTCGAGAAGGCTATTGTTCGATTTGAACAATCGAGTGTAAGCTAATGGAATTTGTACGTCCCTGACGATACGAAAGGATGTTTGAATTGTATGATTATGCTAAATTATAGAGGCATCAAGGAGTATGTTTTCATGATGCTTTGGCAATGATCGTGAGAGGAAAAGAGCACGAATTTAAGGCGACGCTTTGGAAAAGCCTTTCGACTGGGAATTTCAAAAGTAGGATTGTAATGTGATGTACGTATTATCCTCGGACAAATAGACAAATTGAAAGGAAGATTTAAATGCTCAAAGGTGTATCTCCGATAGATATTATGAAAGTCAAGAGAGAATGGAGAAAAGCAAGTACGGGTTGAGGATTGAGGGAAGTAAGTCCTGGAGGAAGATGACTTTTGTCAGAAAAGATAAGTGGGAACGTCAAGTAATGGGAGGAACTACTTTGGATAATGAGGATGTGATGAGGCGTCAGTATCCCATGAGATTGGATAATTGATAACTGAAAAATTTCGAGGATGAAATTTCTTTAAAGGTGGAAAAGTTGTGACATTCTGAATTTCGACCCTCTCGAGGCTATTGAATAGAAGGATATCGATCGATATGTTTCAGTTGTAACTCGCTCAGAGTTAGCCACTCTTGAGTTATCTGACCAAAAGGGAAAGACTGACGTAGAGTCGAGTACATGGACCTGAGGAATTTGAATGAGAAATAACACTTTAACCATAAGGATTATCGAGGAAATATTTTGGACCAACAGAGATCGATCTAGGAACGATCGTGGAATTCCTTGGTAGCGTTACATGTTGGGACGCAGGTTATTTTGCTTAACCAATGTATAATTTGGGACGATTTTTTAAATCGGATTCCAATTATCAAGAACACAGGAGCTAGCTATAAACCCTCACAATTACATAACAACCAAAGTCGCCACGGCTTGAGAAAAATCCCAAGGTCGATACACGTAGCGCCTGCAAGAGTCGCCCGTTAGTTTGAAATAAATTTGAATTACAGTCGACGAGAGCTCGACATGAAACGAGATCTCTGAATCGGGTATAAGACATTGAGAAATCACAACATTTGAATTGAATTGGATGTCGCCTCATCGAAGGTAATTTAATTTGAAAAAGTGAAGTTTCAGATAACAAGTGTAAAATTACCATTTTGCCCCTCGATGATTGGCCTTGTCTTAATAAATTGAAGAAGGGCATTTTAGTCAATCTCAAACCCTCTAGGGCACCAAAAATACAAGGGCAAATCGTTCATTTGATATCCTAGATATTAATTGGTGTGAGGTTAAGTGTCAAGCTTTAGGATGGTTAGCATTTAATGCATGCTTTTAACCTACTATCCAAAGGAGTTGACCAAGTGAGATCAAGTGTAATCCCTCTCTTCCTCTCCCTCAATTTTGTGGACCATCATTTCCCTTCTCTTCCTCTCATTTTCTTCTTCTTTTCCTATTCTTTTCCTTCAACCGAACTGCTGTTGCCCGACCAAACCGCCACCTCCTGCTTCGTCCGATCGATCACCTCCTCCGAAGACTCCTTGGCACTAGAACCTTCCTCGACCTCTCCTCTACAAGTTTCAAGTGGTAGATCGCCATTTGGTGGAGTAGTTTTGCCCGACCAGCCCCAAACACAAAATCGGACAAAATCTGACTCAGTTGGGAGAAGGACTTCGTTAAGCCACTTCAAGACTTCGTTTGGCTTCAAAACTTCGGTGAGATCTTCTTAGCTCGTAGTACTCTAGTCGGCTGAGTTAAGATTGTGAGTTTGATTGGGTTTAGAGGAGTTTCCATGGTTTATTTGTGAGGGTTTCTGTGAAGCATAATCTGCCGCCGATGGATCGAGTAGGACCGAGGCCATTTACGACATTTCGAGGCTTCGACTTGCTCCAAAAATTTTGGTAGGACTCCTATAGATGTAGTAAGACATGTTAGCAAGTGGATTTTGTGGTAAATTGAAGTTTAGAAATGAGTTATAGATCGATTATTGAGGTTGAGAACTGAGCCGTCCCTGCCTTGTTTCGGTTTGAGTAAACCGAGCACCTTGAGGGTTGTTAAGGAAGTCGCCATGCCATCAAGTTATTGTTGAGGCATATTAGTGTTATAAGTTATTTTGTTATTCATCATCATGTGTGGAAATGCCCAATGTATTACTATGTAGCCTCTTCATTATTATAAATATGATAACATGCTAACCTAGAGGGTTAGACAATTCATTTATATCATTCTCATCTTTTCTTCTTCTTCAGACATGGTATTGGAGCCAGCCCTAGTCGCCCCAACCTAAACCATATCCAACACCCATTATCTGTGCAACCAACATCTAGCACTTGCTTCTCTCTCTCTAATCTACTCTCTTGGCTAGCTTTGTCGTCCACGTCCTAGGCTCTCGGCTAGGGATCTCGGCCAATTTGGCCGGCCACGTCCCAAGGTTCTCGGCCAGCTTGGCTGGCCATGTCTCGAGTCTCTCGGCCATCTTGGTTGGCCACTCCGGTCATGTCCCAAGGCTCTCGGCCATCTTGGTCGGTTACGTCCCAAGCCGTTCGGATTTAATTTACATGTCGAGGTCTGATTAGATCTAATCAGATCTATGAAATGGTGGAGCTTGTTACTTTTTGATTAATCTAGTGTCTAAATTAAGTATTTGTCATGAGTAATACAGACACTCAAATAGCTGCTATTAAATCCGGTGAGACTGGATTAGCAATGAATAGATCTGGTGTAACTGAATCTGATGTGATGTGATCACAAGTTCTGACCTTTATATCTATTTTATCTAAGCTCGTCGAACATGTTTTGACGGGATAGTCTACGTATACACTTTGGAAGAAGAATGACTTTAAAAATTTGCACGGATAGCGGCTATCTCATCACCTTACCCAACTTCTTCCAAGCGAGGATGTCTCAACTTATGATGAATGGTACATTATTGATTGTTGTATTTTTAGTCAATTGTTGAATGTTATAGATATTTCTGTTCAGACTGTTGTTAGTAATACTGATACTGTTAAGGAGTTGTGGGATGCTTTTACAGATTTATACTCCTCTCTGAATGATTTTTTGCTACTCTATGATGCCGTTTGTGGGTTATTGAAGTCGGCTCCTGTTGGTCGGCCTCTGAACGGATATTATGAGGAATTTAAATCCTTTGCTGATGAGTTTGGTCGATTAGTCTCGTTTACATCTAATCGGGCTACTTTTCAAGAACAACGAAATCAGTTTTTGATCACCTGCTATCTTAATGGAGTGGGAGCTCAGTTTGATACTATTCGATCACAAATTCTTTCAAATGCTCTAGTACCTTCTCTTGGAGAAGTTCATCGCCATGTTCTTCATAACGAAAGTCGTGAGGAAGTTAGAGGTTTCCCTTCAAAAGTTGGTGAATAGGTTGCGGCTCTCTATATGAATAGAGGAGATGGCCGTGGAAGCGGAGGCCGTGACCGAGGGGGAGGTCGTGGTAGCATTGCTGGTTGTGGTTGGGAGACTCGTACTTGCAATTACTGTGGTATTGTTGGACATCTTTGTAGCTATTGTCGAAAGTTACAAGCTGTACAGGCAGCTTCTAGTTCACAGACCACACTTGCTCATGTTGTATCTAAAATTGTGCCTATGGACCAAAAAGTTATCACAATGAGTTCAGAGGAGTATACTCAATACTTGGAGTTTCATATATCAAGGAGTGGAACTACATTTGCCTCTGTTGCGAAACTACAACAGTCATCTGATTATTCCTTTACCTCAACATGTGCAGCTCTTTCTTTCGCTGATTTGATTATTGATTCTAGTGCAGGTGCTCACATGACGGGTAATAGAGGTATTCTTACTGCATATAAGTCCTCGTCTCCGTTACGCCATATTACTATTGTGAACGGGTCATCCGTGACAGTTCAGAGACATGGAACTACACAACTTTCCAATGAGATCTCCTTATCTTCTGTTTTATATACTCATGGCATGCCATTTAATTTGTTATCTGTTGGTCGTATCACATGGGATTTGAATTACTCCGTTACTTTCTATCCTAATTATTGTGTTTTGCAGGATCTCTCGATGCATAATACTATCAGTAAGGGAAGCATCAATGGTGGGATCTATCAGCTGGATGGTACTTCCATTCCAACTGTACTAGTGAAAGAGACTGATGTTTTAGACATTCACTATCGTCTAGGACATCTCTCTTTGTCTATTTTGCAGTCATTGTTTCCTCATTTTCGTTCGATGTCTATAATCAATTATGAGTCATGTCAGCTTGCAAAGCACAGTCGTGTTTCTTTACAACTAAGTGTATCTTAAAGAGCAACTGCTCCATTTACCTTGGCCCATTCTAATGTGTGGGGACCTAGTCTTATTGTTTCAACCTTTAGTTATCGTTACTATGTTCTCTTTGTCAATGATTTCACAAGAATGTCATTTGTTTACTTAATAAAAGAATGCTTTGAGTTATTTTCTATGTTTCGTGAGTTTTACTCTTCTGTCTACATTCAATTCCATCATAATATCCAAGCCTCACAATTTGATCATGGAGGGGAATATATATTGGATCATCTCCATCAATTTCTTCGTTCTCATGGTATTCACCATCATCTTTCATGTGCTTGCACACCTCAACAAAATGGTGTTGCTGAGTGGAATAATCGCCATCTTATGGACACTGCTCGTACTCTTCTTATACATATGCATGTTGCACAGAAATTTTGGGGGGATGATGTTCTTACAGCATGCTATCTCATTAATCACATGCCTCTTTCTTCTCTTGGGGGCAATACGTCTCATGGGCTCCTCTTTCTTAAACGCAATCCCTTTTCTCTTTTGCCTAAAGTGTTTAGGTATACTTGTATCAAAACTAGATTCTTGTGCACTGAAATGTGTTTTTCTTGGTTACTCACGAGTGTCAAAGGGTTATCATTGCTATTCTCCTACCTTAGGAAGAATGATCACCTCTCGTCATGTTACCTTTATAGAGTCTCAACCTTTCTTTTCTGCATGTGGCTCTAATTCATCTTTTCCAATCCCACAATTGTTCGAATGCACATCTTTTGACCCTGTCCTTGTTTATTCTCCACCAACGATTTCTTATCCAGTTATCTCTCCAGCATCTTCACTAGACAATACCACAATTGACAATTCTCTTTCTGTGCTAGTCTCTCTCGTGGAGGATCCTCCTGCTAAGATAGTCTTTCCTGTTGCTGACCCACTTGAATTGATACTACCAAACAACCTATTGCTCTTCGTAAGAACTACCGTGCCTGTAGAGATCGTCCTCTTTATACACATTCCTATAAAGGTTTATCAGTAAGTTTGCCGACTTTTATAGCCAATATCGATGTTGTTTCTCTACCTGCTTTGGTTTCTAAGGCTCTTCAACATGCAGGTTGGCGTTTATCCATGTAGAAGGAAATGAGAGCCCTCCAACGCAATCAAACTTGGTCCTTAGTTAATCTTCCTTCTGGTGCTCAGTTTATTGGCTATCGTTGGGTGTTTGCCTTGAAAGTCAATCCTGATGAAATTGTTGCTCATCTGAAAGCTCGATTGGTTGCTAAGGGTTATACTCAAACTCATGGTCTTGATTACTTTGAGATATTTTCTCTAGTTAGAAAAATGGCCTCTATTCGCCTCTTCTTATCCCTTGCAGCTGTGCACTCTTGGTCTCTCCATCAGTTGGATATTAAGAATGTTTTCCTTCATGGTGATCTTGCTAAGGATGTTTACATGGAGCGGTCCCTAGGGTTTGCTACCCAGGGAGGGAAAATCTGTAAGCTTCGTCGCTCTTTGTATGATTTCAAGCAGTCTCCTCGAGCATGGTTTGATAAATTCAGCTCAGCTATTTGGAGTTTTGGTTTGTTTCAGTCTCAAAAGGATCATGCTATATTCTATCAACGTGCTACTACTGGGTGTATCTTTCTAGTTTTATATGTGGATGATATTGTCTTGACAAGGGATGACGAGTATGGTATTGCTGAACTGAAAAGATATTTGTATACTCACTTTGAGATGAAGGACCTCGGTGATTTGAGATACTTTCTTGGGATTGAGGTGGCTCGAAATAAAGAAAGTATCTCTTTGTCACAGTCTAAGTATGTTATGGATATCTTAACTGAATTTAACATGCAGCAATCTTGGTCTGCAAAGTCCTCTATGGAATCAGGATTAAAGCTTCTTTCTGATCAATGTAACTTGTTTGAACATCTTGAAAGATACCAACGTGTTGTTGATAAACTAAATTATCTCTCTACGATGACTAGGCCTGATCTTGCATATTCGGTTTAGTGTAGTTAGTCAGTTTATGGCAGCACCTAGACAACCACATTGGGATGCTGTTTTGGGATTTTAAGATTCTTCGAGATAGTCCTGGCAAGGGAATTATTTTTGCCGCTCATAGTCATGATCGCATGGAGTGTTATACTGATGCTAATTGGGCCGGTTGCCCTATTGATAGACGGTCTACCTCTGGATATGCTTTGTATGTTGGTAGTAATTTGGTTTCTTGGAAGAGTAAGAAATCGAATATTGTGGCGAGGAGTAGTGATGAAGCAGAGTATCGAGCCATTACGACAACTATTGTAGAGATTATGTGGACTAGACAACTTCTGAATGAGATTGGATATAGATCAAGTGGTACCATATCGTTATGGAGTGATAATAGTTCAACAATTCACATTGCTTCAAATCCCGTCTTTCATGAGAGAACAAAGCATATCGAGATTGATTGTCATTTTATTCGATAAGAGCTTACATGTGGTAGTCTCACTCTCTCACACATCCACACTGGGGATCAACTAGCAGAAGTGTTTACTAGACCTTTAGTTGGGCAATGGGTTCGCTTTCTATGTAACAAGTTAGGCATGATCGATATCTATGCCTCAGCTTGAGGGAGGGTGTTATACGTTATTTTATTATTCATCATCATGTGTGGGAATTTTCACTGTATTACTATGTACTCTCTTCATTATTATAAATATGAGAGCATGCTAACCTAGAGAGTTAGACAATTCATTCATATCATTCTCTTCTTTTCTTCTTCTTCAGACAATTAGAATGTTAATTGAGGTGTTATTGAGGTCTTAGCGCAAACAAATTGAGGAACGATTGAGTTTTGACGTGGAAAATGTTATTTTTTCTAGGACCGTGCGTGATCGCTACTTAGCCGCGAGCTTGCTGACTTGGGGAGTCATTTGGAGTGAATTGGTTGATTGGATCAAAGGGTAAGTGACTCTTAAACCTTTTATAGAAAGTTAGGACACTAATGGATGAGTTTGGATAATATATTGATGAATTTAGGTGTCTATTGCATTGATTGTTCATGATCGACTGAGATAACTGAAGTGCGAGTTGTGTGTACTCCTAATGGTGATAAATTATAAGTGTCATGGCTATGTTACTGTATGCATTCGATTGACATGGATGTTGGTATGGTTATGCAATATTTGGCCTTGAATAACGACTTTTTGATAAAATTGTACTCGATCATGAAGTCCCTTAAAAGGGGAGTTTGGTTTGTGAGCCTAAGGGCCTATGGCACCCTAATGCGTCAGAATACGGGGTTGCAAGTGGAGTTATACCATGATGCGTTAGAATCAAGGTTAGCTAATATCCTGATGCGTCACAACGCAGGATAAGTCTAATATGTGTCGACCCGAGCATGGTTATAGCATTTGAAACTTGAGGTATTTTAACGCGAGTTTGTCAATTTTATGGTGTGAGGCGTATTGACGCGGGCCGAGCCTGAGGCGTATTGACGCGAGCATAGCTATTGAAAGAGAATTGATATCCTGATGCGTCAAAATATGGGATAGTCTTGATACGTGTCGACACAAGTATCCAAATGGCCTTTGGAACCTGATGCGCCAAAACGCGGGTTGCCAATCGCGACCTTGATTAGCCTGATTCATATTGACATGGAATTGGCCACTGGGATTGAATTTGTGATTAGCTTGATGCGTGTTGACGCGGGCTTGGCCATTGGAATTAGAAGTTGTGATGAAATTGAGAATACACCTTTTCTTATGAACTTAATGTTGTGCTAGTGTGAAGCTTGGTTGTGATGATATGATCGCCCTTGAATCGTGATTGCTTTATGCCAGTTATATCGATGTGCCCTAATGTTTGATTGTCATGTGTTGTTTTACTTGAAGAATCCCTGCCTTTTGTGTTTGAAATATAATCTAGGAGGACTAATGGCGTAGTTTAGGTTTAGGGTGAGTTTGCTAAGATTTATATCTCACCCCAGTAGGGGATTGACTTTTTTTTCAAGTACTAGGCGAAAGATGCCCGAACTTGCCATGGGCTGGCATTTGAGGAAGTCATTAGCGAAAATCATAAAGAATTTGAGTGAGATCGTAGGAACTGTCTATTGTTTGGAGTTAGATTTGTAACCAACTGTGATGTTGATGATATGTATATATCCTATTGTCCTGGGTCATCTCATTGTGAATTTGTATAAAGCTATTTAAATGCTTCTGTGACCTTGTCTTGTTTTGGTGTTTGGATTAATTGGCCGAGGGATGCTGAGAGACTATTGTAATGTAAACGACCTGGTGAGATGTTCATGAGCTCGTAGGGTTCGGGGTGTGACATTGACCTTTCGAAAACTCAAGCTATTCTAGATCAAGCAGCTCCCTCGACTGTGAAAGAAGTAAGAAATTTGCTAGGGATATTGAACTACATCACTAGATTCATCAATCAATTATCGGATGTGGCTAAACCGATTTTCGAACTACTCAAAAAAGTTACGAAAGTGACTTAGGATACAGAATGTGGTCAGGCTTTCCAAAATATCAAAACCTATTTAGTCACTCCACCAGTACTTATGCCACCCATCCTAGGTCTCCAATTGACCTTGTATTTGATTATACATAAATAAATTTTGGGAGCTTTACTTGCTTAAATAAGTCACGTGGATGGTAAGGAAAGAGCCATCTACTATTTGAGCAAGAAATTCACCTCATTTGAAACGAATTATGTGCCTGTCGAGAGGGCTTTGTAGAAATAGTGTGGGTACTTCGCAGATTGAGGCAGTATACCCTACACCACCATATTCAACATAAAAGGCAAACCTAATCCAAACATGTCCTATACACACCAAAGAGATGAGAGGAGTGTAAGGATAGAAAAGCCTAAACCTGAGGATGTAAGGGCTATTCGCATCGATTACATTGATTGGGATGGCGAAGGCATTCATTCTTCAACCATAAACATTATAGATAATCATTGACAAACCCTTTGAGAGGTGGTCTTCATTTCTTAACCCTGTCAAGAACCACCCACATTGGGGTCATGTAGAAGCAGTCCAGTAGTATGGAAAAGTAAATGGTTAGAAATCTTTTTACTTGGACTAACATCAATTTTCGTGTGTTGATATGCATTGATCCAAACACCATAGGATGACGAAAAGACGTTCATTTCTCTATCCTATATACTTATACTCATTGCATAGCTAATTTAAGCCTACATATTCGTTTCATGTACCCCTGTTGGTGATCATTGCACAACACTAGAGTGAAAGTAACAAATACACTCGTGGATAGAGAAGTTCAAGAAGAATGAGCTACATATTCGTTTCAAGGTAAAATGTTCAGTTAGGATGAGACTCAAGTCATATATCTTACATGGTCATTAGAAATCCTAGTTCCTAAGAAAAGGAAAGGAAAAGGCAGGATCGAAAAAGAGAAAAGACCGAATCTCTATGCGTTAAAAAGAGACAAAAAGCCCGATAAGAGCAAGGTCGATCCACACTGGAATGCTGAAAAGTCGTAGGACTGATTTTGGGGACACCAAGGGATTACTGGATGCCTTGACCCCCAACAAATTATGAAGTAAAGAAAAATCCTTAGGGATTTTGCAGCAAAAGGCTACCCCTCGAATGGAATCATAGCTAACTGCAAAAAAATAAACAATGACTTTTAAAGATTAGACCCATTCTCAAGGCATATGGTATCAGAAAGACTAAAGATGTTCTTCGAAGAATCATCAATTAGGGGACAAAACAGAGGACTGATCAGGAATGATCACCAATGTCAAACCCTTTGCGATTCCGGGCCAAAAATAAACTTTTTTCGATCCCCAATCCTACCGACATTACAACCTTTCGCAGTCTTTTCCAACTAAGATGCCTAGGTTAATGTGTACCTTAGCTCGAAGAGGTGCGACCAAGATTATTTCTTTCTCATTTTGCAGGTTTCTTGACTTGTAAACCTGTAGCAGATGGAGAAAATTTTCATTCAAAAGACCTGACTCAGAGAATAAGCCGCCCTTAGAAACCGTGTCACGCCCCTTGCCTCGGACATGAGCACGTGACTCCCTGCAAGCAAACCAAATATCTCTCGTGGTCCCAAGATCCGCAACTAAGTCGAGAGATATACTATATATACCAAGCATGCGGAAGCGGCAATAAAACAACTCCTCCGTACAGAATATAAAGCGGGATCTGGATAGCATAAATACCGTCTTACATAACAACCATTTGCTCATACCAATACATAAGCACTAAATCCGATAAGCAAGTGGGTAATGGGGTGAGTACACAAAAAGTTCATCAACAACATCCAAAAAGAAATGTGGTCGGGCTCACCATCAAAAGATTAAGCTACAAACTGGGAGCCCCTAAGAAGAACTACTAGAGTCCCCGGTGTCCTCGGCATCCTCCGTCGGCTCATACTTTGTGAAGGTCTCTAAGCGAACCTCGATAGTATCCTCAGCGGTCTCCTCAACAGATGGCTCCATGAGATCCTTCTCGATCGCGTCGACCACAATCACCTCCTCCTCCGTGTTCTCTTTGGTCGAGGTCCTCTCCGGTCCATTCCTTGACCCGGCAACCGACCCCTCAGCCTGGTCTAAGTCTCGGGTAGGGTGGCACCAGCTAGGGACAACTCCCTAGGGCACCTCATTTTGTTTCAGCAGCTCGGTAGACACATCCCCGACTTTTCTAAATCAGGCCTCATGCCGATGAGGCTTCCAACTCGTACTACCCTTGTCTACCCAAACCACGGTACACTTCCTTACATAAATAAGTCCCTACCCCTCAGGAAACTCATCAAAATAAGTGGACATTTTTTTCAGGTCTCCAAAACGAATGGGCCACATCGTCAAGGCCTAGGATCTATAAAAAGGGGGTCCCCAAAGGGGTGAGATACACATCTCAATAAAAGAGTCCTAACCCTAGGTTAGGCCGACCATACGCTCAGGCAGTCACATACCCCAATAATTTATGCTCACAGACGAACATGCAAGTACAATAAAAATGACAATACACAAATGACAGGCATGCAGCTATGATATCATGCACACTCAGATGATTACGCACACCCGTCTCGCCACTTCACCACATTCACCATCTCCCGCCTGCCTCATTCTCATGCTCGCGATTAGATCGCACTAGGCTCGATTCGCGTAAATGCATAAGACTGTTATTGACAACCCGCGTAAACGCTTCAAGTTTCAATGATATTTCAGGCCAGTATTGACACTTCATAGCTCCGACCTGCATAAACGCATTAGGACCATGGCCATCTCAACCTCGCGATTAGATCGCATCAGGGCGCCACACAACTTCAACCCCGCTCCTCGGCGCCTCAGGGTACTCATTCCACCACCCCGCGTCTCATACGCGTCAGGGTCCAGCCATGTCACGTCCTTCCATGCTTTTCAATTCATTTCACTTACGTAACAACAAGTGCAATTCAAGCACAATTCATATGTTCATGGCATGCAAGACAATCAAAGTGACACTCAGACATGGCAGATAATTCAAGTACAAGCATTCGCATGCATAAATCTCCTATAACAACTTAGGATGCACCAAGAACATTCATCTTGGAATCTCTCACCAATCAATTAATTTATCGCTTGACTCACCCAATTGAGTCCAATCTTCCAATCCTAAGTTTAGGATTCCCTTACCTTGAGTTTGATGCCACAAAATTCTCTTCTTGGGTCCTTAAAGATTCGGCCTCCAATGGTCCAAGACCAATCTCACCGCAAAATTTAGAATTTCCAATCAATTCGTCAATTTCCTTTGTCCAATTTACTAATCCACGAACCACAAATCTTCATAACACAATCCTCATCATCTTAGCATATCTAAATCACCAATTTGAGGCTCAAAACCAATAGCCATCAGCCTCCACAGATTTGGTCTTGCACAGAATCGAACCGTCTATTTTCGATTCTGTGTAAACTGAGCACAACCAGTCCTAAATCTCCATCAAATCCATCATTTAATCACTACCCTACCTCTTAACATGTCTATCTAAGGGCCTAAGGGTCTCACCAAGAGTTTGAGGTCGAGTCGTCACTGGAATCCCATCAAGAGTCGCCGGATCCTCCAAGGTCGCAGACCGGCAGATTCTATCCAAAGTTTATAAGACCCATTTGGGGTAAAAAATTCATCAAATCAAGCTCAAATTTTTACCACAAATTGATATACAAGTCCCCTAGATTTTCATAAAATTTGGTCGCAATATTCCAACATTTGGATGTCCTAAGGGGTCAGAAACTCGGCCTACCTCAGATTGGGTCAGTTTTCGTCGGCTTCCGAGGAAATGCTTAGCCGGAGCTCCTCGGTGGTCCAATCGACGTGCTTCCACTTCGAGGAGGTTAGTAAGAGGTGAGGCTAGGAGTGGGTGGTTGGCTGGAATCCAGGCAGTGGCCGTAGGGTGGCGTTGGCGGCAACGAATGGAGAGGTCAGGGGCGGTTGTCGGGCGGCAGAGAAGGAGAAAGAAGAGGATGAAGGTTTCGGTGGTGGTGAGGTGTGTGGCCGGTAAAAAATGAGAGGAGAGAGAGAGAAAAAGGTTATATTCAAAGCTCAAGGTCAATGGTTGAATGGTAGGTGGATAAAGGTGGACATGACCACTCCAAACTTGATCTTTGGACACTTGTCCTAAGTGTCATTCCAACTTGATCCAATGGCCACAATTCATCCTCCTTTTTCGGCAGCCTTGGGGGGTTTAAAAGACCAAAATGCCTTTCTTTATTTGCATGGGCAAGGCTTAAGCTTGAGGGACAAAATGGTAATTTTACCCCCGGCGTCCGTAACGTCGTTTTTTTCGTTCCAATATTCTTCGATAGGGCGACGGCCAATCCAAATATAACGTTGGAATTCTTGATTCTCCATTTTAAATTTTCAAGACTCGTTTCTGATTGTTTTCTCCGTCAGACGTGGTCTCAGCCTATCCCGAATCGATGGGCATCTTTTGCAGACGTTACGCGTATCGACTCTGTGATTCTTATCACATTTAGGGCTCGTCAATTCGTGACGACTTTGGTTGTCATGTAATTGCGAGGGTCTATCACTAGTTCCTCTGGTCTCGATCGTCACTGTCCGATTAAGGTAAATTTTGCAAATCATACGTTGGCTAAGCGGCATCACCCGCGCTCCAAATGCATAACACTAGCAAATGCATTCCTTAATCATTCTTAGATCGGTCTTTTTATGGTTCTAAATATCCCCTCGACAATCCTTATGGCCAAAGCGACATTCCTTGTCCGAGTTTCCTAGGTCCACGTACCTTGTCTCGCGTTAGCCTTTCCCTTTTGGTCAGCCTACTCGAATTGATTAAATTTGAGCGAGATACGATTGAAATACATTTCTAGATTTACTTCTCATTAATGAGTCAGAAATTGACTGGAAATCAGAATGTTACAAACCGTGTCCAGGCCCAACATTACGGTCCCGCAATGACCTCCCGACCAATTGAATTGTATGCGCTGCGATTAACCCTGAAAACCTAGGTACATGTTATTAGGAAATTCGAATGTTTTCTTTACAAAAGACTAAAGTCGAACAATCGGCGAGAAGCCCTCCTTGGTAGAGACATTCCAATAGAATTTTTAAAAATAAGATTTGCTAGAAACTTTAAATTATTTGATCCAGAATTTTCCTTACCGGGATTTCTGATCATCTTTGCATGTTTTAAGATATTTTGGATAATCTCCTGCATCATAAATCATTTTGCATAATCGCGTAGGTCAAAGTAAAACTTTGTCTACATTATAAATATCATTGCCTCGAGATAACTGATATCTTTTGAGGAATGAACCCTCAGGTTTAAACTTCTACAAGACCCATGGTGACCTAGGTCAAAGAAGGATGTCTTGCTCAATAATGAAGAGCTTCAGAATCGTTTTTATGTGAGATGTCAGGTTTGAGCTTTTTGCAGGATATTTGGAATCCCCAAATCCCAGAATAATACCTCACTTGTCGAAATGACAATCTTCGGAACAATATTTCTGAGAGATTTCAAGTAACCCTAAATCTCATAAGAGTCTTGTTAATAAATTTTTTGTAGGTTTAAACTTTTTGCAGAATACTTGGAGTTCCCAAATCCCAGAATGGCGCCTTGTATGTCGAGAAGATAATTTTTAGAACCAGCGTTCTGTAAGATTCTAGGTAACCCCTAAACCTAGGAGTTAGGTATACCTCATTTGTACAAACCCTTGTTGATTCCTTAAGGAGTAGGATTAGCCTAGTCTCCAACAATCCCTACATAACGGGTGCATCACCTTTAGGTTCCTAGTGGATAGGAAACCTACTTTTCGACAAATCCTAGATAACGGGTGTGTCAACTTTAGGTTCTTGATGGATAGCAAGCCTACTTTCCGATAAACTTTAAAGAACAGATGCGTCACCTATAGGTTCCTAGTGAATAGGAAGCCTAGTTTCTGACAAACCCTAAAGAACGAATGCTTCACCTTTAGGTTCCTAGTAGATAGGAAGTCTACTTTCCGACAAGCTCTAAAGAGCAGGTGCATCACCTTTATATTCCTGATGGATAGGAAGCTTAGTCTCCGACAATTCCTAAAGAACGGGTACGTCATCCATAGATTTTCGATAGAAATAAGTCCTATTCAGGGTCTGATCCACCATACGGATTAAGACTTTTGACAATCCCTAAAGAACGGGTGCGTCATCCATAGGTTCTTGACAGAAAGGAGTCCTATTAATGGTCTGATCCACCATACGGATTGAAACCTGTGACAATCCCTAAAGAATTGGTGCATCATCCATAGGTTCCTGTCAATTAGGAATCCCATGCTGGTTTGGTCTACCATACGAGCTAGAATTTAATTACGCTAGGATGCTCAAGAGATGAGTTCCTTAGGTATTCAATTGAATTCTCCATATATCGCGTATGCCGTACAACCATTAAGTAGGTGAGTAATAGGTAAATAAGTTTACTCTCTCTCTTTCTCTCTCACACAAGCAAAGACAGAATGAGCAGAACGTTCACTAGCAAGACGAGAAATATTGAATGCCAGGATTCGTTTTTCTTTTTTTTTACTAGTCGAGTCAATCTAGACTCAAGTGTCACCTATCTTTGAGAGAAATCTCTCACGAAATTTCTCTCAAAGAGAGGCAGCTGTTGACACCTGATTTTCGATTAGTCTTCTTTTCGTTTTTTTTTTAAATTCATAAAATCCATAAAAAAAATTGAAAAATTGAAAAATCAATTTTGGTGGCTTTGGCTAAGCCCAAGGAACCATTTTTGACCAAAAAATAATTTTATGTATTTTTCATATTTTTGGTATTTTAGAAAATAAGAAAATACCCGAAAATTCAGGAAAAATAGCATTTGAGGTCACAAAAATATGAAAAATAATCAATATTTTTCTTTTAATTCCTTTGTATTCTTGACCTCATAAAAAGTCCAAATTCAAGTTCAATTTTATGTGTTCCTTTGTTACACGTATGATTGAATTTGGTAAAAAAAATGTTAATTGAGTCCTTTAATTTACAATTTTAGCATTTTTGGGGTCTTGGCATTCAATCTAATTGTCCCTCATTACAATAAAGCCTAATTATTTGCACAAATTGCTCAATTGCATGAATTGGGCAAAATTGCATACTTAATTGCAATTTAGTCATTGAATTTGGGCATAATTGAAATTACTTTCAATTCAAGGTATACCTTTACAAATTGAAGCCATTGCCCAATGTTTTTCATCATTCTGAGTCGATTGACAGAGGTGGTTTGGTCCAATTTGACTGTTTAAGCCCTTAATTGCATAACTTTCCGATTTACAATTAAATGAAAAGTTGGGGTTTTTATAGAAATTGGCTAGAAATTTTGGGTAAAAATATATTTTTAGATAATATTCATGTCCTAAGTTCGATTCTGAGGTTTAATTGTGAAGATTTTCACAAAATTTTGACTAAGTTTGGAAAAATCAAGTCAGAACCGGTTTTAACCGGTCAGACCGGTCGAACCGGTCCGCTACAGTGTTGTCTTCTTCCCCAAAAGCTCGCGCCGATGAACAGTAATTGGCCAAAATTCGAGGGCTAAATTGAAGGCTCAATGGACCAAAATCGACAAATCTATGGTAGGGGTTCTGATATTCAAGAAGATACGCGTCGAGTATGACTGGTGGCGTCGTTAATGGTCGCCGGAGTGAGGCGAAATTGGTTGGTCAACGTCATGGTAGCCGTGAAAGTCAACTTTCACAGAATGACCAAATCGGACGTCTATTCGTGCATGCCGGAGAATGATTTTGACTTAAAAGAGTTGCCCACCGTCTCTGGCACCGTTTGGACCAAACGGCACGTACAGTCACGCCATTTCAATTCGGTAGACACTTCCTCCGAACGAGCACTAAAACTAAAAATTGTAAATAGCCTTTGGGGGCTTTCTAGAAGAAAAGGAGAGTTCATTCTATTTATGGGGGAGAACATAATAGAGAGAGAGAAGAAAGAGAGAAATAGCTCGCCTTCCATCACTATTGTCGAAAGTTTGAGGTCGAATTGTGGGATCATTGGTTAGGCTCTTCTGGGCCAAACTAAAGCTTCTGAGGGTCATCGGGAGCTTGCCTAAAGTAACAAGAGTCGATCGCCACTAGCCAAGCTGCCTATAATCTCGAAACAGGTAAGTTTAGTCTTCGAGCTTTCATACTACGCATCAATGGCGAATTTTACATACGGCCATCATTCTTCGAGTTTATGTGGGCGTTTTATCCCCCAAGCATCACTAACCATCATCGCATCTTTATTTTACATCGATTTTGCTTTAAAACTTCGAATTGGGTCTCCAAACCTTCCGCCATAAATCGAGAACTGTTCAATCTTGCCTAGCCAAATCTAGGTTATGCGAGCTCAATCGGAGCTTGAGGTAAGTGTTATAAACCTCTTATGATGCTTCGGCGTTGATGAATTAGTTCAAAATGCCATGAATTACATGATTAGAGTAGTTATACATGTACTGGTTCGAGCTTGCTTGTGCTTGATTCCATGGATGAAATGGTTCGGTTCTTAGATATGTGAAACTAGAGGTTTAGGCGACTCGAACGACATTGGTTTTATGTTAATCAGTTTAGGTTTAATCATCCATCGGCGCCAGAGAAGTCTCGGCCGTCCATTCCATCGGGGTCAAGAGGTTGAAGACGAAGCAAACATGGCAGAGTCAACGAGCCAAAGGTCTAGGTGGCGACGTGTGAGTGGTCTACGTGGATGTCGAGTCAGCTTGACCCTTAGTCTATTGGGTCGAGTCAGTTTTGATCTGACGGTTGTGGTTAATCGAGTCTTATTTTTAATGGTCGTCCGATTAGTAATTAGTAATATTCGAAAATAGTTTTAAAATCCAAAAATCAGAACAGGTTGAAACAGTGCCATTTAGGTTAGCGGTTAGTGACGTCGTTTAAGTTAGTGAGGACGGACGGTCCAGATCGAGTCTTAGCTTTTAATCGTGGCCGCAGGTTTAAGTAATCAATTCTAACGGTCGAGGAGTATCGGCTTTTGATCTGAGCCGTAGGTTTTAGTCAGTTGATCCTGAGGCTATGGAGCAGCCATGCGGTTTAATAGGAACTGTTGGATTAAATCCGAAAAATCAAAAAAGAAATAAAAATCTGAAACGGCGTGGTTTTGGAGTGGAGGTCGCACGGGTCTGGGTCTGGGCCGGGTTCCGGCCCGAGTGGGTCGAGATGACCCGGTTTGAATTATTTTTTAAAAAAATAAAAATTTCGAAAAATATTTTTAATAATAAAAAATTAGAAAAATCCTAGAAAATAAAAAAAATGTAGGAAAATTGCAAAAAATTCCTAGACACTCCAGAAATTCCCAAAAATTGAGGAATGACCATAAAAAACTGGTCAATTCTATTTTTAGGATTTCTTATCTGTTCTTTTAGAAATTGATGATATTACCCTTTAGGGGTAAATCGCCTCTACTTGGTATATGAGATACGTCGAGAATGCCAAGGTGAGAATTAGGGTCAAGCAGGTGACCGATTCTTATGCTTGAGTTTTCGAATCTTGTCCTCTTTTTGAAATGACGATTTTACCCCTTAAATGGTAAATCGCTTCTAAAATTCCAGAAAAATTCTTGAAATTCCCGAAAAATAGGAAATGTATTGGTTTGATGACCAATCCTATTTCCATCATCTTTTTACTCCATATTTCATTTGAAATGATAAATTTGGCCTTCTTGGGCAAATTGTTTTAAAATTCTTCAAAATTACGATTTTGCCCCTCAAGGGCAGATCATGTCAAATACATTCATGAGCCTTGATTGACATTTCTCTAGGCAAATAGGGCCTTACTAAGGATGCTACGCTGTATTCATATGATTTATCTGCATGTTTTGGATCCTTGATTTACGCACTCATTTTATTGATTGTGTTTACTAGGATAGTTATTCCTATCTACATGAAGTCCTAGGTTTAGGGTTCACACCCCACTCATATGCATGAAATCTTAAGGTTAGATGAATCATTCAGTTTAGGTGTGACATTTCGAATTTCGACCATCTCGGGGCTATTGAATGGAAGGATATCCATCGATGTGTTTCAGTTGTAACTCGCTCGGAGTTGACCACTCGTGAGTTAACTAACAAAAGGGGAAAGACTGACGCGGAGTCGGTACGTGGACCTGGGAAATTTGAATGAGACATGGCACTTTGACCATAAGGATTGTCGATGGAATATTTTGGGCCAGCAGATATCGATCTAGGAACAATCGTGGAATGCCTTGCTAGTGTTATACGTTGGGATGCAGGTGATTCCGATTAACCAGTGTGTAATTTGTGAGAATTTTCTAAATTGGATTCCGATGATCAAGATCGCAAGAGCTAGCGATAAACCCTTGTAATTACATGACAATCAAAGTTGCCACGGCTTGATAAAATTTCAAAGTCGACATGCGTAGCGCCTACAAGAGTCGCCCGTTAGTTTGAGATAAGTTGGAATTACAATCGACAAGAGTTCAACATGAAGTTGGACCTCAAAATTTGGGTATTGGATATTGAGGAATTTCAACATTTGAATTGAAATGGACGTCGCCTTATCAAGGGCATTAGAAAAAATGAAATTTCGAACGGGAAGTGCCAAATGACCATTTTGCCCTTCAACCTTTGGCCTTGCCTTAAGAACTAATGGGGGTCATTTTGGTCATTTAGACCTCTCTATATGGCTGCCGAAAATTGGATGAGGAAAAGTAAAAAGGAGTCAAAGTCCATGGATCAACCAATGGAAGTTAGTCAAGTGTCAACCAAAGAAGTGGCAAAGCATTGAATACCCATTAATTACCCATCTTATCTAATTGACCAAGATACATTATTGGGATGAAAAACTCTCTCTTCATTTGGCCGGCCACCCTCTCTCTTCTTCTTCTTCCATTCGGCCGAACAGATTTCTCGCGAATAGATAGAAATCGGTTCACTGTTCCGACCATAAATTTGTCTTCTGACATCGGATTGAGGTAAAACCAATGTCATCTTAAAGCTTATTATATTTTCATTCTAAAAAGGTATTATGAGCTTAATTTGGCCTAGTCGTGTGTCCTATAGGTCTGTTTGAGTGGACAAAGGTCAGATTCTGACTTGATTTTGGAAAAGGACGGTTCTTGGGGGCTTTTGGACTCCAAATGGCTCTAAATTTTCGGTGAGGTCTTTAACATCTAGTACTTTAGTTGGATAAGCAAGTATAATTATTTCATTGAGAACTTAGGGTGTTTTCATGGCTGAACAAAGGTGATGATATTCAGACAGATTATGACCGTGTGAGGGTTGTGAAGGAACCGAGCTGTTCAAAGGTCTTCGAGGTGTCGTTCCTCTTCAAAAATCTCGTTGAAGTCCCTAGACATATGGAATGAGGCCTTGGCAAGTTAAATTCCTAAGGAATTGGAACCTAGAGTTGAGTTATGACTTATTTATGTGAATTGAACCAAAACCGATTCTATTTTGTGGTATACCTTATTCTAGCCGAACCTGGTGGAGGCCATTTAAATGATATTTTGACTTCAAAATGACTCATGAGACTTCATAGGACATTATGTGAGGTGTTAATGGGGGAGTATGTGAAGTGGATTGAGAGTTGGAAGTAATTTAAGGGCTATTTGATGCATGAAACTCCACATTATACTCTGCCTTGTGTGTGGCTACATGAATCGAACATATTGAGAGTTCGTGAGAGTATTTTCATGTATTCGATTGATCGATACGGCGTCTTGAGTTGCCAATTGAATGGTTATTGAGGGAATTGGCCTAATGGAATTGAAATTCAATAGTTTTTTTATCTGAAATTGGTGAACTTTTCTAGGTTGTCGAGAGAGCCTTGGTTGGTTGCATACTTGTGGAATTGAAAAGGATCGCTTAGTGTGACGTTTTGCTAATCAATCAAGGTAAATATTTCCTAAATCCTTACTTGAACATTAGGACACTACTGGATAGATTGGTGGGATGAATTGATCGATTGGTAAAGCATGTGGCTTAAATTACTTGATACAATTGTGTGGTGATCGTATTGTGATCGATAATTGAGATTTAGAATGGCTAGAGAGTCCCAGTAGTAAGAAAAGGCTATTGAGCCCTTGAGGTATACATTGCAGTTCAGAGAACCTTGTGATGTAAGTGGCTAGTGAGCTTGGCGTTATAGTTTGGCTATTATGCCCTATTTATTGAGTTGGCTATGATGCCCTGTTATTGAATTGAATAGGATGCCCTGTTATTTAATTTGTCGTGATGTTTATGCTATATAGATGGCTATGATGCCTATGCTAAATAAACGGCTATAGTGCCAATGTTATATGAATAGGCTATAATGCTCTAGCGACCGTTAGCTTGTAGCCTCGGAGATCGTATTGGCTTGGAACCCTAATGATATTGATTGGCCTGTGGCCCTAGTGATGTCAATTGACTATGAGTCCCATTGATACCGATTGGCCTGTGGTCCCAGTGGTATCGAGCGACTATGAGCCCATAAAATTGTAATTGGCTATGAACCCTAGAGATACCGATTAGCCTGTGGCCCCAGTGGTATAGATTGGCGGTAAGCCTAGAGGTACCGATTGGCATGTAGCCCCGGTGGTATCAAATGATATCAATTAACCTGTGGCCCCAGTGATATCAATTGGCAAGAGTGCCAAAGAAATACATCGCGGCTGAGAGCCTAGGCGATAAGTGGTTGTGAAAATTATGAGGATTATGTGTTGGTTACATGTATTATGTATGATGAGCGTGAACCCTGAGGTTGAACATGGTGGGCTATGATTCTTATTCATGCTTGGCTTATTGATATGTCAGACGGTTTGATGCCTTGTGATATTGAGTTACAAAATGCTTGCATCTGATAGCATTTGTGTGTGGTCTGTGGGGACTAGTATTTATGTATAGGTTTAGGTTTTACTTGCTGATATTTATATCTCATCCCAGTGGAGGATTAACTTTTTCAAGTCCTAGGCAAAGGAAATCCGGACTTACCATGGGATGACATTTGAAGAAGTCGTGGGAGTTAGACTTGTAACTGACCTTATTATTTATGAAAAGTATATACCCATTTTTTCTGAGTCATCTCATTATGAAATTGCACGGAGTAGTTTTATGGCTTCCACAATCTTGTTTCTTTGTCAAGTTGTTATGTAATTGGCCGAGGGATATTGTAAGAGAATTGAAGATTAACGGCCTGGTAGGATGTACATGTGCTCGACGGATTCGGGGCGTGATATTAGGTGCCGAAAGGGCGTCAACTCTGACAGTTGGTGTAACAAACTCCCCGATCTCATTTCTCTGGTTTTCGCAGAATCGAATAGAATGCTCCTAACTGTTCGATAGGGCTTCCGATCGTGCCCTTCGCAAAACGATTGGTGGTGACTTCTTAGCATGTACACGTATCACATGTTACCAGACTACACCGAAGATCGTCCACGTATACCTCCGTTACGACTTTAGTAACGGGCCTTGCGAGAGGCCCATGTCCGACCAGAAGGGACGGGCCATTAACCCCCTCGCCTTGACGCCGGGAAAAACCCACGGAAGTGTCGTGACAGAGCGACATGTAGATCAAATTTATTTCTATCAAAGAAAATGCCCATTTTGCAATCCAAACTCTTATAATTGGCCTGGACAATATTTACTTAATTATATCTATTTTGCAAATTACATGCACTGTGGTCGGCATCATATAATGTCGTAATTCGTACATGCATGATACAATGATAGACATAGTTTTTCGTTGGGTGTATATCTTGTTTGGCATCATTCAGTATCTGGCTTAAGTAGTACATTGCTTGCTCTTTGCCTTCCTCTTTTTCCTAGGTTAGCATACTCCTGACCGTGGTATCGGTTGCAGACAAGTATAGTTTCAGCAGCCTCTCTGCTCTTGATGGCGTCAAAATCGATAGCTTGATCAGATATTCTTTCAGTTGATCAAAAGTTGCCTGATGCTTTTCTTTCCATATGAACTCCCATTCATTGTTAAGCTTAATCAGTGGGGAGAACACCTCAATTTTTCTTGATAGGTTAGCTATACAGCACCGCAGGAAATTCAATTTTCCATTCAAAATTTGAAGTTGCTTTTTATTAGTAGGCGATGGCAATTCTATAATAGCTTTGGCCTTATTCTTATCCATTTTTATTCCTATTTGATGAACCAAGAAGCCTAGGAAATTACTAGCCTTTATCCCAAAAGCGCACTTCAAAGGTCCATTTTTAATTTAAACTTGTGCACCTCACAAAAGCTTGTTCTAATTGTATTAGATGACTTGCCTAGTTGGTCTTAACAATAACGTCGTCGATGTAGACCTCCATGAACTCTCCAATCATGTCATGAAAAATGAAGTTCGTTGCCCTTTGATAGGTGGCACCGACGTTCTTCAACCCAAAGGGCATGACGATCCTACTCAAAGGTTCCAATGGCGCCAAGGCACCTGAAAGCTGTCTTTTGGACGTCCTCTATTTCTAAATAACTGGTTATATCCTAAATATCCATCAAGGAGGGTCATAATTGCATTGTGGGAGGCCAAATCGATCAGCATATCGGTCATGGGCATCTAGTACTCATCTTAAGGTGTGGTGGCATTCAGATCGCAAAACTCAATGCAGACACTTAGTTTGCCATTCTTTTTCTTGACCGGGATGACATTTGAAAACAATTTGACATATCTCGCTGTCCTTATGAATCCAACATATAGGAGTCACTCAATCGCCTCATTGACCTTGAGGATTAGTTCTGGTACAAACCTCCTTGGTGACTGTTGATGTGGTCGAAATTCATTTTTAATTGGTAGTTGATGTTCGACTACGTTCCTTGCTAGGCCAGACATCTCATGGTAGTTCCAAGCAAAGTAGTCTTTAGCAAATTTATCAATTGTGCCTTATATTACTGGTCAAACAACTTGTTCACATAAGTCGGTTGATGGCAAGCCTCATCTCCAAGGTTTACCTCCTCTAATGGGTCCTGAGCTGGAATCACCTTGTCATCTTCCTTGAAGGGAGATTCTTCAAAATCCAAGATGTCGTCAACCATTTCGTTGACTTGCTCAGCTTGTTCGGCCCTATAGGTCGCATACCTCTCAACTAGGTCTTGTAATAATTATTGATCCTCTATCAGCAAACTCATCGAGCTGTACCATTGGTTCCTTCCTAGGGACCCACTTGGTGTTTCCCTTGTCGAAACAACAGAATGCAATATCCTTTGAGTAAATCTCAAGGGGTTTCAAGATGAGTTGGCAATCGTCTGGCATGACCTGGTCTCGTGCTGATATTCGAGTCCATATGACACAAGTCTGAGGATTAGCCTTTATGTACTCTACCTTATCTTCATTCCAAAATGCTAGCATCTGATGTAGCGTTGAAGGGACACACTAGTTTCCATGTATTTAACCTCTTTCTGGGAGTAGATTATATGAGCCATCTGCATCTACAACATAGAAAAATATCCTCGACATTTTGGATCCCACAGTCAGATTTGCAACACATGTCTCTTTCACTTCGGTGATATCACCGGTGAAATTTGACAATTGAATGTTCGATGGGATAATCTCATCGTCAATCCTTCCTATCTTTTTAAAAAATCTATACGGGATGAGATCTAATGTCGAACCAGCATCTACTAAGACCTTCATCACCAGTTGCCCATTTATTTTGGCATTTATATTGAGCGACCTTAAGTGATTGGAGATTTCTTCTAGGGGCTTCTTGAATTCCATGGTCTCTTCGTTGTCGAAACAGAATGAACACCCTCCTTCTCTTGTATAGTGACTTCATCATCATGATCAACAAAAGATGACTCAAGTCAGAACTAGTTAGGTAGCTTAACTTGGACCATATAAGAGCTTAATAGCGACACCGACCTACTTATACGGGTACTAAACCAAGACTTTGGTTTCTAGGACTTCGAAGACTTGGATCACACATGTTCTTGCTCTTGAGCTGGTTGTGTCTCCACTAGTTTTTATTTCCAAATCAAATTCGTTGTCCTCCGATGTATAAGGTGATTCACAGTCCTTTATGCTTGTTCGTTGCAGCATACGAACTCTCATTTTCTTCTGTACCCTTCTTTTCTTGGTACGATCATGGTTTCCCCCATTTTTTGTGCCTCTGTGATTTCTTACCAAGATCCTTTTTCAGGATTGTTCGGTATCTAAATAGTTTGCTGACGACGTGATTTGTTCGGGACATAGTAATCTCATCGTGCCCCTCCGTCGAGCTCTTCTCCGTAACCATAGGGAAATCGGTCCTGATTATGAATAGGATGAGGACCATAACTTTTGTAGTAATTAAACTTCTCGCTTGGTTCTCCCAACGCACCAATGATTGGATCCCCTTCCTCGTATCTTTACTTGAACGATTTGTAGGGCTTCTGTGAAGGAAGAATTTTTATGGACATTGTGTTTCTAATTTTAGGTAATATTTGACCCCTCTAATCAGCCTAATTGTTCATCTGGTAATTGTGCTCGTGTTAATCCATGTTCTCTAGCCTTCATCTGCATCGAAGGCATAGATTCGACCACTTTCGTCCTTTTCCTAACTTCTTAAGGGAAACCATTCCATTCTCATTAACTATATCCATGGGAGATTTGCCCTTGTCATCAATGAATTTAATCTTCTCCTGAAGAATCGCTTCTTGAATATTCTTCTTGAGGACTAAGTAATCTGAGGAATTATGGCTCCATGAATGATGCCACTTACAGTATTTCTTACAGACTAATTCTTCCTTAGACGATATTTATTGTCCTTCTATTAGCCTGATTTTCGTTCGATTTGCATCAAACAAATAATGCATTGCCTCCTTAGCCATGGCCATAATGGTTGATTTTTCTCAATTTTGCTGGCCTTAGTGCTTAACAGGTATACTGTTGATCTAAAATCAATTAGGCCACTGCAACATCGACAGGGTCTATCTGTCCTTCATCGAAATCAGACGATCCGACAATATTTACATTTCCTTTTCGAGTGTCTTTTATCTTTCTCTCTAAGAAGACTCTCATGTTTGACGGATATAGTAGATAATTCAAACAAATCTGCACATGGATGGCCTACCATCCTGTCTTGAATTTCGAACTTCAATTTGTTAAAAACGAACTCCGCAAATGTCTTCTTAGGTAAGGGAACCAGACACTTGTTCCTGGCCTATTTGAATTTTGTAATAAACTGATTGACAGTTTCATTAGACATTCGCTTCATCGTCGACAAGTCAGTAGTTGACAGATTTGGCACGGCTCGCTGGAACTACCCATGAAAAAGTCGTTCCATTTGTTCTCAAGTTAGCATCGAATTAGGTGGTAATACAGTATACCATGTAAAGGCCATTCTTGATGGAGAAAGTAGAAATAGCCTTAGTTTCCAATGGTCAACATGGGTAGCATTTCCACATAACTCTAGGAAGCGATTGACATGTTCCTAGGTGGATTGATAATATTCACCAGTAAACAACGTGAACTCTGGTATTTTGAATCTTCTTGGGTATGAGATTGCATCCATCCAATCAAGGTATGGCTTTCGATAGATATTAATCTTGTACCCTACCATGGGATCATTATACCAAGCCATTTGTTCGACAAACAGTTGATTCTGGTACACTGCCTAGCGCGGTATCTAGTATCCTGCCTGGATTTGATAGGCTAGCTACTATAGTTGATCAATTGGTTGCATAGCAAGCTGAAAAGCCTATAGCATAGGCCGATGCCTTCGTGGTTACAAAACCTGATTCACGAGTTGATAATCTAGCTGTGCAAACTGCAGTTGGATAGCTACCGGGAAAAGTTGATCCGGCCCTCTGCCATGAGGGAATTGATCCTGCCTCTTGTCCTGCCACTGCCCCTGGGGGAAATTGGCATTGCCTCTTGGTTTTCGATGACCATAGGTATGGGTTGTGTCGCACCCCGATCCTTGGAAATGTAATATCCCTACCAAGTCACCTCAGATCTTAATGATAGCATCTCAGGAATGCTATCGACTCACAATAATATATTGCACAAGCGGAAACATTTAAACTCTTATCCATATGAAACAACAGGAATAGTCAAATATAAATACTCGTAATAGTAGGATATCAAGTACACAACTGTCGATACAGTATACGACAAATGACCCTTAACACTACGGAGATACAATCAAGGCTCTCTATGATCTACTAAAGGACAAAAAGGGATCGGGCAGGGTTAAATTCTCATCTACTCCAAAAATGAACCATAAGTCTTCAAAAGTCTAGGTGACGAGTCAAGATCATAGTCATAGGTCACAAAACGCTCATCAGAGGCTCAGCATCTCCGTGGACCTGAAAAATATTTCCACAATGGGATGAGATAAAATCTCAATGAGTCAACGCCTAAGCCTCATCTAGGGCAATGATTCGTCCAGATATCCTATCAGTCATCACATGCAATTTACCCGTTGACACATCATGCATTACGTACCATGAATGAAACATGTGACCATGTCAACTCGAAACTTTCATCGAGACACTCGAATGACCATAATGCATCCCAGGCATAAATTATACATTGGACACCACACGCAATCCACTTATTAATGATGATTTTCGTAATTAATAAGGATTGGATTGACATAACACAATGATGGGGTCCACTAATTCGATCTATGAAACACAATGCTGGAATCAACTTTTGATAAATCAGGTTTCATCCCGACTCCTTTCGGCAACGACGACTACAGGTGGTAATATAATACCCCGGTAGGCATCCATAAGTGGTAACACAGTACCACAAACATGACCTAGTTTGTCACAATCTGCGATCGGCTATCGACAATCCATGAAACAACATGGAAGGTTGGGCAACTGACAAGTCATGTGGTTTGTACTAATAGCATAATACGAACTTGGCAGGCCAAGAATCATCGTCAATCATGTGATCACTCAAACCACACATCAACCAATTCATTCATATCTTTGATTATAGCAAAATAACCAAATACGAAATCTACATAAATAATCACCCAAGCAAAGATAGGTAATTTCAACCAAGACAAACATTTCAATTCTACCTTTCTAGGAATATTTCGTGCCTCGATTAATCACAGTCCATTTAGTTACTCAAGGAACAAATGCTTGCCTCAACCTGTCGCTCACAATCAATCCACATCAATCATAAAAGCAATTAACATTCAAGTATTCGTAAATCGACTAACATGACCGATTAGGGCCATTTAACCCAACCCGAGTTTCTAACCTAAACTGACTCCAATCGAACTACCTCAAAATCTAATAGTCTAAGCAAATTAATCTAAACATAACTAACAATCTAATCAAGGATTAGAGGTGACTCATCGTTAAATACCTGAGTCAGGACTGGCGACGATGTTTGAGAAATCCTTTGACGCGATCTTCGAACTCCGAAGGACCACGGGCTTTAAATCTCGAACGAAGGGCCCAATCCTCAACCAACTTGGCCCATGGGCCTAGGACAAGGCCCAAACCCACGGTCCAATAACTTGAGATATGGCCCAAGTAAGCTTCGTCCTTGGCCCAACTCGACAGCCCACAAACAAGCCCAACAGAACTCGGCCCAGGCCAAAAAAGATGAAAAACAAGATTGGTCGAGGCTGGTTCGTCGGTCTAAAGGTAGTGGCTGGAGCTGGGATCAACGATGGACGTCACAAGTGGTATAAAGAGGATGTCGATGGTCGGTAGTGGTCGGAGCACCGACGGCAAGGGTGGCAAATAGCAGTGAACGGAGGTTGTTCGCAATGGAAGCAGAGCAATGGAGGTAGGGCAGGGGCTAATCGAGTCGATTTGTGGTTGTTCTCAAGTTTAGGTGATGGGTGGAGGTTTGTGGAAGGGTCCGGAGTGGTGGTCGGAGGAGTAGGCTAGTATCAGTAGAAGGGCATTGAAAGGGGGCCGTGGCAGAACCGACAAAAAACAGATGGGCTGGAGTTGAATTTCCGCTTTGAGGCTCTTCAGTGGATCTACGGTGGCTACAGGCGAAATGATGGCGACGGAGGGGACTAAATAGATGGTGTGTGACGGCTGAGGTGGCGTTGGTGGTCGAAAACCACTGCAGAGGCCGAAACCAGAGCTGGGCAGCAGAGGCTTGAAATAGAGCAGCCGAGCCTCGGGCTGCTCAGAGGCTTTTTCGTTGACTTTGCGATGGCGACGATGGCTCAACGATGTCAAGGAAGGTGGAGGAAGGTCGGAGATGGTGGTGGCTGTGTTGTGGTAGCCTCAAATGAACTGAAACAAGAGAGAGAGGTGGAACCAAGAGAGTGTGAGAGAGGGAAAGGTCGGTCCTGTTTTATCTGCAAGAGAGAGAGAGAGAGAAAGGGACGGTGGAGATAGAGATAAGGTGGGTCCCATGGCCAATAATTTCTTTTATCTTTTGTTCATAAAACCCTAAGGGCAAAATGACAATTTCTAATTTTGATCGAGGGCATTTTGGTAATTTGACACTCAAGAGAAGTTTAGATAATTGGCCATCCAATCGAGGGTAACTTAGGCTTCTCAGGGGTCGGCTCGACCAATTCAAGGCTCTAGCTCGAGAAATTTCAATTCTGAATCGAATTGACTAATGATCGAATCCTAATTCGATTCGATTGACGATTGGGGAAATTTCCAATTTTCGATCCAAAATTCTTTGAAATTTAAATCCAAGCGATAAACTAGGATTCATTGGCATTCTATAGCCGAAGTTCTAGTACTTTACAGGTGCCAAATTCTAGGGTGTCACAGGTTACTCATTTGCAAATACATGATTTAGCTAAGCAATAACGCCATGTTGGGGAATAGGTATATCTTGTCAAGTATGATGACTGGGGAATGTACCAAGATTATTAGCTTGAGGATCGAGCACAAACACTTCTCCTCTTTAAGGAATCCTGACCAGTACAATCGACGGTACATTCTATCTCGCAAGATGTAGCACCCCGCGTCCCTTGGAGCTCATTACATCCGTCTCAAGCCAATCCATTACCTAAGAACCTCACATGGCCTAGTATGATATGAAGTGTATACACGGAAGACGAGATACATTACCGTACAATAAAGATCAAAAGAAAAGGGGAGTTTTGGAAGAATTCGAAAGCACACCCATTTATACAATCTAGAAGCAGTCAGTACATACAACGGAAGAGAAAAGACAAAAATATAAAGCCACACACCTGGGTAGGAAAAGAAACTAAGGCCTAGGGTTTAAAGGTTACTATTATATCCTTCTTAGAGCCTTACACCAAAATGGTTTCTTAATCACCTAACCCCCTTTACTCTGACTTCTCAGAAGAATAGTTTGAGTCATCCCTTTCATCGTCCCCCTCAGAATCTGGATTGTAATTCGAAAAAGTCTCGGATGGTACATTCTCTGAAGGTTCTTCAATATCTTCCTCGGTTTTTTCTTCTTCTTCAGCTTCTGCTTCGTCTTCTTCGTTAGTGGTCTCGATCGTATCAGCAAAAATCTCTACATAATTCATGTACTCTGCAGAAGACAGTGGAGATATCGGCACTTTAGCTATGTTCCTTGAACCTCCCACGGATGCTGGGTTATCCACTTCAATACCCGATCGGGACAGATGACCTTAGGTTGGAATCACTTCCCATGGAACATCCTCAGGTAGTAGAGGTCCCATCAAGTTACTGTTTCTCACTTGACGAAACCATGCCACAAAATAGTGGAATTGTATTTCTAGCTTTCCTTCATCTACCTAATAATTTTGCGCTTCCTGACATATGTGATACCCTTCCGATACGGGAACTCATCAAAAAGGGCGGTCATCTCCTTTGGATTACCCAAGCAGATTGGCAGCATGGCTAATATTTGGGGTCTGAAAAGTTTGTCCCTCTACGGGGTGAGATCGACACTCAGAAAGTGAAACCTAACCCTATACCTCAATACCAGTCCTACCAGACAACACACAAATGCCATTCAAAATGCAAAATTACAAACAACGCAATGGCATACGGCATCACATAAAGGCAATATCTATTATTAGGCATGGATAGTCAGTACAAACAATCATACTCAATTCCAGGGTCCCAATATACAAGCACATGCACCACATACACCACAACCACTACTTTCTCATCCACCTACGTACTCCTCTAGCACTCCTGCCAGCTAACATCACCGGAGTCTTCAGACCAATCGATATTCTCATTCTCATTCAATTTCACCACCCTTCGATTTCACCGGGGTCATCAAACTAATCGGTATCCTCAACACATTTCTTATTGAGATCACAATGCCATCATAACACGCATACTTCAATTCATAAAATACATCAATCATTCAAATCATTCAATAACTCACCCAGTAGTGTCCTAGCATTTTGGTAAAGGTTTAGGAGACATTTACTTGATTTCTTAGCACAATATCACACCAAGCAACTCTCCTTAAAGCCACAAGTATAGAATCCCCACGAATGCTTCGTCAACCTAACAAGATTAACTAATCTTGAGTCATGAACCATGGAATGCTCACTTCGAGCCCTTAATGTATTCGGTTCACATGGTCATATCCATAAAAAGTCACAACTTAGAGGTTTATGCACCAAATTTGCATAAATCATCTCTAAACCTCAATCCATTTCTCACACTTCTCATTGACACCTTACAATATATTAAATAGGGTATTATAAGTGCATTTGCATTTCAAATGCTCCTCATTCAACTCCTAAACAGAATCAGCCAGCATCATTCATCCACCAAAACAGAATCAATTTTGGTTTCTAATCGTTCAATCGAGCCATAATTTAATCCCAAGTCTAACTCTTTACATAAATAATATATCAAGACCTTCATTTACAAGTTTAGAAGGCTCACCAAGAGATTTGAAGTGGATTGACACCCCAAAGACTTCGGAACAGCCCGGTCTCCACTTGATCAGAATCTATCCAATTTTGATCATCAATGTTCAGCCATGAGAACCCATTTTAAAACCATCAAACTTGCAACCACAGACCATCCAACCTTATTAATAGATGTTATGAAGGTCTTCTAAAAAGTTTGAGGCCAATCATAGTCTCTAAGAGGTAGAACAAAGACCTTACCTCAGCTCGCGCGATTTTCGTTCGGTTTTGGTCTAAGGGCTGGTTAGGAAAAACCGTCCAACAAAACCTAGAACTACCACTTGAAACTTGTCGAGGACACGTGAACCTTGCTCCTAGTGATTGACACATGGCAAGATGGCACCGAAAAGGAGGGCTTGAGCAGAACGAACAAGGAGGACAGAATTTATCTTCTGGGCAGTTTTCGGTGGAAGCTAAAATGAGAGGAAAATGCACGGGAATTGATGCAAATGGTATACACAGCTGAAGAGGTCTTCAAAATGATTGTCTCATGCATATAATTGGCTTGAAATTGATTAGAAAATGTTTGGTTAGAGTCATTAATGCATGGGGCTTCAATGGTTGACATGTGGCATTTGTTCAATAATGCAACTCAAACTTTGACTCATCTTTGACCCCAGATGTATAAATTTCTGCAGCCATATAGTGCAAAGGAAAATGATCATTTCGTCCTTCTTGCATTCTTAAGGCAAGGCAAATGGTCAAGGGGCAGAATAATAATTTTGCACTTTCAGTCCAAATTTCGCTTTTCCAATTCGAAATTACCATTTGGCGAGACGTCGTCAAATTCCTATCCATAATTAGAATTCCTTATTTTCAACTGCCACTTTTGAGTTTTCATTTCATGATCATTCGTCCGTCGATCGTAACTCTAGTTTGTCGCGAACTAATGGGCGGCTTTTGCAAACATTATGCGTATCGACTCTGTGATTCTCATCACACTTTAGAAAACTCTAGTTATAATAGCTTTGGTTATCATGTCATTGAGAGGGATCATCGCTAGTTTCAACGGCTTCAATCATTGTAGTTCGATTTGGGAAGATTTGCGAATTATACATTGGTTATGCTGCATCACCCGGGATTCAATCGTATAACGCTAGCATTGTATTCCTTAATTGTTATCTGATCGATCTTGTTGGCTCTAAATGTCCCTCGACAATCCTTATGGTCAAAATGTCATTTCCTTTTTCGAGTTTCCTAGGTCCACGTACCTTGTTATGCGTTAGTCTTTCCCTTTTGGTCAATTTACTCAAGATTGATCAGATCTGAGCGAGACATGACTGAAATACATCGTAAGGTACATTCACATTCAACAGCCTCAAAATGGCAGGAAATTCAGAATGTTACAATTCTTCTCCCTTACAGAAATTTCATCCTCGAAATTTACAATAAACCCAAGTTAAGTAAATAAATAGGGGTATTGACGTCTCATAACTTCTTCGCTTTCCCACATTGCTCCCCCAGTCCCGTGATGTTCCCATATTATTTTGACTAAAGGAATCTTCTTATTCCTTAAGACTTGCTCTTTTCGATCATCGATTTTGATAGACTTTTCCATATAGGACACCTTGTCATCAACCTTGATGGTTTCAAAATCCAAAACATGAGTCAGGTCAGGCTCATACTTCCTCAACAATGATACATAAAATACATTGTGCACTTGCGATAAGTTTGGCGGCAATGCAAGTCTGTAGGCCAAAGTTCCAATTCGCTCCAGAATTTCGAAGGACTTACGTACCTCGGACTCAGTTTTTCCTTTTTCCCAAATTGAGATAATCCACGCATCGGTAATACCTTCAGGAAAACATGGTCACCAACTTGAAATTCCAATGGTTTGCGTCTTTTATCAGCGTAGCTCTTCTGTCGACTTTGTGTTATTCTCAGTCTTTCTCTAATAACTTTAATTCCCTCAACAGATTGTTCTACTAATTATGGGCCTGTTATACACCTTTCTCCAACTTCATCCCAGTATATAGGCATTCTGCAAGCTCGACCATAAAGTGCTTCGAACGATGCCATACTAATGCTTTACTGGTAACTGTTATTTTATGCAAACTCTACTAAATGCAGTTGATCTTCCCAACCACCTTTAAAATCCATGACACACGCCCGTAACATATCATCGAGTGTTTGTATTGTCCTTTCTGACCGTTCATCAGTTTGTGGATGATATGTCGTACTAAACTGTAATCTAGTTCCTAAAGCTTCCTGCAGACTCTTTCAAAAGTTTGCTATAAACTTGGGATCTCGATCCGATGTAGTTGTAACTGGAATTCCATGCAATCGCACAATCTGACGCATATACAACTCCATGTACTCGTTCATTGCAAAATCCTTTCGCACAAGTATGAAATGTGCCGACTTTATCACTCTATCCACGATTACCCAAATTGAGTCATGACCTTTCTGACTTCTCAGTAACTCCATCATAAAATCCATTGTCACATGTTCCCATTTCCATTCAGGAATTTCTAAAGGTTGTAACAACCCTATAGGCTTATAATGTTGTGCTTTCACCTACTGACAGGTTAAACACTTCGCCACATGTTTAGGTACGTCCACTTTCATTCCGTTTCACGAATAGTGTTGCCGCAGATTCTGATACATCATAGTGCTACCTGGATGAATACTATAATTGCTCCTGTGAGCTTCCAATAAAATCATTTCCTTGAGTTCCTCATCACCAGGTACACACAAGCGTTCGCGAAACTTTAGAATTCCATCTTCAGACACTTGAAACTCAGCTTTCCTTTTCGTCGCCTCCATTCCAAGAATCTTTTGAATCTCCGGACCCGTAGACTGCAAAGCCTATACTCTTTCCTGGATCTCAGGCTCAATTCTCAAGGTTGCCACTAAACTTGACAGTAGGCAAACTTCTAATTTGAACTCAGAATTTCTTAACTCTTCTAACAAAGACCATCTTTTAACTATTAAGAGCGCAATACTTAATTTTCGACTAAGTGCATTCGCAACTCTATTTACTTTTCCAGGATGATACAGAATCTCACAATCATAGTCCTTAAGTAACTCCATCCATCAACGATGTCTCATATTCAATTCTTTTTTTAGAAAATAGATACTTCAAGCTTTGATGATCTGTATAAATCTGAAATCTTTCGCCACATAAATAGTGTCTCTAGATCTTTAAAGCGAAGATGATGGTAGCTAATTCCAAATCATGCATCGGATAATTCATCTTATGTGGTCTTAATTGGCGTGAGGCATAAGCAACCACTTTTCCATGTTGCATCAACACGCACCCTAATCCTTTTAACTAAACATTGCGATATATCTCATAACCTCCAAGTCCAGAAAGAATGGTTAGTACTAGTGCCGTCGTCAATCGGTGCTTAAGTTCTTGGAAACTTTTCTCACACTTATTAGTCCATTTGAATTTCACATCCTTCTTTGTTAGCCTCATCAACGGAGTATCTATAGAAGAAAATTTCTCCACAAATCACCTATAATAACCTGCTAATCCCAGAAAACTTCTAACCTCGGTAATCGTCGTAGGTCTAGGTCATTTCATCTATGACATTCCGAATTTCCGCCTCCTCGAAACTTGAGATATGAAATGGAATCTCAAAATTAAAAAATGAAAAATAATGATTCCAACGTTCTAATCGAATTAGACGTCGCCTCATCGAAGGTAAATTGAATTGGAAAAATGATGTTTCGGATGTCGAGAGTAAAATTACTATTTTGCCCCTCAAGCCTTAACCTTGCCTTAATAAATAGAATAAGGGCATTTTGGTCAATTGTAATATCCCATGGCTGTCGAAAATTAAGAAAAATAACAGCCTTTGGATGAAGACTTGATTGACAAATGGACAAGTGTCAATGGATGGTGGGTGGGCATTTATTAAACAACTTTTAACCTACCATTCTTTTTGTTGACCATTTGGAATATAGAAGAAGATCACTCTCTCTCTCCTCTCTCATTTTGGCCATCCATCTCTTTTTCTCTTGCCATTTTCTCTCAAAACTCTCTCTCTCTCTCTCTCTCTCTCAATCGCTCGCTCGGCTTAACCGATCAGTTCCGACCATGTCCATTATTTCGGCCATAACTTCTTTGTCCTATATCAGATTGAGGTGTGCCACCTCCATTAGAAAGCTCTTTCTCTTGCCGTTCTAACAAGGTATTATGGAAAAAAATCAACCTAGCCGTTTTTCCCATAGAGCCGTTTGAGTGGGCAAAGGTCGCTACCCGACCCTGTCCCGACCCGAGGAGCTTAAAATGGAATTTTCGGGCTTGTTTTGGCTTCAATCATGGTAAGATCACCTCTCAAACCTCGCTAAGACATGTAGAATTGTGGTTACAAATGGAGGATGAATTTTTATGGGAATTAAGGACTGATTGTGAGTGGTTTTCGTCGGATGAAAATTGGATAGATTCTGTCCCTCTGCTATTCGGGTGGAACCGAGCTATATGGTGGCTCTTGCTGGTGTCTCTTTGCCCCAAAATTTTCTAGTATGACCCTTAGGGACATAAATCGATGTGTCGATGAGGTGATTGCATGATATGATTGAGTTTAGAAGGAGTTTGATGGCTGGTTTTGTGCGATTTCCTCTAGGACTGCACTGCCCTACACTAACCGAGCAAATCGAGCGATTTGGAGCCTCGTTGAAGTGTCGCCTTGCCTTGGAATTGTTGGTAAGACCCCCTAACATGTTGATATAGATGTTAGCATGGAGTATGGTGATTAGAATGAGGTATGGATGAAGTTTAATGGCCGGTTTGTGCAAAATTTCTAGGAACCAGTTCTGCCCTGTTTTGGTCAGCTTGGTTCGACTTCAAGCGACTAATTGTGGGACTTTGCTAGCTTAAATTATGCGGTAAGTTGATCCTAACCTTCTATTAGGATGTTAGGTTACTAAGGGACGCTATTGTTTGAGGAAAGTGGTGATTTATGAACCGGTTCCACTTATGGGATCTCAAATCCGAATCTGCCCTGTTTCTAATGAGTTGAACTTGAGTGGTTCATGGCATGAAAACTGTGGAATTGAGGTTGGATTAGGGAATCTTAATTTGTTCGTGGAAGGTAGTTGAACCTTTTGACATGTTTTGTAGAGATTCCTATTTAGTTTGAATACTTTGAGCGGGTTGAATTACTGATTGAGTCTCGAGGCGATTTGTAAAATCATGATTTTGTGTCAAACCTTGAATTTTTGTGAAATGGCAGCAATTCGCTTGTGCCAATATGGAGTGATTGATTGAATTACTCGATTTGCCTTTGTGATGCTTGGCTATGGAACGTGATGTGAGGATTAGTAACTTGATATGTAAGGGCCGAACTATGAGGTTGCCTCCTTGTTATCGTGCATTGAAATTTATTTAGCCAGTGAGTTATTGTATTGTGAGTACATGTGCATGTGATGCCTTGATGCATAAATCCTGAGGCATTATTACGCGGGATTTCACCTGAAGCGTTGTGACACGGGTCTATAAAAGGCAAATTATACCATGATGCGTTATGACGCGGGGTTTGGATTATCCTGATGCGTTGTTACGCGGGATATTGTACTTGGCCAAGTAAGGATGACTAACCTGATGCGTTATTACACGGGTAGCATCCTAGCCTAATGCGTTGTTACGCGGACAATTGAGAAACACGACCTGATGCGTTCTTACATGGGTCCTAGCAATATGTATATGTTGACCTGATGCGTTGTGATGCGGGTCTTACCAAACATGTTATAATAGCCTAATGCGTTATGACGCAGGCTTGGATAGTGATGAATGGTGGAAATACCTTATATGATCAAGTGAATGCCTAAATGGCCTAAAGCGTTATGACGCGGGTGCTTAACGACCTGATATTGATGATTGAAATTTGATTGAGGTATGCCTACGAAATACCTTGTTATGATCTTGAGAAATTTGAGAATGCCTCAAGTGGAGATTTCTATTGAAAGCCCTGCCATAGCACGAAGTTCAGCTTTATTTGTGAAATTTTACGACTGAATCGAGTTGATTCTGAATTAGTGAAATGCTATGTGTTGATAGAGTTTTGTTTTTATCATGCCAAGGCCGTTTATTTAAGAATACTTGTTTACAAAGGTGTCTGGAGGCACTAACAACCTAGTTTAGGGTTATAGGTTTAACTTACTGAGATTTATATCTCACCCGGTCGTGGGATTAACTTTTTCAGGTCCCAGGCGATGGAAATTTGTTTTGTACACATCATAGCGTACATTAAGTTTCCAAGCGCTAGCATATAGAACACTTTTCATTTCTGTATTTGATTGTGGAGTCTCAAGACACATTTCATGGCTCAAACCTTCACCTTATGCAACAAGAGTATCTTTGGATTTACAGTCTTGCATAGAAAATCACTCAAGAACTTTATCTATATAAGTCTCTTGTGAAAGAGACCACAATCTCGATCTCTTGAAATCTTAATTCCAAGAATATATGCAGTTTCATCTATATATTTTTATTTCAGAATTGAAACATAACCAATTCTTGATTGTATCAACAAACTCTATATTGCTCCAAGCAATCAGTATACCATCAACATATAATGATAAAATCACATATTAATCATAGGATCTTTTAATATATACATAATGATTTTCATCAATCATTGCAAAATCGTATGCCATTATGGCACTACGAAAATGTATATACCATAATCTCGAAGACCACTTGAGGCCATATATTGATTTCAAAAGTCAACATACTTTTTGTTCTTGGCCATTTGTAGCAAACTCAACGAGTTATTTCATATAATTTTTTTTATTTTTTTATTCTCTATTCAGAAAAGTAGTCTTTACTTTCATCTGATATAATTCAAGATCCATACTTATTACTATTGCTAGAATAAGGTGAATTGAAGTAAATCTCACCACAAGAAAACAAACCTCTTCCCAATCAATTTCTTCTTATTGATTATACCCTTTCACCACAAAACGAGCCTTATATCTCTCAATCGAGCCATTAGTTTTATGCTTTAATTTGAAAACACGCTTGCTTTCAATGGCTTTATGTCCATTCGGAAGATCAACCAATTCTCAATCTTGGTTTGATCTCGTTGATTCATCTCTTCTTCCATTGCTTTTATCTACTTTTCCTTATCAAGGCAAGTCAAAACCTCATTTGCATTCATTAGCTTATCTTTTTCTTGTGAAACGACCATGAAAGCTTTATCTTCAATGTCTAAACGTCGACAAATCAATGGAGAATGCATTTACTAATTGTTCGCTAAATTGAGGATTTTATACTTAGTACATCAAGCTCCATTAAGCTCCCACTTAGCGACTTATTCGCCATGTTGAAGATCATATACTTAGTACATCATTCTCCATTATGCTCCAACTCAGATTAGACAGCAATGACATCTTCTTCATATCAAGTGGATGCAATTAATACAGGTTCGAAATATATTCCCCACTTCTCACGTTACTCCTACTTGGATTAGATGCCCAAGTAGAGTTATCATCACTATCCAAGATTTCAAATATAGAATAGTTTTCACTTATCTCGCCCTTTTTTGGAAATTCATTCACTAAGAATGTGACATCTCGTGATTTAAATTCAATCACACTTCTCACTTGCTTACTCACCTATAATACATACATTTTCGAGTGCTCTCAGTATCTCATGAAGATACTCATTACGCTTCTATGGCATAATTTCTCATATCAGTGGGAGAAATCGCGTGTATAGGAAGCACATCAAGATTTGAGAAAACTAAAATCTCATTTTTGACCTGTCTACAACTCATAGGGAGTGGAAGTGGCTGATTTAGAAGACACGCGGTTAAATATCTAGAGATCAATCAATAAAATTTCACCCCAAAAGATGATAGGCAAATTAGCTTGTGCCATCAAAGACCTAACCATTTTCATTGGGACATGTTTCTTCTCTCTACGACTCTATTCTGTTGGAAAATCGCTGGAATAGTCAACTATATTTCTATTCATTTTTTGTCACATAAACATTTAAACTGATCAGATAGATTTTTTCGACATCCGTCAGATTTTTTAAAGGATTTCTAAAAGCTTAAAAAATTTCTCAAAACAACTTATACCTCATATTTATGAGAAATCAAAAATCCACATATCTGAATCGAGTGTAATCATCTATAAATGTAATGAAATAAACACCACATGCCTTATCCTCACATTCATTGAACCATAAATGTGTGAATGAATCAACTGTAAAGGAAATTCAGCTCTTCTTCCTTTTCCAAATGATTTTCTCTTTATTTTTCCATCCAGGCAATACTCACAAATAGGCAAATCGACTTTTTCAATATTGCCCAATAAGCCTTTTTTAGCTTATCTAAATATTTATTATTGGCCAACATCACCCAGCTTAGCATGCCATATGTTCACATCATAGAAGATGTAAATAGAGAATAACTAATATTCACATTATTGTACTCAATAATTAACACAACGAAACCATCCATAACCATAATAATTTGTTCCCAACGGCAAGTCATCACCACCGTTATGAAAGTTCAAACTGAAATCAAGTTTAACCAAAACTAACACGAAAATTAAATTTCATCGAGTTTTGAGAGCAAATAACACAATATAAAGAAACAGAATGCAACCACCGCGCATATTCAATTCGCAGGTGTCAATCCCTATAACTTTCACGCATGAATTGTTTCCCTCATTTTTCGACTTTACTTCATGTTGAATTCGTTGAATTCCACAAAGGCATTTCTATCTTTTATTACATGGTCAGTGGTCCATTGTTGACACCTGATTTTTTATCATTTTTATTTGAATTTCTTTTTTAAAATATTTTAAAATAAAAAAAATTACATGTCAGCGACTTTAATTTGGAATATTTATTTAATTCGAAAATACACAAAAAAAAATTGTTCCTAGAAAAATTAAAAGATTTTTTGATAATTTTTATCTGCATTTTAGCCACTTTAATTCTCAAAAATTCGATTTAGGTCATAGTTTTTCTAAACTTAGATTTTCATGCCTTAATCGAAAAAAAAAATGTTGAAATTTGTCCAATAGCTTTTGTTTTCGTACTTTGCGTCGATTGCGACTTTTGATCGATAAACCTTAATTTTACTTTGGTCGAATCAATTCCACGGTCTGGGCAAATTTTGAAATTTTGAACTAGCTCGTAGATTATTATAGACGACGTGCAATCCCTCAGAAATGCTCTAGGCATGCCAAAGAATTACGAATTGGCTTGAAAAGAACACTGCTGAAAGAGAATTAGGGAGTTTGTCCTCTTCTTCTGGTATTTAAAAAAAAAAGGGAGAGGGAGAAACGCACGTTCTAGAAAGCAAACGGGAAGCGAGCAACCGCGGAACGAAGGGCACAAGAACATAGGTTGCACAAAATGGAAACGAAAGAACTGGTTTTGACTAAAGGAATGGCTGAACTAATACCATCTTTGGAGAGGAGTTCGCCCTTCACCTGTCGGAAAAAAGCATAAGACAAAAAAAAAAAAAAAGCCAAAGACAGAGGAGGAAGGATCAGGCGTCCCTTCCCCCCTTTCCATCGACGCCCTTCTTGCAAATCAAATGAGCCAGGGGAAGATTTCAAAAGAACTTGCACCAGTTTGTGATAACCTTGGTCCTTGAACCCCCAAGAGCTCCGTCAAGCTACACGAGAAGAAGAGTGAGAGAGGGGCAGGCAGGCTTTGACAGAGAAGCAGGGAGAGGGTAGAAGCCATTTTGATGAACAAATCCACAAGCGTTGGGCAGAGGAATTTCAAGGGTCCCTTTCAAGACAGCCGAGGCAAGATAGAGCAGCACCACCAGAGAGGCCTCTCGGCTACAAAAGAGAACACTGGAGGTAGTTCAAAGGAGTCGGGCGATTTTCAGACAGATTGGAGAGAGAGAGAGGGAGAGAACCCGAGAAAAGAAAGAAAGAGAGTCTAATAGGATTTCCTTTAGAAAAATAGACGGTTCTCATCTTCAAGCCCGTCTTTTACTATCGTCGTCCGTGTTAGAATTTAAACTAAATTCTATGAATTTAGACGAGATGATTTACACGTGATTGTATGTTCGTATACCAAGGCGCGTGATCTATAGACTCTCGAGATGCATGCAATTGGACAAATCGAAACTTATCTTTATAGTTTTTCAAGAATCGTAATTAGTTAAGTATATCAGAAAACTTTTAGTGTTCCGATATAATTATTGCTCTAGTCTTTTCACTTTCCTAGAAATACTCAAGAGTCGTGTGGTTGCATATATAAATGTGTGTTTTGTAACCATTTTTATGGGTGATTCGATTGTGAATACAGTATATTGAAAAGCCAACTTCCGTCTCCTCTTCCTCGTGAGTGAACAAAGTTACTCTGGGTGATTGTTGAGAGCCCCACAATCAATTCATCCCATCAGTCCGTTGCTCGATTTTCTCGGTCGCCGGGAGCCACGCCCGTGTCCGGAGGTCACGGAATATATCCGACTCTTTTGGACTACTCCGGCTTCAACCGCAGCCTAAAGGGTGTGTCTTTGACGAGGTAACTGGAACAACTTTCTCATCCTCGTTTTGGGTAAAGCAAGGACCGAGACTTCTCTGTCTCACTTCGTACACTATTTCGTTCCTTTTATTTTGTGCTCCCATTGTCGATGCCGAGTACGTGTTTGTGCCATTTTAACTCCCGAATTTGTTTGTGCGGATATGTTCTTCGCCCGGAGTTGCTGCCTGTTTGTTGTTGTTTATATTAACCTAGGGTTCGAATGGCTTGAGTCACTTCCCCAGTCCCTGAACCTTACCTGTTGTTAATGTCTGTATCAAGTTTTTCTGTTTTGGCATGCCTGAGTAAGTCGGACGACGGAGGAGTCGAGTTGACGCTAGTCGTTCTGGTACGTTGATTTTTTCTTTTACGGCAAGGGTCGCATGTCACTGGTCGTGATGTCACTCAACCGTAATAGAGGCCGGCTCGAAGGCTTCTGATAGTAAAAAATGAAACGCACGGATTGAAGCGACAGGGGGGGTGCGATTGAGAGAAAGGAGACTTCAATGAAGCTCACGAGAAAAAGAGGGAAGGAACGAGAAAAAAAAAAGGGAAAAGAAAGTAAAAAAAAAGGGCTAAAAAATATAGAAGTTAAACGATAAAAGAAGCATCAGTTCTGGCGAAATCCAGATCTGGTTCTTGGTAAAGGTGCATGAGAAGGAAGAAGACTCACGTAGAAGATGATCAGTAAATAAAAAGACAAAAAAAAAAAACACCAACAAACATCAATAAAAAAAAATGGAAACTTGGTTTTGGAGAGAGGTCAGATTGATGCGCGGCCGCGGAGATATCCGGGCAATCCGTCGAGTTGACGAATATTTTTGTGTAAGCAATTTCGGTGGCGGCGGTCTTCAGCATTGGCGGTGTTCAGCGACGGTCACGGTGGTGTCTGTTGAAGTTGGCGCATACTTCGGAGATACTTATTTTTCACACCGAGTACGTGTATGTGAGTTTAGGGAAATTAAAGCGTTATCCAACGACATGTGACTTATGCACGCAGGATGCGGGAATTCGGAGACAGGGCCCCCAACATGAGTGTCCAGCTGCCCAGTCAGCGGGCGGGGCTTCAGTTTGAGGCATATATATTTTGGCCCCCTCAACGTGTTTAGGCTTTAATTTAAGTCAGCCCGTTTGTTGTGGGATTAAAGAATTTTATACGTGGTTCGGTTTTGGGCACGTTTGGGGCATATATATTTTGCTCGTTTTTTGTTTATCATTATAACGAGTTGAGTGGCTATAAACCAATAATTATAATGAAATCTCTTTGCAGTACGTAGCCCTATTTTGGGGTGAACTTGGGTAATCTTGTACGTCATTCAATTTTCTTGATTTTCTGTGTGATCATCTGATTCGGTTGCGATAAATCCTATCAATTGATATTAGAGACTTGTGTTCGAGGAATTAGGGTTTATCTGAGATGTTAGGAGGATCACAAATTAAGATTGAAAAATTCGATGGGACGCGATTCGATCTGTGGAAGATGAAGATGGAGTATCTACTTTGTGATCGAGATCTTTGATCAGCAATAGTAACGGAAAAGCCTGTTGCTGCGATGCTTGGCATTGTGATAAAAGAAGCGGGCAAGGAAGCAAGCAAGGATGATGATTCATCTTCCAAAAAGGCGAATCCGAAGGAGATTGAAGATTGGGATCGGATTGATCGGAAAACAAAGGGTTTAATCCGGCTTTCTCTCACAGACTCGATTTTGACAAACGTGATGAGCGAACCTACAGCCAGTGATCTGTAGCGAAAACTGGAGTCGTTATATCAAAGTAAGTCGTTGGTTAATAAGTTATTTTTTAGGAAAAAACTATATAATCTTTGGATGCATGAGGGCGACTCATTTTCTGCACATCTGTATAACTTTATCACGTTAATTAGTCAACTTGTATCAATCGGTGTTAAGTTCTAGGATGATGATAAGGCAATAACACTACTTTGTTCACTATTGGATCCATGGGATAACCTGATTGTGTAATTGGTGGTGGGGACAAGGAATTGTCATATGAAAGTGTGTGTTCAGCCTTATTATTGGAAGAGACACGAAGAAAGGGATCAGGAAATTCTGGTAAAGAGGCATTGGCGGCTAAGGGTAGACCAGCGGAGAAGACACTAAATCGGAGAGGTCCAATCCAAATCTTGTGGGCAATTGAAGAGTAGGGAGAGGAGGGTACAGTGCTGGAGATGTGAAGATTAGGGCCATGTGAAACGAGACTGTAAAAACAAGCCAGTTTTTAACAAAGAAGGTGAATCGTTCTCGGGAAAAAAGGAGATCGATTCAGGAGATATGTATTTGGCTGGTGCTTATATGGCGCAGTCAAACAAATATATTTGGTTGATTGACACCAGTGCTTCATACCACATGACGCCTCATCGACACTGGTTTTGTGAATATGAGTAATATAATGATGGATATGTCATGCTCGGAGATGGTACTGCAGTTTGGATTGTTGGGCGTGGCAGGGTGAAGCTGAGGATGAGTAATGGAACGGCGAAGACTCTTCTAGACGTGATACACATACCCTTGATGAGCAGAAACCTGTTATCAGTCGGTACGATAGTTGATTCAGGGGTTACTTTCAGCAATGATAAGAATTGTGCAAGATGACTCAGGGTTCTATTGTGATTGCACGAGGAGTAAGTTATAGGACATTGTATAAGCTGCTAGGGGAAACAATGAATGTTGGCAGTGGTTTCGCCTCTAAAAAGACCAAGGAATATGGATATGATACGTCCATGTTGTAGCATCAGAGGTTGGGGCATATCGGTGACAAAGTACCGTCTACCTTAGCTTCGAGTCAAATGGTAGAAGGAGTATGGTTACGTTGGTTGTGCTTAGAGCTCGATTTTGAGCAAGGTGTCGTAGAGGTGAGATGTGATAATCAAGAGTCTATTTATTTAGCTAAGAATACAGCATTTCACTCATGCACAAAGCACATTGATAGACAATATCATTTCATCCGAGAAAAATTGGAGAAGAAAGAGGTTCGGCTTGTAAAGGTTGACACGATGGAAAATAGTTCAGACTTTCTTACTAAAGCTATCATAGGTGTAAAGTTTGAATGGTGCTCTATTGTGATTAGATTGAAGAAGAATGACATTGGAATGACCCTCATTTGTGCGAAGTATCTATCAAGTGAGAGAATGTTTGAGTTGACGAATACTTCGGGGTTTCTTGTTTCTCACACCGGATACGCCCACGTGAGATTAGAGAAACTAAAGTGTTATTCGATAACATATGACCCATGCGCGCGGGATGCAAGGGTTCGGGGGCAGCGCCCCCGATATAAGTGTCCCGCTGCCCGGTCAATGGGCAGGGCTTTAGTTTGGGGCATATATATTTTGGTCCCTCAACGGGTTTGAGCTTCAGTTTAAGTCGGCCCGTTTGTTGTAAGATTAAAGAGTTTCATACAGGTTTAGGTTTTCGGTTCGTTTGGGGCATATATATTTTGCTTGTTTTTTTACTTATCATTATAACGAGTTGAGTGGCTGTAAACCGACAATCATAGTGAAATCTTTTTGCAGGACATAGCCCTATTCTGGGGAAAACCTGGGTAATCTCATGCGTCATTCTATTTTCTTGATTTTTTGTGTGATCATTTGATTTGGTTGCTATAAATTCCATCAGTGTCGAAGCAAATTTTCGAGTCGGCAGTTATGCGAGCGAGTTTGGCGGTGATCGTTGGCATTGACGGCGGTCGACGATGATTGAAGACGAGGAACGATGAAGGTTGGGAGCGGTCGCACTAGAGTTTGCGTGATGGAGCTTGCGACGAAGAAGACCATGAGGAAGACAATGGAATTGATAAAAAAAAAATTAAAAATAAAGAAAACAATAAAAACAGAAGAATGGAAAAACTATGCGAGTTGGCCGTCGGATTGGTCTTGGTATTGACATTGGTGGACTTGTTCTTTTTTTTCTAAGTTGGGCCACGAATTGCATTTTGAGAGTTGGTCTATCGGTAAGGCAATTGAAAGAAAATTGGGTACGTTAGAAAATGTGCTAAAGCAATAGACTTTGGGTCAAGCTCAATGGGTGTCTTTTAGACCAACTTGGGCCCTTAAGGCCCGAGTAGGATCCTGTTCTAATGGGTCGGATCCTCCAGCCCAATCCGGAACTCCTTTTTAATAATAAAAAATAGGATTAATTAATAAAAAATTAATAAAACGGAAAGATCATTAAAAATTCAGAAAAATTGGAAAAAATTCAGAAAAAATCTATTTTTTTTCAAAAAAATAGAAAATGATAACAATTAACTAGTCATGACCTATTTTGGATTGAACCCCAGTCTTTCCAAAAATGATGATTTTGTCTCTCTGAAAAATCGTTTCTCGAAAATCTTCGAAAAATTTCAAAAAATAGGAAATGGCCATGAACTATTTTGAGTCTTTCAACCCCAGTCTTTCCAAAAATGACAATTTTGCCCCTCTGACAAATCATTTCTCGAAAATCTTAGAAAAATTCTAAAAAATAAGAAATGGTCACAATCAACTGACCAAAATCTCTTTTGGGTGTTTTAATCCCTAATCCTCCCAAAAAATAACGATTTTGTCCTTTGGGCAAATCATCTCCCAAAAATTGAAGAAATTCCAGAAAAATCCCAAAATTCTAGAAAATAGGCTATGACCACAATCAACTGGTTATGACCTATTTTGGGTGTTTTGATCCTCGATTCTCCTAAAAATGATGATTTTGCCCTTTTGGCAAATTGTATCCCAGAAAATTGAAAAAATTTAAAAAAATCCATAAAATTCCAGAAATTGGGAAATAGCCACAATCAATTGGCCATAACCTATTTTGGGTATTTTGATGCCCGATTCTTAAAAAAAAAAATGACGACTTTTCCCTTTTGGCCAATCATTATCCCAAAAAATTGAAGAAATCCAAGAAAATCCAAATAAGAACATTCCCTTTGAAATCTAAATTCCCTTTGCCCTTTTGGCAAACCTAAATTACATTCTTTGAAACCTAAAATCTACCATGTTTCAATAGATTCGAGTCTCCAATTTTCAATTCTACCTAGAAACCATGGTCACCCTAATTGTCAACCTTATGCGATAATGGAATATTTTTATTTTGAATGACTAATTACATATGATACTAGAATGACAATATTTTGTAACTGAAAAATTATCTATATTGAAATGCTTGACAAGTTTTTCGAAACATTCATTGATATATGAAATGGAACACCGTTCTATTCTAATCTGAGTGTAATGTTCCATTGTTGACATGCACTAAACCAAGCGACGTAGAAAATAATTAAAGAAGAAAGTACAACACCTTTCGTTAGATCCTGTGTCATTTCTCAATGCCTTCGCGAATTAGTGACCAACCACAACTGTATATATCTACTGCGAGCAATTCAGACTTCGTGTCATCTTCGTACCTGCCACTTTTCTCCGATTTTCCGTGGCAATATCCGAGCCGAACCGAACTGGCCAATCACAGAGCGCACGAAGAAAGGGTACATGGCTGATTCACAAACAGCTGCCTCCCAAGGAATGGAGAGCTTCTCTTTTGTCCGTTAAGATGGTCCGGTGAAGACAATCTTGATGTGATCGGGGGGAGTCACGCTCTCCATGGGGTTGCACCCTCTGATCTGGACCTCGACCATCCTGCCCGGCGAGTGTGTTCCGTTGATTACCTCGCAGCACTGTCTCCGTGGGGCCTGTAAGATCGACCCAAACAGTTTGATGGTATAATCGCAACTTTGTTCTACAGAAATTTTATCAATTCACCACATCAGATGGTTCGTTGGAATTACATCTCGAACTATTTGCTTTCCAAGACTTTTCGCGAATCCTAAACAGAGTCAATTTACTCCACACAATCCCTGCATCCACCATTCAGTTCTTTTAATGATATGTCCGTTTTTCAGTCAAATCCTAGGGTGATAACCATGGAATGCGAGAGGGGATGGTCTCTTTTGGATCTGGCGCGGATCGCGCAAAGAATTATGCCTTTAAAGGAGCAAATCAAGATTGGAATGATCGGGGGAAATGTGTCGTGCGCCCCCCAAAAGTCTCCTAGTAGTCTCCACGTCTTTCGTGACGTGATCATCTTAAAAGTCAACAGACATTGGTCAAAATTAATAAAGGTTATAGTACGTCGACCTTCCATTCATTCTAGCCAATATTCACAGGCCAATTGTCCGATGAAAATCTGTCTATGTAACTAGATTATTAGGCGCCTCCTTGGTAAGTTCACACTATGAATTTTTCCACTCAACTTAGAAAAAAGTCACCAGGCATGAGATTGAGAAATAGACGTTCGTACCTTTTTCCACATGTTTGGTCTGAACGTTGAACTCGACACGTTGAAGCTCTGGACGGCCAAAGCAGGAGAATAGTGTGGGAGGTCACAGTCCCTCTCATCCACGGACAACCTCACGTACGTGGTCAGCGTCTGGCCGTCCCTGGCCCGGTGGACCCGGTCCAAGAAATACACCACGGGCCGCTCGCACGGGTCCGGGCTAATTTGCCGGGTGTTGAACGTGAAGGGCTCGTAGCTCCAGCTCCTCCACGTCTGGAACGTCTGTACCGCCGTCTCGAGCTCCTTGGCCGTCACAAGGGACGGGTAGAGCTGAACGGTGTAGCCCCAGGACACGGACACGGACCAGTTCCGGGCTAGGTCGTAGCAGAAGCTGTGCTGGAGGGTCCGGCCCGGGTCCAACTCGAACGCCGTCCGGAGTTTCTTTAACGACTCGATCTGGTCCAAGCCCGGGAAGATGGGATCCACATAGTCCATGTGGTGGAGGGAGACCAAAGGGGCCAATGGGTGTGCCGCTAATAAGCCATACGGGTTGCCACGTATGTCTACCTGAGGAAAAATAACATATTTTATGCCTTTTTTTTGGGTCTAATATTTTATGCGCCCGTTGGATGACTGATATTGTATAAGGCAAAATGACACAAATAGTCCGTAAACTTTGAAAGAATATGCAATCTGATCCCTGAATTTTTAATTTGTTCACTTTAATTTCCGAACTTTGGCAGAATGTGCACTATGATCCCTAAACTTTTGACTTATTCAATATAATCCCTGAACTTTTAGTAAATGTTCAATTTAGTCCCTAAACTATATGAAAAAGTTTAACGTTATCCTTGATCTTAAATTGACAAAATAACTATATTGAACATTTTCCTATAATTCAGGGACTAGATTGAACATGCACTAAAATTAAGGGACTAAATTGAACAAGCTAAAAGTTTATGGATCAAATTGCACATTATGCCAAAGTTCATGGACTAAATTGAACAAATTACACATTACCATTTATGTAAGTATCCCATCGTGTAACCGACCAATCAAATATTGCACGAATGATATGCATCCCAATTTCCAATCGTATTTTAAAGTAAAGTAAATATTTTCTTCCTAATTGAGATCCACGCAATCCGAAATTATTGTTTGTTGTTCATTTGCCTGCAGATTATCGTACGTTTATTCTGGCCAAAACAAAATTCAGAAACAATTTGTTGATTTGCATATTATCACAAATCTCATCTTCTTATAAAAGGAAAGTGTATTTACAATTTGGTTTCTATTTTAACAAGACCTTTTGAGATTTCATAAATAAAAGTGCCATTAGTTGAGATTCTATGTTTTACATGATGAATTACATACATGGACTAGAAAATTTCAAAAGATATGACCTAAATTGATGTGCCGAAAAATATGCTCCAGGAAACCTAAATTATATTACCTGGTGAAACCCGAGCTCCCTAGTGACGGGCACGCCAATCTCGCTCAAACAGGCCTGCACCTTCTGGTCGGACCCGTACATCTCCGCATACCGATCGATGCACCCATCCAACACCCTTGCGAGTACCGCTGCAAGCGGGTAGCTCACTGCGAACCCCCCGCCGCCGTAAGCCATCGTGTACGAGTGGATCACGTCCTGCTCGACGCTCTCCGAGTTTGCTCCGATGTAATACATCTGGCTGTGGTCGTACTTGGCAAGGACGTCGACCAGGTTCTCCAGGAAGAACACCGTGTCGTCGTCGCCCATCACAAACCACCGCACGCCATCGAGCCCCAGCTCGAAGCTCTCCTTCACGATGCGGGCGATCCGGATTGCCGACCGCGACCCGTACCAGCACGTGTACTTGAAATCCGACGTGTTGGCCGAGACCTGGTACGGTGGGGAGCCGGCTGGCCACTCGCCGGCGGCCGGGGCGGGGTCCTGGTCTAGCCAGACGAAGCCGCGGGTGCCGTTGGGGCGCCACCAGAGCTCACTGTAGCGGAGGCGCCCATCCCACGTCTTGGCGGAGCCGCCAATGCCGAACAGGATGTGGGATAGATTCGTCGGGGCCTCGGCCTTGGCGGAGGCGATGCTGCGGAGGGCGGGGGACTGGAAGGCGCGGCTGCAGTAGGGACACGCGGGAAGGTGGGGTTGGGCGGAGAAGACGAAGTAGAGGACGAGGGAGAGGGAGGCGAAGGCGCAGAGGGTGAGGGCGGTCTTCATGAAGAGGGAGAAGGTATCGGCGGCTTTGGTCGTGCGGAGGAGGAGGGACTTCCATGGCTTCAGTAGGTCGTGAATCGTCGCCTCTCTTGTTGAAGACATTTTCATTGAAAATACACAGAACAAAAGGAGGAGAGAGAGAGAGATTGGAAGGATCGAGTTTGATCACCTAAAATCTTTTGATCAAAATTAAAGCCTTAAAAGGATGGGAAAAAAAAAACAAGGTTGTTGGATATAGGCTTTGGCAACTCTCTCTCTCTCTCTCTCAACGTGCAAATCTTCAATGGATTTAGACTTAGATGGCAAATATCGTGCGGGAGGATACGGGGGCATGATTGTTGATTTTGGGTTGCCGATAAATTGGGGGCTTTGGGTTATATAATCAAACATCCAAAATATGATGTGGACATAATATATCTTTGCATCGCAGGCGGATCCCTGTCAAGGTGTTTACTTGACAGGGTTGCCTGGATCAATCGTGGTCGTCCGTGATTGATCGGACGGCCACGATTTGACCCTGAAAAAAAATGAACAGTACCAGCCACAATTTAGAGTGATCGGGGCCGTCCGTGATTGATTGGACGGCCATGATGTGACCTTGATATCTTTGGTTAAGCGCCAGCGCGCGCGCGCTCTCTCTCTGGTACTTACTATATTGTTTTAAAACCCACCCCCACGCCACCCTCCCCCTGCGCTTGTGTTAACATTCTATGGGTGCCTTTGCTTGAGTAAAAATATTTTTCGAAAATTGATTTTTCAAATTTTAACCCGTTTGGTTCGTTGAAAATGACTCAAGTTAATGAAAAACATTTTTCAGTCAACAAAAAGTCTATGTATAAAATTAGGAAACTGAATTTCTAAATCTAAAGAGTGAAAACACTTTCGGAAATTACTCATCTAGATTTTTTTTTGATAATTTATGTTATATTTTTATATTTAATTTTATTTTTCCTTCTTCCTCCGCGGGTCACTGGATCTTGGTGACTAGCTACACAAGGTCGATCCTCATTAGAGCTCGCCCGATCTTGGTGAGGCTCAACCTCCTTGTCTACACGGCGAGCTCGAGCTCGCCAAATCCTAGCGAGGTTCGAGCTTGCTAGATGTAGTCATAGCTCGAAGCTCGACCTCGTGTACCTAATCGTCGGACATTGCCGAGGCTTTGCGACTGATAGAGATAGAAGAAAAATAAATAAATAATTCAAACACAAATTTAATGTAAAAAATAAAAAATATTTAAAAATTCAATAAAATTGATCCTAGATAAAATTAGGAGATTACGATTTTTTCAAATGAGATTCAAATACCTTAAAAAAAAAAAATCGGTCATACCACCATATAAAGGAAACAAGCTCTTACCCTTGAAAAAATGAATTTCCTTTTTTGTAAAGTATTTATCCCCCACAAACATATGTGATTGACAATTCCATGAAAGAATTGTTTTTCCCAACAGTCAATTTCTAAAGAAGTTACAATTCTTTTAACAATCCGAGTGCGTAGTGTAAAGGGGGCTCTCACTTTTTGGCCGCAAGTATAAACACAGTTCAGCTCCAAAGTTCTAGGTCAAGAAAATAGTCAACAAGTTTGGTATTTGGAGAGAAACTATCTATTAAGGGATTTTATTAACGGATGTTGGGAGGCGCCGGTAAGCAAAGTTTTTTTAATACGCGGATTGTTCTTGTATCATGCACCGCCAATTGAATTATTCAAAATGAAATGTATGTAGTAATAGCCCTGAGGTGATAATTAAAAGAATATATTTTTTTTATTGGCACAGATTGAAGGATCGTGGTCGAAACATAGGTACTGTAACGTGAAAGCATCCGATTCTTTGGAGCAATCCATAAGTTTTAACTTGATTCCATCTTCAACCTCAACACAATGGTTATTCATTAAAGCCTATATTGAGTTTCATCATGACTTGCTTTGGTGGGAAAATAAAGTTATTGATTTGAAGAATTATAGCTTATTCCCTTGGCGATTAAGTTACCGGTTCACCGGAGCAGTTGCAGATTACAAGACATACAGGCGGGAGGTCATTCTGAGCCTTTTTTTTTTTTAAATGTTAGTTATTTGCTAGTCTAAACTGGTGGCAAAAGTTGTAAGCCTTCATGTCATTTAGTGCCTTTTCTGGTTACTAAGATTTTAATTGCTTTATAATTCCAATGCCTTTAATATCTAGGGGGTCCCTAATTTTTTAAAATGTTCGTCCAGTCCTCACGTGTTTTTATGTTTGTCTATTTTCCATGTCCGATCCTTCTGTTGATAAAGAAAGAATTATCTATTGTAAGACAAATTGTTGAATGAATTAGAATTCCTATTTGTCAGTTGAATTGAAGTGGATTCTTTTTCGGTGGTGAGCCAAAAGCTCTTTAGCCTTAGTTGATGATTATTCCGAAAAATTTTAAATAATAATTTAAAGTGTACTTATTTTTTCAAATAATTGTCTGAAGTATTTAAATCATTTAAAAAAAAAAAGACCTGAACGAAGTATTTTTTTTATTTATATATTTTGAAACCAAAAACGATGGACTTTTTCGTCTTTTGCTATTTTTTTTAATTATCTCTTTTTCTTCTTCCTTTTTCCTCTTTCCTCCCTCCCCATCTCCATGGTGACCGCCATACCCGCTGCCACCCGCAAGTCCCGCATCCCTCACCCCTTTGGCGCCATTGCTGGCGGCCACCGCAGCCCCGGCGAAACACCTCGATCCTTGGAAACACATCAATGCAGTGGAATGCCACGGCCTCTGTGTCCGGTACCCAACACTACGACAAGCCCTTAGAAGATACCTCCGCCGACGAGAAGCGACTCTCTCCCAGGCGGCCACAGCCGAAGAGCCTCTGCCAGTCCATCTTCCGCAAAACCCGGTTCTTCCGGTGACCCAACCCACACGACATCCGGATGAAGGACGTGCTGATGTGGTGGCTAAGAATTCGAGCTTTAGTCTGTGGCTAGAAGAATGAAGAGCATTGAAATCAATTAGCTTTAGCAAGTTCGACATTTTCCCTCGCGGTGTCGCTCCACTGGATTCAATACCGACGGGCCTCTAACTTGCTCGTGTCATCTCTACTTCCCTTGATTTTGTCTGGAGATGTCTTGGTGGCTAGCAAACTTCCAAGCAATCCGCAGAGAATATTCACAATAAAGGGAAAGGAAGTGATGGCTGTAATTAACTACAATCATGTGAGACAAAAGAGAAAAGTTCAACTATTTTTCCACCTGGGGATCCCACTGAGACCAACCCAATCCTCGTTGTTGGGCGTCTGTTAACCCAATGATCAGTGGCCCTTCCAGCAGTCTGTGAGTCCTCGATCGAGCACCAAGACACATTGTCATGAATCGAGAAGTTTGTCCAAGAGTTACCATTTTCGCTGTCGTGAGCAGCAGCACCACGGAGCCGGTTGTCCAGCCGTGATCCGCAAACCACCGAGCCGGTCTCTCATCAGGATGCCGTGTGATTCGAGCCACTGGAAGAGCCGAGTCTTTCCGAAGATGGACTAGTAGAGGCTTTTTGGTTCCGGCTGCCTAGCGGGAGGTCGCTCTTCGTCGGGCGATGGCATCGTCCAAGGGCTAGTCGTAGTGTGGGGACACAGGTGACGAGATGGAGACCGCGGCATTCCACTGCATTGCTGTGTTTTCAAGGATCGAGGTGTTTCGCTGAGGCGGTGGTGGCCAGTGACGACGTCGGAGGAGAGAGGGATGTGAGACTGGCAGGTGGGAGCGGTATGGCGGCCGCGATGGAGAAACGGTGAGGGAAGAGGAAAAAGAAAGAATAAAAAAAAAAGAGATAAAACGAAATTAAGGTAAAGGACGAAATGAATTTCGTTTAGGACCTTCTTTGAAATGATTTAAATAATTTAGGCTTTTATTTAAAATAAATTTCATTTCATGCCCTTATTTGAGAAAATGAGTACACCACGAGCCCTTATATGAATTTTTTTTTTCTCTTTAGATATTGTTGATGAGATTCCTATCCTAATCTCCTGGGCTGGTGGCGCATCCTATATGCCTAAGTGGTGATTGTATTTTTGGCCGAGGCTCAATTTATTAAGCAGTAAACAAACAAACATGTACCATTTTTGTGCACGTATTGCCAGAGCAAAGAACTAAAAAATCAGCATGAAGTCTTCACAAAATGGGAGATATGTGCGATGAAAAAAGAATTAAACAAAATGTTGAACTCCCTCCCAGCCTCCACGAAGCTCCAACCCTTCCGAGTCTCTGACCTCTTCACGTACTCGCCGGCTGTCGGGTTTCCTCGACGCGACGGAACGCATCTGAACGCACGTGGACATAAGGAAACAACGTAAACGCGGCGGAAATAAACACAAAATCCGATACCCGCATCTCCATGGACCTCCCGAGGCGTTGTCTCGTACGTTTCAATTGCAAATCAAAATTACAAATGAAGGAGGTTTGTGGAATACCTTTGAATCATGCTTGAAACAACTTGGTTCAGATATTCTTTAACTCCCATGAGTGTTGGACCTGTAGTTCAAACGCCCCACCAATCCTATGATGATAAACTCGCGGACGATTGCTACCTTTAATTGTACTAGCAATCTCGCGGATACAACTCTCCACTACCTAGATTTTTGAACGAGAGCAAAGAAAACAATTTTCTTGTTTTCAGTTCTTGATTAAACGCAAAAAGGATACCATCCTTTTTAGTTTTAGAAAATCGACAGCTAGGAAGAAAATTTTTTCCGAAGAACTCTCTCAGGATTTTTCCTCTCTAAAAAAATTCATATCTCTCATCTTAGTCTTAGACAGCACGTCACTGATCAATGTGGTTCGCATTTCTGGCACATCATGTGTCGACTTCTGGTGTGCGCGTGCATCGTACGTATGTTCTTGACCAAAAATAAGAATTAGATCAAATCTTATTTAATTTACTTTCAGTTTGACTAATTGATAGTCGTGATCGCAAACACATTTATAGCATCGCCCTTCATAATTAAGATTGTCACATATTGATTATTATGTGACATCCCTAGGTCATCACTGAGCTGGGAAAAGTACATATACCTACACAGTAGTAATTTCAAGAGAACCAGTCGTTCCTATTAGCCTCTAGGTCCTACAAGTCATGAGTGACATCTAATAATGTGTCACGGCTATCCAGACAATGTGAATGCGACAAGGACATCATGAACCAATCAGCTTTCGGTACAATGTAATTCAATTCCTCTATCTTACCTTGTCCTCATAAAATAGAGGCCATGTAATATTTGTCAAGCCACCAATTCGATCATATGCACAAACCTAATTGACATCCTTTTATACGAGACATTCTCGATCACAACCCTAATGATGATTTCAATGTAATATTACGATTAGATCGCATAGTACATTAACCTTAAATTTAACAAGGAGATAGATCCTACTGTTGCACACATATGTAACTTCGTATGTGAATGAGCTCTAAGTATCAAGTACAGAGGCAGGTCAACGATCCATCAATCTGCACACTTATGAACCATAGTCAATGACACACAAGTCAAAACTGTGCCTTTGGTCTAAGGATTATTTACACAAGACCAAAGCATGAATAATTTAGACATTTACCACGCTCGAAACTTTCATGTTGTTAATTGTTCAATGCATGTTTGTCGTGATCCGTTTGAGAGGTCTTCTCGGCAGGTTAATGGATCGTCCCATCTAGTCGGACACGGGCCTCTCCCAAGGCCCGTTACCCAAGTCGCAGCGGCGGTATGCGTGATCGACCTTCGGTGTGATCTGGTGACATGTGATGCGAGTACATGCCAATGAGTCGCCACTAATCGTTCTGTGGAGGGTACGATTGGAAACCCTATCAAATAGTTGGAAACATTCTATTCAATTATGCAAAAATCAAAGAAATGGGATAGGGAACTTTGTTACGTCAACTGTCAGAGTTGACGCCCTTTTGGCACCTAAGTTGAATAATTTGTCTAACCTAAGATTTCATGCAAATGAGTGAGGTGCGAAAAACGTACGAATAAATCACATGAAAGCAGCATGATATCTTTAGTAAGACCCTATTAGCCTAAAGAAATGTCAATCAAGGCTTAGGAGTATTTTTTGACATAATTTTCCCTTGAGAGACAAAATCGTAATTTCAAAGAATTTTGAGATAATTTGCTCATGAAGGGAAAATTTGTCATTTCAGATAAAATATAAAGTCAAAAGATGGTGCAAATGGGATTGGTCATCAAACCAATATATTTTCTATTTTTCGGGAATTTTCAGAAATTTTTTAGAATATTGGAAACGATTTACTTCTTGAGGGGTAAAATCGTCATTTTAAAAAGTGATGAGAAGTGAAAATCTCAAACAGAAGGATTGATCGACCGCCAGACCCAAATCCTAATTTTGAGCAATTTCCACGGCCAGATTGAAATAGGAAAGACGATTTACCCTTAGAAGGGTAGAATCGTCATTTTAGAAAAAAGATGAGATTCGAGAATCCAAGTATAAGAATTGGTCGCCTAACCGAGCCTAATTCTTATCTTGGCGTTATCGACTTATTTCATATACAAGGCAGGGACGATTTACCCATAGAGGGTAATATCGTCAATTTTCAGAAGAACAGATAAGAAATCCCAAAATTAGGATCGACCAGTTGTCTGTGGTCAATCCTCAATTTTTGGGAATTTCTGGAATGTTTAGGGATTTCCACAAATTTCCTACAATTTTGTGGAATTTTTTAGGATTTTCTAACATTTTTTAGAATTTTTTAGGATTTTTCTGATTTAAAAAATGATTTTATGAATTTTTTATTATTAAAAAATAATTCGGACCAGGTCGACCCAACCCACTCGGGTCGGAACCTAGCCCAGACCTGGACGCGCACAACCCACTGCATCGAAACGACGTCGTTCCGTCCTTTTTTTATTTTCTGATTATTTGGATTTAATCTGACGGTCTTTAATGAACCATGTGGCTACTCCACGACCACTGGATTGGCTTACTAAAACCTACGGCTCATATCAAAAGCCAACTATTTCATAGCTGTTAGATCTAATTACTCAGATCTACAGCCAAGATCGAATGACTCGGCTAATCCTTAACCGTTAGATCAGGTTTATTATTTTTTTGAAAATTCGATTTTTATTAACAGTTATAAAACTGATCAAATGGTCACCAAGTCAACACATGGCGCAACCTAGATCGTTCGATCATCTAACAAATTCAAACCGAACTCTAACGGCTTAGTTGACGTGGCTGCCACGTATCATGCCAAGTCAGCGCCACGTTAGCACTCTTGACCGGTTGATCGTCGCGTCATCGTCTTCTTCCTCGGGCATCCTTCTTCTACGACGGACGGCAGAGAGACTTCGGCGATGATCTGACGGTGAAATCTTGATGAAATCAAGCAAGACCAACGCCAATTGACTCGTTTCAACGTTTCTCATAACATATCTCATAATTAACGCATTTCATCCACAGAATCAAACCCAGGTAAGCTTGAATCAGTACGGGTATAACTACTCCAATTATGCGATTCATTGCATCTCAAGTCAATTCATCAACACAGAAGCATCATAAGAGATTCAGAACACTTACCTCGAGCTCCGATTGAGCTCGCACGACCTAGATTTGGCTATGCGACATTGAACAATGTTCGGCAATAAAGGTTGAGTTTGGAGACTCGATTCAAAGTATTCAAGCGAAGTCAATGCAAAATGAAGATGCGATGATGGTCAGTGATGCTTGGGGAACAAAACGGACACACTAAATGCAAGGATCAAGGTCGAAGACGAGATCCGCCATTGATGCTCAGTGAGAAACTCGAAATTCTGATTCACCTGTTCTCGTGGTTTCAAGCAGGGTGGCCGGCGACGATCGCTTCTTGGAACTTCAAACAAGCTTCCCACGTTCTTCTTAGGTTTCGGTTTGGCCGGAGACGGCCTAACCAGCTACTTACAGTTGAGCTCAAGTCCTCGACGACGGGAGTCGGAGAACAAGCTCTCTCTCGCTTTCTCTCTATCTCTCGATTCTGTTAATCTTTAGCAACAGAATGAACCTCCTTCTCCTCAAGAATCAGTCCTCAAAGGTTATATATCCATTTCTAATTTTTAGTGCCGAATGGTGGGTGTATACCGGCTTGTAATGGCACGTGACTATGCGTGCCATTCGGTCCAAACTGTGCCGAAGACGGTGGGCAACTCTGTTGAGTCCAATGGTCCGTCGGAGTGAGCAAATGGACATCCGATTTGGCCATTCTGTGAAAGTTGACTTTCACGGCCACTACGACGTTGACCGGTCGATTTCGCCTTCCTTCGGCAACCATTGGTCGCGATTCCGATCTCAATCGATGGGAAATGGCCTGAAGAATTAAACCCCCACCAATGTGTCTTCAATTGTGGTCGATTAGTTGATCAATTTTGCCATCAAAGTTCAGCCTCGTACTATTCATCTGCACAGACTCTTGGGGAAGAAGACGACACTGTAGCGAACCAGTTCAACAGGTCCGAACCAGTTCCGACTTAAAATTTTCAAAATTAACCCAAATTGATGATGAATATTTGCAATTAAACCTTAGAATCGAACTTAGGACACGAATATTGTCCAAAAATGTGATTTTGCCCAAAAGTTTATGTCAATTTCTACAAAAGCCCCAAATTTGCCTTTAATTTCAATTCGAAAAATTATGAAATTGAAGGCTCAAATGATCAATAAGACCTAATCACCCATGCCAATCGATTTAAGATGGTGAAATACATTGGGTAGTGGCTTCATTTTGTAAAGGTAACCTTTGAATTGAAATTAATTTCAATTATGCCCAAATTCAAGGACTAAATTGCAATTAAGTATGTAATTTTTGCCCAATTCATGCAAATGAGCAATTTGTGCAAATAATTGGGCTAAATTTCAATGAGGGACAATCAGATTGAATGTCAAGATCCTAAAAATGCCAAAATTACAAATTAAAAGACTCAATTGACATTTTTTTAACCAAATTTAATCATGCGTGTAAAAAAGGAACACATAAAATTGAACTTGAATTTGAACTTTTCATGAGGTAAAAATACAAGAGAATTAAAATAAAAATATTAACTATATTTCATATTTTGGTGATCTCAAATGCTAATTTTCTTGAATTTTCAAGTATTTTCCTATTTTCTGAAAATACTAAAAAATGTGAAAAATATGAATAATTATTTTTTGGTCAAAAATGGTTCCTTGAGCTTGGCCAAGGTCACCAAAGTTGATTTTATAATTTTTTCACTTTTTACGAATTTTTTTATGAATTTTTTAAAAATAAACTGAAAAAGACTAATAAAAAATCAGGTGTCAACAATGTTATGTTCAGTGAACTTGTCCGAAACAAGCACTTGTGTTCTAACTTGGACAATACCCAATAACTTGTGACCTATCATTTCCTTAAATATCAAATACTCGATGGCAAAGTTACGAACAAACGGTCTCAGCATGATCATTGATACCCACTCAAATATCCATCGACCAAGAATAATTAAATAGTCTAACTGTGAACCTGTCACACATATTCTTAACTCCTTAAGAATACGTTCAGTTGCAACTAATTTTATGGAATCATTCATCTAAATAATTTAGATAGATGAATGAACAATTCTTTGCTATTCATTTAAATATGAAATTGAAAGCACAACTAAAATCCTTAACGTGTAATTATTACACAATTTAAGGCATATAGCTAACAATCTCACGCTTGCACTAAAGCCAATTAGTATAGTACCTCAAACCGATCTTGTCAATATGCCTTTCAAATAAAGACCGAGTTAAGGCCATAGTGAAGACTACCGTGTTTTTTGTTGAGGAAATTTTTTGTAAGGTGATATCACCTCTCCTAACTATTTCTCGAATGAGATGGAAGCGTCTCTCACTATGCTTGGATCTATGACGAGACCTTGGTTCCTTAACTTGAGCTATTGTCCCATTGCTGTCACAAAACAATGTAATCAATTGCTCAATGGAAGGAACCACTCCAAATTTAGAAATGAATTTCTTCATTATCCAAGCCACTTCCTTCACTGCTTCAGAAGCAGCTAGTGGTGGAATTAGCAGTTATGCTCTGTTTTGTACTATTCCAACTAAATGCACCGCCAAACCCAAAAGTAGACTTATAATCATTAGGATCCGATTGAAAATCGAAATCTTTATGAGCTTCAACTTTAAATTCTCCTTCTCTATATATTAAGAATAAATCCTTAGTCCTTTGCGAGTACTCAAGGACATTCTTGATTGCTATCTAGTGCTTTTCTCCTGGATTAGCCTGATATCTACTAGTAACGCTTACAGCATGCGCAATATAAGCTTTTGTACATAGTGTTACATACATTATGCTTTCGATAGCGGATGGCAAAGATGCCTTTAACACTTTCTTTAGGAGTGTTTGTGTTACGCCTCGCGCCTCATGCACAAGCGCGTGACCCCCTGGCCCACCTATGGGATTAGAGCTTTGTCCTGAACTTCATTCAATATCTAGAGAGTTCCCTTTCGTTAAGCACATCGAGCCAGGTGTGGACCATTTCATTCCCGTTTTTATTTTCCTTCTTCTAATTCCTAAAAAGACAGAAAGAGAGTCCTTCCTGTGTCGAGCTGTTATCGATCATGGAATAAAAGACAGGTAGCTCAGCTGGTTAGAGCAAAGTTCCCCGTCCGTCCGGGAACTCCTCAAAATACGCAGACATCATTGGGTCACCTAGCCTGATTGGCAGCATGTTCACGGTCTGGGATCTAGAAATGAGATCCTGCGACGGGATAAGATTTACATCTCAGTAAGACAGGCCCTAACCCTAGGTTAGGCTGACCGTACACTCAAGTAAATACAACCGCGAATAAAAATGCACAAGCAATTACATGAGGCATTCAACAATCATTAAAATACATAAGGTACAGACGAGCGTCAAGCACACAACCATGGCATCATATCTCATCATTCCAATTATGCACACGCAACCAAATCAAGTCACACCTTCCACCATTCCATGCCTCCATTTGATTCACGTCCGCGTTTAGAACGCCACAGGCTCGGTCCATGTCACGTCCCGAACCCATCAGGCCACAAAATCCCACTAGGGTCGTCTTGTCTCGGTGGTACCTAGGATCTGTCGACCAACCATTTAAAAACTTCTAAATGATACAAACATACGGAAGTGATAAAACTTCTCCATTCAGTTCAATCTTAAGATGACTCAGGACATAAGAAATATCTTCTTATAAACGCCGACTACAGGTTCAGAGGATACAACTCTAACTTCAAAGTAACATAAAATCCTTAAAGTCACAAAAGTGTAAATTCATTTCCTATAATTACTTCTTTAGATACCGATCATTGGCAAGCTCAGATTTCCATTGCCTGAGACCTGAAAAAGTTAAACCCACGACGGGATGTGATATAAATCTCAGTAAGGTATGTCTTAACCCTAGGTTAAGCTGACCGTTCACTCAGGCAAATGCAATCACAAACAATTTGTACAAGTAATCACATGAGGCATTCAACTGTCAATAAACAACATACGGATGTCAAGCATGCAGTCATGACATCATTTCGCATCATTAGGATCAATCACACATTGCCAGTCAAATCACAACTTTCACCCTTCCAATTTGCCTCACTTTCATGCTCGCGTTAAAAACGCCTCAGGTTCGGTCCGCGTAAACGCATCAGATCGAGCCTGATGTGATCTAATCGCGGGCTGGAGATTGAGGCAGGCAGGAAGAGGTATTTGTGGTAAGATGGCAAGATGAATGGTGCATTATCATCCGAGTGTGACACGTTGTCATAGTTGCATGCCTGTCATCTGTATGTTGTTGTTTTATTGATTTGTGCTTGATATGCTTGTAAGTGAAATTATTGGGGTGTACGACTACCTACATGGACAGTCGACCTAACCTAGGGTTAGGATTCTTTTACTAAGATGTGCATCTCACTCCTTTGGGGACCCCTTATTTTTACTGATCCTAAGCCTTAGATATGTAGCCCATACGTTCTGGGGATCTCAAGGAGATGACGGCATACTTTGACGAGTTCCCGGATAGACAAGGGAACATTTATGTGAGAAAATATACGATTGTATGGGTTGACGAGGGTAGCCCAGATTGGAAACCTCATAGGTTCGAGACATGGTTTAAGAAGGTCGGAACGAGCAGATTGGGCCGCTAAAGCCCCACGAGGTACCCCAAGGTGTTATCCCTGATTGGTGCCAGACTGTTGGGGAGCAGGAGTTACCAGAGGGGTCTGGAGTTGGTTCTAGGAACGGGCCAAAGAAGACCCTGATGCTGGACTTCACTGTGGAGGAGGATGAGGTCATTGTCCTGGAGGCGACCGAGGAGGATTTTGAGGAGCCGTCTCATGAGGCGACCATGGAGGATTCTATCGAGGTCCCATCAGAGACCTTCTTCGAGTACGAGCCAACGGAGGATGCCAAGGATACCGAGGACTCCAGCAGTTCATCTTAGGGTTCCAGTTCGTTGACCTGAGCCTTTAGGAGGCGACCCGATCATGTCCTTTTGGATGTCATGAGGGACTCTTTTTGTGTGCTACCCCGTCGCCCAGTTTGTTAGCGGGTTATAGTAGCCGGCATTTGTTCAAACAGTATATTATGATGTATGACATTATTATGCTATCCAGATCCCACTTAACTTATATTTTGTACGAGGATTTAATTGAGTACCGCTTCCGCATGCTTAATGTATATATATTATCTCTCGACTTGTTGTGGATCTTGGGACAACGAGAGATGTGTTGTTTACTTGTAGGGATGTTCACGTGCTCGACGGACTTGGGGCGTGACACCTTCTCAACCCCGCATCTCATATGCCTCAGGGTGCCATTCAATTCAAACCCCGCGCCTCAACACCTCAGGAAATTCGTTCATTCAACCCCACGTCTCATACGCCTCAGGGTGTCACAACTTCTCAATTAAGCCATAAGTTCATTTAATGTATATCACACACAATCAAGTGCAACTCATGCACGAATAACACACTTATGGCATACGAAGCAATCAAGTTCAACACTCAAATGCGACAAATCACTCAAGGCACAAGCATGGTCAAGCATTTGAGTAATCTATATCCTCCTAGGACGTACAATGAGCAATCACTTTAAAATCTTCCAAGAATTAAGCAAACTTGCATTCGACTCACCCAATTGAGTCCAATCCTCCTATCAAAGGTTTAGAATCCCCTTACCTTAAGCTTCACTCAACAAAATCCTCTCCAAGCACCTTAAGAACTCAGTCCAAGTGGCTCACGAACAACTCAGCCGAGCAACCTAAGGAAATTCGTCCAATCATCAATTTTTCATGTTCAATTCGCCAATCCATGGGACATAAACCTTATTGACACGTTCATCAACATCCTAGCATGTCTCAATAATGAATTTGAGACTCAATTCCAACGCCCATGGTCCCCAACAGAACCGGTATGCATAGAACCGAGCCGAGCATTTTCGGTTTTGTGTATACCCCAATTAATCAGCCCTTAAACTACCTCAAATCTTTAATTTATTCACTAATCTACTTGCTAACATGTAGTTCTAAGGGTTGGGGAAGCTCACCGAAAATTTGGAGCCAAGGCGACACCGGAAAGTCCTTGAACGGCGCTAGTCTTCCCAAGTCCTCGACCGGTCAGTTCTAGCCCTTCAAACACAAGACCCATTTGGGGTCAAAACTCCATCAAATTAACCCAAAATTTTACCACAGCTCAATCTATGTGTCCCCTAAATGTCCACAAAATTTGGTTGCAAAAATCCAAGATTTCGGGGTCCTAAGAGGTTAAAAACGTGGCTTACCTCTGGTTGCGATGATTTCCGTCGACTCTCGGGAGATCGGCTAGCCGGAGCTCCTCACTGAGTCAAATGACTCACTTGCACTTCGAGAACGTTGGCAAGAGGTTAAGGAAGGAGTTGGTGGTCGGCTTGGCGGCTGGAAGTCGCCGGAAGTAGCTGTCGGCGGCGACGAACAGGCGAGCAGAATCCGGTCAGGCGGTGAGGGGTTTCCAAGCGTGAAGAGGAAGAAGAAGAAGAAAATGGCAGAGACAAATGAGGGTGTTCGGCCATGTGAGTGAGAGAATGAGGGTTTATACCAATTTCAAGAGTCAAATTGAGTTGAATGGTAGGTTAAAAATGAACCTATCAACTCAAGGCTTAATCTCTTGACACTTGTCCAATGTGTCAATCAAAGCTCATCCAATGGCCATGGTTTCTTCAAATTTTCGGTAGTCTTGGGTGTGGTTTATGACCAAATGCCCTCATCCAATAATATAGGCAAGGTTAGGGCTTGAGGGGCAAAATGGTAATTTTACCCCCGACGTCCAGAATGTCGTTTTTATGATTTCCAATTTCTTCGATAAGGCGACGGCCAATCCAATTGTAATGTTGAAATTCTTGATTCTCCAAATCTCAATTTTCAAGACTCGTTTCTAATTCAAATCTCTATCATACGTGGTTCCAGCCTATCCCGAACTGACGAGCGGCTTTTGCGGATGTTACGCATATTGACCTTGTGATTCATATCACAATTAGGGCTTGTCAATTCATGGCGACTTTGATTGTCATGTAATTGTGAGGGTCTATCACTAGTTCCGATGGCCTCGATCGTCACTATTCGATTTAGAAAAATTTTGCAAATTATACATTAGTTAAGCGGCATCACCCGCGTTCCAATCGTATAACGCTAGTAATGCATTCCTTAGTCGTTCTCAAATCGGCCATTTATGGCTTTAAATATCCCATCGACAATCCTTATGGTCAAAACGCTATTTCCTATTCGAGTTCCCTAGGTCCACGTACCTTGTCTCGCGTTAGCCTTTCTCCTTTGATCAGTCAACTCAAATTGATCAGATTCGAGCGAGATATAACTGAAATACATTATTAGACAATTCCTCATTACTGAGTCTTAAAATGACAAGAAAATCAGAATGTCACAAAATAAAAATGAAGGGGGAGGAAAAAAGGGTTCGGACGTAGGGGGAAAAGAGAAGAGAGAGAAGAAAAAGAGATGTGATAGGGTGGGGCCCACTAAGGGTCAAATCAAATGCTTAACTATTTCGTCTTATTTGAATAATATCTAGGGGCGTTCTGGTAATTTAGCTCACGGGAATAAATTATCTACTCATAGTAATAACTGAGGGCTTGTTGGTACTTTCACATCTAAGGTTTAGTCAAGGCTTGGCTTGGGCATGATTGGCCTCTGTTCTATGACTCGATGACTTAATTGTCCGGGCTTGATTTTTTTTTTTTTATCAACGTCTCAGGATAATTCAATAGCCAATTTAGACGAACAAATTAATATCCATTATTGTCCCTTAATCCTTAGAAATCCAATAATATTTATCAGGCTGGAATTCATGGTTAAAATTCATCAAATCCAATTATTTTACGCACATTAAAATTTTGGGACGTCATAGATACCTTCAAACTCTGACTCAATTATTTAGATTGCCAAAATTATGCTTGTGCTTCCAAAAGTAAGGATTAAGCCAGATTAGTCTATGAAGTCTGAGTTGAACTTAAGTGTCGATGGATAGAACCCGATACTCCCACATCGATTTTCCACAAAACAAATAGAGCTTTAGAGAATCATTGAAGACAAGTTTGGGCTACCTCGCGTAAATTGACCAAAGGCTGCATCAGCACTTCTAATAAGGGCCACCACAAGCCGAAACAAATTGTTGTGTTGAAGTGATTTGTATGTCTCACTTGAGTGACTGGCTACCTTAGTAGAATTGGGCATTGAACTGATGATTATGGGGATGTAATTCGCCATGCAATCTTTAGGGTCAACCTACAAAGGGAAGGCTGGCTTGATGTATCGGCTCACCAAGTGCCGCACGAGGTTGTTATCGATCTTAAATTTTTGGCTTATGGCATTAGCATATCTTTTTATAGTTAACTGAAAGATCTACCAAAACAAATTCAATATATTATTCTTTCACGACCTTCCCGAAGGTGATCTACCTAGGGGAAAGCTAATAGCTTACTAAATCCAAATACTTAACACAGATTCTTCCAAGTCCTACTTTCACGATCTTTAAATTCATTTTAACATCTTAACATGCAATTCAATTAAATTAGGATTCATAGCTAATAAGATATTAGTAGACCGATTAGACAGCTAAGTAAAGTGCAGGAAAATACTTTAGCCCTATCGAATGAATGCAACAAAACAAATGACTAAAGAAACACTCTAATAGCAATGTTCCTCCTATTTTCAAGGCTCCACCCCATTGCTAGCAAGATTTTCACCAAAAAAACAAAAAAAGTTGTCGGATAGATGAACTACACTATTGGGAGGATATTTCCTCTCAAATTAAATGCAATAGGACTTGATTACATAGATTAATCTAACGCCCTTTTAGTAAATTTTCTTTTTCAAGAATATATTTTTCAAGCAACTTAGATTAATTTTAAACCTAGCCACTAACATGCGATGGATGATCATGCAAGTGCATAATCATTATACTACCACTATATAATCAAAGCATTTAAATAAATAAGTTACTAGAAAATAAAATTCACACATCTCAAAATAATTGACTAAACTATATGAATGCATGTAATACACACTTAAATCTAAATATTTTTTTGAGTCGAAAATCCAAATATTTTAAATGCTACAAATTTAACATCTAAAATGAATTCTGCATGACCTAATTCTAGGGCATGCATGACAACACTTCTAGGGTGGAATTTCACCGCCAGAAGTGCTTTCGGAACACAAATCCATTTGGTACATAACTTTCGGAGTAGAAATACATTCATTTACACAATTTTATTTTTTCTATTATGCTCCAGAAGTAGCTTTGGAGTCACTTGAAAAGTAAAACAAAAAAAAATTACTTCTCTCCAGAAGTAGAATAAACAACTTCTAATTAATTCAGAAACAGAAGTAACAAAATCGACTTCCGACCAAAAGCTTATTTCTAATATAGAAGTTGTTTCCATGCGTGCCCTAAATTAACATGAACTATTCATGGGATGCAATTTGGATTATGTGATCCTAGAGGTGGCAATATGGGTCAATGACCCATTTTTGGCCCATATTTTGTATAAAATGGATCATATATGGGTTGTAAGTTTTAGGGGGCTTACTAAATATGAGTCCAATAAAATTGAAGAAAAATCTGATGGATTGAAAATGGTTCATACGTAAACCCATTTTTGACCCATTTTCGAATCATCAAAGCCAACAAGCAATGTGTGTGGGAACAATGACTAGGACCGGGGTCGGGGACCAAGGTCGGGAAAGGGGACAAGGCAGGGGCCGAGATCGGGTTGGGGCCGAGGCCGAGGTCGGACCCGGGGCGAGGACCGGGGCAAAGGATGGGGCCGGGGCTGGGTCCCGGGACCAGGTCACGGGGCCGGGGTAGGGTCTGGGACTAGGCCAGCGAACAAGGTCGGGTCCTGACGGCCGGGGACGTGACCGAGGATGGAGCCGAGATCGGGCCACCGAGGCCAGGACTGGGGCCAACGTTGGGGTTGAGATCGTGACCAGGGTTGGGGCTGGGACTGGGGCCGAGACGGGTCCCGAGGCTGCTGTTGAGTCCCGGGGTCGGGCCTGCGACTTGGGCCGGTCCTGGGGCCAGGGCCAAGCATGCGACCCAGGCTAGGAGCGAGTCCTGAGACCGAGGTAGGGAACGGGGCCAGGGCCGGGGCTAGGACCGGGACAGGGGTCGAAACCCGAGGCAGGTGCCGATGTCCGAGGCTGGGATCGGGAATGGGGACTGGGCTGGGACCCGGCCGAGGTCGCGGTTGAGGCCGAGACCGAGGGCCGGGGGACTGGGGTAGTGCCACGGTCCGGGGCTGGAGCTAGGATCGGAGCCGATGGACCGGGGTCGGGGCCAGGAGTCGGGGACTAGGGACGAGGCAAGGGCCAGTGCCGGGGTAGGGTCCGGGAAGTACTTTAGTAATATTATTTTCTTAAAATATTATTGTGTTTTTATAATATGGGTCAAAACGGTTCGGGTCGGGTATGGGTCAGTCGCAGGTCAAGTTGAGTTTGGGTCATTAAATATGGGTCAAATGAGTCAATATGGGTCGGACCATATTCGACCAGACCCAAACCCGACCCGACCTGACCCACCCATTTGGCATCTTTACATGAACCTAAACATGTAATCTTTAAATGGCATGAAAATGATGATATGGTAATGAGGTGGCAAATATGATAACATGATATATACACACGGCATAGTGAAATGGCAGGATGACACAACAAGATATAATGACTTGGCAAAATATGATATATGGTAATATAACATGGTAAGATGGCAAGGCAAATACTGATGCAACCTATTCTATACGATATCTGCATGCTTTTTTTTTTTTTTGTTGAAAATTTTCAATTAAAATTTTCGTGATGAATAAGTAATAAATCGAATTACCTAACGTGAAGAGTTATTGAACTTGAATTAGGAATAAATTACATTAAATACTATTCTTATTGGAAACTTGTCCGGGATTAATAGATATTATCTATACACGAAATCCTATCGAGAAAACAAATCTCGTTTATTACTCAATTCAAATGTGTTCGTATTTTTTAGACAAGAAAGTTAAGCAACAACTCAAAACTGTTAACAAATCAACGGACAACCCAAACCTAATGCCTAAAGATGGAAATATCAATTTTTCATGCAACATGTAACCCGATCCCCATGCGTAAAGATCAAATTACCGATCCCACGCTCGTTTGAAATTATGAAAGTTTCCTAATTTGGATGTGTAAAAATCTCAAAATAGCCGAATTAGATCACGACAACCCAAATTTGACAGTAAAATTTTGAATTGATATTCAGCTCGAAAAAACAACCTATATTGAAGATTCGACAGGTAACTCGCGAGAGTCGATCAAGGGGATCGTCAGTGAGTGCATGGGAATCGCAGCGTGGAGCGGCACCACGGCCTGGCTGCCTTCACAGACTTCGTGGGGTGGCTTCGTGAGTAGAGTGGATCGGCAACGACGTCGAATAGGTTGTCGGCAACGATTTCACACCACAAAACTTGCCAAAAAGATGGAAACCAGCTTCATCGTCGTGGATTCTCGACGGTCTAGAAGAGCAGCGATGACGTGACTGCGGATCGTTGTGGAGCAGGAGATGTCGTGGAATGGTAGCACCTCATCGTTAAAGGGCTCGACCGAGAGGGTCGTTGCGGAGCAGGGGATCTCGTGGCTGCGGGTTTGCAGGCTAGGTGACGTCGATCGTGGTATGGAAGCTACAGTAAGTGCAAGGACGGCCCCGACAACATGTAGAGCGGCAACTATCGACGTCAGAGAACTTCGGGGAAGAAGGAACAGCTTCGTTGACACGGCTAGGGTCAGGAGCCGGGGCAACGAGCAATCAAATGCCCGCGGAGGGCTGGCGCGATGCAGTGAGGCATGACTGATGGTGGTGAGGCGTGGACTCTTTCTCTCACTTACCTTTTTTCTTATTCTCTTGTGTATATTTCTGTGCTCTAATTGTGGTGAATTCAATTTGTAATGGGGTGCACATTGCAACATTTATATTTCAAAATGAATTTCTGGAACAAAAATAGTTTTTTATTTCTATCTATGGATAAGTTTTTTTGCAAAAAAATATGTTTGATAATGGCATAAAATTTATGATTCTAGAATAGAAATATGTTTGATTGGGATGGCGGCGGCGGCCGGCGATGACAGGCGGCTGGTGGCGACTGGCAGACGGCAATTGGCGACGGAGTGGCTGGCAACCGATGCCCGACCAAAGGCGGCGAGGTGCGACCGGCAGGGTTAGTCGTTGATGAATATTTTTATTTCTATTTCTATTTTTAGGAGAAATAATTTTTTTTTTGTTTCTCATTTTTGTTTCACACCTATTTCTGAAATAACGTTTTGTTTCAGAAATAGTTTCTTAGAATTACGTAATCAAACGAGTTTTTGTTCCAAACCTATTCCAAAAATAGGTTTTTGTTCTAGAAATAATTCCTAGTCCAAATCTATTCTAGAAGTAGATTTTTGTTCCAAAAAAAATTTATGATTAGTTGTCATGCACCTCCTAGGTTTTCTTATTCCCTAATCCTGATTACGGACTTGACTTTTTAGTCCTCGTGGGCTTATTTTCAGCCACTTTGAAGTAACGTGATTTATTTGATATTAAGCTCAAAGCCTTTTATCAGCTCTAACTTTCATGGGCTTAACTAAGAACCCATACCCATTCATCCATGTGATTTTCGGCTAGCGTGAATTATAGGGGCTTGGCCGAATTTTGACTATCTCAAGTGCTCGGTCCAGATAATTCAATTAAGTTCAGAATATTCCGCCGCTGGTCCAATTAATTATGTAATGCAAAAATGTTCCTAATAACTATACGCAATTTAAATAATTAATTTTTGCGTGGAGGTTGAAAAACATATGTAATTTCATATGCACTAAATGGTTGAACAGGTTGCCAAAATTTAGGCGTCAACATATTCAAAAATTCAATTAGCTACCCCTTCCCCCACACCACCACCCAAAAAAAAAAATGAAAAAATGAAAAAAAAAGAAGCTTAAGAACTTGATCAAACAAATTAATGATGTTGAGAGACAATCGGTGACTTTATGCCAAAAATAAAGATAGCAAACACGCTTAGCTAGTGCTTACATCAACATCCATGAATTTATTTTGATTTTGATGCCTCACAAAATACAACAATTTTTAAAGCAATATGTCCAATTTGGACTCATTATTCATATCAATTCTTTCCATCTTATTTAGATCACCACATTCCCATATGGTGAGCGGACCCAGTTTAATTCATGTCTGGCTACTGAGAGGTATCAAACTAGACTCACCTACGCATTTCCCATTTGTATGCTAGGAATGGGCTTAAAATGGGTTACTCAATTTCACGAAAGGGTTAAAATAAGTTATAAGAAATAAACGCCAATTAGATATGGGTCGAGATGGTTATGACTCGGACCCCATCTTCAACTCTAATTGTCCATACTAGTCTCTAGTCTTCACTCACGGATACCAAGCTTTGATTAAATTTAGAAAAACCTCTCGTCGAAGCTCGGCTCAAACTCGGACAAAAACCAAGCGTTCGCTTTATATTGGCATCACCAAAGGTCAAAACCTAATTTCTGGGTGAGGGCCGTAACCCTTGACTGCGGTCGGCAGCAGTCGTCGGCCATTGGCCGAGGCTCAATGGCCACCGCCGACCATACCCCACCATCACCTTTCATAAAGGGAGGCAGTAGTAAGGGTTGTACAAGGCATTTCCTTTTCCTTTTTACTTTTCTTTATCTTTTAGCTTATTTTTCAACTTGTATTTCTTAATATGTTTCTTAACTTTTAGCTTTTTTTAGTGCATCCTTTGGCGAGTCACACAGGTTTAAGTTATTGATAAAAGTTGCAATGTAGGATTTTTGGCCAAGCAGATCTGAGTCGGCACTTAAATGATAGTTTTCAAAAAAGCGGGTACTTAGGGGTGCGCATGGTAACACTTGTGCTTCAGAAATCAAATTTTCCTTAGAAGCAGGAGTTTATTTTCCTACTTCTGCTCTAGAAGTTGACTTCTGATCATAGAAATTTATTTGGTAACGGTGAAAAATCTCTACTTTTGAAACATTATTAATACAAAATCTTTTACGAAAAATTATTGTCAACGGCCAAAAAATTTTTACTTCATTTTTAAACTTTTTAAATTTCTTTAAAAAATTTATTATTTATTTTTTTGTTTGCACAGCCGGCGGAGGGGGGTTTTTTTCGGCAATGATCATTGATGGTCATGGTCGGCAACGAGCGGTTGCGAGCGATGATCGACAGTTAGTGGTGATTGCGAGCAGTGATAGGCGGGGGTCAGCGGTGGCGGCGGTTGGCGGTCACGACCGGTTACAACTATGGGCGATGGTTGATAGTTGGCGGTGTTCGCAAGCGACGATGGGCGTAAGTGGCCATGGGCGGTGGTTGCAATGGCGGTTGTGATCGGTGAAGGCGGTGGGTGTCAGTGGTCGGCGGCTGGCGGTGGCGGTGGGGGCATAATGAAATAAAGGTGAGGTGGGAAATAATTTGTGAGTTTTTTTTTTTTGTTTCTAAGAAGTACTTCTTAAGTTGAGAAGTAACTTTTTTTAACTTCTTAAATTGGGAAAAAACAACTTCAGAAGTAGAATTTCTTTAAGAAGCAAAATTTTTCACCAAACGAGTTTCTGCTTTAGAAGTTACATTATCAAACGGATTTATGCTTCGGAAACACTGCTGGAGCCAAAATCTACCTCCAAAAATATTATCATGTGCACCCTAAATGAGCTGACGAAAATTTTTGGTACCAAAGTGAGTGTTATACACAAATTTCGACACATCTTTTACGGTTTAAGTGCACTACAAGTGCTAAAACTTGTGTACGACGCTCATTTTTGTGTCAAAATTTTCAAAATGATCACTTAAGTGTCATTTTTTTTAATAAAAATGATCACTTAAGTATTAACTTTTTTTTAATAAAAAAACGATCACTTCAGTGCCAATTTCGATTTGACCTGACATGGCTTGCCGAAAATCCGACGTGGCTTTTTTTATATTAATATTTGAGTTGACGTGGCTCGCCGGAGTTGGCATTGAAGTGACTATTTTTCAAAAAATTTAATACTTAAGTGATCGTTTTGAAAGTTTTAACACTAAACTGAGGGCCATACACAATTTTTGACAATTGTAGTGTAATTAAACCCATCTTTTGCCGAAAAAATTTCTAAGAATTGAAGGTTTGATTGGATTGGTTATAGGTGGAGATGGTTACGGGACTTCAAAATTTTGTTGCATGAAATTACGTCAATATTGATTAAGTGGGCCAATTTTGGTTAGATCCATTTTCGACCCACTAGAATATGTTCCAGTCCATCTATTTGACAGATTTAGATAGACTTTTACATTTTATTTTTTGTTTAATCTAAATTTTGTCGTAGACGCACTTTAAATTTTTCTTAACTTGAAACAGCCAAAAGTTCCCGCTCTATGAACCTATCAACACATGCATCCATATAGAACTTTTTCATATTTCTTTTTGAAATTTGCTTACTAAAAATCTTAACCAAATTGGCCCTAACTTTTAAACCGGGATGGAGATTTTCTGAAGTTAGAACGTCGAGGTATGTGGATATCTTGCCCAATTATAATTTGAGATTGACCAAAATGTCCCTAACTCGAGGGAAAATGCATTTTGCTAATGAGCGTAGCAAGACACTTGTTAAGCAAGTAATTATAAAAACATTACAGTTTTTCTAGCGTTATGCATCATCAATGCCTTTGAAATTTTGAACATAGTAAAATTAGCCACTGGTTCGATTGAACTCGTTAACAGTATCTTTAAAAAAAAATTATCTCGAAAGTTTAGATCTAACTTCACTCTAGCTCCCCCCCTCTCCACCTCTTGACCACCCCCACTTGCCTTTGCCATTGCCTCGAATATCTGTGGCCGCTCGCTCCACATCGCTGTGGCACCTTCGCCTCCGTCGGCCATCTGTCCCTCCCTTTTTATTCTCATTGTAGAGGCCTTGAGATGATGGATCCACCTAGCCTCCACCAAATCTAATCGAAACTTTTTGAGGCTAGGGATCTCATATCCCCTACATCGGTGCAATTGAAGAGGGAGAGAGACAACACACTAGGGAAAACGTGGCCCTTGCGGGCTATAGGGCCGTGCGACTTGAGTGAAACCGGTGACATGTACGTTGACACATTTTTGGCCTTTAACGGTCCAACGGGCCACGCCGGCGTGTCCATTTACGTTTTCAAACGGAATGATAGGTAAATACATACTCGAGAAATCACCAAAAAGTTTGTGATTAAACTGGTAAATCATAAAAAATAAATTTTGGATTAAACATACACAACTGAATAGTTAATGACTTAATTGGCTATTGAATAATAAATTTAGGACTCTTTAGATAATTGTCTCACAGCTAAAGACATTAAAAACATTGGAATCATTAGTAGATTCATTGCAATTTTGATGCGATGCGAAATGTGACAAATTTTAAATTAGTAGTTCCAATTCGGACTCCCCATTAATAATTTGTGCTGTGTGGGCTACTTGTAGGATTAGTAGCTAGTATCTATGCGTTACCTATGCTTAGTAGATGTTCTCGGCATTAATAATTACGGTGCCTTCAAACAATAGTAATGGCAGTGAATAGACTTATCTTATAAATAAGGAAGAACCGGCGAGGCCCACGTACGGTGCACATAGTCACGTCGAATCCATAAGAATCGTGTCATGTACTTTTTACTCAATCTAAATTTTGTAGATGAATGCACTTTGAATTCTTTTTAACTTAATAGAACCCAAACTTTTGCAATGTACTGAATTGAAGCCTAACCAAACAGGCCCTGACCGTCAGAATTGGATGGAAACTTTCTGAAGTTAGAGGGACATGAATGTCTTGTCCACTTGTTATACGAGATTGGCCAAAATGTTCGTAATTTTAGGATAACACATCTCGTTAACGAGTGTCTTGAGGCACTTCGAAAACAATTAATTGTAGAAACATGTACAATGTCAATGCATCAATTGCCCTCAGGCTATGCAATAGTGCCTTGGAAAATGAATAATTACCATCAAATTATACAGAGCACTCAGGCAGATCGTTCAGCAACCCTAAAGAAATTTATCTCAGAAATTTAAACCTAACTTCTCTCTAGCTCTCCCCTCTTCGCCCCCGTCGCCGCCTCTCTTGCGTTTGCCCTTGACTCGCACCTCCCTTGTCACCTCAGACACACCACCGTCGCTCCCTCTCTTTTACTCTCAAAATAGAGGGTTAAAGACCTTAGGAATGAAGAGCTGTCAAATGGATGGGTCCAATTTGGGTTGAGTTGAAAATGGTCTAACCCAAAAATGGTCAATTTAACCTATTTTGATTCATTTATATGCCAAGCAAATTTAGTATCTCATATCTGACCCGATCCATTTATTAAAATACTTACATATTTAATCCAACCTATGAAAATCCGTATCCATCTAGTTAACTCAATTTAAGCTTTTCATGGGTATATGTTTTTTGGATATAATTGATATTTTGACTACCAGATGCCGAAGAATTGGCTTTCAACTTTGCATGGAATTTTCAATTCTCATATTAAATGCAGAGTGAAAAATAAGAGAAACTACTTGGTAGTGAAATTATAAAATTACAATGACAAATAATGTGGAGGGATTGAAATTTTAATTAAATGAAATGTCACTGTAATGACAAGAACTAAGATACAATGCTACGAAAATAATAATAATAATAATAATAATAACAACAACAACAACAACGCCAAATACAATCAAGAAAAAAATATTACTCCACAGTGGTACCTCCGCCTTCACCATCCATCGCTCCCCTTTCTTTTAAGGTATCCCCTACCTTGCTTTTTGTAAGGTGGAGCAAGGTGGGGATCTCTCTACCTTACAAAAAGCAAGGTAGGGGATCTGGATCCTTCTTTTAATCTCAAAATGGAGGCCCAGAGACCTCAGGAATGTGTTGCGGCAGAAGAAGGGGAAAATTAGGAAATGAGAAGATGAAATATTGGGAATAGAAAAGAAAACTACTAACCTAACAACACGATATTCCAATTGACGAGTGTTTTATACAAAATACGCGATGATAATGTGTGGATTTACGGTTGAGATTATACCATATCTGACAATACTTTTAAAAAAGCATTTCTCAATAGAAAAACGAAAAGTAAAATAGAAAAAGGGGAGAAAAAATGTGTGTTGTTTTCCAAATCTAGTTTTTTTGAACTGTTAATATCTCAATAGCAGCAAATTGTGGATTTATACTTAAGATCTATCTTTATGACTACTCTTATACAAAGGAAAAATTGTGTACATTTAATTCTAAACCTATTGTACGGTAGCTAATTAAGTCCCACACCTTTTAAGTGCGTCAATTTGCTCCTAAACCTATTATACGACAACTAATTTGCTCCTAAACCTCGTGATTGTGATAATTTAGTCTTAATCCTTTAATAATTTTTCAATTTAGTCTTAAACTTTTTAACAATTTGCTAACGTAATCCTTCAGTGTTTTTTGGGCCAAAATTACTCAAAAGGACTATATTGACAAATTGTTAAAAAGTTCAGGAAAAAAAGATACAATCAAAAGGTTCGTGATTGAATTGACCGCCGTATAATAAGTTTACGACTAAATTGACACAATTAAAAGTACTATGACTGAATTGGTCACCTTGGACTTTTTGGTACAATTATCCCCTTATAAATAGTAGTTGTGCGTCCAACCTCGTCTCCTATGCAATGACGATTTAAGACACAAAACCACATCCCAAATGGAGGTTGAGATGGTATCCAAAGAATTCATCAAACCGTCTTCTCCCACACCAAACCACCTCAAAAGCCATAAGTTATCCCTTCTTGGTCAGTTCTTGCCCTCCGTATATGTTCCCCTGGTCCTTTACTACACCATCGATGAAGCTGATCTAGCCACAAGAAAAACCACACCCATACAACTTCTGAAGCAATCTCTGTCCGAAACCCTAGCACTGTTCTATCCCTTCACGGGGAAGATGAAGGACGACCTCTCCGTCGACTGCGATGATGAGGGTGCTCTCTTCGTTGAGGCCAGGGCCGAGTTTCCCCTGTCGCTGCTTCTCGAGCGGCCCGACATGGAAACGATAGGGAAGATCCAACCACGCGCGGCCGCATGGGGAGAAGCGACACTAGGAGATCCCATGGCGATGGTTCAAGCAACCACCTTCGCCTGCGGTGGAGTTGCAGTCTGCTTGCTACTTTCGCATTACATCGCAGATGGTGGCTCTTTCGTGCCTTTCTTCAAGTGCTGGGCAGCCACGGCTCGCAACAGCGGCGGAGCTCTGCGTCCCAACTTCGATGCGTCGTCCTTCTTCATTCCAAGAAAAAGGGACACCAAAGAGGAATCCTGCTTATCTCTGTGTGCCCCTTTTTTCAACGCAAGCAGGTACGGGAAATCCTGAATTTTATGATTGGATTCTAAATCAGACTTTTCCTTCTGTTCATATCTCTAGTAGAGATATTTTATGATTGGAATTCTACCACTTTCCCTATAATCTGGATATCCCGAAATTTGACAGAAAATCAAAATTCTTTTTTGCAACTTCCATTTGGAGTCTACAAAATGTGCGGTGAGACTTGCAACTCAAGTTTTGACACAAGGTCCACGTGTCAGTTATAAGGCACACTCCAAGATGTATCAAAAAAATAATTTGTTTCTTTGCTCCAAAAATAAATCATAACAAGATTGCCTTCAGGTGTTTCTTGAGGGGATTAAAAACTTCGGTTGGATTCCCCTCACAAATTGTCGAAATGCCTCATTTTCTACAAACTTAAGAGGCAATTCAGCAATGATGAACATGGCCGCTAGGTCCCTTTTATTTGCATCTGGGTCAAATTTCCATGGACAAGATGAACTATTGATCCTAACAAGTTGACCTGAGGCATCTTTTTGCCTTTTTTCCATATTTCCATTAGTAAATTGCTTACATTTCTTCAAATGGTTAAGCATTGTAGTTGTCACATGCTTAAAAACAATAAGAGTCTCACAATATACACATTCGGCTTTACCTTGGCCATCATCTCTCTCTTTAAAGTGATCCCACGCATCGGATCTCGTTGACCTCCATTTATCTATGCCAATAGCTTCATTCGTTGGATTCATCTATCAATAAAACAAGCAATAGAACCACAACTTCTCTCAGAAACAAGCAGCAATTGTGTATGGACAATGATTTCCACCTTTCCAGTTGCCAAATTTAGATAAACGAGGATGTTCCTGCAGTAGTGACATAAGAATATTAGTTTCCATATGAACTGAAATTTTCAGTTTCCATATGAACCAAAGAAATAGAAATTCGACAAAATCTCCATTCACTGACTAACTCATCAAACACAAACCAAATCATCCCAACACAGGAAACAAAGAAAGCATAAAAAAAAAACTGAGAGATCAAAGGAAGCCCTAGAAGTGCACCCGATGTTGCCAAGAATGATGATCTTGAGCAATGTCTGCTTGCCTGCGACACCAAGATATAGAGATAGACTCGTGACGTCCTCTTGCATGTGTGTCCGAACGAGAGACAGTATGATGGAGATAGGAGAGTATGTTGTCACGATATAAAAAAATTAATTAGGCTAATGGATTATTAAGTCAATTAAATTAATTAATATAATACGGATTCTCCCAAACCCTACCAAATCGCAACTTAAATTTCATTGAAATGATTTATAAACTGGAGTCGCCGCTAATCATTATTGGTAGGTTGATTAGAAACCTAAGTAAAATAGCGAAAAAACCATTTTACTTATACGAACTAGAGATTGTGGACTCGGGGACTTAATTACACTAGCTAATCAAAATTAATGCCCTTTCGGTACCAATTTCATGCAAAGGTCTTTTGATTGGTTTATGTGATTTGATTTTTTTTTAAATTTTCTCTTTTATTAAATATGATGCTAATGCAACCTAACTATATGACATGTGACGTGCAACGGCATAAAAGATGACGTGGTATTTATGCATGGATGACGTGCACGAATGACATGGCAAGATGACGTGGCATTTATGACGTGCAATTATGTAATATGTAGTGCCGATGGTATATATATATTTTTTGGTATGGTAAACTAAGCTCCGCGCTCATCAAGGTTGGATTCAAAAGAGGGGGAGCAGCAGACTCTTCAATGTTCACCAAGACTAATGACAAATGTATATCCGTTGTGCTTGTTTGTGTTGATGCTATTGTGATTACATGGAGCAATCAACTTGGAATCGAAGCACTGAAGCAACATTTGAGTAAGGAATTTGATATCAAAGATCTTGGTAGATTGAGATATTTTGTAGGTATTGAGGTCGCAAGATCCCACAAAGGATTATTTTTATCTCAGAGAAAGTATGTTACGAATTTGATGAAGGAGACTGGGAAGTTGAGAGTTAGACCGACCAACATCCCTATGGAGTATAATAGTAAGTTCATTTCAGATGACACTCCATTACATGATGTTGGGCAATTTCAACGGCTTGTTGGACGCTTGATTTATCTGACTATCACTAGACCTGATATAACATACATTGTTAGTTATGTGAGTCAATTTATGCAGAAACCATCTCGAGGGCATATAGAGTTAATAAATCATTTTATATGGTATATGAAAGCCACGCATGCTAAGGGAATTCTAATGAAAAACAATGGTCACACAGAACTTGTGGCATTCTGATTTTTCTTGTCATTTCGAGACTTATTAATGAGAATATATCTAATGATGTCTTTCAGTCGTATCTCACTCGGATCTGATCAATCTCGAGTTAACAGACCAAAAAGGGAAAGGCTAACGCGAGACAAGGTACGTTGATCTAGGGAACTGAAATAGGAAATGACACTTTAACCATAAGGATTGTCGAGGGGACATTTAGAGCCATAAAAGGGTGATCTAAGAACGATTAAGGAATGCATTGCTAGCATTATATGATTGGAGCGCGGGTGATGCCACTTAACCAATGTATGATTTGCAAATTTTCCTAAATCGAACAATGACGATCGAGACCGTCGGAACTAGTAATATACCCTCGCAATTACATGACAACAAAAGTCGCCATGAATTGACGAGCCCTAAGTGTGATATGAATCACATGGTCGATACGCGTAATGTCTGCAAAAGCCGCCCGTCAGTTCGGGATAGGCTGAAATCACATTGGATAAGGAAGTGACTCAGAAACAAGTCTTGAAATTTGAAAATGGAGAATCAAGAATTTCAACATTACAATTGGATTGGCCGTCGCCTTATCGAAGAAATTTGGAATCAGAAAAACGACGTTCTGGACGTCGGGGGTAAAATTACCATTTTGCCCCTCAAGCCTTGGCCTTGCCTTAATAAATGGATAAGGGCATTTTGGTCATTTATACACCCTCTAGGCTGCCAAAAATTTGGAGTTATATTGGTCATTAGATGAGTCAATTATGAGCAAAGAGACAAGTGTCAATGGATGAAGAATTGACATTAATTGGACAACTTTTAACCTACCATTCTTCATGGTTGACTCTTAAATTTGTGCATACACCTCTCTTCTTCCCTCATTCTGCCGAGAACCTCCATCACCATAGCCATCTTCAAGCCTTTCTCCTTCTTCTTCATCATCGAGAGCTGCTCCCGCTCGACCAGACTCTGCCGCCGCCTTCGCGCCGCTCAACCGCCGTCTCTGGTGACTTTCAGCCGTCGAGCCAACCACCAGTGTCTTCTTCATCCTATTGCCGATCACCTCCAAGTGGTAGCTCGGCATTTGACTCACTGAGGAGCTTCGACCAGCCACTTTCCCGAGAGTCGACGGAAACCGTCACAGCTAGAGGTAAGCTGCTGTTTGGACTCCGTAGGACCTCTAATCATTTGAATCTTTCGGCCAAATTTTGTGGACATCTAGGGTACATGTATATTGAGTTGTGGTAGAAATTTGAGCTGAGTTTGATGAAGTCTTGGCCCTAAATGGGTGTTGTGATTGAAGGGAAAAAAATGACCAGTTGAGCACTTGGGAAGATCGGCACCGTTCGTGGACCATTTAACGTCACCTTGAGTTCAAATTTTCGGTGAGGCTTCCCAACTTGTAGAACTAGTTGTTAGCAAGTAGATTAGTGGATGAATTGAGGATTTATGATAGTGTAAGGGTTGATCAAAGGAGGTATGCACAAAATCGAAAATGCCCTATTTCGGTTCTGTGCAAACCGAATTGTTGGGAGCTGATAAGAGTTGAAATTGAGCTCGAAATTCATCGTAGAGACGTGCTAGGATGTCGATGAATATGTCGTTGAGGTTTATGCTTCATGGATTGGTGAATTGAGCAAGAAAAATTGATGAATTGGATTGATTTCCAATAGGTGCGAGGCTACCCTGTTTCGAGATTGTTGGACCGAGTGATTGAAGTACTTGGAAGGAGATTTTTGTTGAATTTAGCACAAGGTAAGAAGCTCCTAAACCTCGCCTAGGGTGATTTAGGTGCGGATTGGGTTAATTTTCGCGAGTTATGGCATAATTGTCCAATGTTCGTCATGGTGGATGGATGATTGCTCGAATGCTTGCTTATTACATGTGCCATGAATTGATTGCCTTGCATGCCATAGATACTTAACTTGTTGCGTGAGCTTGCACTTGATCATGAAGTTAAATTGAAATAATGTTTGGCATGCTTTGAAACCTATGATACCTTGAGGCGTTGAGACAAGGGGTTGTGTTGAATTGTACCTTGATGCGTTGAGACGTGGGGTTGAAATAACCAATGTCCTGATGCGTTAAGACGTAGGACGGAATTTGATATGTATTGACACTGGCCTGGAATGACATTTGGAAACCTGATGCATTTACGTGGGTTTATCAGTCTAATGGTCTAAGGCGTTTTGACGCGGATCGAGCCTGAAGCGATTTAAATGCGGGCGTGATTCTTGAGAAAGTTCAGAATGATGGAACGTGTGGCTTGCATTTTGTACTATATGCCTGACTAGATTGATAAGTTATGATGCCTCATTGTGTGATTGATGATCGCTTGCATCATTGTGACATATTTGACTGATGAGTGCCATATGATGTTGTCTATGTATGCTTGTTCATGATTGCATTCATCTGGGTGTACGGTCGACCTGACTTAGGGTTAGAACCTATCTTACTGAGATGTGAGTCTCATCCCGTTGCCGGACCCCATTTCCAGATCCTAGACCATGATGATGTTGCCAACCAGACTAGGCGACCTGAAAAAGATGACTGCGTATTTTGACGAGTTCTCAAATGGACGGGGAACATTGTACATTAGAAAGTATACAGTAGTTTAGGTCGATAAGAGTGAAAAGGATTGGAAGCCTCATAGGTTCAAAACTTGGTTTCGGAGGGTAGACAAGGTTACTACTGGACCATTGAAGTCCACTGAGGTACCCCGTAGGGTTATTCCTAGTTGGTGTCATCCCACTCGAGATTCTGTGGAGGTCGAGGGATTAGTAGTTGGTTCGAGAAACATTCCTAAGAGGACCCCAACCCTGGAAGACACTGACGAGATCATTGAGATCGAAGCCTCCGAGGACGACCTGATGGAGCAGACAATAGACGAGACGATGAGGATACTATAGAGGTGCGCTCGGAGACTTTCCCGGAGTACGAGCCTACCGAGGATGCCGAGGAGATTGACGACTCCAGCAGCTCGACCTAGGGGTTTCCGTTTTCTGGATTGTTATTTTGCTGATGACCTCAATGGTCCGTTTTCTTTTGGAGATGTTAATGGTTATCTTTTGAGCTGGTCCTGTTATCACTACCGACTAGCAGGATTAGTCTACTAGCAGTTTTGTAAGAACTCGTGGGAGGTTATGTATAAATGTATTTATGGTGTTCTTGCTATCCAAGTCCTAGCTAATGTTTGTACAGAGAAATTTATGTTATTGCTTCCGCATGCGAATGATTTTTATGTATCTCTCGAAATATGACTCTTGGTACACGAGAGAGTTCACTCGCAGTGAGTCGCGCGCCTGTGCCCGGGGTGTGGGACGTGACATAACTTGTTGGTTGCATTGATGCAG